>CM042158.1:87983175-87996411 GCA_023376005.1 Doryteuthis pealeii | reverse complement strand
CCCCGGGAATAGAGTGAAAAAAGAAAAAAAAAAAAGATGTCCTTTTCGGTAAAAAGAACCTTTAACACAATTTCATACCGATTAATCAGAATAAAGCCATTTAGAACACCTCGAGAGTGGAGTTTCGACCCACTTAGCGTGCTCTCTATATGCGACATTGCGTCCATTCTAAAAGTCGCGGGGCGGGCTAATGTCGGTATCAGCCATCAGCAAGGGAGTTCTATCCCCTTTTTCACTAGCGCTAGACCACGGAGGATTAAATTTTACGTCTGAGTGGAGCACCACACTCTACCATCAGCTCCTACTTTACCGCACGATCCCTGTTTTACTCATACGCCTGAGTTGGCGAGACCGGTATCGAACTAGAACCTTGTGGTTTCTAGCCGAACGCTCTACCGACTGAGCTAACCCGGCCCTCAGTGTTAATGTCGACTCCATCCACTATCATTAATCTGAATTCTTTGAACCATGGGTCACAAAAAGTGAAAATAAAATAGTTTCAAATTAAAAACTCATATTAAAGTTTTAAACAGAATTACTTTTTTTTAATCAATTAGATTTAAATATTCAATTTTGAATCTTCCTATCCATATACTAGATTTTTATCGGTGCCGAGTGTGTAGAAAAAAAAAAGAAGGCATAAAGTTAAATAATATTTGAGAAAGCCCCAATTTTTCTAGATATGTAACTGTCATCCAACAAAAACCAGCACATAATAGCGCAGTATTGAGAAATATGCTTAAATGCTTAACCTAAAGAATAAATCAATTAGCAAAATGAATGATAATTTTGCGGTTGAGATCAGTGATAGCATTTTGAACGTCATTTAAATCATCAAAATGATCGATATAATTAGAATCATTCACTTCTTAAATAGAAGCATGATATATCATGGACAGCTGTTACAAGTTCAAAGGTTATCTAGTTAAACAAAAAAAATCATTTTTTCTGAATCGAGATAAATTTCATAATTAGGATTTAGATTTTTCAGCATTCTTGGCGAGTTTCAACAAGAAATAACTGAGAAGCCGAACGTTGTGTTATGTGTAGTCCGAAAAATCTAAATAATACAGAAAAAAAAAAAAAATTATCCTAACATGAATATTATTAGCGTTTTTATTATTTTGTTAAATAAATAAAAATTGAATATCTAAACTATGAAGGAAACGACCATTAAAATGTTGTTGTTCCAGGAATTCAGTTTTGTTTAAAATATCCTCATTGACAAAAATATTTTACGCAATTTATCTGAAAACTACGCGGCAAAATAGCAATGAATAAGGAATGCCACAAATTGGTGTCATTTTCACTTTAGACGCAAGTCTAAAATTACAAAAAATAAATAAATATAGAATGTTTTGTTTTAATTGCTTCTTTTAAAAATTCTATCCGACACTGTTACTTATTGCTTGGAATTTTCGACTCAGACCATTAATTGTTTTCATAGAATTTTTTTTTTAAGCGGTAGTCATATCTTGTTTTGGCTACGTAAGTCAATTGATTTACGGGCAAAAATGTAAACATTATTTCGTTAATAAGTTTTCATTATTTCCCATAAATTTTTTTTAATGCTTCTCTTTTCGAATGGACAAAAAAATGTCAAGATAATATTAATCTTTATGCAAGTTTCATTGTGTTAAATATAGGGGGGGGGTAAATTTCACAGGGAAAAATTGGTGGTACCTATTGATAACGTATCCGAATAGGTTATGAATTGATTTTGTTAAGCTCTTAAAATAAACAAAAAAGTTTTCATGTAAATCATACGCAGATCTAAATGCAATTATTTATAGACACAAAAAACAATAAAATATCATGTTATGTTTAGTGGTAAATAATTTACAAGCAACCTGAGTGAAGAAAAATCCTACCATACTGAATAAAAATTTACTGAGGAGGATAAACTGTTCACCTGCAGTGAACAGCTTACTGCTATGACAGGCTTACAAACGTTCCATTGAAGCTAAGGTGAGGGAAATAGGTGGGGTCTGTGTGTAGCATGTTGATATGTAAGTCAAGGAGGAGAGAGAGAAAACGTGTGTGTGTGGGTGTGTGTGTGTGTGTGTTGTGTGTGTGGGCAACTCGGCGATATTTCATCTGTATCTTTTATTGCAGACCCTTTAAGCGCCGTACGTTTGGTTTCTTGTACCAACAAAAGAAAAAAACACTGTCAAAACTGTAATAACACGAAGCACAGAAACGCATTAAGTCTGAATATAAAATTTGGATAGAATGTATAGCGCTCCACCACAGCAAAACAAACAAAATCTCTGGTCTAACGCTAGCGAAAGGGATAGACTCCCGCTATTCAGCTGAAACCGACAGTAGCGCCACTCCGTCATACTTTACTATTATTCAACTGTGTTTAAACGGTATGTGCCGTTTTTGAATATACACACCGGTCTCAGACTGCTCTATAGTACTTATTAAGGTCACTCACATTAGTATGATGACTTATGGCATTGTTCACGAGCGGGACCAGGGTTTATTGTGCTGACTAATAGTTATTACCAAATTACTTGATATGCACACTGCCTCAGGTTGCTATAGTATTTACTTGCTGATTTAAGTAGTCACCCATCTAAGTATTTAGGAGCAGCGGCTCATCGCTGGATCTAGAGGAAACCAATGCTTTCTGGGCGACTTGACCCATTGAGAATCGGAAAGTGATTGATTTTTATGTGATTTAAAAAAAAAGTAAGAGCAATTTAAAAAAAAAAACAAAAGAGAAAGAACGCTTGATAGATACTAGTCTTAGTACATTGGTATTTACAGGGCATTTATACAAAATTCTCAATTTAGAAAACTATTTTCAGTATTTAAAATATTAAACAAAATTTAAGTTAATTCTATTCTCTATCAACGTAGTTGTTCTTCAGAAATTTCAAAAAGCTTAGAAAATATCTCGGAAAAGATCAATTACAAACTTATTAATGAGTTCGATCCACGCTCAAAGTTTAGTTTTTGAGGGTAAAAATAGAAAGTAAAAATAGTTGCTAATCTTGCGAGTTCGATTCTCATTTTCTGCCCTGTGACATTTTTTTAAAATCTTTTAGAAGACTTGTGAAACTAGAAAAATTAACATTAAGGTTAAACTCTTGATAATATTGTTGTATTCGCAGATATAGGGTGGTTATTATTATTGCGCAATTTCGCCTTTAAATAATTATACTCGTAACGCCTCGCGTATTTAGCCAGACCGTACTAGTGAGTTCGATTCGCACTGTGGCCCAAGTTAAGCTTAGAAATTACTTCTTTTAAACATTTTTGTGAAAATAAGTGTTAGCTTTTACTTACTTGTTAATTTAGCGTTTATGTTTTTTAATTATTCTTTTCATCGCATGAAAATTATTTATGGAGTTGTGATTATTATATTAACACCACATAAATGGGGAATATATGGTGATAATGTTTAAAATCAAAAAGAATTAATTCTTTTTGACTTTTAAAAACATTATCACCATAATTCCATTTATGTGTGTGTTATATAATCACCACTCCATAAATAATTTTCCATGGCGATGAAAAGAATAATTAAAAAACATAAAACGCTAAATTAACAATTAATAAAAGCTAACACTTATTTTCCACAAAAATGTTTAAAGAAGTAATAGTTACTAAGCTTAACTTGGGGCACACAGTGAGAATCGAACTCACTAGTAACGGTCTGCTAAATACGCGAGGCGTTACGAGTATTAATTATTTTTAAAGGCGAAATTGCTATTATACCACCCTATATTGCGAATACAACCAATATTTCAAAAGTTTAACCTTAACTGTTAAACTTTTCTAGTTTCACAAGTCTTTCTTAAAAGAAATTTTAAAAAAAAATGTCACAGGGCCGAAATGAGAATCGAACTCGCAAAGATTAGCAAACTATTTTAATTTCTATCTTTTACCCTCAAAATAACTTTGAGCGTGGATCGAACTCATTAAATAAGTTATGTAATTGATCATTTTCGAGATCAGTTTTCTAAGCTTTATTTGAAATTTTCTGAAGACAACTACGTTGAATAGAGAATAGAATTAACTTAAAATTTTGTTTAAATATTTAAATACTGAAAATAGTTTTCTAAATTGAGAATTTTGTATAAATGCCGAAATACCAATGTACTAAGACTAGTATCTCAGTCACAGTGTTCTTTCTCTTTTGTTTCTTTTTTTTAAATTGCTCTTACTTTTTAAATCACATAAAAACAATCATTTCCGATTATGGTCAAGTCGCCAGAAAGCATTGGTTTCCACTAGACAGCGATGAGCCTGCTCCTTAATACTTAGATGGGTGACTACTTAAACAGCAGTAAATACTATCAGCAACCTGAGGCCAGTGTGCCATATCTAAGTAAAATTGGTAAATAACTATTAGTCAACACATAAAACCCCTGGTCCCGCTCTGTGAACAAGCATAGTCAATCAATACTAATGTGGTGAGCACTTAATAAGTACTTAAGCAGTCTGAGACGGTGTGTATATTCCAAAAAAACGGCCACATACCGTTTAAACAGTTGATAATAGTAAAGTATACGGAGTGGCCTACTGTCGTATCAGCTGAATAGCGAGGGAGTCTATCCCCTTTCGCTAGCGCTAGACCAGAGTATTTTTTGTTTTGCTGTGGTGGAGCGCTACATTCTATCCAAATTTTATTTCAGACTTAATGCGTTATTGTGCTTTCGTGTTATTACAGTTTGACGTGTTTTTTTCTTTTGTGTACAAGAAAACCAAACGTACGGCGCTTAAAAGGGTCTGGCAATAAACTAGATACAAGATGAAATATCGCTCGAGTTGCCCACACACACACACACACACACACACACACACCACACACACACGTTTTCTCTCTCTCCTCCCTTACCTTACATATCAACATGCCATACACACAGACCCCACCTTATTTCCCTCACCTTAGCTTCAAATGGACACGTTTGATAAGCCTGTCATACGCAGTAGCTGTCACTGCAGGTGAACAGTTTATCTCCTCAGTAATTTTTATTCAGTCTCGGTAGGCATTTTTCTCTACAGGTTGCTTGTAAATTATTTACACTAAACATAACATGGATATTTTATGTTTTGTGTCTATAAATAATTGCATTTAGATCTGCGTATGATTTAAATGAAAACTTTTTTGTTTTATTTTAAGAGCTTAACAAAATCAATTCATAACCTATTCGGTTACGTAATCAATAGGTACCACCAATTTTCCCTGTGAAATTTACCCCCCCTATATTTAACACAATGAAACTTGCATAAAGATTAATATTATCTTGACATTTTTTTGTCCATTCGAAAGAAGAAGCATTAAAAAAAATTATGGAAATAATGAAAATTATTAACGAAATCAATGTTTACATTTTTGCACCGTTAAATCAATTGAAACTTAACGTAGCCAAAAACAGATATGACTACCGGCTTAAAAAAAAAATTCTATGAAAAATCAATTAATGGTCTGAGTCGAAATTCCACAATAAGTAACATGTCGGGATAGAATTTTTAAAAAGAAGCAATTAAAAACAAAACATTCTAATATTTATTTATTTTTATGTAATTTTAGACTTGCGTCTAAATGAAAATGACACCAATTTGTGCATTCCTTATTCATTGCTATTTTGCCGCGTAGTTTCAGAAATATTGCGTAATAAATATTTTGTCAATGAAGGATATTTTAAACAAAATGAAATTCCTGGAACACAACAATTTTAATGGGTCGTTTCCATTCATCAGTTTAGAATATTCAATTTTTATTTATTTAAAAATAAATAAAAACGCTAATAATATTCATGTTAGGATAATTTTTTTTTTTTTTTGTATTATTTAGATTTTTCGGACTACACATATACACAACGTTCGGCCTTCTTCAGTTATTTCTTGTTGAACTCGCCAAGAATCTGAAAATCTAAATCCTAATTATGAAATTTCATCTCGATTCAGAAAAATGATTTTTGTGTTTTAACTAGATAACCTTTGAACTTGTAACAGCTGTCCATGATTATATCAATGCTTCTATTTAAGAAGTGAATGATTCTAATTATATCGATCATTTGATGATTAAAAATGACGTTCAAATGCTATCACTGATCTCACGCAAAATTATCATTCATTTGCTATTGATTTATTCTTTAGGTTTAAAGCATTTTAAGCATATTGCTCAATACTCGCTATTATGTGCTGTTTTTGTTGGATGACAGTTACATATCTAGAAAAATATGGGCTTTCCTCAAATATATAATTTAACTTTATGCCACTTCTTTTTTTTTTTTTTACAACACTCGCACCGATAAAAATCTTAGTATATGGATAGGAAGATTCAAAATTGAATATTTAATCTAATTGATTAAAAAAAAAGTAATTCTGTTTTAAAACTTTTAATACGTTTTAATTTGAACTATTTTATTTTCACTTTTTGTGACCATGGCAAAGAATTCAGATTAACTGATAGTGGATGGAGTCGACATTAAACACTGAGGGCCGGGTTAGCTCAGTCGGTAGAGCGTTCGGCTTAGAAACCACAAGGTTCCTAGTTCGATACCGGTCCTCGCCAACTCAGCGTATGAGTAAAACAGGGATCTGTGCGGTAAAGTAAGGAGCTGATGGTAGGTGTGGTGCTCCACCTCAGACGCTAAAATAATCTCCTTGGTCTAGCGCTAGTGAAAAGGGGATAGACTCCCTTGCTGATTGGCTGATACCGACATTAGCCGCCCCCGACGACTTTTAGATGTGACGCAATGTCGCATATAGAGAGCACCTAGTGGGTTCGAACTCACTTCTCGAGGTGTCTAAATGGCTTTATTCTGATTAATCGGTATGAAATTGTGTAAAGGTTCCTTTTTAACCGAAAAGGACATCTTTTTTTTTTTCTTTTTTTCACTCTATTTCCCTCTTAGGCCAAAATGGGGTCAGTTAATGTGTCCTATGTGAACAAGATAAACATTTAAGTGTGACTATCTTTATGGATAACACACTTTCATCATCCTCTGACCCTAGTACTTTATTGTTATTGTTGTTTTTGGCAATTCTTAAGAATGATTTCGCTAACAGACATGAAGATTTTCTAATTATCGAAAGTTGTTAGATGTAGAATAGATTAAATGTATAATAACTGTCCCTCTATTACATCTCGGCTCGCGAACCCACCACCCAACCCGTTCAACTATACATTACAAGCTCTACCACTCCTGTTGTTTGTCGTACTAATTATTTCATTCCAAAAA
This sequence comes from Doryteuthis pealeii, assembly GCA_023376005.1. Classification (NCBI taxonomy): domain Eukaryota; kingdom Metazoa; phylum Mollusca; class Cephalopoda; order Myopsida; family Loliginidae; genus Doryteuthis; species Doryteuthis pealeii. Next base: position 87,989,206 of record CM042158.1, on the reverse strand, counting down.
AACACACAAAGATAATATCAACCAAGAAGTCCATTACGCCTCTCGCCTCATTTTATTTTCACACAATTTCACTAACACATGGTATAAAAGACATCCCCAGACTTTTCTTTTTTTCTCTTTCTTTCTCTGTCTGTCTTTTCATTACTGAATTATCCCAGGCCTCACTGACAAAATAACAAAATTTTATGATGACCGATTCAGCTTTGGCGTTGGAAAGAAGAAAAAAAAATATATTAATTACACGAAAAGTTATTTGCTTGAAAACTATTAAAACAAAATTCGTATTTATGTTATATGCTATGCAGTTAACTACCAAAATAACTGGATAGTTATTTTTCTAATGTCGAGACAGAATTCAGTTTTTACGCACAAATTTTAATTTCCTTATCTACCCAAGAAAAAAGAACTAACCCAAGTATAAAAACTCATATTTACTCGATGATATCTTGTTTTTACCACTTGAATGATGAAAATAATACTGATTAGAATTACGAATATTTTGCGCTTGGAAATAAATTCTTGTTAATATTTTCGAGTGTGTGTGTTTCAACAATTGTGAAGAATTATAATTTTCATTCATTTTTCTTTGAAGATTCCATTGACTTTTGGTTAGGTTTGTTGTTTAAAAAACAAACAAAAAAACAAAAATAACCCATTTTCTTAATTGAATTGCATAATGTTTTTACGTAATAATTTTAAAAATCACATCTTCATTGGATTTTTAACATTTAAAAAAAGCAAAGAGAAAAATGATCAATATTTTTTAAGAATAAATCTTTAAAAACAATTTTCGAGTGAATAATTTTGAATACTACCCAAAACTAAAGTGTACGTGTATATTTTAATAATTTTATTATAAAAACAAAAACTTGTCAGACAAAATAATATTTAAGTTTTTAGTTTTCGATTCTAGGTTTTTATATTAAATAATTTTCGACCTCGGATTTAAAGTTTTTTTTACCATTATGTTCAAAAATGTTATTTTTATGAGATGTCATAAAATCAAATAGTACACTGTGTAGTTATTGACTTGAAAGAATGACAAAAAACAAACAAACAAACAAAAATAAATAAAACCCAACAAATGTAATGAATAATGAATAAGTACCAGAATTTGATTTTAATTCCTTTCACCCGTTCGGAATGATCTGACAAATCATTTTAAATTTGGCGTGTTTTATGAATTAGTTCAAACATCTTGTTTTATTTTATCGAATCTAACTGGGTTTATTTACGCAACACTTGTGAAATATATCATTGATACTGTGATGAGATAAATCGAGAAGATATGAGTAGTAAAATTGTTTTCTTTCCGCATATTAAATAGAATATTTAATATGCGAAAAGAGACCAATGCTTTTAAATAGGCAACAAATTATTGAATTATTTTTTTGCCTATTAAAAAAAGCTTTTTAAAAAATAAATAGTTATTGCTGAATGTCTTAATTCTTTCCTTCTCTTGATATCTTTTTAAATTGAATTTAATTACAATTAACAATCATGATGTTAAATTTCAAAAGTTTTCCACACTCAATATTAATACTTAAAATTACTTTTGTTTTTTCATTCCCGTCTATGGACAATAAAGAAAATATTATTTTTTTAAACAATAAACATGGTATAATATTTTCTCCAATAACAAAATCAAAAATATGTTCATGTAAATGACGTGCGTATTTGCTTAAACACGATGGTGACCATTTTTAATTTAATTATGTTATGTAAAATGTATGTTTTAATTGTGAAGCTATTTTGTTTAAAATTAATTTTATTTCAATCTCGATGTGGAAATTGCGTGGGTAATTTTTGTTTTGCCGTTATGGGTTTTCTCTCTCAAACGTATGGAGTTTATTTCTAGCTTTAAAAAATACTATTCAATATTCAGTTTGTATTGTACACATAGTTACTTCACTTTTATATTACTAAACAGTTATTAATACTAATAAATTTTATGTTCAACTAAAACAAAATAAATTTGTTAAAATTTCAACTTAAATTTAAAGTACATTTTTGTTGGGTGTAACAGTCAGTAACTTTTATCTTCGTTATTCATAATTTTGTAGCTTAAAAAATCGAATCCCGTGTCTGTTATTTAGACTAAAAAAAAATATTAAAACATTGTCTTACTTTCTTTAAGAAAGGGAGGAAAAGGCATTGTTTTGTTCGTATATAAACTTTCATTCATTAAACAGTCATAGGTGAAAAGATGAATGGGCGTCTCTCGCAGTCTACTCCTTATTTGGCTCAAAGTAGCTCAGTGGTTGGGTGGTTTTATTGACGCTTTCCTTATATGGCATAAGCATTGTGATATCCGAGGTCAAAGATGAATGGGGCGGCCCTGACTACGGACTCCTTATATGGGGTTTGTATTTAACTGATGATTACTACTATAGTAGACATGGTTGTTATTGTTGTGTGTGCCATTCACGTTCAGATTCTAGAAGCAGACTGAACGATTTTGTTTGCCTGTTGCGCAGTTTTAATTCTCTCTGTTAACCTACACTTTTTTATTTTATTTTTATTAGCATCCTTTAAATATCAAACTATTATTCATTCCAGCTCTTTTGACGATCGTCCCGTCGTTTGTAGCTATTGGCGGCACCGGCTGCTGTCCGTTATGTCATTTGTGCGGGCTTTTTTCTGTGACTTTAGTGTGTACTGTGTAAAAAAGAGAAAATACGTCTCGTTCGTGTTTTAGTTTACCCCGTTCTATTCGAATAGGTGAATTTTTTTTCTTAAATAAATTTTCTTTATTTGAAAAAGCTCAGTGTCAGATATAACAAAATTAGCATCTTTTATTGGATTTAAAAGATGTTATCTTTTTTATTATTATATACCGGATTTCCCCACTCATTCACACATTTTTCTGTTGTTACCGGTCTTAGAAAACACATGACTGTTAGTTTTCTGATATATCGAACACAAAAAATGAATAAAGTTATTATTTTACGTTCACTGAATCAGAATATGAACTGAACTGGGTTTAAAAGTTTTAATAAATGAATGGGGACAACATATAGATATATAAAAATGTAATAATTAAACAGTGGACCATTAAACAATCAGAAAAAAATACGTTATCTAGTGTAACGTATCAAAAGTTAAGCAAATTTATTTAATATCTTTTTCATCTAGTATATTAGGTCTGAAACCTGTCAGCTATTCTTTATGAACATTCATCTTAATTCCACAGAATATTTATACTCTTTCCACAGATTATCTAACATTGCCTTTAAGGGGTTTAGAGATGAGTCATTCACTATTGATGAAGGTAGTTTATTCCATGTATTCACCACTCTGTTACTAAAATAATTTGTCTTGCATTTGCTTTACAAAATTTTTTAAATAGTTTTAATTTATGACCCCTGGTATTGATATTTTCAGCAATGTTTAGTAGATTAAAGTTCGTTGAATAAAATCCGTGTGTATGTTTGTAGACTTCAATGATATCCACTCTTGTATTTGTTTTTATTTATCTTTATTTCTGTTTATTTATCGGCGTAAATATTTCAAGAAAGGTTAATTCTTGTGTTGAGGAAAATATATTTAAAAAATCTTCGATAAAAAACAATCAAATTTGCATCTTTCTCGAACCACCAAAAAAATTGGGATTTAGTCGTGATCTGTTCATCCGGGACAAAATGATGATTGGTCAATAGTTTTAGTTACTTCTCACCCCGCCCCAGGTTGATTTAAATGGAGTACTACATATATGTAGGGGGTGGGGTTGCATAATAAGCCAGTCCACTCACCGATTTTTTTTAACAAAGGCCTCAGGGTGAATGTCAAACCTCTACTCAATTTGTGTTATGGGGAGGTGCTGCCTAAGTGACTGATCCCCAGAGACTAACCTCAATTTATGCTTTTATCTCACTAAAAGATCGTAGGCCAGTTTTCCAAACATTTTGCATTGGTGACACCACTTTTAACTCATTACTTTAGTAACCAAACCAAATAATTCCAAAATGTATATTAGAAAAGAAAGAAAAAAAATTATGAAAAATTTAGTTAACCATCCAATAATTTAAAAAAAAATGGTATTTAGAAATTGTGGGTGGTGCCGTTTGGAAAATTTTGGTCTAAACAAAAGTCATGTTATTTCACGGAATTTTTTCTCAAAAAAAAAAAATAATAAAAAAAATAAATAAAAAAAAAACTCTTAATGAGTTTTTTTTATTTTTTATTTTTGTTTAATTTCTTTCAAGTAGTTTATCTTAATTAAATTTGGACAAATTATTATCTAAAAGTTTAAAACTTAGATTTTGATTTCTCTGAATTTGTTTATAGATGAGGCTTGATAATTTGTATTATTCGGACTATTGTCCTCATCTTCATTGTTATCTGTACAATGTTGTACAGATAACAATGAAGATGAGGACAATAGTCCGAATAATCCAAGTAATACTAAAAGTCATGTTAACTGATGATAGTAATATATAGCAATTAAGAAGTTTTTTTTTTCTTTTTAAAAAAAAAATACTTATAAGCTATCATACAGCTAAAAGTGATGTTTTTAGTCCTTTTCTTATAGAATTCTAATTTAAATTCTTTATAAATTGTAATCAAGTACATAAAACCTGCAGTTGTATTGATTACAGTGAAATGAAAATGGCCAACCAAAACAGACAGCTTCCTCAAAGTGAAAGAAAAAAGGGGAGGTTACCCTCATATATGTAGCTAATGTTCAGATTACCTGATATTATGATGCATAAGGCATATTGCTAACGACTACTCTCACAGTGAGTTAATATTTACTCTTGTAAATAGTGTGTTAATGGGTAGTAATTCAATATTTTTGAGTTATCTCCCTTGAAACTTTGATTTAGAGTATTATAAAACAAATATAAATCTTATAAATCATAATATCACCACATTCAGAAAATCTAAAATAATGAATTCATTCAGTTACTATAAAAACACATGGACGTTTTTATAGTGGATGAATAAATACATTATTTTACATTCTCTCATACAGAATATTTATAATAATAATGAAATTTATTGTGTACAGTGCTCAGGTGCACCACAACTCATCAAAGTCTCATGTCAAGCACACAGAATAATGTATTAGTGTCAGGAACATGAACAGTTTACAGTAGTAATATGCATGTATGTGTGTGCATATGTATATGGAGAGCGGCATCAGGTATAGTGTCGGCAGACCACAGGAAGCATGGAGGCTTTTAAAGACTCAGTGCTTCGGCAGCCTACAACAGACGCGGGCAGTTTATTCCATGTCTCCGCAATTCTGAACGTGAAAAAATGTTTCCGAAAGTCACGTGAACTGGGTTTTCTGTTACAGGGATTAAGTGTTTAATAAATGAATGAGGGGTAACATTGCTTCTCTCTCACCACCCATAAATCCTATCCCTTCCCTTTCAAGAGGTAAGATGAACATCCATGCAGTTTTTGTTCTTCCAAACATTCCTTCTGCATCTTTTTATGTTTTTTTTTATTTTTTTCATTTCTCTAGAAAATCCCTATCAAAAACGACAACAATTCGCCAAAGGTTTGTTCATTGTTTTAATTTCTGTAATAAATTTCTAATTAAGCCATGCATGTCAATCAACAGTTAAAAAAAAAATCATCTTAATATAATGGAGATTGTGTCAGTCTGTAACCAAAACTACATCACGACAGATGACACAATTCCCTTAGTTATTTACGTCACATTCTCCTTGATTTTATTTTCATTTAAATCTCAATCATTAAGAAAATTGTTTTATATTATTAATACTGTTGGTCTCATCTACTAATAACATGTAATTGTTTTTTGTATATTACAACCAAATAGGAATTTACAGTGTGAACAGGAAGGCTAATTTGCATATTGATCTTAAAAATTGATTTTAATAAATAGTTAGTCTTTATTATTTCTAATTATTTGGTTTTATTTTTAAAAATATGAACAAAAATCCTGTCAATAAATCTGAATCTTATTCTTAATTCTTATGTAGTTTCATTAGTCTTTCTAATTTAATAATACTATTCAAGATTACATTAAAAGTTTAATACTTGTGACCCAGAGGTC
>CM042158.1:87915675-87978175 GCA_023376005.1 Doryteuthis pealeii | reverse complement strand
TAGTCAATTTAGATTCAGGTTTTTACAATATATCCTTATTTTTCACCAATACTCAAATAATATGGAATACTAAAATCTTTAGTATGGGTGAAGAAAAAAAAAAACTTTTTCTCTCATACTTTCTCATGTCTCATTTCATTTTGTAAAGTTTTCCATCACCTTTTTCCTTCTAATATCCTGATGAAGGTTTTTAAAAAGACCAAAACCTCTTAAGACTGGCTTCATGATCTATAATAAATTTATCTTTTGGGAATAAATATATATATATATATATATATATATCATTATAGTATGTGGCCTACCTTTTGAATGTGGCCAACGAAATAATGTCTCTCTTATAGTATGTGGCCTACCATAAAAAGCATATTATAAGGTTATAATAACTGCTAACCCTAACCCTATTTCAGAATTTTAGAATATTTTAGAATTAAATAGATCTCTGATTCATGTAAATTATGGATAAATTATTTTTGTAATTATTCTTAATTACTATATACAGCTTATGACTGAATTGCATTTCTTGAAATTGAATATATGTGAAAAATAATTAGTTTCAATAAATTGTCTACTACTTATATCTATAAATATACTCTTACTGAGGTAGGACACATTGAAACCGGGTAGGCCACATACTATAACAAAATCAAAAAGGTAGGCCACATACCATAACAGCACCCCCTCTCTCTCTCTCCCCCTCTCTCTCTCTCTCTCTCTCTCTCTCTCTCTCTCTCTCTCTCTCTATATATATATAATATATATATATATATATATATATATATATATAATATTGTATAAGAATTGTCCAAAAATGTTCTTTCTCTGCATTTTTCAAGGTCAAAATTGAGATGTTATTGCTTTTGAATTCAAGCAACTTTGATGTATAAGATTTTTTCAATTGTTAAAAATTTAAATGCACATTTTCATGTTTCTGGATATCGTATATACCATTACAATTCATGTAAACTGGTGTTTTGTTTTTGTTTTTTATAATATAAAGTTTGAGTTTGTATATTTATTAATTATATCTTTTCAATATAATGGTTCATAGATTGAATGCCATTTTATTTGTTGTTTTTAAAAAAGAAGAAGAAAAAAAGAAATATAATATATATATATATATATATATATATATATATATATATATATATATATATATATTGTGCATGAATGTGTGTATATATTTGTGCATGAATGTGTGTATATATTTGTGTATATATGTGTAAGAGTATGCATTTGTGTGTACGTATATATTTGTATGTGTACGTGTGTGTGTGTGTGTGTATAGAGTTCATGCGAGGAAAGGTTCTGGTGGTGGGGTTATAGGATTGTGATGGGCGGCAGTGATCTAAAGATTATGCTATTGCTATATATGTGTAAGACTGCATTTGTGTATATGTGTGTACGTATGCACTTGTGTATATGTGTATGTATGCATTTGTACATAGGTGTGTAAGTGTGTTTATTTGTGTATATGTATTTGTGTGTGTGATTATGGCACATAGTATTTGAAGTATTTTTGTGCAATTTATATAGTATACTTGTGTTGTCTACAAGTATCTGTCTAATTATGGTATGAATAATATCACACACACACACACACACACACACACACACACACACACACACACACCACCCTTTCAAAATCCTTACATGCATACAGGTTTGTATGTATTTGTGTTAGTTTGAATGCTGTACTGTACTCTACCATCTGTGAAGTGCTGATAAGGTCACTTGGTACAAATCCTTTTCACCCCTCCCCATTCTCTGCTCACCGCCCTCTCACACACTTACACCTACACACACACACACACACACACACACACCTACACACACACACACACACACCTACAGGTCTTCAAAAGTTGAACAAAGTGCTACTCGCTGATTATATCCCTTCTGTCCCTTAGCAGCAGCAGCAGAGCAGCAGTTGTCAAAATGACTTGAAATCGAATAAACAAACAAGTCAATTTTTTGCACGCAGATCTTATCCAATTTGACAAGTCTTTACCAAGTCTTAGACGTTTAACTTTATTTATTTATTTTTGCATAGGGTATTTTGTTTCAGAAAAAAGGCTGCTATATTTAAGATCATTTAATCTTTTTTACAAATACTTTTCGGGATTTCCACCATTTTGCTTGTTACAGCCATATTGCCTATCAAGATAACGTAAATGGTTATCAAAGAAATAATTAAAATGCTTTCTTAATGGGAATTTGATGTGTATTACTAAACTCATAGATTTTATTTTCTCTGATCTTTCTATTTGATGTTTCTTCATATAAATAACAAAAACCCTAAGAATTTTGTCATAAAATTTATTCGGTAAACTTTTAATCTAAGCAATTTGCAAAACGTATATACATAATCCTTCTTTTGTGATTAAAAAAAAAAAAATGAAATGAAAGAAAATGTTTGCCAAAACAGTAGACACAACTTCATGTAATAATAAATATATCTATACATATACTAGACAAAACGTAACCTGTTGGGTCACCCATTGAGCTCTGGATAGATAATTGGGATTAGGGAAAAATGAGTTTGCATAGCAAATTAAAGTTGTAAAAAAAAAAAAAAATACGACCGGAGAAATTTAAAAAAAAAAAAAAAAAAGCATTAAAATCATTTTGTAAGATTTTTAAGAAAGGGAACGTTTGACTTAATTTAAATTTGAATGGACCTGATTCTTGGAATGAGAGAAGCTATGGGCTAGCTGTTTTTGAAACTTCACATACTAATATATTTCACAATCTCTAATCACCCTCATAGATAATGAGGATGTAATCAAGATATACATAGAGAGGGGGAAAGTGACAGGCAGAATGTGGAGTAAGAGAATTGGTCAGTTTTTATTTAATTGCAAATTACGATTAATTAGAACCAATTAAAATGGTTTTTTTTATTATTATTATTATTTATATTTGAAGGCAATTACAATGCGTATATCGTATAAAATTCGATAACTATTGAAAATAATCATGACAAGCAAACCCGCAAATAAAGTGAGCCACGTGGAACACCGTACAGCTGTTTCAACTTTATTAAGTCTCATCAGCGGTGTTTACCTACGATTTCCCTCTGACAAAAAACCGGGAACCCAGCATGCAGAGTCAGAAACTCTACCTCTGCGCCACCGACGCGTAGCACATGATACACGCCGGATTTAACTTGTCAATGATCAACACACCAATTCTAAGACACAAAGACCTGCCACCTGATGGAAAATACTGTAATACCTTGACAAATTGTCAATTTTGGTTACCATAGGTACATGGGGTCTGCATACTGTTTATACACTGTTTTGATCGTATATTTTCTGACCATCTTTAGGTGATTCAACAGCAGATGATTGGAAAGTAAAACATTGTGAACAAAAGAACACCATAGATAAGAAAAACAATCCATTTAACAAATTTCAAACTAGAACTTTAGAGTATTATTTGACTATTCCTCATCTTCATTGCTATCTGTACAACGTTTCTTGTCAGACTCTGGAACAATCTCGAACTCGGAACTTCCTGTACCCCAGCTATGGTTAGCGGAATGAGAACAGGATACCCCCTGGACTAAATAAAGAGTTAGGTTCAAAGTTCTCTGATGGCTCCCGATTATGACAAGAAGATTCCTGAATAAGGCTGGAGGGTACATCGTCCGAAACGTTGTACAGATAGCAATGAAGATGAGGACAATAGTTGAATGATACAAATAATACTAATTATCAAGCCTCATCTAAAAAATTCAGAGAAATAGTGTAGATAACAATAAAGATGAGGACAATAGTCCGAATAATCCAAATAATATAATTATCAAGCCTCATCTCAAAAATTCAAAGAAATAGTGTAGATAACAATAAAGATGAGGACAATAGTCCAAATAATCCAAATAATACTAATTATCAAGCCTCCTCTCAAAAATTCTGAGAAATAGAACTTTCGATTTTTAAGAAATTGGATTCATGAAGCAGCCGAATTTGAGTAAAGTCTGTTTTCTTCTTCCTGGGTTAAGTCTTGTTTTCTATTAAATCATTATATTAGGAGGGGGGGAATTAGGAGGGTGTTTATATGACTCTATCTATTAAACCTTAACCTGATTGACCTGATGAATTTCCCAATGTGGTAGGGTCAGTCAGTCCAAAAATATGTGGCTCCATCTGGTGTGAGTGATTGGCACCTGTGGCTTATTCTCAGAATGTAAATATAAGAGGTGGGTGCTTGGTTTCTTACCTCCACCCCCTCTCTCTCCAACATTTAGTAAGATTTGTTATTGTATAAATGCAATAGATTTTGTGGAGTTAGAGGGTGCATTTTCCACATTAGCTACACCTTTATATATATATATATATATATATATATGTTCCAGAAGTTATCTATTATCCAGGGTTTGAAAAACAACACCTTTAGTTATTTCAAAAACATCATATTCATTGATAGTGATTGTTGTAATTGATTTTCTATCTACCAATTTGAGCATTTATTATAATTATTTCTCAATAACAATGATTTGAAAACCAGGATGGTGTGTAACTTCTGGGACACCCTCTCTCTCTCTCTCTCTCTCTCTCTATATATATATATATATATATATATATATATATATATATATATATATATATTATACACACACACACTAACACAGATGTTGATAGGTAAGTTCTGCGTCCCTGATGCACAAAAATTTAAAGTGATGCATTGAAATCATACCCATGTGTCCCAGTGTTTTCTTATTTTTTCCCTCACCATTTCAAGCTAACTGTAAATACATTTCAATAGTTTCTTTAAAACGAATTTGCACAGGATAGGTTACAAGGTAGGAGTTAGATGGTTTTGGTTGGGACCCATAAATTTTCCCGGGACTCATTCAAAGCAAATATGTGCATCCTAGGACACTCTAAAACAAAAAGCTATCAGCATCGCTGTATGTATATATATATATATATATATATATGTATATGTGTTGAACAACGCAGCCACTTTTTGTCTGCAAATCTTGTTCTGTGTCCTTTCAAGTTGCCGGATTGATCTAATTATATCTGGCGAAAATTGGCTGATATATTTGCCATAGTTTTTCCCAAGTACTTTCAGCGAAATATGCCTTAAAGAAATGCTGCCTAACTAAATAATATATATATATATATATATATATATATATATATATATAATGTGTGTGTGTGTGTGTGTTAAAAACTTTGCCATCCCTCCATAAAAGATAATATTGATAAAAGTCGTCGGGGTGGCCTATTGTTGGTATCAGCCAATCAGCGGGGGAGTTTATCCCCTTTTCACTAGCGCTAGACAAAGGAGATTGTTTTTTGCGTTTGATGTGGAGCGCCACACCTACCATCAGCTCCTTACTTTACCGCACAGATACCTGTGCTACTCATAACGCTGAGTTGGCAAGGGCCGGTTTCGAACTAGGAACCTTGTGGTTTCTAGCCGAACGCTCTACCGACTGAGCTAACCCGGCCCCTAAATATTGATATATTAAGCCTTTAATTATTCATAACTGACCTGGTATTCTCTAATAATAAATGGGAATACCAGTGTATCACATTTTATAACCTCACTTCTAGAAGCCGTAGTCCAACACATCATACCCCATTTTGGAATCAGCCCACTCCATGAACAAATTTTAAAAATTTTGATTCCCAAGTTTTAATTAATGCAATTGTTTTCATTGATTTTTTCTTTTCTTTTTCTTTTTTTTTTCTTTATTATTATTATTATTATTATTATTATTATTATTACTACAAAGTTTGTTTTTTTGTACCCTAACAATTTTTCAAACTGGAAAGTAAATTTGGGAATAATTGAAATTAATTTTGAAATCGATTGCAAGTAATCCATGAAATAAAAATAATTGTTTGGAAAGGAAGTAGTTTGTACATCAAATTGTTTTCCAAATTAAAGTGGCCACAGAAAAATTATTGAACTAATAATTATCTGTTATATCAAGAATTTGAAGGTTTAAAAATTGACATTTGTTGCAAACAAAGATCTCACAAAATAATCATTAATTTGCAAATTGGACAGGAAATTGCATTATTCAGTTTTTTTATTTAAACATTTTTATTTTTAGTTTATTGCTACCCAGCAATACCAACTCTATTTTTGTTATAACCTCCAGCCTTAACCTGGTATATTTATTGTTAGCAATAATTACACTTTAAATGAAGCACAAAGTTTTTTAATTATTTTATTTATTTTATTATTTTTAGATATCCATAACAGTTGAGTGTGTGTGAGAGAGAGATTTGAACTTACTGTGAATGTCTTGTCAGATAAGGTGGTTTACAACTTCCTTAGGCTTTTATTATCTCTTTTTTTCTTTTTTTTTCTTTCTTCTTTCTTCTTTTTTTTCTTCTTTTCTTCTTCTTTCTTTTCTTTCTTCTTTCCTTTTTCTTTCTTTTCTTTTTCTTTCTTCCTATATTTACTGAGTTATTTGGTTTTGCGCATGCGTGCACATGCGCGTTAAATTTTCAGTAATTAAAAGCTTAACTCACTGATAAGGAAAACAGGTGTTCAAGTGACTTTAAATTCCATACTTACATTCTTTTCTCATCTATATTATAATGATCCAATTATCTATATTATCATTAGCCAATTTTTGCATGTATGTGTAGATACAAAAATCGCACTTCATATTGAGATTTTCTTCTTTTTTCTTTTTTTTTTTTTTGACCACAGTATTGTTAAGATACTTTATCTTATAGAATAATACAATTCTCAATCCAATATGCAACTTCAAATTTCTCAAGGAGGATACCACCAACATTTGTATATATATATATATATATCGATACACACTCATCCCCATGCCGTAAAATAGAATATTTGACGTCATATTTCAAAACCGTCTCCCCTTTTTTCAAACCTAAAAAATTTTTTAAACAGACTGAATAACAATAACTACCACTCGCTTTTCTTGTTATTCTGGGATAAATAATTTCTTATCTTATACCAACAAATGCCCTGAAGATGATCTAATTAATAGATCGAAACACTGCAGCGTCAGCCAATAAACTCACCACTTAACCCATTTAAACCTGTGTTTTTTCATTTTTCCTAATATACTACATACCGTCGGATTCACTTCCTTTCTTCACATATATATATATATACCAACCCCTCCATGATCAGGATGTGACACAAGGTCAATTTCTTAGGTGGAGTTTAACAGGTGTGAATTCAGAGTTTTCCTTCTCCTAGACAGGTTGCCTAACCAAGACCAAAGAGCCAGGTCTGCCCTACTATTTTCCCATAGCTGGAGGAAGTATAATTGGATTCATACCTTTCCCAAGGGTACTAACACTATGTGAAGTGCAAACAGCCGTGTCCAGGATTTGAATTCTGGTCAACAAGTCTATTTCCTACAACTCTAACCATTATACCCCCCCCCCCATAAGACCTTGTATACATAGGTTATTTTGAAGATCAAATTTTGTGAGGTTGAAATTCAAATACAATAGAAAAAAACTACCTACAAACCTCTAGCTTCTTCTAAAATTAATTCCATAAATCAAGGGTAGACCTATACACAAGATTTACTAATACACATATAACTATTAAATACTAATTTACAGTGTTTTTCATTTTGTATTTATTTGAAATTTCTATAAATTCTATGGCTAGGAAGTTGTTTTTACAGCATGTCAACCCTTATTGGGTTATTTTATGCCAAAATCAGTTCAGTCTTAACTATTTTTTCTTTATTGTGTGGATTATCCAAAATTACATTTGGAATTAAGATTACTTACAATTTAGTTTAATGCTGTTTATTTCAGTTTAAAGATTGAAATAAATCCTAATCTCTTTTAAAAGACTAATCTCCCAGAAGCCAAAAAATCTTTTGGTCTCTCACTTATGAAGTCGGGGGTCCAGTGTGCTTCGGCCATGAACTCTGATTCATAGGTCGAAACCCACATAGCAATAGGCATGCATACCAAGATAATCCTTAAAAAGTCCAGTAAAGTAAAATTAATAGCGTCGATCCCAGTAGCCCCCCCCCCTGAGGGGGAATGCCAACGGGATCTATGCAATTTTTATGTCTACCACCCATGAGCTTCGGCTTGTGGGTGGGCCCACATAAAAATGTCCTTGTGTCAAGCCCTCATAAGTGGGATGAGAGGCAAATATCCTCACTTATGAGGTGAAATATTCCCTTTGACATTGAGCACATCTATTCCACTGAGTTTTCTATTGGTTGAAGCACCTGAAACTTCTCTTTTGATATGGTTGGAAAATGGGTCATTGTATTTCTTGTAATGTTCTATGGGTAAATTCCATGTCAATTGGTTTATAAAAGCATTTTTGCCCAAGGAATCCAAAATGCTATAAAAAAAAGTCTTAAAGTCAACCAATTTTAAGATATTGATGATTTCTGATTTTTTCATAGCAAGATCAATATCCCAATGTGACACTGCATCTACAACAAAAATATTTCTACTATTATTTCACATATATTGAACATTATTTTTACCAAAAAGATAGTTTGATTTTTGCTCAGAACTGAAGCTACAACATTTTGCAAAAATTTGTTAAAATTTTGCACTTCAATTTTTCCAGATGTGGACTATCTTAAAGTTAGACAATCCCCAAAATTTGATTAGCGGAGTTATCTCGATTCTAAAAATCAACATAACTCTCCAAATTTGGGTGGGAGGTAACCAAAAATGGCTACTTTTGTAATCTATTCTTGTCTGTAAAATGAGTTCTAGAGCTTTCTTACTCCTAAAAATTGGTTTATAAAAGCATTTTAGCCTAAGGAATCCAAAAGTTTATTAAAAAAGTCTTAAAGTTAACCAATTTAATTTAATAATACTTTCTGATTTGCAAAATTTTAACTGATATTGTGGAAGTGCATCTATGACAAAAAAATTTCTGTTATTATTTCACATATATTGAACATTATTTGTACCAAAAAGATAGTTTGGTTTTTGCTTAGAACCGAAGCTACATCAGTTAGAATTTTACATATCAGATTAAAGGAAATGTGGAGTGTCTCTTTGGAGAGTCCTGTTAGATGCGACTGGAACTGAAGAAAGTCTCAAATTAATTGCCAAAGTCTGATGATATAGTCGGACTTTTTAAGGATTATCTTGGTATGCATGCCTATTGCTATGTGGGTTTCGACCTATGAATCAGAGTTCATGGCCTTGAATTGACTGAGATGGAGCTAAACTTAAAAGAGATGTGTGCAGAGGAGAAGGGTTGCCTTTGACGAAGATACAACATTTTGTTTCCCCAAAAATTAGTAATAAAAAAAATTCTTAGCAATTGGCGCTGACTTGTGTCGATGTCATCATTTTATAAATTGCTCATCTATGCACATGTCAGCATTTGAATTTTAAAATTTAAAAAAAAAATTAATTTTGTCTCATTAAAAGATTTAATGACAAATCTTTTCATGATGTTTTTAGCCCCCCCTCCTCTCCTTTCCTATAATCACTTAATCCGGATTATTCTTGACCAGACCACTGACAATGCTTATTCTTTTTCCACTTCAGATAAAAAAATTTCCTTGACTAAACTAATTAGAAATAACTTTTTGGATTTTCTCTTTGTAATGGAATATTCTCATGATATAGAAAAATGTTACAAGCTATATATATATATATATATATATATATATATATATATATATATATATATATATAAGGATGTGACACAAGGTTAATTTTTAGATTGGGTGCCATATCAAGGTTAAAGTGCCCAGTCTACCCTATTATTTTACCTAGAGCTGGAGGGAGAATATTTGGATGCATGCCTTTCCCAAGGGTATTATCGCTATGTGAAATGTAAAAATGCCTTGTCTAGGATTTGAAGCTGTCTTGCCATATCCATTTTCTATGACTGCAATCATTACACCATGGATCTCTCTCTCTCTCTCTCTCTCTCTCTCTCTCTCTCTCTCTCTCGACAAGTGAATTTCGGTAAAGAATTATTCTGTGTGTAGAATATATATATATACACACACACACACATGTAGGAAATGGACTCATTGACTCGAGTTCAATTCCTGGACAAAGATGTTTGCATTTCACATGGCGCTAGTGTCCTTGGGAAAGGTATGAATTCAATTCTCCCTCCACCTGTGGGTAAAAAATAG
The DNA here is from genome assembly GCA_023376005.1 of Doryteuthis pealeii. NCBI lineage: Eukaryota > Metazoa > Mollusca > Cephalopoda > Myopsida > Loliginidae > Doryteuthis > Doryteuthis pealeii. The sequence goes on along the minus strand of CM042158.1, from coordinate 87,968,073 downwards.
GGCAGACTGGGCTATTTAACAATTTAGCAAGGTAACCAGTCTAGGAGAAGGAAGACTCTGAATTCAAACCTGTTAAACTTCGCTTAAGAAATTGACATTGTGTTGCATCTTGCTGGTGCGGAGGAGTTGGTGTGTGTATATATATATATATATTATATATATATATATAATATATATACACACCCTAGCCTGGATGCGTTTAATTAACATCTGTGTGTCCATCTGGTGACATACTTTGAGAATAAAGATGGCCATCAGAATTCCTTAATTATCTTAGGACAGTGTGATCTTACAAACAGAAGTGATCCCTCTCTCTCTCTCCCTCTCTCTCTCTCCCTCTCTCTCTCTCTCTCTCTCTCTCTCCCTCTCTCTCTCTCTCTCTCTCTCTCTCTCTCTCTCTCTCTCTCTCTCTCTCTCAATGACTTTTTGGAGTTTAAGTTAAGACACTTAAGGAGACTAATTTATTGAGATAACATTTATTAGACATTCAGATTTGTGAATTTTAATCCAATTTTGATGTGTGAAGGGTCATTATAAAATAAGACATTGTAGATTTATCCACCCTCACCCACAACAGTATAAACATACCAAGTAGTATACCAACTTCAGATTTCTCTCTCGTTTCATTCTATAGTTTTCTCCTTCATCTGGCACAGGTTGTTCACTATCTCCTCTTACTGAAGTGGTTACCTTCTAACAATTCAACAAGGCCTCTCGTTGCTTAACTTTTGTGATTGTTTTGGGGAAAACCCTGTGTTTTAAATGCAATTTCAACGTAAGTTCAATTTGTAGTTTTCTGTTGATGTGAAATGTTTTGTGATGGTACACAATCTAAAAAATGTATAAAAGACCTTCTAAAAGAATTGCAAATTTGACTGGAAAGGGTTTTATTCTTTAAGTTGGGATATTTTAAGTGCATTGCTCTGATAGATAAAAAATCTTGCTACCATGTGCTATTTTTGCTGGATTATAGTTGTGCGTAATATATATATATATATATATATATATATATATATAGTTTTTTTTTTTTTTTTTTTTTTTTTTTTTTTCCATGTGTGGTTTAACCAAGCTGATGCAGGTAGACCATAAGGAGAGCTCAATGTGCCTAATACCAGTGAGTAACAGGACAGAGCAAGAAATTTAGTAAATGAAGAAAAACTCTAAACTTGCTTCATTACAATAATTTATTGAGTCATGTTCTTGTGATTACCTGAAGATGCCGTATTAATACGGTTGAAATAAATTATTGTAATGAAGCAAGTTTAGAGTTTTTCTTCATTTACTATATATATATATATATATATATATATATATATATATAAGGTCTTTTCAAAAGATATGAGACTGAAGCAGTATTTGTGAAGACAGAAATGAACAATTAGTGAAATATCTATTTTCTTCCAAATAAACTCATTATTTCAGGTGCTTTTTCAAAAACTCAAATTTCAGAAGAATTGCCATCGATTTTTTTTGTTTTTTGAATTCAGAGAAATTTTTATTTTATTTTTTAATTTCATTTTTGTTCATTTTTTAAATTTTAATTTTTTTAAATTTATTTTGTATTTCTTCATTTAATTGAATTTAATTTTTGTTTTGTCTGCAGATTACTCTGGGAATCACATTCTCCCACTCACTCCCGGAACCACACAGAAAGTGTCCCAAGCCCTTTTTGCCAGTTTCAAAAGTTTTGAAAAAGAACAACAAAAACTTAACATCCCAAGAGGTAAGTTTCTTTTACTTTCAAGAAATTCTTTTTTACTTTTATTTTAGTTGATTTCATATCAAATGATAATAAATTAAATTTAGTTTTTATGTTCTGAAACACTCCATGCTTTTGTGCTTAGATTTAGAATTATTTATTTATTTATTTTTGTTAGCTTTCACTGTATACCAATTGAGAAAACTGATTATTGCAATCACTTTCAGACATGACTGAAAATAACTGGTATTAGAATTGAAACAGTTTTTTTTTTTTTTTTAAAATAATTAGTATATGTTTGTTTTACTAAAATAACTTGATAAATTAACTTTATTCAACATGATATCACTGGTAGGATTTAATAGATAATTATTAAAATTTTAATTAGCTTTAATGTCTATATAGTGACACAGTAAATTTGACCAATCTGGGGCGGGTGAAATAATAATTGACTTGAGAACTCTTGTTATATATATATATATATATATATATATATATATATATATATATATATATACATAGGCAAGTTTTGGCTTTTCTTTTAGCAACCCACCTACTTTACCTCTGCTCCTTCTACAGCTTCGCTTTATTCATGTTTTACACTAACAAATTTAATGTATGTAGCAATGGCCATGCACTTGTCAAAAAAAAAAATAATACATGAATGGATTTCTTGTTTATTTAATCAATTTCCATTAAGATTTAAAAAAAACGAAAGAAAAAGAATAATTGGAGAAAGATAGATATAAAAAATATTTTCTTACATTATATGTTATTGCAATATTAAATTTTCGTAGTTAAAAATCAGTTATTAACATAGCTTTACTGTTGTAGCACCAGGTTCGATAAAAAGTACCCCACGTGGTGTAATGGTGTTGGCGAGTTCGATTCTCACTGGGTGCCTCATATTTGTGCCACAACTAAGTTAAGCTTAGTTAATTACTAAAAATACCTTAGATGGTTACTGAGCTAGACAATTAGTGAGTTTGTTTCTCACTGGGTGACCCATACTTCTGGCCAGACCTTAGTAAATAATAACTAAAATCAGCTAGTATTATTTGGATTATTCGGACTATTGTCCTCATCTTTATTGCTATCTGTACAACAGTGAAGAATGCAGGAGGGCACATAGGCTGAAATGTTGTACAGATATGTGTCCTCTGGCCTTCTTCACCAAAAAGCCAAAATAATACTAATTATCAAGTCTCATCTCAAAAATTCAGAGAAATAGTAAAAATCAGCTGATTAACGTGAAAATTCATAAAATTTTGTATTTTTCTCCAATTCTTTTTTAAAGATTAAATTTTACCAGAATTTATCAAACTGTTCTTTGAGGGTTTTCTTTTTAAATGTTTTTACATGTATACATATTTTTGGGAGAATATGTGCTTAATTGAAGTCATACCTAATTTGAAAATGAATTAGTTGATAATTAATGAATTAGGCGAATATATCTGTTATAAATGTGAAGTGTAAACAAATTAATTAATTATCAACTAATTAATTTTCAAATTAGGTATGACTTCAATTAAGCACATATTCTCCCAAAAATTATTGGCATAGCCATATCAAACAGTTTACGTACTTTCATACATACATACATACATATATATATATACATATATATATATACACACACACTGTCAGTTTGTTTGGTTTTTTTCTTCACAAGTGCATGGTTATTGCTAGTTTGTTGGGGTATTGGGAAAAATTCAGTAATTAAACATTTTATTATTTTTAACTTTATATTTGCTAACACGCACATTGTAGATTGAAAAAATGATTTCAAAAGATTGTCAATGGTCAGAAATTAAGACAAATTTATTCACAGAAAAAAAAAAAGCTTTTTATTAATGAATGATAATAATTTCTACTTGATACAAATTTATGAATGGAAATATTTATTTCTATTCCATTCTAAACAGATGTTTTATTCTCCATTCACAACTTGAACTTCTTATTCCAGAAAATTTTAACATCTAAATTTGTGTAATTATTGACTGAAGTAAACTTCTATCTTAAGTCAACACTTGGATTAGAGATATCACCAAGCATTTACTGAAAAAAATAGTTGACTCATTGACAAAAAGTAAATTGTATATAATGCTTTTATTTGTTTTCATAAAAATAAAATTGATTTAAAAAACATGAATAATTATAGCTATTGAGTTTTGAAATTTACTAATATTAATTTTTTAAAAAGAAAAGAAAAAAGAATGAAATATTTAGTACTAAAATCACTTAGATTTCTTTAAAAAAAAATCTTTAAGAAAAAATCAACTATCTCATAAAATTTGAAATTTTGTGTATTTTTCCTATTTCTTTTATTTTTAATGCTACAAATTTTATGAAAATTTATTAAACTTCTTTGTTAAAAAGAAAAAGAAGATAAAAAAAAGATTTTGTCAATGTTTGTCATATTTCAAACTGAAGTGTTCAAATATAAGATTATAATCACAATGTAGTCCTTCTTATACTCAGGTGAAATAATTGAAATGTATTACTAAGAAATTAAACATTTTTTTAATAATTTTAACCTGATAAAAAATGAGTTACTAAGCTTTTATCAAGGAGATAGGTAAATGTCCCTGATATCTCAGAATCCAAGAATCTTTTTTTTTTTTGACAAAAAATGTCACTCATTATTGATAGAAGAAGAAACCATTTCTTTGTCAGGGTGGGGGTGGGGAGTCTGACTCTTTAGAAAGAAAAAAAATTATCACGTGTTTCCTAATTTTTTAAATCAAATTTGAATTTCTACATAAATTTATATAGAGATTTTATTCTATTTTTCATTTTATTTTCAATTTTCTGTTTAAATTTAAGGATTTTTCCCTTCACCACAAAATTCACCAAGTTATTTGTTTATTTTGTTTAATAAAAAAAAAAAAAGGATTAAAAAAATAAATTTGATTAAATTATTTTAAAGTTATTTTTAAAATAGTTTAACAAGTTTTTTTTTTTTTTTTTTAAGATGAACAGCACAATGCTTGCATGTTTGCTATCAAAAACTAACAGACTTTTGTCAAAAATCTCTTCTACTTATTTCAGTTTTCTAAACGTTTATTTATTTATTTATTTTAAAAATCTAGTAAACAAATATTTGTATCAAATGATTCCAAATGATAATTGTTATTATAAAAGATAAAATCCACAAAACAAAAAAGATTTGCTACTTAGATGTTTTATATTATGAATTCAATATTTTTGTGTGAAAAATTTAACAGATTTTGTAGAGAAATATTTATTTACATAACACAAAGATCTATCTATTTAAATGTGTTTTTTTGTTGTTGTCTGGATTGTTAGTCCAAACTAAGCAATAATAATGCTATGTCCAGGTTGTTAGTCCAAACTAAGAAATAATAATGCTATGTCCAGGTTGTTAGTCCAAACTAAGCAATAATAATGCTATGTCCAGGTTGTTAGTCCAAACTAAGTAATAATAATACTATGTCCAGGTTGTTAGTCCAAACTAAGTAATAGTGATGTTATGCCACATTGACATGCCATAAAATCCAACCAACCAATCACAGATCTACTCTGACCCAAAGTGGTAGTACCTATCTTTGAGTCCAATAGAGATCTGTTTAAGAAGTATCCATATTCAATAAGACTGTACAAAAAACAAATACCCAAAAATCTTAATAATTAATGTACAATGAATGCAATACTCTAACCTAGTTTTTCTCAACTTTTTTTTTTTAACTTCAAGGGAAAATTTGTAGAGTAATTAAAATTCTGGGGGTGCACTTTGAATTTCAATGAAATTAAATTAATCCCAAAATTGTGCTAGTGCTTGGTGTCTGTATCTTTTTAAAAATACAGATTTGTTTTATTTAATCAAAATTTATCAATTAGTATTTCATTACAATAGGGCCGAGTCAGCTCAGTTGGTAGAGCATTCAGCTAGAAACCATAAGGTTCCTAGTTTGATACCGGCCCTCGCCAACTCAGTGTATGAGTAGCACAGGGATCTGTTCGGTAAAGTAAGGAGCTGATGGTAGGTGTGGCGCTCCACCTCAGACGTAAAAACAATCTCCTTAGTCTAGCGCTAGTGAAAAGGGGGATAGACTCCCTTCACAGAATGGCTGATACCGACTTTAGGCCACCTCGACGACTTATTTCATTACAATAGAAAACTTGGATTATTTAGACAATTGTACTCATTTTTATTGTTATCTGCACAACGTTTCAGCTGATGTGCCCTCCGACCTTCTTCAGGTATTTCTTGTCTGACTCGGGAACCTGTAATTCAGAAGCTTCTCTTCAAACTTGGGAACCTTCTTGTCATAATTGGGAGCTTTCACGGAACTTCAAACATGGGGGTAGACTATTTCCATTCCATTAACCATAACTGGCAGAAACGTTGTGCAGATAACAATAAAGATGAGGACAATAGTCTGAATAATCCCAATAATACAGTTTCTATTGTTAGTCAGATATTGATAGTCTTGTAAGACTTTTACCTTTACATAGACAATTTCACAATTTCTTGTACCAATTGTGCATGGATTGCTCAGGATCTGGGATTAATGCCAATGAGAGGGGTGTTTTCACATTCCCCACAGCTCCAATTACAATTGCTACAAGAAATTGTCTTTAGTCGGTGGTGATTTGTTTTGCTTAATTCAAGTGCATAAAATGCCTTCTCAACAGATATAGTTTTTGTTACCCGGACAGACATTGAAACACCTGGTGCTGGGAAAAAGAAAAGCCTTAATAATAAACTTCAAGTGTCTCCTGTTTTTCATTGCTAAATTTTCCTGATTTAACTATATAGTTAAAATAGGAAGTAAAGAATAAAATTACAGTTATTTCTTCTTGTTAATAGATTTTTTAAGATTTATGCCCAGACTTTTGCTCATATTCATAAAGATAAAACCAAACAATTAGAAATCAATAATACTAAGCAGATATTTATTAAAATCAAATTTTTAATATCAATATGCAAATTAGCCTTCCACTTTACACTGTAAACCGCTATTTTCTTGTATTTATAAATACAATTACATGTTATAAGTATGTAGATATGGCGAACACTGAAATAATGAAAAACAATTTTATTAATAATTGAGGTTTAGACAAAAATAAAATCCTGGAGAATATGATGTAAATAACTAAGGGAATTGTGACTTGAGTACTAATATAGTTTCGGTTACAGAAAGATATTGAAAAACAATTTTATTGATAACTGAAGTTTAAATAGAAATAAAATCCTGGAGAATGTGACGTAAATAACTAAGGGAATTGTGACTTGAGACAGACGAACACACTATCTCCATTATGATAAGATAGGAAAACTTATTTAAAAAGAAAGAAAAAAAACCCACTTTTTTTTTTCCTCTCTTCCTTTCAGATCCTGTCCAGTGGAATAAACTGCATGTTATCCAATGGCTCGATTGGGTAATGCACGAGTATGCCTGGACTGGTATCCGAACTGACCGTTTCAACATGAGTGGCAAAGAAATGTGCCAGTTGGGAAAGGAAGCCTTTCTAGAAAGAGCCCCACCCTATGTTGGTGATGTTCTTTGGGAGCACCTGGAAGTCATGAAGAGGGGTAAAGAAAAGATTTGATAATTCTTACAGTCTACAAATCTTTACTTACTAGTATATAAGAATAGTTTTAGTATTTTTTTTTTTTTCCTTTCTTTTTTATGTGTGTGCTTAATTGGATTTTATAAACAAAAATCTATTAATATTTGTTTACAATTATTCACCGATGTACTTAGACTAGTATCCTTATCTTTATTGTTTTTAGTCACAAAGTTTCAGCCTTTGCACCCAGGGGTAGATTATTCTCATTTCACTGTCCATGCTTAGAGGGTATCTTGTATCAGTTAATTCTTCCTAGTAAGATCAATTGTCTGTCTCTTTAATTGAACAGACTACAAACGGACACCTGAAGAAGACGAGAGGGTACAATGACCGAAACACTGTGACTAACATAGCATACAAGATGAGGTTAGCTAGACTGAGTAGTACATTTGTGTGTAATAATAATAATTCCTCATCTTAAAAATTTAGACAAAAATTTGTTTCAAATGTTGGCCATGCTGGACAATTGCCAAATTATTGTCTTAATTTTTCTTTCTTTTTTATTTATTTATTTTATTTATTCATGTTTAACAAAAAAAATTAAATAGTCTGTTGGGGCCCACTAATATATATTGCCCATATGTCACATAAGCAGGTAGAATTCTAAGAGACCGATTCTTTATAGCCAATTTATGTCTGTTTCGAAAAAAGGGGGGAAAAAATGGTAAAAATATACAAATTTATCTTCTTTTTCTTTCTTCAGAAATGTAATAATAAAAGATTATAAACAAACTAACAAAAAAATAGTTAAAAGAAAATTATGCTGTTATACAAAACAAACATTTCAGGTTATATCAGAAAAAAAAAAAAAACCCTTTTCAATGTGAAATGTATTCCCTGGCATTGATAGTGATGATACTACAGAGAAACAGTATTTCTTGAGGAGAACTTACGGTTCCATCCAGCCAAATGTTTGTGCTTTAAGATCTTTCGAAACAGACATAAATTGACTATAAAAAACGAATTGGCCTGTTAGAATTCTGCCTGCTTATGTGACATGTGAGACCATATTAGTAGGCCGTGGCTGTTGTTATATTGACCAAAGATGTCATCTCTATTCATAAAAGACTTTTGTCACATAATGACAAGATAAACTTTAAAAATTCTTACTTGACTTGACCATTTGAATGGCAAAATATTTTTTTTTTTTTTAAGTTGCTTTGTGCATGCAGAATAATTCATTTTGAAAAATAAGATGTCAAAGATTGGAATAATCATTGGCTTTTTTATGAACATTATTTAAAAACTAATTGGGTACTATGTTATTGTGGTGGTCCTATTTTGTGTAGCTCCTCTATTGAACTGAATGGCTGAAAATTATCTTATCTAGATTACGAATGTAAGTATTACTACATTTATATATACTTTTTAGGTAAGTTTAGCTATAATGTAAATGTCAGAGGATGGGACTATTCTGTACAGTCATTAGACGGAAGTGATTTTCTTTGAGACCAAGCTCCTTCCGATCAATCGGCTGGTCACGTCAAGCCCTAGCACTTATATGATTGCCCCAAACCTATTGCTCTTATGGCAAACCCCCAACCCTTATCATATGGGTGCTAGAAGGCGGCGACTTAGGGTCTTCATGTCCTGGGAATGACGTTAAACTCTTTCAAATGGTGAGCTTCCATTAGTGGAGGTTTGGGGAATATGGAGCACCCCTTTATTACCATTGCTCCCTGGTCCACTCTGACCTGGAGTGGTAGTACCTGTTAGGGTACTATGTATGGGTTAAATAGAAAGACATTAGTTTATAGAAATAAAAAAGAGCATCCATTAAGAATTTATTTATTTCAGAACTTAGTCGGGATTAAATGACCCACTGAGGTTGATATGCCATAAAACAAAACAAACCAAACCAAACTTTGAGACCAATGGAACCAGAACACTTGTTAATTTTTAGGAAAGAAATGGTCAGTAAAAGTGGGGGAAAAAAAGATGGAAGGATATTATTTGTATTATTTGGTGGATATAAGTTGTGCTACAATTCACCACTTAAATTTATAGACTAAGCGAGGTCACTTGGTTTAAACCTCAGCCAATCAACAGCCCGATTGTGTGGCTGGTTGACTACTTAATTACTGATACTGAGAGACATTCATTTGCAATTATTGACGAAGGTTAAACTGTGTCACATACTGTAATTGAATAAAGACTTCAAAATGGGACCACATCTCTAGCATTGTACCACAAATTGGTGTTAACATTTTTGGAAATACAAAAGCTAAGAAATAATTCAGAAATAGAAAATATTATGACCTTTTTTTTTTCTTTTTTTTTTTCTTCTTTCTTTTCAGTACTTGGGGAAAAAAAAAAAAAAAAAAAAAAAAAGGTCAAGACTTTCCCCACCCCACCCCCAATTTTTTTCTCTCCATTTTTTTATTTTTTAAATTTATATTTTTATTTTTTATTTTACAAATTTTTTTACCTAAATCTAATTTCTTTATCTGCTTCTTTTACTTAACCCTTTTGCAGGCATATAATCCTTATTTTTATTCTTGTAGAATGGGCAAATTATTTTTGGAAAATTTGCTAAATAAAGGGTATGTTCAAACAACTCAATTATATATATATATATATAACATGATAGTTTGATCAGCAATTGTGTCATATTCCAATAGCATGAAAACATTAAAGCCTTCATCTTTAATTATGATATTTTACAAAACAACATTTACACAATCCCACACCAGTGTGGAGCCTCCTAGTTTCTATACATTAACATTGAAAATACCTTACATTGAGCTATCGCTAACATAAATGTCACTGTCTGCAAAAGGGATTAATTTTTATTCTAAAATTCAAGAACAAAACTTTGTTTCTAATAATGTTTAAATAAATATTTCAACCTCTTCCCCCACTTTTCTCTCGTTCTCTTACCTAAACTTCTAAGACATGTGTGGGTAAGGGGTTAACTTTTTGTTTCACCTGAGATAGACTTATTTGACTTTTCAATTGTCTTACTGCTTTGTTAGTGTATGTGCTAATAATGTTTGGGTCAGACTGTAAATGAAGCTCCCTCCACACACCTCATATCCGACTGTCTTCTCTCCTAGTGTACTCAAATACACCCACCTATTATGTACCCGTTGACCCGACCATCATAGATGACAATTTGATTGATGACTTGTTTATATAAACACAGTCTAGAATTGCCTGTCACAATGAACTCTGACTTCTTCACTACAATTTATTCTCATTGGCTTGTTGACCTCCGAAATTTCCTCCTTTTTAGATTAAAATGTTTTATACATTTTATAATTCAATGTTCAAAAGAATCAAAGAAAAAGTTTAATTATTATTTATAATCTTTACTATATTATTATATATATTACTATATTATTATATTAACTATATTTACTATATTATTAATTTATGAATTATTTATATATATATATATATTATATATATATATATATATATATATTAATATTTTGAAGGCCAATACAATGCGTATGAAAAATGAAAAATAAAAAGATGTTATTTTTGTCTTATCGATTTCGAAGCATGAACTTCATCATCAGAGTTTATTTTCAGAAATGGACGTGCTTATGTTTTTATTTGTGTGATTATAATTGTAACCACAAAAATAAAAACATAAGCACGTCCATTTCTGAAAATAAACTCTGATGATGAAGTTTATGCTTCGAAATCGATAAGACAAAAATAACATCTTTTTATTTTTCATTTTTCATTTTTCATACGCATTGTATTGGCCTTCAAAATATTAATATATTATAACATACTTAACAATGCTTCAAGCAAATTACCAATTGCTTTTATATATATATATATATATATATATATAGTTGTAGAAAAACGTTTTTCTCTCTACCACGGTTTCGGTGTTCAAGGTACACCATGGTAGAGAGAAACACTTTTTCTACAACTATAATTGGTTTATATTTTACGAAATATATCAAGCCCTTTTGGATTAACTACTGATGCTACTACAATGAAAGCGTGGTAGCAATTTTTGATAAATATATATATATATATATATATATATATATATAATTCTCTCTTTCTCATATATTATGTTAGGAATATAGGATTTTCAAAGAGATTAAATGAAACTGCTGCAAATTATCATCCAATTAACGATATTGCCGTCATTAGCAATTATGTAAATATGAGCGTATATATATATATATATATATATATATATATATATATATATATATTCCTCACTTCTGCTCAATTTCGTTTATTCTTAAAGAAGAAACGTTGCTCTGCTTATTAATGCTGAAAAAAAAATTATTTTCTCATTTATACATTTTATTAATTTAGCGCTTCATTTTATTTATTTATTAATTTTTCGGGGAATCTGCTGTTTTCAAATTCATTTATAACCTACATCTTTCTATCTCTTTTTTTTTTTTTTCTTTTTTTCCTTTTTGGTAGTAAATAAAAACTGTACTTAGTTGACCCTTTAGTTACTGCTGCTGCTGTTAATAGCTTTAGCAGACACCCCTATCTATTTTCCTAGCCCAGCAACACCAGCAGCAGCAGCAAACAGATGAATGAACAACTTGCTTTTCTATTTAACACAATCCTCCCAATTCTTAAAAATAAATAATTTTCACTTTTATTACCTAACTTTTTACTTTAAAATCTGGAAGACATTTAAAAATTAAAAAAAAAAAAACAACTTTTATTGTAGCTGAATTTTCAACAATAAATGTTCCTATGCAGTTTATAGCTTATATTACCTTTTGGTGTTGGGTTGAAAGGGGTCATTAGGTTTATTATCGTTGTTTAAAAATACACTTTTTAACTGCAGGAAAGGATATTTATCCTTAAATTGAAAGAAAGTATTAAAATATAAAAAAGCATCTTAGCTCGTCTTTAATATTTATATCTGCCAACCCCTCCGTCACAAGCTGGATGTGAAACAAGGTCAATTTTTTAAGCTGAGTTTAACAGGTTTGAATTCAGTGTTTTCCTTCTCCTAGACTGGTTGCCCAACTAAGGTTAAAAAATATGATTGTATCATAAGATACTGCTGCTGGGGTGCTCTGGATTAGTGGTAATGCGTCTGGCTCCAAAACCACCCCAGGTTCAACATTTAATTGAAGCTGCATCCAACAGCTGCACTCTTTATTATTATTATTATTATTATTATTATTAAAGTGTGTGTGTGTTATGGACAAATAACTTTCAATTTTCTATCTGAATGCTTTACTATTTATAGGCCTTTAGGGTCAAACATTTATCTAACTATATGTAAAAAGTGAAGCCGGTTTAGCTCAATTTTCCTTCTCCTAAACTGGTTGTCATACCAAGGTTATATATATTTACCAACCCCTCCGCACGAGCAGGGTGCAACACAAAGTCAATTTCTTAAGCGGAGTTTATCAGGTTTGAATTCAGAGTTTTCCTTCTCCTAGACCGGTCGCCTAACCATGGTTAAAGAGCCCAGTCTGCCCTACTATTTACCCATAGCTGGAGGGAGAGTAGGATTGATACCTTTCCCAAGGGTATTAGCGCTAAGTGAAATGCAATTACCACGTCCAGGATTTGAACTCGGGATGACGAGTCCATTTCGCAAGACTTTCACCAAGGTTATAGAGCCCAGTCTCACCTACTATTTACCCAAAGCTGAAGGGAGAATAGTTGGATTTGTACCTTTCCCCGAGGGTATTAGTACTATGTGAAATGCAAACACACCTACCATCAGCTCCTCACTTTACTGCACAGATCCCTGTGCTACTCATATGCTGAGTTGGTGAGGGCCAGTATTGAACCAAGAACCTTGTGATTCCTACCCGAACACTCTATACTAAATAAAAAAAATCATACAATGTTTTTTTAAGTATTCAAAACCTTTTTTTAAAATGTTTGAAAAATGTTCATATTTTTGTTTTCATTAAGAATCCCAATCCCATCATCCCTTCCTATCCCCCTCCCCCTCTCCCCTCTCCCCTCTCCCCTCTCTTAAACTTGTCAGTGAATCCCTATAATAGTTTTGATGTAAACAATTTTATTTTTTTTTGTCTACTCCTATGAGTTCCTTTGAAATTGCACTTTGCCACCAATCTGTTGTTCGTATACTTCTCTGCTTGAAGGTAGAACATTTTGTTCCTATTTCAGAGGCAGCCCAAGAAAGAGCTTCTCTCTGCAATGTGCCTCCAAACTTCAGTGAGCCTGTGTGCATGCCAGATATCAGCGAGAACTATCTCCAACAGCAGAATAGTGAGTTATCTCCCCTATGTATCCACTCTTCCTTAGATAAAATATTTTTAAAAAATAAAGAAAATCATTTTAAAAAAAATTTTTTTTTTTAAATTAACTTTTTAAAGATATATTGTTATACAATATATATTTTTTTAAATACAGAGTAAGATTTTTGATTTTGGTACTTAAAAAATGCTATGAAATTAAAATGATTATAATTGTTTTTTGTTTTTTTAAAACAACCAAAAAAACAAAAAAAAAAACAATATTATATTTACTTTTTGTCCCTAAACAAATTTAGATAGTTTAGATATTGTATGATTGATGTGTGATTGATAATAAGTTAACCATTTAGAAATAACGAACCAAGATTGAAGGTAAAGGAACATTTTATCAGTGTTTGTCCACAAATTGGTGACAATAGCCAATGGTGCTTATTTTATTTAAAGTATCTTTTTTCTTCTCTTTTCAAATAACAAAAAGTTCATATTTAAACAACAAACCTGATGACAATTTTATGTTAGAAACCTGACCATCTTCTTTGTACCCAATTCAATTTACATTGGCAGTTTTAGCTTCCCCCTCCCCCAATCACGACCTGATCCCTAATTCCATATATTTCACCTACTGTTTCACTAAAATCTGAACAAAGGAATCTAATTATCCAATATCATTCAAAAAACATTTCAAATGATTATGGTCACAGTTGAGTTTTTATTTATTTATTTTTTCTTTTTTTTCTTTTTTTTTTTTTTTTTCATTTTGCTTGAAATGTTTTGCAATTGTCAAAGATTATATATAAGTCCAAAATTATGTTATTTGGATTATTCAGACTATTGTCCTCGTCTTTATTGTTATCTACACACCTTTTCGGTCGATTTGTCCTACGGCTTTCTTCAGGTATTTCTTGCTGGACTTGGGAACCTGAAGAAGACTGGAGAGCACATCAGCCAAAACATTATGCAGATAACAATAAAGATGAGGACAATAGTCCAAATAATACAAATTATCAAGCCTCATCTCAAAAATTCAAAGAAATAGTCCAAAATTGTGTTCTTTTTTGGAAAAGGGAATTCTTCAGCTGATTGTGTTGTTTTTAAAAAATCTCCATAAGTGTTTGAGTCTCACTTCTACTTAGATTAAATCGATCCAAATTGTCCGAGGTTTGTTAATTTAAGGTTTTTTATGTATCATCAGTTTGCTCTCTGGTCACTCAAAGAATGCTACTGGCACCATGTAACCCAGTGCTATCTGCCACATAGTCAATTGGTGAGCAACTAAACTGGCTCCCCTACCAGATGTCTCTGATGGAGAGGGTGGCTAAATCCCAGGCAGGATAAGAAATAAAACCTGTCAAAGAGCAAATGATGAACCCCCTTTTTAGGGGGGGGTAACAACCATCTTGCATTGAAGCTGGGTCTAGCCATTTGCTACAACCAGCTGTAATGGACCACACCCTGCAACTGGATCCTGGAAGAAATATTGGGATGGCGGGTCTGGACGTGTGCAACCCCTTAATTAAATCCACTCCCACATACACACAGCCAGTGTTTTTTTTTTCTTCTGAGGAACCATTATCATTTGGAATGAACAGATCTCATCCACATGGATGAAAATGGTTTGATTTTGGAATTAAAGATTCTTTGAAGTAGGTCAAAAGAAACCAAGATATTCTTTCTTCTTTTTTTAAAAGATGTTCAAACAGAAAATCTTACCAATTCTTTTCAAAATGGAACTGTTTAACTA
The DNA here is from genome assembly GCA_023376005.1 of Doryteuthis pealeii. Classification (NCBI taxonomy): domain Eukaryota; kingdom Metazoa; phylum Mollusca; class Cephalopoda; order Myopsida; family Loliginidae; genus Doryteuthis; species Doryteuthis pealeii. The sequence continues at coordinate 87,952,853 of CM042158.1, read as the reverse complement.
TTAATGGTGGACCATTCTTTCTGCAGTTTGTAAATGCAGACAAAAATGTTTGAAGTTGGCACATAACACTTAGTAATTTTGACAAAGAATATTTTTCATTTTTTCTGGTGTAAACATTGAGGTTATAAGATTTTTTTATTTTTTATTTATTTTTTTTCAAAAATAAAAACTTGCACAAAGTTGAGACAAACATGAAACTTTAGAATTGGAAAAAAAAAACTTATCTTTTGTGATTTATGTATTTTTCAGGTTACCATACTGAGCCGTCAATTCCTCACCAACTGCATATGGCATCCAATAATAATAACAGTAATCAGGCTTATTTACCGGAAGGTTTGTTTCTATTTTTATTTTTATTTCGGTTAAACTCAACAGACCTAAATTCCACCATTGTATGACACCCCGCAGAAAGGGGGAAAAGAAATCAGGGAATTAATCGAATTTATGAAAAATTTTCAGTGTTGATATAATGAATAAAAGATATAATGCACCACTTATTTTATTTAAAAACTGTTACATTTTTTTAGGTCAGTTAACTTTGAACCATGTATCTTTGAGAATCTGTGTTACGCCTGAAAGATATGTGGTTCAAAGTTAACTGACCTGAAAAATGTACAAGTTTTTAAATAAAATAACTAGTGCATTATATGTTTTATTTATTAATATATGACACTGAAACACTAATAATTTCATTAAATTTGGTTAATTCCCTGTTTTTTTTTGTTTTTTTTTCTTTCGGTGGGGTATGGTGAAATTTAGGCCCATTTAGTTTGATTTAACCATTATTTCTTTTACTAAAAACAAATTTCAAAACTGTATTTCAGTTCTTCTGTTGGCAAAACTTGTTTTTAGACATTTTTTTGGATCAGGTCTCCAATAAGCATCCGAGCTTCTCAAACTAATCAATACTTTTTTTTAATTTTTGAAAATATTTTTGATCATGTGGTTGGTACATATAATCAAATTAAAATTCAATAGCAAAATCTTTTTTTTAAATAAACACTTTTTAATCAGAAGTTAATGAATATTTTTCAGCACTTATGATAAATTAAAAAAAAAAAAACAACGTAAGACACGTTTTTATACTAAAATAGTTTTTATTTAATCAGAAGAGAAATGCAGAGTTTTTATTTACAAAATATTTTTAATGTTTATTTAAATAAAAGGATATTGATTAGAAATAGTATCAAACAATTTGTTTTAAGTGCAAAAAAATCATCAGTTTTGAGGCAAAACGTACCGGTGACGAGTTAGAATGTGAACCTTTCAATAGCTTGAGAAGTTGGGGTGCTTATTGGAGACTTGATCCCATTTTTTTCTTTCTTTCATATTTTCTTTAGTTACAAAAAAAAACAATTTCAATTACATTTCTGTGAATTCATTTATTGTAAAATTCCATTATTTAATTTCACTGCAATTATAAAGATGACTGACTGACTTGATCTGTATAATATATATTCTTTATAGTATTAAAACAGGGAGACTATTTTCCTGTTTAAGGCCACATGGAAATGAATTATCTACTAACAAGGCCATATTTGATAGACATTTAGCATATTTAAATCAAAATCTAGGATTTGTATTAATTGGACTATCGTTCTTATCTTTTATTGTTATCTGTACAACATTTCGGCTGATGTGCCCTCCAGCCTTCTTCAGGTATTTCTTGTCGGACTCGGGAACCTTCTTTTCTTTTCGGCTGAAACGTTATACAGATAACAATGAAGATGAGGACAATAGTCCGAATAATATAAATTATCAAGCCTCATCTATAAAAAAATATTCAGAGAAATCAAAATCTAAGTTTTAAACTTTTAGATGATAATTTGTCCAAATTTAATTAAGATAAACTAATTGAAAGAAATTAAATATTCTAATGAGTTTTTATTTTTTAATTTTTTTTTTGAGAAAAGCGTTGGGATATCAGGTTCTAAAATAGAGGTGTATAATTTTAATTGACCTTTTGACAAGATCATGAGAAGCCTAACTTTAGGGTCTAAAACATTGGTTCTCAACTGGAAGCCATATGGCTCCCCCGAGGACCATATAACATTTTTGGGGGGTCAAAGCAAGCAAAAAAATATTTGATCATAAAAATGCAATAGGATTTTAAAACATTGAAGCAATATGTGGTCCAAAATAAAGTTCCAATTACTGTCGAATTGGTAAGACAAGTAAGATAAGTAGCCGTAACTGAATACGGATCTAATCTTGTTGTAATTCTACTGCAGAATGCCAGGCTATTTATGAAGCCTCATAAATAGCCTGGCTTTCCGCAGTAGAATTGCAACAAGATTAGATCCGTATTCAGTTACGGCTACTTGTTGCCTTGTCTTACCAATTCGACGGTAATTGGGACTTAGTATGATTATTCTACATTAACAATATCTGGTTTTTATAGAAATTAACAAAAGAAATAATATATTTAAAAAGTTTTTTTAATTTTTTTTTTTTTTTTATAGTCTTCTATCATCAAAAGGTTCAGAGTGCTTCTTATAGTAATCTATAGTTAATAATCTCATCTCTTAGGCCTATCTATTTAATCTATCTATCTATTAAATCCAGACTTTCATTAGAACATTTTCATTTATACTATTTACAATAAACACAAAAGAGAAATGCCTGAAGAAGGCCGCAGAGCACATCTGCCCAAATAATGAAGATGAAGACAATAATCAGAATAATACAAAAATTCAGAGAAAGAGAAACTGAAGTAACCAAAAATTCTGTGTAGGAAATAGTGTAGCATAATTATTATGGTCTACAGGGAATTCGGGGATTGAAAGGAGGACAGTAGTTGGATTTCTGGAGAAAGAGAAGAAAAGGAAATAAGAACAAAGGTTAAAGCTTAGAAGGGTAAACACTCAACGGGGTGCCAGCAATTGACCCTGGAACTAGATTTAAAAATAAAAACAGAAGTTCCGGGCTTAGATCAGAAGCGGAAGTGGGCAACCCCTTTGTGACTATACGACTTGTGTATGTTGTTTCTGAACTAACAACAACTACTACTACAACTCGGATTTGGCCCTATGCAACAATAGTATTATTTTTTTCTCGGAATTTCTATCAGAGAAAAAAAAAAAGAAGACATATTTTTAAAAAGAAATGTATGGACAATGTTTAGATACAATGGAGACAATTTTCGAGAAATAGAAGGAAAGAAAAAAAAATTCTACACCTGACAAGAAGAGAAATCAAATTTTTGTCACTGCAAAAGTGCATAGTAAATACACTGATCCATCAGTTTACGGCCAACTTTCTACAACATATCCCCTGTCCTCAACAAATTAATACTCAGGGAATATAGGATACTAACAGCAAAATATTATATATATATATATATATATATATATATATTTCAAAAGTGAATAAAAAGCAGCATGTTTCTCTCCCACTTGTTACATGTAGCTTGTTTTTTTTTTGAGAAAAAAACAAAAACAAAAGCTGTCCTTATAGCAAACCATGTTGATTTAATTTTCTGTATTGTCTTCCTTTTCACAAAAAGAAATATTCATACATTTTTGAAAAAAATAATTTATTCTGCTTGGATAAAAAAAATTTGCTTCAAAATTCCCAGAAGGTTATTGACTATAACTGAAGAAGGCCAGCAAGTACCATGTTCGAAATGTTGCTACATGGGTCTAAGTAGATCAGTGTATAATAATTAAAATGAACTATTTCTCTCATACCTTATAGATAGTATGTTCATTTCTCATATCTATTCTGTAATTTAGTGGATTCAGTCATTATTGGTTGCTCAATATCTTTGGCCTCATGCCAAACTTAGCTGAATAAAATGCTATATCATTAGAAAGTTTCAATTCATGCTTTTTCCAATAAATCTCCAATAGTAAAGTTTTTAAGGGCCAGCTTAGCTCAGTTGGTTGAGCATCTGGCTTGGAACAACAAGGTCCCAGGTCCAATACTGTCCCTCGCCAACTCAGCGTATAAGTAGCACAGGGATCTGTGTGGTAAAGTAGGGAGCTGATGATAGGTGGGGCACTCCACCTCAGGCTCCAAAACAATCTCCCTGGTCTAGCACTAGTGAAAAGAGGATAGACTCTCTAGCTGATACTGACAATAGGCCACTCTGTCAACTTTATTTACTTTATATTGATATGGTCTTAAAAAAAACTTTGTAGAAATCAGAAGAATTTTTAAGATGTTTCTTAAGTTGGTAATCTTTCTCAGCTTCTTTGCCCAATAACAATCCGATGGCTTTCTCTCATCCACCGCATCACCAAATAACTTTCCAACTCTTTGATAACTTGCATATCCAAGGAAATTATATCAAGGTACAGCGTCTTTATCTTTCCCTTTTCCCATCACCCACTGGGTTTGTCAGTCAGAAAATTATATTCACACCAAGATTTTTAGCAGTGGAACCTTAAAATATCAGCACAAAATGTCATCCATGTTTAACCATTAAAATTTACAACCTGTATTTCATATTTTTTTAATCTTCAATCTTTCCTTGCCAAATGTTCTTTAAATTTCATTTTATAATCTATTTCACAATGATTTTTAAATTCTCTTAAATTTTAAAATTAAATTCTGATAAAAATATTCTTAATAAAAATATTCTTAAAGTCTTTACTGAATTCTTCCAATTTAGTGCATTTCGATATTTGAGAATCTTTGCAGACAGTATTGGATATTTAAAAGAAAAAAAGAAAAAAAGAAGAAGCAGACTGGGGAAAACTGAACCATTTTTTTTATTATTACCACAAATTTTAATGAAACTCAAATGTCTTAGACACACATAGGAAGTGATTATTTTCCTTAATTATTGTTGTCAATGTTTCCTTCATTGTAGCTAAAAGTCATAACATTCTAAAGAAAATTCTTAAAAATACCCAAAAATTGGAAATTCCTTAGAATTTTCTCTTCCTTGATATTCTAATTTTTATACAATAATTGTGGACTAATCACAAATTAGGATATTAAATGAGGGAAAAGAAAATCCTAAGAAATTTCCTATTTTTCTCTATACAAGAGTAAGTCAAAAATACAAAAAAAAAAGAAAAATAAATTTCTTAGACTCTTTTTCTTCTTGATTCGATATCATAATTAGTGATTAATTGTTTGCTAATAATTTATCACTACAACTGAAAGAATTCTGTCATCAATTATCAGGGAAAAATAATCACTTCCTATATATGTCTACATCACTGAAAGTTTCCTTAAAATTTGTGACAATAATGAAGAATGGTTTAGTTTTTTTTTTCATTGTCTGTTTTTTTATTTTTTTATTTTTTTTTGTGTTTTTTTTTTAAACCAATACTGTAGTTTCTCTGAATAAATTTTCATTTCTTGTACAACTTTCTCTATAAATGTTTCTTGTGTAAGCCACTAACTCCATCGATAATATTTGATGGCTTTTGTGCAGGTTCCTACCAAATCTCTGAATCCATGCAGACCCTAAATGAAATGAATGGGGAAGGCATGATACCCGTGGGCAATCTTTACGAAGACAATTCCGATTATCACAATTTAGAGAACATGCAACAACAACATGCTGCTTATTACGATCATCCTGAATTCTATCCCATAATGCAAGAGCACAAATACCGGCCTATTCCAACCAAGAACATGTGTCGAGGTAGGTAGACTGTGGACACATTTTGACTCCCAATTCCTTTATTTATTTTCATTTTTTTTTAAATGCATCCTCTTCACTTATGTACAGGGTGTTTGATAATGGATGCAACCTTTTAGAATAAGTCAATAGAATTTATGTGCACGCAAATTTTTATGCTACAGTTAAGTCAAATAGCGACACTGTACACAGAGACATTCCTCTGTTTTGTGTCAGCTCTGTTTTAAAAAAAAAAAAAGATTAAGTTTTTTTTTTTTTTTTTTTATCTTGCTAATGTTTGGGAGATAAAATTACAATGGGGTACTAAAAAGTTTTCAGCTTATTCAAAAACAGAGTTACCACCACACACACTTATGGCAACACAGCAGAAGTGTGGAGGCGTGTTGGACAGGTGACAGGTCACCTCTATTGCAGCAAGGCTGAGAGAATCTGTATTTTAAGTTTTAGTCGGTTACAGTTCCTAGAACCACAAAACAGACAGCAGGGTGGGGGTTAACAACACCTTTTAGGGGCTTCAGTAGAAACTTTAGAAGAAGCAAAGAATTTCCTCCTCTCTATGAAAGACAGTTTGGAAACCCTCTGAGATGGCCAGCCTTATTTTCTAAAACAATAACAAATGTGGGAACCAAATTATAAATGTGTTTGTCTACTTTATCCATCACCTGGGATCAAATGACAACATTCGAAGTCCCCAGGAAGCCGTAAATGGAGCCCACAGAGTGTGTGTCTAGGTCATGGTCAGAATTGAAACACGGTACCAAAGTACACGTTTACCAGGCCCAGTATGGACTATCCTCCTTTATGGCTGTGAATCTGGGTCAATGAGGTGGAAAACCTCCACAGACTCGAGATGTTTAATCATTACTGTTTACACCACATCTGGTGGCATCATTTCATATCAAATGCCACTGTGCATCTTCGATGCAGAATCAGTTCTGTTCAGCAAGCTATGGTCACAAGACATCTGTATGGCTTGGTCATGCTCTTCATCGTAACCAGGTGAATGCATCTGGAAAGCAATCGCCCCAGACCACCCTCCGGACTGGAAGAAGCGTTTTCAACAAAAAAAAACTTGGTTAACTATGAGGGTTGATCTTGAACAAAATATGGGTCCTTGTGTCTACGGATTGTGCCACAGGAACCATGACTGGCTAGAGATCACTTATGTGCTCAAATTGAATTGCTGGGCATGGTCGGCCTTTTTGATGGACTCAGCAAATTCAAGAGATGGAGCTGAGTCGACCCACCTTGGGTGAATGCTACTTAAACAACAACAACGTTCAAGTCCCCAAAATGCTATATTATCCTTTTTCTCCTTTAAGAAACAACGTGACTGGATTAATATCTGGAATTGTATATATCTTTTAGATACTAATGCAGAATAGCGCGCAAGTGATAAAAGCATTAGAATTACGTATAAAAACTATTAGATGAAAAGTCCTGAAGTAGAGAGACGCTATGATTTATTTTTACAAATAGAATTTTAGGTCATTTACTTCTTAGTAAGGCTGAGAACTTTTAAACATCCTCGTCATAATATGAAATTTTCCTATTTTACACTTTCAAACAAATTGACAATATTACATTTTGTTGATAAATTTTGTGCAACTTGAACTATGCAGGTTTGAAAGAGTTAAGAAGCCGGTTAACAAAAACTGCTAAAGTTTTTGATGATGTGGTTGAAATTTAAATTGCTCACCCAGAAAATCTCTTTGAAAGCTATCACAATTAAAAATTATTTTTTCATTTAAAATATTTTATATATAAGTTTAAAAAAAAATAAAAAAAAAGGAGTTGTGTTGTTTTTTAAACACCCAGTAGTTTAGGACGGTGATTCCCAAACTTTTCTTACTTTGTACACACAAAAATATTTTTGCACATTTTATATGTAAATTCAAAAATCTATCTTAGAAAATTGTATTTATAAATTTTAGCATATGAAAATAATTTGAACTGTAGAATGTTATTAATAATTACTTTAATATTCAGTAATTTAAGGTTCATGTTAGAAACAAAAGATAAATCAATTAATTTCCTTTTAAATGTGCATAAGTCTTTCTTTCTTTCTTTCATTTTTTTGTGCATTTAATATTAGTAAATAAATAGAAAATTGTATGAATATATAAGTGGGAAATTAAATCAATAAGTTAAAAATCTTTTTTAGCTACCAAAAGAAACTCTTAAACTTTTCAAACTTGATTTTAAGTCCATTATCTGTGGATACATAAGGGGTACTCTGAAACTCCTATTTATTTCACTGGCAAGAATACATAGTGATTTTTTTTACTTTGTTTCTCTTTCTGTAACTTTTAATTGAATTTGAGTGTAGTTTCTTCATTTCTTGCCTAGGGTCTAGAATATCTGTACCCATGGAAATCTTATTAAATATACCCCCCCCCAAAAAAAAAAAATTAAAATGGAAAAAATCCTTATGTATGCTGATTTTTCTTTTCTTTCTCTTTTAAAAAAATTGTATTTACTTTAAATTCTTTGAAATAATAACCGTTTTCCTATGTATATTTTATAATTTAAAAAATAACTGTGGGATTTCTAAGATACAGATACACTTTGATTCTAGGTAGAAATGCTGATCTTAACTCTTAACATCCTGTTGAGAATTTTCTAAGTCCAAAGCCTCATTCCATTAAGTGTTTATCAAAAAATGGTTAAAAATGGCCTGTTCATTTAAAGTTACCTGTTATTTCACTAAAAATAAAGACATCTGAATATGTTTGATATTACATTTAAACAAAGGCTATTGGTTGGAGTTGATTAGGAAAATGAATGTGACTTCCAACCAGGTGGAATGAGGCGGTATAGGATGTTAAGAGTTAAACAAAGTGCACAGATACTACACTCTGATCCTAGACAAGTACTGAGCCATAAATAATCACCCCTTTTTTTTCTTTGATAGCTATGCTAATAAACTCTATTTTTTTTACTTAATTTCACTAACCTCTTTAATGTTTTTGTTTTTCCTGATTGAATTTCTAAAGCTAAATAATCCCTTTGTCTATTGATTTCCTTTGTTGATTGAAAAATTTACCTATTTACCTAATAAGTAAAAACTAAAATTTCCCTATTTTGATAAAATTCCTGGACAGATAGAAAAAAAAAAAACTTTTATTATTCTCAATTGTGAAACCAAATTATAACCTCTGTTCCATAATGTATGTATTTAGCTGGATGCTACTCACGGACATATTTAAGCAGAGTTTAACAGGTTTAAATTCAGAGTTTTCCTTCTCCTAGACCAGTTGCCATTACAAGGTAAAAGAACCACATCTGCACTACTATTTACCCATAGCTGGAGGAAAAATAGATGCATTTATATCTTTTCCAAGGGTATTAGCACCATGTGAAATGCAAACTACCTCGTCAAGGGTTTGAACTCTTGTCACCATGTCCATTTCATAGGACAATAACCCCTACACTATAATTTCCAGATCCACTCTGACCAGGAGTGGCAGTACTTATTAGGGCCTTATCTATGGGTCAAATTGATCTGTTTGATGCCGGGTTAGCTCAGTTGGTAGATCGTTTGGCTAGAAACCACAAGGTTCCTGGTTCGATACCGGCCCTCACCAACTCAGCGTATGAGTAGCACAGGGATCTATGCGGTAAAGTAAGGAGTTGATGGTAGGTGTGGAGCTCCACCTCAGACACCAAAACAATCTCCTTGGTTTAGCACTGGTGAAAAGGGGATAGACTCCTTCGCTGATTGTCTGATACCAACTTTAGGCCGCTCCGACATCTATGGCAATTGGTTCGGGAAAACTCTGAATTCAAACCTGTTACATGAATATGGTTAATATTCTTATCTTATCCTAATAATTTTCAAACAGATTTATTTGACCCATAGATAGGAGCCTAACAAGTACGACCACTTTGGGTCAGAGTGGACCTGGGAGTAATGACAATAAAGGAATGAGCTCCAGAATTGAGGCTTCACCACCAGATGTAGTTTAATGACAAGAGAAAATAAGAGTCGCATTATTTGTATTATATTCTTTCTCCAATGTGTGTTGATTGTTATATAGCCCTTCTTTACCGGCACTATATAGGTATATGTTATATACTTCTCTTACTTCTTACTCTGTCGTCTATTCTTCTGGCCGGCTTGGTTCTTCTATCATCTATCTTCTATCTTGGTCTGGTATATCTTCTAAGGTCTCGTCTGGTCTTCTATTGAGGATTCCGGGTCTGGTTTCTGTTGGGGATCATTCCTTATCAGAAGCCCTGTGTCATTGTTGGTTTTTAGTAATAAACACAAGACTTCGATTTACGATGATGTTACTTTATTCGTAGATTCCCCAGACCAGACAATGCGCGCGGATCCTTACATCTTGCTAGCTTGGCTCCTAAGTTCTAACTGACTAAGTTACTTACTTAGTATCCTTCAACCGGAAGGGGGCCTTCTATTGCCTTCCGGTTCTCACGTTCCATCCGCAGAACGCAAGGTGAGATCGAGGTCAAGCGCTGTCACTCACTCTCAAGGCCATCAGCTGCACTAATATGATTTCTACACTATTGTCATAATCATTAGGTATCTAATGATTATGTAACATTGATTATTGTTTCATTGTTTTTTTTTTTTTTAAATAAGATAAAAAAAAACCTTGTATTAATTGTGCACTTGTTTGTTCCAGGTCAATACATTCACGATGTAACTCCGGACAACTATTACGATCATCAGCCATACCAAACGGTGCCGAGTATAAAAGCTGAATGTTCGTGGTCAACACAGGAGTATGGCCAAGACATCAGTGGACAAGACGCTTGGTCCATCAACAACGAATTGCGCTCAAGCCTCCATCCTGCGGGCTTCCGAAGTTTACAGACATCATCTGCTGACAATACCAACACTGGTTCTGATGGCAAGCCTGTTATTCAGGCGGCAGCTCTCGCTGGCTATTCAGGTAAATTATCATATAATTACAATTCTAGAAAAATTACCCTATTGCCCTTATGGCAAGCCCCAACCCCTTTTTATCATATGGGTGCTAGAAGGCGGTGGCTGCGGGTCTACATGTCCTGGGAATGACGTTAAACTCTATCTGATGGTGAGGTTCCAGTTTTGGAGGTTTGGGGATTGTGGAGCACCCTTCATCACCATTGCTCCCTGGTCCACTCTGACCCGGAGTGGTAGTACCTGTTAGGGTCCCATCTATGGGTTAAATAGAAAAGTGTATTTATAAAAAAATTGTATTATCCATTAAGAATTGATTTATTTCAAAACTTTATCGGCATTAAATGACCCACTGAGGTTGATATGCCGTAAAACAAAACAAACCCATCTAGAAAAATCATAATATTTTCAGTTCTCATCGACACAAGATGGACCAATATAATTGATTTCATTTTTGGATTTGGGATTTTTGAGTAAATTCTAATTTAGAACAATCCAGAACTTTTTTATCATTATCATTATTATAAATAGCAAAAAAAAAACACCCTCTGGGCAGTGTAAAAATTAATTTTTGAAAGATATTGCCTGTAGGGGTGGGAGTTAAAAATTCAATGCCAGAGGCAGGGTTCCCACGCATCCTGGAAAACCTGGTAAAAAAATTTTTTTTTCCAGTACTGGAAAACATTGAAAAGATGGGGGTATTTTTTTCAAAATCCTGGAAAATTTTCATTTTTTTGTCCTGGAAAAATTGAATTATCTGAGACAAAATTAATGTTATTGTTACCGTTAAAAATTCAATGCCAGCGGGTTTGTACCAGAAGTAAAGTCATCAAATTAATTAAATATATTATTTAAATTTATTAAATATTTGTTTATATTGATATATTGACGATTTTAGAAATATGTAAGTAGATACTATTGTTTGTTTAATCACTTGTTTCATTTAATTTATTTTTTATCTTATTTTTTTTCATATTTTTTTTTTGTTTTCAATTCATTTATCTAAGAAATGTCTTCTTTTTTTTTAATTGCAGGAAGTGGTCCGATCCAACTGTGGCAGTTTTTATTGGAACTTCTCACAGACAAGTCATGCCAGCATTTCATTAGCTGGACAGGGGATGGTTGGGAATTCAAATTATCTGACCCTGATGAAGTTGCTCGCCGGTGGGGAATTCGCAAAAACAAACCTAAAATGAACTATGAAAAGTTAAGCCGAGGTCTGCGCTATTACTACGACAAGAACATTATTCATAAAACGGCAGGCAAACGTTACGTTTATCGTTTTGTCTGCGACTTGCAGGGTCTCCTTGGTTATTCCCCCGAAGAACTGTTTGAAGCGTGTGACATTAAACCACAGAAAGACAAAGATGACGAATAGGTCAGTCTTTGGGAATTTTGTGGATTATTAGGAAAAACTAAAGAAAATGAGAAGAAATGATTAAATTCATTGGTTTGATAAATGTCCAGTGGTACGCACAATGGATACACACCTAAAGCCAATTATTTGATGGTTGGGGTCTGTAGACACTGAAAGACAAGTAAGGTTTATGAGAAAGAGAGAAAGAAATCTCTGAACAAAATGCTCCAAACCTACTTGACGAGGAGATAAATGGAGGTTTCAGCCTATATTCAGGAACCTCTTTGCCTTTGCGTGCGAGTGACATGGGTAATTTTGGTTGTGTGGAAATTTATACCCCCCTCACCGCTGACTTTTTAACAGAAGACAAGTCTTGGTGGTGGCAACCATACTTTTTGTATCAAAATCTTTTTTGAGAGGAAGGAAGAACAAAAATGAAGGTTTTTTTTTTTTTTTGGTTTTTTTTTTTTCTCTCTCTCTCTCTCTCTCCTTTTCCCACCTTTTCCCACTTGAACAAAGTGTTTGGTAACCCAGTGAGTTGCGGCTAAAATGGTTTACAAATGAAGCCGGGTGCTTTCATTTAAAAAAATAAAAATAAAGATTTATAAAAAAGCATCTATTTTATTTTAAAAGCAGCTCTGATTATACATATTAAAAAAGAAAAACCCTCATAATTTGTTTTCTCTGTATTTTTCTGACTTGGATGTTCGCCTGTCCTGACTCTCCCTCGACTTAAAACCAATTGCTATTATTTTTAATTTAAAATTTGCAAAACTGAATTTAAAAAAAAAATATTTTTTTACAATATTGAATTTTTAGTATTTTTTCATCCAATTCTCCTTCTATTTTCTTCTGGACTGGCAATTTATTGGCTAAGACACGTTTCTTTCATTTTATCCAATAAACAGGATGGAATATTTTGAATTTTTAGAAAAAAAATGGAAAAAAACCAAAACATTTTAGTTATTGAGGTTTTCTTTTTCCACCATTTTGAAAAAAACAAATTTCTTTTTAACTGAATGTTTTGCTAGTGAAATTAAATTTCCTCTCTGATTTATTCTTTTCAACTTTCTACAACACACGGACTTTACTTATGGATTATGTGTGAATTTTCCTTTGTGGAGTTGATGACGACTTGTGCTTATTTTCTTCAAACTTTTGCTGGATTATTTTTCCACCATTATTGATTTGGTTTCTCTGAGGAACAAAAAATTCTCAGATTTTTCTTTTAATTCTTCTCATCTTACCAATTTCTAATTTAATCACTACATTTAAAAAAAAAGTTGTTTTTTTTTCTTTATACACTGACAAGATTTTTATCTTTTACTTAGGACTTCTTTTTTTTTTTATGAATTAAAAAAAGATTTATATATATATATATATATATATATATATATATATATATATATATACACACACACAAACACAAGATTTTTATATTTTACTTTGGACTTTTTCTTTTTTATTTCAAATTTAAAAAATGTTTTTACATATATTTATATATATATATGTATATATACACACACAAGATTTTTATCTTTTACTTAGGATTTTTTTTCTTTTCCTTTTAAATCTAAAAAAGAATTATATATACACACACATAAAATTTTTATCTTTTATTTAGGATTTTTTTCTCTTCCTTTTAAATTTGAAAAAAAATTATATATACACACACACACACAACACAAGATTTTTATCTTTTACTTAGGACATTTTTCTTTTCATTTTTTTTTAAATTTGAAAAAAAAATTAATTTACTTAGGACTTTTATTTGAAAAAAAATTCTCCCCTGGTTTTCATTGTTTCCGAACATTCCTCCTGTAGAAACATCCATAAGTGTAACCACCGAATCTTTTTCCTTTCATTTATATCATCCTGTCTTCATTTGAAGTTGTCAGGGAATTCTCTCTCTCTCTCTCTCTCTCTCTCTCTCTCTCTCTCTCTCTCAAGAGAATGAAATGAAATAATTTTAATGCATCTTTCCATCCCTTCAAATCATTTCATAATAAACTTTATATCATTGCTTTGCTTTTAACAAATGGAAAAGACTTCTTTTTTTCTTTCTTCTTTTAATTAAAAAAAAAACATCCATTTTTCAGGGCTACATTTTATCTTTATGACCCACCCCCTTTCTAAATTTTTGCGAAAAAAAATTACAAAAATGAAAAATCCCTGAGATATCAAACTTCCCCTTGATTTTCATTTTCAGTTCAGTCTTATTAAAAAACTGGGCATTTTAGTGACCCCACCACGCCCATTCCTTCACTTCCTTCCTCTTGTCCCTCCCAATGTCATTTGGTCAGACCTCCCTCCTGTCGCCAAGAATTTTCAAATTACAAAGGGCAAAGTCTTTGTGACAATGATTTTTTTTTTTCTGTTTCTTTTTTTGTTGCTTGAATGAATTTTTTATTTTTTTTTTATTTTTATTTTTTTTTTTTAAATCTTGGTTTAGGAAGAGTCTGGCCAAAATTGTAAATATTAAATACATTATTATAAAATATTATATATATATATGAACAAATATAACATATATATATATATAAATATATATAAAAACACACACACAGACACACAGATATATATTATATATATACATACATATATATATATATATATGTATATCTTTTTTTCAATTTTACTAAGTTTTTCAGTTTTAAGTTTTTTATTAAAAATAAATTTTTTGGAACAAAAGATATTTTTGTTTTGTTTTTATTTTGTTCTATTTTTATTTCATTTTATTGGCGCCACTTTCTTTTGGACATCTTGGCTTCATGGTGTTGCACCAAGGTGGCTTCAGATTGTCCATGTCCGAAGCCACCTGGTGCAAGACCATGAAGCCAAGACGTCAGAAGAAAGCAGCAGCAACAAAGCCCCAGCACATCAACATCTTCAGGGACAGTCTTCACATGCGACATCTGTGGTTGTAAATGTTTTTCAAACATCGGACTTCGCAGTGACAGGAGGCGCTGTAACTTCAGGGGCGCAAGAATTATATAGTCTTCAGAGACTGCAATAATATGGTGACAATTTTGTTTTATTTATTTTATTTTTGCAAGCAGCAAATAAAAGATTTCTGAATAAATTTGGACTTGGTGAACTCAAATTTTATTTAAAAACTGACAACAGATTTCTAATAGAAATGTGAATTTTTTTTTTTTTTTTTTTTCAACATACAAATCCGTTGGTTTTACTAAAACCTGGTTAGAATTTATTTGAGGCTCTTTTTATTTACAATCTTTCAAATGTAATGAAATTTTCCACGTTTTCTATTTAAAAAAAAAAAAAAAAAAAAAAAATTAACTTAATATATATATATATATATATATATATATATATATATACACACACACACACACACACACATATATACAATTAAAATTGAATGGTTTAAAAACTACCAACTTAAGTTCCTCGAAGTAGCCTGAAGATTTATGCTACTGCGAGAAACTTAAGTAGGTAGTTTTTAAATCATTCGATTTTAATTGTCTAGCTCTTTATATTGAGCACTTTTTAATCAGTTTTAGTGAAAAATTCCCGAAGTAAATAAGATTGTATACTTATTTGATTGGTGGATTTAATGGTAACTGCGATATAAATGGGAAATTATCAAAAAGGCCCAGGTTTACAAGGGTGGTCAGCGCAACTGTTGACTTCGTATCAAAGAAAAATTGTATATTTTCCAAAATACAAATGTAAATTTATTGGACAAGAGAAGCGAACTTGTTTCCAAATGTAGACATCTAAACAAATTTCCCTTATCTCATTTGACACCCAACCCCAATTAATCCCATATTTTTCGCCCTCTATTTATAATAAAAAAAAATTCACTTGGACACCACGTGCATTAAAACCTAAGCATGTTTATTTTTTAAAATATAAGTTTCACGTTATAACATTCCATTGCATGAACACGCTTCATGTTATATAAACAGAGCTCCATCCGTTTTATAGGAGAAGCGCACTTTAATATAATCCATAAATGTTTTTTTGTTTTTGTTTTTGTCTCCATGTGTCATTGCATAATCCAAGGAAGACTAAATCTATGACCACCAAATTTTCTGGCCTTACCATTTCCACTTCAGAAAATATTCTAAGCATATTAGTTTTTGAAAATACCAAAACTTGAAGTTCTTCTTCGAGGATCAATGACAGTTTAGATCAGTCGGTAGAGCATCCTCCTTAGAATCACGTTCCCAGTTTGATAACGGTCACCGCCAACTCACCAGATAAGTAGCACAGTTTGTTTAATCTGATCTGTTTGGTAAAGCATCTGGTAGCTGATGGTAGGTGAGGCGCTCCATCTCTTCAAAAACAATCTCCTTGGTCTGGCACTAGCAAAAAAGGGATAGACTCCCTCACTGTTTTGTTAATACTGACAATAGGCTACTCAACAGTCTTCACTTTTTTTTTTAATTCTGAACTGGACACATATTTTGTGACCATCAGATTAGCCAAACTAAATCTTTCCTCTTTTTTTTTTTTTTTTACCTTATTATAATGGAGATTGTGTGTTTTTCTGTCTGTAACCGAAACTATATCACTACTCAAGTCACAATTCCCTTTGTTATTTACATCACATTCTCCATGATTTTATTTATATTTAAACCCCAATTATTAATAAAATTGTTTTACATTATTAATACTGTTGACCATATCTACATGATATTTTCCACATACCCCACTTGTACGGGTCAGGCACAAGGCCCTATTTATGTGGGACCACCCACAAGCCGAGACTCATGGGTGGCGGGTGAAAAATTGCGTCGATCCCGTTGGCATTCCCTCTCAAGGGGGGCGCCTCAGGCACTGGGCAATAAACCCAGCCCTGCCCCTTTAAATCAAGGGGGCAGGTGTTGCCTGGGGGGATGGCCCCCTGGGATCGACGCTGTTAATTATAGCAATGCTCCAGAGGCCGAAGCCACTGTTGACCATATCTACATACTAATAACATGCAATTGTATTTATATATACAAAAAATAGCGGTTTGCAGTGTGAACGGGAAGGCTAATTTGCATATTGATATAAAAAATGTGATTTTAATAAATATGTGCTTAGTATTATTGATTTCTAATTGTTTGGTTTTATTTTAATGAATATAAGCAAAAATCTTAAAAGAAATCTATTAACAATATTAACAGTAATTCTATTCTTTACTTCCTAATTTAACTAAATAGTTAAATTATGAAAATTTAGCAATGAAAGACTGGAGTGAAGAAAAAGCAAGTTTTAGTTGTTTCCCCTCTGTTTCAAATCTTTTTATCGGCATCTTATTTAGTTTCATTAGCCTTTCTAAGTTAACATAACATTTTATTACAATAAAACTTAAATGCTTGCACCCGGAGGGTGCATATATTTGCTAGTCCATATAAAGTAGAAATCTAACTGAAAATTTCCTACCAATTTTTTAATTTTTTTTTTGTTGATCTATGTATTTATTTATTTAATTTTTTTTTTTTTTTTTCCCCTCTCGTGTCACTTTCTTACTTGTCAGTGAAAGATATGACAAAATTAGGGGCAGTTTAGCTCAGTCGGTATAGTGTCTGACTAGGAATCACAAGGTTCCAGGTTTGATACTATCCCTCGCCAACTCAGCATATGAGTAGCACAGGAATCTGTGTGGTAAAGTGAGGAGCTGATGGTAGGTGTGTTGCTCCACCTCAGATCCAAAACAATCTCCTTGGTCTAGCGCTAGTGACTCGTTTGCTGTCTGGCTAATACTAACTTTACGCCACCCCTAACAACTTTACTTTTTACATTTATAATACAGGGTGGGGCAAAATGATCTGATTCATTTATAGTGGGTCAAGTGCTAGGTTGTGGCATCGTGAGTTCAAACTCCAGTCTCACTATTATGTTCACTTTTGGACTAATACCCTTGGGAAAGGTATGAACATCCTTATCCTCCCAGTTATTGGTTAGATAGTACCACTACTACCATTGTTTGAGGAAATAGCATTAAAGATCGTCTGCTAAAATTCACAAGAAATCCTTGTTTTTATAACATTTGGCCTAGAAACTGGTGAAGAAATTTACACATTTTCAATTTGAATTCTATTTATAATATTTAATTCGTTTCATTTTAATAAAATATTTAAATATTGAAAACGGTAAATTTTCTCACCAATTTCTAGGCCAAATGTTTTAAAAAACAAGGATTTCTTGTAATGGTGTTACTACAAAATATGACCATCATCATCTTGAGACACCCTCTGGTTAAAAATAAGAGCGTCTGTTGTATACCTCTTTACTTCTTACTTTTTTCTATTCTTCTTCTGTCGTCTTTGACATCTTACGTCTTCTTCTAGGTCTCTTCTAACATCTCTTCTAACGTCTTCTAGCGTCTTGGTGATTTCGCCTTGGTTATCTCTTGGTGGTCGCACTTGGCTCATTTCTTCTTCCAATCAGTCCTGTTACCAAGACACCCATTAATCACAAGGCTGTGTTATTTTTCTTAAGCTTTTATTTCCTTAACTATACATTTCATGTAACTAAATATCTGACTAACATAGCGCGCGTATGCAGAGTGAGTTCCAGTTAAGGCAGGACATCTTCACTGCCTGACGTCCAACTGAAAACTGAGGAACCAACCAGGTCCCACCTGACTTCACATATTTCGCGGGCTTTCTGTAATCTTCCATGGAAAGTCCCACCCGTGATATGAAAAGGGCCATCCCCTTAGAAATACAGGGAATTGACAATAATCTTATGCAACCGCATAGATTATGTAACACGTCCAAAGCAGACGATTTTTGATGCTGTTTCCTCAAACAATGGTGCAAGAAAAATATCTAATTTTTGGTATCGGTATTCAATATACACACAACTTTCGAATAGATGGACAATTTGATATTTTAAAAAAGTGAAAAATCGACCCACCCTACTGAGCAGTCCATCACATGCAACACTCCACTTTGGCTCTTACTTAAGCTAGACAGGCGGCCGGAGAGAGGCCCCTTCCGATCAATCGGCTGGTCACGTCAAGCCCTATCACCTATATGATTGTCCCAATCCTAATACCCTTATAACAACCCCCATCCCTTTTTATCATGTATGTGCTAGAAGGCGGTGGCCGAGTGTCTTCATGTCCTGAGTATGACGTTAAACTCTATCTGATGGTGAGAACACCCCCTTTTTTGGAGGGGGGGTGTCTGACCACCTCTGCAAGGGATACAGTTGACGTATTCTAAACGCCATCAATGGGGTGGATAAATATATTACTGTTTTTTAGATATAAAAAGCGAGTGTCGTATTATATTATACTAGAGTGACCTGTGGATATACCACAGTAAGATAGTTTAATTATTATAACATTTGATATGTTTACTTAAGAGCTATTGCAATACTTCGATAAGTAAAATGTATAATAATCTTGATTTAACTCTCTCTCAATCTTTTTCTCTTCTTTCCTACTTTTCATCTTTTTCATTATGTTCAATTGAAACACATTAGCGTTATTGCTTCTGCACGCTCACCCCCTCTCTCTATCTTTCCCCTACTCTCTTTTTATAATTTTTCTGTGTAGCGTGTCCTTTTTCTTCTTTTTCTTTCTTTATAATATAAATGGAATGGTCCATTATTTAGCTGAGGTGACAACATGAAATTGGACGCTCTCATTTTTAACCAGAGGGTGTCACAAGATGAAAATGGTCACATTTTGTAGTAACACCATTATTATTATTATTATATAGATGAGATCGCATTTTACTCGAATCAAGTATGGTAAAAGCCCCCCCCCCATTTCTGAAATTATATTAACAGTGAATGTATTTAATGTATATCACAGATCTTTTTAAAGTATTGCATTAAGGCATTTAATTTTTAGCCCCATAGCCTCCAGATGCCGTGTATCCGAGCTCCTCTGGGGAGAGGTTCAAATTTCGAATCATCTTACCACTTCCATATAAGTAAAAATAAACAAACGATAATCACAGACAAAATGTGCTGAAATAGACCCCCCCCCCCGGAAGTAATTTCTATTTACTTTTGTGGGGTTTTCTAGAGGGGCGTGGCAGTTGTGTCATCTCTGTCATCAACTGGAGATGGGTTGAGATTTAGATCTGTTCCACCATTCGAACTGTCACTATCAGATTCTTGATACTCATCATCCTTGGTGAGCCAAATTAATGGAACGGATAAAAAAAATCCTCGTCATCACATTTTCCAACACCTTTAACACTTATCATGTAATAATATTCATCATTTCGAATTTTGGTTATTATTCCTTATTTTATACTTTTCCAGGCTTCCAACACAACTCAAAAGGTTTCCAAACATCCATCAAATATATCTATAAAACATATGTCAAAAAACTGATGTAACGATTTAACTTCAGGGAGATTTCCTGGGGTTTGACGTCCATGGTAGCTGATAACCCGCCAAAAAATTTTTGTAAAATAGTTGTTATTAGTATTATTTGTATTATTCGGACTATTGTCCTCATCTTCATTGTTATCTCTACAACGTTTCGGCCGATGTGCCCTTCAGCCTTCTTCGGGTATTTCTTGTCGGATTCGGGAACCTTCTTTTCGAACTCGGGAACCTTCTTGTAATGCGGAGCCATCACAGAACTTTGAATCTAACCCTTTATTCAGTCCACGGGGGTATCCTGTTCTCATTCCGCTAACCATAGCTGTGGTACAGGTGTTAAGCTGTGTTAATTATTATTCTATGTTACTGCTGCTCCTGACCAGGATTGAACCTGCAGTCTAGAAATAACTGTCACTTAGAACTGTCTTAACCTAACTCCGTTGTTCCCGAGTCCAACAAGAAATACCTGAAGAAGGCCGGAGGACACATCGGCCGAAACGTTGTACAGATAACAATGAAGATGAGGACAATAGTCCAAATAATACTAGTTGTTATGTTGTTGATCTGACAGGGTCCGGCACCATCGAAGAAGACGCTTGAGAAGAATTTGTATGTTTAGGTTGCGACATAACCCAAAACGTCTTTGTCCAGTAGAAAGGAATATATGTTAGGAGAATTTTTGGCTGTATCAAAAGCAAAGAAGAGAATTAAGGAATGACCAAAATTCAAAGTGATTGATATTATCTTATTTTTAATCCTGATATTTTAGGATACTTCTGGCCTTTTGCCACATCTAAGCTAAGCTTAGTAAATAACTATATATATATATATATATATATATATATATATATATATATATATTTACCAACTCCTCCGCACGAGCAGGATACGACACAAAGTCAATTTCTTAAGCGGAGATCAACAGGTTTGAGTTCAGAGTTTTCCTTCTCCTAGACTGGTTACCTAGCCATGGTTAAAGAGCCCAGTCTGCCCTGCTATTTACCCATAGCTGGAGGGAGAGTAGGATTCATACCTTTCCCAAGGGTATTAGCGCTAAGTGAAATGCAATTACCACGTCCAGGATTTGAACTCGGGGCGACGAGTCCATTTCACATGACTTTAACCATTACACCACGCGCTTCCTATATATATATATATATATAATACAATTTATTATTTGCTCTACTTAGGTATTGAGCACTTTTTAAATTTTAGCTTTAGATAATCCTAGCAGTTTATATATATATTTTTCATATATATATTATATATATATATATATATATATATATTTCTTCTTTTGGTCGAGTGTTATAGCATTAATCGATTATTTTCGGTTGGTACGACCCTCTTGGTCTTTTCTATTTTTCATCTTTTTCCCCAGGTGAAGTTTGGTAGTATATTTTTACTATCAAACTATTTGCCGTTTTTTTTTTTCTTACCGCAAGGGTTTACCAATAAGTTTTGTATATATAATATATATATATATATATATATATATATATATATATATATAGCACGATGAGTGTTGAAGGTGTTGGGAAATGTGATGACAAACATTTTTACGGGTATCATTCGTTTCATTAACTTGGTTCACCGAGGATGATGAGTATCCGATAATGATAGTTCGAGTGTTGAAATAGATGTAAATCTCGACTCCTCTCCAATAGAAGAAAATTAACTTTTATGAAAATTGTTTGGGGCTGTAGTTATTTATGTGCAATATTGTTTACCGTATATATCTCTTACTGGTCATGTAAACTAATTTAGTCGTGGTGTCACTACTCATGTCTTTGACAGGAATAGTCTAACGGAGCCAGTCCCTCTCCAGGTTTTATGGCAATCCCCAATCCTTCTTATCATATGGGTGCTAGACGGCGGTGCCTGAGGGTCTACATGTCTTGGGAATGACGTTAAACTCTATCTGATGGTGAGGTTCCAGTTCTGGAGGTTTGGGGAATGTGGATCACCCCTTCATCACCATTGCTCCCTGGTCCACTCTGACCAGGAGTGGTAGTACCTGTTAGGGCCCCATCTATGGGTTAAATAGAAAAACATGAGTTTATAAACAAAATTGTATTATGCATTAAGAATGAATTTATTTCAAAACTTTGTCGGCATTAAATGACTCACTGAGGTTGATATGCCGTAAAACAAAACAAGCCAAAAACAAGCCCCTCCAGGTTAATACAAGTCGCAAGATACGTGAATATACACAGTATCTTGTCCGACTACGAAACAACTGATTAGTATATATAGTGAGACCTACGTAGTAAGAGATATTATGGGACTCTTAAAATTTCCCGGTGGTAAGCAAGTAATTTCAGATGAAAGAAGACGCGAACAACAATTGAAGATAAAGAAACATATATCCAAAAGATACAAAAAGGGTTGCAAATTTGTGGCATTTGCTAGCCAGACTTATCTTGCTGAGAGTCAGGTAAAGGTAAAAGTTTCGCCGGATGAAACCACTCGCTGGTTGACAAGGTAATGGGGCGCTGAAATATTATTCCACTCGCTGGTTGACAAGTGAGCTCTGGAATATTATTCCACTTGCTGGTTGACAAGTTAAAGGGAGCACTTGAAAAACGCATCTCGCCTGTTGAGTGCCCAAACGATAAGTCAAGGAGTTTAATTTAGGCGCCAATATCGTATATTGACGATTCGCCCTCTGGTGTCAGGGGCAGATAATTCAACTATAATTTTTCTGATAGTAGATGATACAGAACATAGAATGTATGTTTCCATCAAATCGTAGAAGTTTGGATAATATAGTTAACTAACAGGAATTATATATTTAAAAACAAATAAACACACAAATTTTGAGCCATTCAACCAAGATCTGTCAACCAGATATATACAGGATTACAACTACGTATGTGCATTGCCTGTATAAGCAGTATCGTACTCAGGCCATATACCCACCTTGTCTTTACATTGAGTGAGACTACGTGGACCATCTTTGTCCATTAGACGAAACGGAGCCAAACTACTTCCCAGTAAAGTGGGGTCTTTTAATTTTTTTTTTTCACTTAGGGTGTTAGGCAACCAGTCTAGGAGAAAGAAAACTCTGAATTCAAACCTGGTCACTACTAGAATTGACTCAGTCCTACTTAGTGATCTATTTCAATTTAAAGATTTAAAAAGAAATATTTGAATTTAAAAAGATGTATTCACAGATCATCTATCACCACACTTTGGCCCTATTTGGGCTAGACGGGCGGTCGGAGAGGCCCCCTCCGATCAATCGGCTGGTCACGTCAAGCCCTAGCACCTATATGATTTTCCCAACCCTGTTGTCCTTATGGCAAGCCCCAACCCCTTTTTATCATATGGGTGCTAGAAGGCGGTGGCTGCGGGTCTACATGTCCTGGGAATGACGTTAAACTCTATCTGATGGTGAGGTTCCAGTTCTGGAGGTTTGGGGAATGTGGATCACCCCTTCATCACCATTGCTCCCTGGTCCACTCTGACCCGGAGTGGTAGTACCTGTTAGGGTCCCATCTATGGGTTAAATAGAAAAATGTATTTATAAAAAATTGTATTATCCATTAAGAATTGATTTATTTCAAAACTTTATCGGCATTAAATGACCCACTGAGGTTGATATGCCGTAAAACAAAACAAACCAAACCATCTATCACCAATATTAATTACCTTTTCATCAACCAATCATAGCGCCATAATCCTATTCTTTTGCAATTGGCTAAACTATTTGTTTTATCTAGATAGATCTGTTACTTAAAATAGATATCTTCCGTGTTAAATTTGATCTCTTTAAACTTTAGGCAAATATGTTTTTCAAGAGATTTAATTTTTGTTACCAAATAGCTGTTGTTTCAGGCTTACAGTCAAATCAAGGTGAAATCAATAATTCCCGCCTGATTACTCAAGTTAAGCAATGAGTAGCCTGTTTAGTTGTTAGATGAGTGACCTCTTAGTAAGAGCAGTTATACTTAGCACGCTGAGGCCCGTGTACTAGACAATGCAAAACTTAGTAAATGAGGAAATCTAAAAAAGTTAAGCAATGATTATCATGTTTAATAGTTAGATGAGTGACCTCTTAGTAAGAGCAGTTACACTTAGCACGCTGAGGCCCGTGTATCAGACTATGCAAAACTTAGTAAATGAGGAAATCTAAAAAAGTTAAGCAATGATTAGCCTGTTCGGTAGTTAGGTGAGTGACCTCTTAGTAACAGCAGTTATACTTAGCACGCTGAGGCCCGTGTATCAGACTATGCAAAACTTAGTAAATGAGGAAATTTAAAAAAAAGTTAAGCAATGATTAGCCTGTTCGGTAGTTAGATGAGTGACCTCTTAGTAAGAGCAGTTATACTTAGCACGCCGAGGCCCGTGTATCAGACTATGCAAAACTTAGTAAATGAGGACATTTAAAAAAAAGTTAAGCAATGATTAGCCTGTTCGGTAGTTAGATGAGTAACCTCTTAGTTCCTCAGTCGGTAGAGCGTTCGGCTAGAAACCACAAGGTTCCTAGTTCGATAGCGGCCCTCGCCAACTCAACGTATGAGTAGCACGGGGATCTGTGCGGTAAAGTAAGGAGCTGTTGGTAGGTGTGGTGCTCCACCCCAGACTGAAAAACAATCTCCTTGGTCTAGCGCTATTGAAAAGGGGATAGACTCCCTCGCTGATTGGCTGATACCGACTTTAGGCCACCCCGATGACTTTACTTTTTTACACTTAGCACGCCGAGGACAGTGTATCAGACGGCTGACTTCTGATTTAGGTCGGAAAATTAAAACGGAATGTTTTTTGGTGGTACCCAATGACATTTTAACTACAGTCTATGAATTAACATTTTGCGAATTGGGTTACGGTTTTAGGGGATTATGGTTGTTTTTAATTACGTATTGCTTAAAAAATAATAAACAACAAAAAACACAAATTACTATACATTTAATGTTGAAAAATATTTTTTAAACTAAGTTTAATTGAAATTATACAATGCAATTCTAACACAAACAACTGTCTCAATAATAGATTCAATAATTAATTTCAATAGTTAATTAAATGTATAGTAATTTGGGTTTTTTGTTGTTTATTTTTTATTTACGTATTGCTTAAAAAAAAAATAAACAACAAAAATACGTAATTAAAAACAACCTTAATCCCCTAAAACCGTAACCCAATTCGCAATATGTTAATTCATAGACTGTAGTTAAACTGTCATTGGGTACCACCAAAAAACTTTCCGTTTTAATTTTCCGACCTAAATCAGAAGTCAGCCCTCTAATCACCCTGGGGTCTGTGTATGCCATATTGAGCAACGCTAGATAAATAACAAGAATTGTTATTCTATCTTCTGTTAATTATTGAAACCTTCAAGTGCAAATAGGTTTTCCGACTGACCCTTTCAAATGAAGGCCTTTGTACTTATACATCGACCTCTAAACCATTAGTTTGCTCTTGGACTATTGAAGTAAACGTATAAATGTAATAAAAACAGTTATGTTACCACACCCTACAATTATTTAAGTACCAATCAAGCTCCCCCCACCCCGGCACCCCTTTTGCTTTTGTCCTCTCCCCCCACTGACCTTTCTTAGTCTTCACTAGTGAATTGAATTGTGGTCGTTTCATTTCTCGGTAAACGGTCACAAGAAGATGACTTTTAATGGTATGGACAGGGAAAACAACATCCCCACGTGACTGTTTTCGTGAATCTTTGGTGTAAACTGTTGGCCACCCCCCCCGTACCTACAAAGTAAATTCCTCTAACACACACACACACACACCTCTCTCTCTCTCTCTCTATATATATATATAATATATATGGTGATTGCCGCTTCTTGACAGAATAAGGCCATTTCTACAAGTAGTTCAGTTGTAAGCAGTTGTGAGCACGCAGATGGCCCACGGATCCAGACTGCCTTATGTACCCTGTCACACATACAGCCCTGCCACACAGGTCAGACTTCAATGTAGGAAATGCCTCCATGGCGTCCGTCATGTGTCGCTTCAGGGTGGAGGGCTTACCTTACCCCAAACTTCTTACAGATACCATCGGCCTGTCCTTCCACGAGGATGTGTATCAAGCCCACCCACTTCTGTCAATTGGTTCTTATAGCTGAAACTGACTTCCGCAAGGGCATTGATGTCGGCCTCATATCGAGATGCTCCCCTATCGCAATACCAGTACGTAGTTTAGGGTTTTCCCAATCTCTCAAGAAGTGTCGAGACATTCCAGGTGGCTATTTTTAGCCTTGTTTTGTGTTGAGTTTTCGCCCAGCTAATATGGACATCCGTCGAAGCGCTGGTCTCTGGCAAGCTTGATAGGTGAATCGGCATTTGTTTAGGTCTCCTTTTCTAGATAAATCCCAAATGGCTAGGTGAACAGTGTTAACCAAGGGGCAGCTCCTTCATCCAAACCCTCGCCGAGGCACGTTGCTGTTCAATCAGCAAGGCGGTGACGTTAAGTAGGTCATGAATCATGCCGTATGTAGACTCACATCTGCGTGCTTACAGCCAGTCAGGCCTGCACATCTCACTGGACTTGTAGAAATATCTGCACAGGTTTTTTGTTTTACATGTTGCGCGCTTGTGCGACACGCACCGCATGCTCTCCTTCCCCAAAGTCAAGGATCAGTGACAAGCCGAGGCAAGATGACTGGCAGACTTTAGGGAGCGCAGGTGGATGATCTTACGAGATATATATATACTAGCAAATATATGCACCCTCCGTAGGGTGCTAGTATTTAAGTTTTAATATAATAAAATATATTAAATTAGAAAGGCTAATGAAACTGAATACAAATGCAGATAGAAAGATTTTGAACAGAGGGGGTATGATTGAAAAATAGAACAACTTTGAAACTAACTCTTCCATCATTTTCCATTACTCCCGTCTCTCATTGGTAAATTTTCCTAATTTAACTATTTAGTTAAAATTGGAAGTAAAGGATAATATTACAGTTATTTCTTCTTATTAATCGATTTCATTTAAGATTTATCCCCGAGATTTTTGCTCATATTCAATAAGATAAAACCAAACAATTGGAAATCAATAATACTAAGCACATATTTATTAAAATCAAATTTTAAGGATCAATATGCAAATTAGCCTTTCCATTCGCACTGTAAACCGCTATTTTGATGTATATATAAATCAATTACCTGTTATTTGTATCTAGATATGGTCAATAGTATTAATGATGTATAACAATTTTATTAATGATAGAAGTTTAGATAAAAATAAAATTATGGAGAATGTGATGCTAATAACTAAGGGAATTGTGACTTGAGTAGTGATAGAGTTTCGGTTACAGACAGAAAAACTCACAATCTCCATTATAATAAGATATATATATCTTTATTATAATGGAGATTGTGGGTTTGTCTGTCTGTAACCGAAACTATATTACTATACAAGTCACAATTCCTTTCGTTATTTACATCATATTCTCCATGATTTTTTTTTTATTTAAACCTCAATTATTAATAAAATTGTTTTACATTACTTACACTGTTGACCATATCTACATAATTATAACATGCAATTGTATTTATATATACAACAAAATACCGGTTTATAGTATGAATGGGAAGGCTAATTTGCATATTGATCTTAAAAATTGATTTTGATAAATATATGCTTAGTATTATTGATTTCTAATTGTTTGGTTTTATCTTATTGAATATGAGCAAAAATCTCTTCAATAAATCTTAAAAGAAATCCCTTAACAAGAAGAAATAACTGTAATATTATTCTTTACTTCCTATTTTAACTAAACAGTTTAATTAGGAAAATTTACCAATGAAAGACGGGAGTAACGGAAAATGATGGAAGAGTTAGTTTCAAAGTTGTTCTATTTTTCAATCATACCCCCTCTGTTCAAAATCTTTTTATCTACATTCTTATTCAGTTTCATTAGCCTTTCTAATTTAATATGATATTTTATTATAAAATTTAACTAAAATACTTGCACCCGGAGGGTGCATATATTTGCTAATATATATATATATATATATATATATATATATATATATATATATGGGCCGGGTTAGCTCAGTCGGTAGATCATTCAGCTAGAAACCACAAGGTTCCTAGTTCGATACCGGTCCTCGCCAACTCAGCGTATGAGTAGCACAGGGATCTGTGCGGTAAAGTAAGGAGCTGATGGTAGGTGTGGCGCTCCACCTCAGACGCCAAAACAATCTCCTTGGTCTAACGCTATTGAAAAGGGGATAGACTCCCTCGCTGACTGGCTGATACCGACTATAGGCCGCCCCGACGACTTTACTTACTTTACTTATATATATATATATATATATGAAATTTAACATTTTGAAAAAACATATGATGTTTGTTATGTAATTGCTGACAGATCTGTTTCGACCAAATCGATAAGTTGGTCTTCATCAACGAGCGACATAGACGGGAAGAAAGATATCCGTTAAAAAGACTGTTTACAAAAACGAACGCTGAATTCAACCGCTGAAAATTTTTGAAAAATGCATGTTCTGTTTTAAAAATAAAATAAATTTTATTTTTAATTTAAAAAATCAGAAGCATTATAGTTTATAGTAAAACTCAAAAGAGTTTGTTGTAAAAATTATATAGAAAATGTAAAGTGGGTATCAAAATTGTTTAGGATATATTTCAGCTGTTAAAAATATACAAGTCCACAATGTAATTTGAAGAAAGATGTTAGAGTTCCAAAATTTACTTGTGGTGTTGATAAGTCCGTAGAGTATTAGATGAAAGTCTTCAAGGTGTAAAATTCCAGATATATTGTTTTTTCATTTGACATTTATTTTTTCATATATATATATATATATATTAGAGTCCTCGACTGCCAGTTTCGAGTCACACACGGAGCAGTCTCCCATGTCTATAACCTTGCTTATGAGACCTAGTAGGTCGAAATGTACATTCAGGGATTGACATTTTCTCGATCTGTTTAGCCGTACATTTGAACATATATGCCCGCCTAAATTCATTAATCATTAACTAATTAATTTTCAAAATTAGGTATGACTTCAATTAAGCACATATCCTCCAAAAATTGTGGGCTAAAAAAGCCATATTAAATAAACACATCTGTTTGTTTACTTACTCTCATATATATATATAGAGAGAGAGACAGAGAGACAGAGAGACAGAGAGAGAGAATAAACAAAGTGTTCCAAAAAGGATGAATTTATCATGAAGACATTTAAACGTTTCGGTTTTTTTCTTCAGGACAATATATTAAAAAGAAGAGAAATAGATTTGTTGTCGTTCAAACGGTGATGGATGTTTTTAAATGTTTTTCTCCAGAAAGATTTCCAGCTCAAGTATATTTATATATATATATATATATATATATATATATAAATGAATAAATACATATACATTGATATATATATATATATATATATAAGGAAATTTGGTGAATTTGGTCACGATGGTTAGTAAGTGTGGAATTCAGTGGGGTAAGTCAGCGATATAACAAATACAAAGTGCTCAATACTAAGTAGAGCAAATTTATTATAAAATGGGTACAAGAGATAACCTACTCGAGTTTCAGCATAAGGATCTTCAGGGTTAAATCCACTAAATTAATCGAGACACCGATTAATAGCAGTCGATTTCACGTGTATGATCATTGCATTCAATATATATATATATATATATATATATATATATATATATATGGGGGGGGGGTAGAAAGGGGCATGTTTAATGACAAAGCCGAGGCGAAGGCAATCTTTCTAGAAAATAACTCCAAAATCAAAATTGGTGAAGGAAGCTCCAACATAAAACCTCTACTGATTTGTAGTTTTCCTTTGATGGGGAAAGTGTCAGAGAAGTTACTCTGAAATGAAACTTGTAGTTTGCATATTCACCAGTGAGCTTACTATACTTGTCACTGGGTTGTAGATATGTACATCTAGAAAGTGTTATAAGTGCCGTACAAGCGTATCTTACTCTATTTTCAGACAATTTATTTATTCTCATCTGTCCATTATATATACTAGCAAATATATGCACCCTTCGGGAGCAAGTATTTAGGTTTTGATGTAATAAAATATTGTATCAAATTAGAAACTATTTAGAAAATGATAAACTGAGAGGGTATAATCGAAAAATAGAAGAGCTTTAAATCTAACTCCTCCATCATTTTCCATCACTCCCGCCTTTCATTTTTCCTAATTTATCTATTTAGTTAGATTATGAAGTATTTAATAAAATTACAGTTCTTTCGTTTTGTTTATGGAATTCTTTAAAGATTTATCCCCGAGATTTTTGCTCAGATTCGTTAAGAGAAAACCAAACAATTAGAAATCAATAATACTAAGCATATATTTATTAAAATCAAATTCTTAATATCAATATGCAAATTAGCCTTCTCGTTCACACTGTAAACCACTATTTTGTTGAATATATAAATATACTTGCATGTTATTAGTATGTAGATTAACCCAACAGTATTAATAAGGTATACTAATTTTATCAATAATTGAGGTTTAAATAAAAAAAATAAAGTCATGGTGAATGTGACGTAAATAACTAAGGGAATTGTGACTTGAGTAGTGATTTAGTTTCGGTTACAGACAGATGGACACACAATCTCCATTATAATAAGATATATATATATATATATATATATATATATATATATATATATATATATATATATATATATATAAAACAGTGGTGCGTTTTCCTATGAAGAAAGGTACTAATTAGCTACCCGTTAAGATAATTTAGTACAGAATTAATAATATCCGGTACCATTATAGTATGTGGCCTACCCTTTGAATGTGGCCTACGAAATCATGTCTCTCTTATAGTATATGGCCTACCATAAAAAGCATATAAGGTTATAATTATAACTGCTAACCCTAACCCTATTTCATAATTTTAGAATATTTTAGAATTAAATAGATCTCTGATTCATGTAAATTATGGATAAATTCTTTTTTAATTATTCTTAATTACTATAAACAGCTTATGACTGAATTGCATTTCTTGAAATTGAATATATGTGAAAAATAGTTAGTTTCAATAAATTGCCTACTACTTATATTTATAAATATACTGTTAGTGAGGTAGGACACATAGAAACCGGGTAGGCCACATACTATAACAGAATCAAAAAGGTAGGCCACATACTATTACAGAATCAAAAAGGTAGGCCACAAACTATAACAGCACCGAAATATCTTTATTTATTAAGTTTAACATATCATTTATTTCCTTTGTATCATACAACACTTTAGGGAGACTGTGAATTTCTATTGTAATGAATACTTGAAACTTGTAAGCAAACATTCACCTTTGAAGAGCTGTACTTTTGATATGCAAACTTCGATTTGCAATTATCTATTTCCACAATAAAATTATATGACATTTCCCGGCGAAATATCGTGTAAATTTGGATAAATTCCCTCGTCAATTGTAACGCAGAGCACCTGCTGATTCGATAAAAGAGAAAGTGGACCAATAAGCATAACGTTTTTCGATTTTGTTTTTCCAGTAAATCTTCAGTTGAGTTTCAGTTGAATTCATTATTTACTAGTCGCCTGAGTAGAGGGGGATTTTTTAAGTTAGTCCCGCAGATCCATTATTACTGAATCGTGAGTTGAATCCTCGTGAGATGCCCCATTTAAATCTTTTTTAAATAGCCCTTGCATTGATCCAGCTACTCTGAAAAGAAATGTTAATGTCTACTATCTAAAATATCAAATGGAAAAAAATCGATGCTGTTAACATTTACATTTTATTTTTTAATTATCTTCGCGAATATAAATCCAATCTATTATTTTTGCTCAAAAATCAAGCCCTGGTGATATTTAATGTGTATATATATTTACTTTGTTGTTAATTGTTTTATTTTCGTAGTTTCATCCGGACATACAGATTCACACAACTGCCCTTTATATATGTATAGATAGATTATCATATTTCTTGAACAGGGCCGTAGCAGTGATAATTTTTTTTTTGGTGGTGGTGGGGGCAGTTTTTTCTTTTTTATATTTCTTTCTTTCATTTTGTTAAGATATGTCAAAATTGTCAAAATATTAAAAGTGGTAATTTTTTTTTTTGAGGGGGGCGGCTTTCCAGCTGTTACGGCCCTGAGATTATCATAATTCTTGAATGATGACATTAACAAATATCATTTGATACTGCAAATCGGAATTATTATGATTTAACGACACAAGCTTTTTTGAAACTATTAAATGTTTTGTTGGCTGGTTGGTTAGATTTTATGGCATGTCAACCCTTATTGGGTTATTTTATGCCAAAAACATTTTGTTTTATTCATTCTTGTTGGGTATTCAATTTTTCTAACTCATTTTTAATCATTTAAAAAAAAAACTATTTTTTATCTATTTATCCCATAGATGGGACCGTAATACCTAGTACCACTCCGGGTCAGGGTGGACCTGGGAGTAATAGCGATGAAGGGAGACTCCATATTCCCCAAGCTCCAAAATTGGAATTTCACCTCTAGATGCAGTTTAACCTCTTACCCAGGATACTAGGACCCGCAGTCATCGCCTTCTCGCACATATATGATAAAAAGGGCAATAGGATCGGGACAATCATATAGGTACTAGGGCTTGACGTAACCAGACGATTGATCGGGGGAGGCCTCTCCGACCGACCGACTCGTTTAAGTAATAGCCAAAATGGAGTGTTACATGGATTGCTCAGCAACCAGGATTCCATCCTTAAGCATCACGGGTTGACAATCACAACCAACAGTTGGCATATTATATAGCCCCGGCCGACAGGGCTTTTGTTTTAAAAACTATGGTCGGAGGTTAATAATTATAAACACAAACATTTGAGTTAAATTGATAAAAATCATCCATATTCATTTCAGGTACATAATAGTGTTACTTTTCAGGATTTTAATTATATATATATATATATATATATATATATATAATGTTTTGTTGAACTCAACGGACAATTCTTGTCTGACGAGTTTTTGTTCAATCCTTTCTAATTGCCGGGCTATCTTTTTAATATCCGGGTGGAATTGGTGTATGAATCCATCAAAGGTTTTAACACGAGTACTTTCAGCACTACTAAGTGCCATCGTCAGGTGTGGAACTGGTTGCATGTTTCCATTGCTTCATTTTATACAAAGTAACGATAGGAATAAGTATAATATATATATATATATATATATATATATATATATAATAATATACCACACGTTTTGTTGAATTGAACAGACAATTCCTGTCTGACAAGTCTTTCATTGATCCGTTCCAATCTTCGGCCATCCTTCTGGTGTCAGGGTGGAACTGGTATAACAGTCCACCGACACCAGAAGGATGGCCCGAAGATTGGAACGGATCAATGAAGACTTGTCAGACAGGAATTGTCTGTTCAATTCAACAAAACGTGTATAAAAGAAAAATGCTGCCAAAATACACTTATATATATATATATATATATATATATATATAATATAATATATATAACAAGTTAGGGTAGCGTGGACATGAAATCAATGGCGCTTGGTAACTGACAGTTTCTCGCCTATGCGATTTTCAAAGCTATCTTAACTTAGATATATATGCTCTATCAATGATACTGAACACGCTTTATTTATGAATTTATAATCATGCCCCCAAAGAGTGTGCAGAATCGCCTCATCAGTTATGTTATTAGTGTCATAACAAGTTTTGGATCTTTCAACACCATACCGGTTCTCCCAAGCGAAACAATTATTCTGGCAGGTGATCATGAAGCAAAAGTCCACCAAGTATACAATACGAGCGAACAATAAAATAAACTAGATAAAACTACTACTACTACTGCTACTATTGATCTTTTTAACCGAAAGTGACCAATGAGAAACGACTTACGTCACTTCCGTCTTATTCGTGACGAGATAAAACAGGAACAGCTGATTGCTCGTCTTTTCCTTTCTGGATCTAATACGTAGCAGGACACACGATCGGAACGATCACCGTTTGGTCCGAGATAGCAGGTAAGAAATTACAGTGTCAACTAATTTGGGAACTTTAATATACAAAACCAAGAAACTCAGTCTTTCACTCTATGAATATTAAAAAAAAAAAAAAAAAAAAATTTTAAAAAGAAGCCACTCCAAGAGAGTCGCAATAATTCATTAATGGTAAAAATTCTATGATCAATAATCTTGAATGAAATCTAAAACCCTGCATGCTCTGGGAAAAACTCTCTCTTTTCTTTTTATTCCTTTTGTTTTGTTTTTTCTCCTCCTCTCCATAATTTTTTATAACAGCATATAATATCATAATTTTACAACAGCACCTAACAAAACTGGACTGAAACGTTAATATATGAATCCAAGAAAACCAGTCATTCTCTAAAAAAAAAATGCAATACTCTTGAGGGAAATCTAAAACCCTGAATATTCAGTGAAAACAGAGTCTTTATTTTTTTATTCGTTTTGTTTATTTTTTGTTTGTTTGTTCCCCTCTTCAGTTTTTCTTTTTCAAAATTTTCTATTAACACTTCATTGCTCACAGGTCTCTGTCGTTGAGCTCCATGGATCTGATCTTTTAATCCATAACCATCTCGATGCTTTTTCAACCGATTCTGAAATCGCCTTAATGGCCTTATTCTTCTTTTATTTATACAATTATTCCAAGACGAATTTAGAGTTCTGCATAAAGATCTTCCTGTTTTCAACCAGCTCCTGATATTTTTCAATCTTTCTTTCAAATGCCACTTTGTCTAAGAAAAACCCTGCATGTTCTGAGAAAGCTAATTCTCTTTTTTTTTTTTTTTTTTGTGTGTGTGTGTGTGTGTGTTCTTGTGCCCCCCCCCCCGTTTTTCTCTCTTCATTAACAAAAAATCCTTTTCATTCAATAGCACCCCAACACTCATTGGTCCCTAAAGTTCAGCTCCATGGATCTGATCTTTTAATTCATAACCATCTCGATGCTTTTTCAACCGATTCTGAAATCGCCTTTATGGCCTTACTCATTCCAAAACGACTTAGAATTCTGCATAAAGATCTTCCTGCGAAATCCCGACAACTGATCACCACTGGTTTCATTTACATTTTTTCAAACAGCTCCTGATATGTTTCAATCTTTCTTTCAAATGCCATTTCGCCTAAAAAAACCTGCATGTTCTGAGAAAACTAATTCTCTTTTTTTTTTTTTTTTGTGTGTGTGTGTGTGTGTGTTCTTGTGCCCCCCCCGTTTTTCTCTCTTCATTAACAAAAAATCCTTTTCATTCAATAGCACCCCAACACTCATTGGTCCCTAAAGTTCAGCTCCATGGATCTGATCTTTTAATTCATAACCATCTCGATGCTTTTTCAACCGATTCTGAAATCGCCTTTATGGCCTTACTCATTCCAAAACGACTTAGAATTCTGCATAAAGATCTTCCTGCGAAATCCCGACAACTGATCACCACTGGTTTCATTTACATTTTTCAAACAGCTCCTGATATGTTTCAATCTTTCTTTCAAATGCCATTTCGCCTAAAAAAACCTGCATGTTCTGAGAAAACTAATTCTCTTTTTTTTTTTTTTTTTTGTGTGTGTGTGTGTGTGTGTTCTTGTGCCCCCCCCGTTTTTCTCTCTTCATTAACAAAAAATCCTTTTCATTCAATAGCACCCCAACACTCATTGGTCCCTAAAGTTCAGCTCCATGGATCTGATCTTTTAATTCATAACCATCTCGATGCTTTTTTCAACCGATTCTGAAATCGCCTTTATGGCCTTACTCATTCCAAAACGACTTAGAATTCTGCATAAAGATCTTCCTGCGAAATCCCGACAACTGATCACCACTGGTTTCATTTACATTTTTCAAACAGCTCCTGATATGTTTCAATCTTTCTTTCAAATGCCATTTCGCCTAAAAAAACCTGCATGTTCTGAGAAACTAATTCTCTTTTTTTTTTTTTTTTGTGTGTGTGTGTGTGTGTGTTCTTGTGCCCCCCCGTTTTTTCTCTCTTCATTAACAAAAAATCCTTTTCATTCAATAGCACCCCAACACTCATTGTCCCTAAAGTTCAGCTCCATGGATCTGATCTTTTAATTCATAACCATCTCGATGCTTTTTCAACCGATTCTGAAATCGCCTTTATGGCCTTACTCATTCCAAAACGACTTAGAATTCTGCATAAAGATCTTCCTGCGAAATCCCGACAACTGATCACACTGGTTTCATTTACATTTTTCAAACAGCTCCTGATATGTTTCAATCTTTCTTTCAAATGCCATTTCGCCTAAAAAACCTGCATGTTCTGAGAAAACTAATTCTCTTTTTTTTTTTTTGTGTGGTGGTGTGTGTGTGTGTGTTCTTGTGCCCCCCCCCCGTTTTTCTCTCTTCATTAACAAAAAATCCTTTTCATTCAATAGCACCCCAACACTCATTGGTCCCTAAAGTTCAGCTCCAATGGATCTGATCTTTTAATTCATAACCATCTCGATGCTTTTTCAACCGATTCTGAAATCGCCTTTATGGCCTTACTCATTCCAAAACGACTTAGAATTCTGCATAAAGATTTCCTGCGAAATCCCGACAACTGATCACCACTGGTTTCATTTACATTTTTCAAACAGCTCCTGATATGTTTCAATCTTTCTTTCAAATGCCATTTCGCCTAAAAAAAAACCTGCATGTTCTGAGAAAACTAATTCTCTTTTTTTTTTTTTTTTTGTGTGTGTGTGTGTGTGTGTTCTTGTGCCCCCCCCTTTTTCTCTCTTCATTAACAAAAAATCCTTTTCATTCAATAGCACCCCAACACTCATTGGTCCCTAAAGTTCAGCTCCATGGATCTGATCTTTTAATTCATAACCATCTCGATGCTTTTTCAACCGATTCTGAAATCGCCTTTATGGCCTTACTCATTCCAAAACGACTTAGAATTCTGCATAAAAGATCTTCCTGCGAAATCCCGACAACTGATCACCACTGGTTTCATTTACATTTTTTCAAACAGCTCCTGATATGTTTCAATCTTTCTTTCAAATGCCATTTCGCCTAAAAAAACCTGCATGTTCTGAGAAAACTAATTCTCTTTTTTTTTTTTTTGT
>CM042158.1:87825675-87913175 GCA_023376005.1 Doryteuthis pealeii | reverse complement strand
GGTACCTCTAGGGGCGGGGGGCATTTCCTAAAATGAGCTAACCAATCGAGTACCCAGTACCATTAGTATTTTTGTAATTTAACCATTGTAGTTCTTTTAGACAATAATAGAATAGATAAAATTATTATTCTGATAATTCCATTGCAGTCTTTTAGATTTCCATATTTCACAGTTGAATGAGTTGTCTAATTTTTACTAAATTCTAAAATGACTTGATTACTGAAGTTAAAAGTTCAAGTTAATAGAAACATGATATGATGACTTGCATTTTAAAAAAATTGAAATAACATATTATAAATTATCTTAATTCATTATCTAGACTAGCAAAATTTAAAAAAAACACCATCCGGGCGATGTAAAAATAAATTTTTGAAAGATATTGCTTGAGGAGGTGGAGATTAAAAATTAAATGTCGGAGAGTTTGAACCATAAATCATGAAATCGTCAAATTTATTAAAGGAGTAAAAAAAAAAAAAAAAAAAAAACAATTTGAAATCGAAACTAAGTTCTATTAACTTTGAATATCTATTAAAATAAAACAAACTATATATAAATATATGATACCGGGGATGTATCTATTAAAACTTGTTTTAAAAAACAATGAGGACTGTCTAATGTTGCATGCTCAAATTTTGAGTGTATTTATTCTATGTTATGACGATTTATGACGAGTATAGTGATGTAGTTTTTGTTACTGACAAAAACCGGAAGCGAATCTCCATTATTAATAGATATATTGATTTTTTGGACCATATGACCTTAAGGCACCCCTTTTTGATCTCGATTAAGAAAGGACATGTTTTTCATTTACACCGTCAATATTCGGTTGTTGTGAGGGGTTAGTTTTATAATTTAAAACTAAAAATCGTCTGTTAAAACAACCGGATATTGACGGTGTAAATGAAAAACATGTCCTTTCTTAATCGAGATCAAAAAGGGTCATATAGTCCGATTTTTTAAATATTATATCTACTAGAAAAATAAAAAACACCCTCCGGGTGATGTAAATATAGATTTTTGAAACATATTGCCTGAGGGGTGGGAGTAAAAAATTCAATGTCAGCGAGTTTGTACCCTAAGTAAGTAAAATTATCAAATTAAAGGATTAAAAATAAAACAATTTGAAATGTAAACTTTAAATATAGTAAAACAATATATAGATATATACCAGTCATGTATTTATTAAAACTTGTTTTAGGACTGTCTAATGTTGCAAAATTTTGAGTGTATTTATTCTGTTATGACAATTTTGGGTAATGTGACGTAAGCATTCACGTAATTTTTGTTAGACAAAAACGGAAGCGAAGATATCTAGGATGCTTAAGTAATATTACCAGGTACTTGTTTCAATATCACAATTTTTTCCTCAACATTTTTCGGAATACATGTCTGGAACCTAATCTTTGAACCCCCTGACCACAGCCTCAAATTTAGACAAAAATCTAAGTGATAATTTTTTTTTTTGCGTATTAAAAAAAAAAAAAAAGAAAAAACAAACTCAATGAGTAATAGAGTGAGGAATCTCTTTGTAAGAAACTAACAAAGAACTGTGTATATTACAACTCTTGATCATGCAGTTTGTAACGAATAGAGAAGGGAGAACTATTTATATTTTCAGAGCCGAAAAGAAAAAAACGTAGAAATCCTTAGGGTAACTGAATCAAACAGCTGCTGCCCTCTATCAGCAAGTGATAGAAACTCAGACCTTATCTCCCCTGACCAGATTTTTTTATACAAGTGGCCTGTGGGGTTCAAATTGCAAAAGGGGATTTACATTTCTGATTATTCTTTACCGAAACAGGCGTTCCTTCTGTTCCCACTTGTTCCATCCTTAATAAATGAAGAAGATACAAAAACCATTTCCCATAAAGAATCAATTGAAGAAACAGTCTTACAAAATGGACGATTTGAGTAGAGGTTAGAAAAAGTTCAGAATATAGTCTAGATTTGATGTTCTTATCGAATTTTTTTTTTTTTTTTTTTTTTTTTTTTTTTTTTTTTTTTTAATTTTTTTTTTTTTTTTTTTTTTTTTTTTTTTTTTTTTTTTTTTTTTTTTTTTTTTTTTTTTTTTTTTTTTTTTTTTTTTTTTTTTTTTTTTTTTTTTTTTTTTTTTTTTTTTTTTTTTTTTTTTTTTTTTTTTTTTTTTTTTTTTTTTTTTTTTTTTTTTTTTTTTTTTTTTTTTTTTTTTTTTTTTTTTTTTTTTTTTTTTTTTTTTTTTTTTTTTTTTTTTTTTTTTTTTTTTTTTTTTTTTTTTTTTTTTTTTTTTTTTTTTTTTTTTTTTTTTTTTTTTTTTTTTTTTTTTTTTTTTTTTTTTTTTTTTTTTTTTTTTTTTTTTTTTTTTTTTTTTTTTTTTTTTTTTTTTTTTTTTTTTTTTTTTTTTTTTTTTTTTTTTTTTTTTTTTTTTTTTTTTTTTTTTTTTTTTTTTTTTTTTTTTTTTTTTTTTTTTTTTTTTTTTTTTTTTTTTTTTTTTTTTTTTTTTTTTTTTTTTTTTTTTTTTTTTTTTTTTTTTTTTTTTTTTTTTTTTTTTTTTTTTTTTTTTTTTTTTTTTTTTTTTTTTTTTTTTTTTTTTTTTTTTTTTTTTTTTTTTTTTTTTTTTTTTTTTTTTTTTTTTTTTTTTTTTTTTTTTTTTTTTTTTTTTTTTTTTTTTTTTTTTTTTTTTTTTTTTTTTTTTTTTTTTTTTTTTTTTTTTTTTTTTTTTTTTTTTTTTTTTTTTTTTTTTTTTTTTTTTTTTTTTTTTTTTTTTTTTTTTTTTTTTTTTTTTTTTTTTTTTTTTTTTTTTTTTTTTTTTTTTTTTTTTTTTTTTTTTTTTTTTTTTTTTTTTTTTTTTTTTTTTTTTTTTTTTTTTTTTTTTTTTTTTTTTTTTTTTTTTTTTTTTTTTTTTTTTTTTTTTTTTTTTTTTTTTTTTTTTTTTTTTTTTTTTTTTTTTTTTTTTTTTTTTTTTTTTTTTTTTTTTTTTTTTTTTTTTTTTTTTTTTTTTTTTTTTTTTTTTTTTTTTTTTTTTTTTTTTTTTTTTTTTTTTTTTTTTTTTTTTTTTTTTTTTTTTTTTTTTTTTTTTTTTTTTTTTTTTTTTTTTTTTTTTTTTTTTTTTTTTTTTTTTTTTTTTTTTTTTTTTTTTTTTTTTTTTTTTTTTTTTTTTTTTTTTTTTTTTTTTTTTTTTTTTTTTTTTTTTTTTTTTTTTTTTTTTTTTTTTTTTTTTTTTTTTTTTTTTTTTTTTTTTTTTTTTTTTTTTTTTTTTTTTTTTTTTTTTTTTTTTTTTTTTTTTTTTTTTTTTTTTTTTTTTTTTTTTTTTTTTTTTTTTTTTTTTTTTTTTTTTTTTTTTTTTTTTTTTTTTTTTTTTTTTTTTTTTTTTTTTTTTTTTTTTTTTTTTTTTTTTTTTTTTTTTTTTTTTTTTTTTTTTTTTTTTTTTTTTTTTTTTTTTTTTTTTTTTTTTTTTTTTTTTTTTTTTTTTTTTTTTTTTTTTTTTTTTTTTTTTTTTTTTTTTTTTTTTTTTTTTTTTTTTTTTTTTTTTTTTTTTTTTTTTTTTTTTTTTTTTTTTTTTTTTTTTTTTTTTTTTTTTTTTTTTTTTTTTTTTTTTTTTTTTTTTTTTTTTTTTTTTTTTTTTTTTTTTTTTTTTTTTTTTTTTTTTTTTTTTTTTTTTTTTTTTTTTTTTTTTTTTTTTTTTTTTTTTTTTTTTTTTTTTTTTTTTTTTTTTTTTTTTTTTTTTTTTTTTTTTTTTTTTTTTTTTTTTTTTTTTTTTTTTTTTTTTTTTTTTTTTTTTTTTTTTTTTTTTTTTTTTTTTTTTTTTTTTTTTTTTTTTTTTTTTTTTTTTTTTTTTTTTTTTTTTTTTTTTTTTTTTTTTTTTTTTTTTTTTTTTTTTTTTTTTTTTTTTTTTTTTTTTTTTTTTTTTTTTTTTTTTTTTTTTTTTTTTTTTTTTTTTTTTTTTTTTTTTTTTTTTTTTTTTTTTTTTTTTTTTTTTTTTTTTTTTTTTTTTTTTTTTTTTTTTTTTTTTTTTTTTTTTTTTTTTTTTTTTTTTTTTTTTTTTTTTTTTTTTTTTTTTTTTTTTTTTTTTTTTTTTTTTTTTTTTTTTTTTTTTTTTTTTTTTTTTTTTTTTTTTTTTTTTTTTTTTTTTTTTTTTTTTTTTTTTTTTTTTTTTTTTTTTTTTTTTTTTTTTTTTTTTTTTTTTTTTTTTTTTTTTTTTTTTTTTTTTTTTTTTTTTTTTTTTTTTTTTTTTTTTTTTTTTTTTTTTTTTTTTTTTTTTTTTTTTTTTTTTTTTTTTTTTTTTTTTTTTTTTTTTTTTTTTTTTTTTTTTTTTTTTTTTTTTTTTTTTTTTTTTTTTTTTTTTTTTTTTTTTTTTTTTTTTTTTTTTTTTTTTTTTTTTTTTTTTTTTTTTTTTTTTTTTTTTTTTTTTTTTTTTTTTTTTTTTTTTTTTTTTTTTTTTTTTTTTTTTTTTTTTTTTTTTTTTTTTTTTTTTTTTTTTTTTTTTTTTTTTTTTTTTTTTTTTTTTTTTTTTTTTTTTTTTTTTTTTTTTTTTTTTTTTTTTTTTTTTTTTTTTTTTTTTTTTTTTTTTTTTTTTTTTTTTTTTTTTTTTTTTTTTTTTTTTTTTTTTTTTTTTTTTTTTTTTTTTTTTTTTTTTTTTTTTTTTTTTTTTTTTTTTTTTTTTTTTTTTTTTTTTTTTTTTTTTTTTTTTTTTTTTTTTTTTTTTTTTTTTTTTTTTTTTTTTTTTTTTTTTTTTTTTTTTTTTTTTTTTTTTTTTTTTTTTTTTTTTTTTTTTTTTTTTTTTTTTTTTTTTTTTTTTTTTTTTTTTTTTTTTTTTTTTTTTTTTTTTTTTTTTTTTTTTTTTTTTTTTTTTTTTTTTTTTTTTTTTTTTTTTTTTTTTTTTTTTTTTTTTTTTTTTTTTTTTTTTTTTTTTTTTTTTTTTTTTTTTTTTTTTTTTTTTTTTTTTTTTTTTTTTTTTTTTTTTTTTTTTTTTTTTTTTTTTTTTTTTTTTTTTTTTTTTTTTTTTTTTTTTTTTTTTTTTTTTTTTTTTTTTTTTTTTTTTTTTTTTTTTTTTTTTTTTTTTTTTTTTTTTTTTTTTTTTTTTTTTTTTTTTTTTTTTTTTTTTTTTTTTTTTTTTTTTTTTTTTTTTTTTTTTTTTTTTTTTTTTTTTTTTTTATTTTTTTTTTTTTTTTTTTTTTTTTTTTTTTTTTTTTTTTTTTTTTTTTTTTTTTTTTTTTTTTTTTTTTTTTTTTTTTTTTTTTTTTTTTTTTTTTTTTTTTTTTTTTTTTTTTTTTTTTTTTTTTTTTTTTTTTTTTTTTTTTTTTTTTTTTTTTTTTTTTTTTTTTTTTTTTTTTTTTTTTTTTTTTTTTTTTTTTTTTTTTTTTTTTTTTTTTTTTTTTTTTTTTTTTTTTTTTTTTTTTTTTTTTTTTTTTTTTTTTTTTTTTTTTTTTTTTTTTTTTTTTTTTTTTTTTTTTTTTTTTTTTTTTTGGTAAATCTGAATAGCTACATAAAATGAATGTAACCTCCCCATATTTATATCACTTTGAGGAAGCCATGTGTTTTGGTCGGCCATTTTCATTTCACCGTATATCTACACTGAAAATACGAATTTGTTCGAATCAATACAACTGCATGTTTCAACACGAAAATATCATAAAATGTGTTCCTAATAACAATTAAGTTCATTTCAAATAATGCGCAAGCACAATTAAGAGCACATTTTATGATATTTTCGTGTTAAAACATGCAGTTGTATCAATTCGAACAAATTCGTATTTTCAGTGTTGATTTACGGTGAAATTAAAATGCCCGACCAAGACATATGGCTTCCTCAAAGTGAAACAAACAAGGGGATATTACCCTCATTTATGTAGCTAATGTTCAGATTACCGAATTTTTTACACCAGGAACGGTCCGAGTAAGAACAAGTCTCCTTAGCTCTCCAGAACTATCGTAAATAATCTAAGTGATCTAGGTAGTACTATCGTTTAGACGGTGTCAATTCTTGGTTGGAATTCTTGCACCTTCAGTCTCATTTCCAAGTTCTTTGGAAGTGTTGCAAGAGTTCCAACTCAGATTGGTTACGCTCATACCCCACACTTGTTGGCCGTGGGTGGCGACCCGTGATGCTTAAGGATGGAGCCCAGGTGGATGAGCAGTTCATGACTTGCAACACTCCACTTTGGTCCTATCTTGGGCTAGACGTGCGGTCGGAGAGGCCCCCTCCGATCAATCGGCTGGTCACGTCAAGCCCTAGCATCTATATGATTGCCCCAATCCTATTGCCCTTATGGCAATCCCCAACCCCTTTTTATCATATGGGTGCTAGAAGGCGGTGGCTGCGGATCTACATGTCCTGGGAATGACG
The DNA here is from genome assembly GCA_023376005.1 of Doryteuthis pealeii. Classification (NCBI taxonomy): domain Eukaryota; kingdom Metazoa; phylum Mollusca; class Cephalopoda; order Myopsida; family Loliginidae; genus Doryteuthis; species Doryteuthis pealeii. Next base: position 87,906,853 of record CM042158.1, on the reverse strand, counting down.
TTAAACTCTATCTGATGATGAGGTTCCAGTTTTGGAGGTTTGGGGAATGTGGAGCACCCCTTCATCACCATTGCTCCCTGGTCCACTCTGACCCGGAGTGGTAGTACCTGTTAGGGTCCCAGCTATGGGTTTAAATAGAAAAACATGAGTTGATAAACAAAATTGTATTATGCATTACTAGGGATCACCAATTCGGTCACGTGATCAGTTTAGGCCATCTTGAATAAAACGGAAATAAATATTTCCGAACTTTGTTTATCAAAAATCTCGTAAAAAAAAATTTATTGACCGTACAGGGTTGTTACAAAGAAAAACAGTTAATTCAAAGATCAAATTATCCGATTGGGAAAAATTACATCGTTATCTTAAAAAATGAATAAACCTATCCGTATTACATGCGAAAGGGTAATTTTCAGGCCGCAATTTAGACAGAAAAGTTACATTTTATTTCCCTTTTACAATTATATCACTACAAGTATGGCTAGCTCTAATGGACATATTTTTTAAATTTTGTAATAAAATAATTTTGTAATAAAACTGTTAATTTTAACTAGGGGGTTTAGGGTTAGGGTTGGGGGTTAGTTTAATGGGAAACTGAATAGATAATTTGGGTTCTGTTTTTTCTGGGTCACCCTGTAATATGTTTTAATTTTCCGAACTATTTGCAAGTTTAGCCAAAATTTACTATTAAAATGAATAAAAACTTGAAAAAAAATTTAATCTTAAAATTTCACAGTGAAATTGACGTTAAAAAAAATGTCTTCGGTTTTGGTATTAATTTTTAAAATCGAAAATGAAATGAAAATTTCAATATTTTTTCTAAGAGAAAAACTGATAAAATAATCAATATATACTTACTTTTTATTCTAATAGGTCGAAAAAGTTGAAAAATAATTTTTTACGCTCAGAAAAACAAACAATAGTTACTGAGAAGCGTCTCGTCTCTTTGTATAAAAACAAAACAAATATGTCATTTTTTTTCTCTTCCGTATAGTCTAAGAATCACACATTACTATTCAACAATGAAAAATTACAAATTCTTTTAAAAATATTAATATAGCGCTGATCGGACCAATTTTTAGTTCACCTGAATTCTAAAATTTATATATTTTAATTTTTTAAGAAAAAAAATTTAATTTATTTCACGCAGAAAATAAAATTATTTAAGCACACAAAAGATTGAAAATCTCCTAAAAATTAATTTCTTAAAAAATTTTTTTTTGACAATTTAATAGAATAATTGGTATGTACATACCAATTACAAAAGCAAAAAAAGTTTTCAAATATTAATATTATGACATTTTTTTGCACTTTTTATTTCCGATTTCATTAATTTTTCCTTAAAAAAACCTATAGCGTTGTACGTTATACAATTTCATTGATATAGTTCATTCAGACTCTTATCTTTAGAAAAAAAGTACAAAAAAAAAAGATTTTTCATAGAATTAAAAAAAAAAACCTCTTATCGTAACTTGTTTTTAGCTACGTTAGATTTCAGTTGATTTGACAGTGCAAAAATGAAAACATTGTTTTTCAATCATAATTTTCATTATTTCCGTAAGCTGAAAAACATTTAAAAAAATAATCAGGAGTTTGTTTATGTTTTTTTCTTTCGAATGGAAAAATTTTTCAAGAAAATATTAATTTTTCTGCAAGTTTCATTATGTTAAATATAGGGGGGGGGGGGTAAATTTCACAGGGTAAAAATTGGTGGTACCTATGCATTAAATACATCGGAAGACTATGATAAAAGTTTTTGTGTGCCCCTGAAGTTACAGCGCCTCTTGTGACTGTGAATTCCGATGTTTGAAAAACATTCTCTACCACAGATTTTGCATTTGAAGGCTGTCCCTGAAGATGTTGATGTTCCGATGCTTTGTTGCCGTTGCTTTCTTATGGACTTCTTAGCTTCATGGTGTTGTGTCAGGGTGACTTCTGACATGAACAGTCCTCTACGGAGATTCTGCCGCCACCGAGGGCGGTTCTGGGCCAAATTTTCCCAGCTGGAATGGGCAATGGCAAAGCACCTGAGATCATTCTTGCAGACATCCTTGAATCGCAGCTGGGGTGGGGGTGACCAATCTGTTTTTTACCAGACGTAAGCTCTTCATAAAAAATGTCTTTCGGGATTCGTCCATCATCCATCCGACGTACATGACCCAACCATCGAAGACGACGTTGTTTCAGTAGAGAGTATAAGCTGGGGAGTTGAGCTCTCTAGGACTGCTGTGTTAGTGATCCTGTCCCACCAGGTGATGCCCAGTATACGTCTAAGGCAGCGAAGGTAGAAGTTATTTAGCCACTGCTCTTGGTGGGAGTATAAGGTTCATTATGCATTAAGAATGAATTTATTTCACAACTTTGTCGGCATTAAATGACCCACCGAGGTTGATATGCCGTAAAACAAACCAAATCAATTGAATGAAGTTTTGTGTTTTATCCGTTTTTCCTCAAATTTCAAACTATCTAAAAGCTAAAAGATTAAAATGGCTGTTGACGAACAATCTAAAAGGTAATTGCTTTAAAAAGTAGTTGTGCAATTTTGTAATACAATCAAATTTTAAAATAATCTATCTAAAAACTAATATTCATCATGTTAGGGTTACAATTTTATGTTTTAACAATTTTTAGTGGAAAATGCCTTGATAGTCAAATTTACGTTTATCAATTTTTCTTAAACTTTTGTAAAAATTCACGTGTTTGATCACATAGCCATTAACGGTATCTATATTTTTCATTTATAAGTATTTTTTGTCTTTATCCTTCATAAAATATAAATATAAATAAACTTTTGTGTTAAATTTGTGTTGTTATTTTTAACATTACTTGCGTTCATAATAAAAAAATATTTACAGGGCCGGTAAAATAAGCATAAAAGTAGTTTGTCTATTTTACCAGGACCGGCAAAATAAGCATAAATGCAGATTTGTCTATGCAGGGGGTTTTCCTCTATGCTCGAACGGCAAAAGCCACTAGTTGATAATTTCTTTTCTTGTTAATTAACATTTATGTTTAGTCTTCCCACCGGTATTTGGTTGTCCGTTTGTATCTCAAAGTCCAAGAGAATTTTATGCACCAAACTTTCTATTATTGAAATCAGTCAGTCAGTCTACTATTGGTTTGAACAACAGCAACTGGCCAAGCACCACTGAACCAGTGTCAAGACAACTGGTACTTATGGAAATTCAGAATAGTCCACTCATGCATTTGGGTGATTCCATTCCTTGAGTCCTGATTGGCTGCTTGGTTTCTATGATGTTCTGAGGTTTCATAAATAACTTGCCATTTTGCAGTAGTCTCCGCAGCAAATCAGGTTCGTATTAAGTTACGATTGGTTGCCTTGTCTTACCAATTCGACGGTAATTGTAACTAGTATGATAATTCTACATCTATGAACAATTCTGGTTTGTCAGTATGGTCAAGTTTTATTCATATTTTTGGTTTTTAGACTTTTTAAATTGTTTTTTTCTTTCTTCTGTTCGTCCTTAACCCTTCGAACCCCATGCCTCACAAAACCCTATGCCTCTCCACCATGGGCTCCTGGTTTGAAAAATAGTTGAAAATGTAAAATGTTGTTTGTATTATTTAGATTTTCGGACTGTTATCTTCATCTTCATTGTTATTATACACAATGTTTTGGTCGATGTACACTCCGGCCTTCTTTAGGAGTTTCTTTTCGCATTCGGCAAGCTTCATGTTCGGCATAAAATAACCCAAGGAGTTGACATGCCGTAAAACCCAAACAACCTATAACCTATAAATGTTAATATTAACAGCAACAAATATTGTTAAAGCATTCTTCGGGCTGTTCTTCCTTCCGAAGACTGCAAGTAAGTACCGTATTTGACGGCATATAAGACGCACCCCTATTTCAGCCGGTCAGATTCAGGAAGAAAAAAAAGTTTTTAGTGTATTTAAGTATATATTATTGAGAATTCTGAGGTATGGGGGTTATCGTCCTTGTCTACAAGCCTCTGTTTCGAACCAACCAATCACGAGCCAGCATACTTTGGCGACAAAGCCGAATAAGCAGCAGACTCGTCCTCTTTTGATCCAGCTTTCACTGGGGACAGACCTAAAACAGGGTCGCTGCATCTCTTCCTCAACAACCAGAATCAGAGTCGGACATCAAACAGAACGTCTATCATATCCGAACTATCAGAAGGCCGTAGCAAGGGCTCCGATAATACCCTATCTTAGGACTCAGATAAGTTTACAAATTATGTACATTTGTGCAGACGAACTAAAGTTTGCAATCCTATTGTTATTCTGTAATACAGGTCTTTTATTCCTATTTCTAGTTGTTTGGTTATTTCTTTAACTCTTAACCTGTCTGCCACACTCGTGGTTAACTCCATACTTCAAACCTTGGAGTGCTATCGTTTCATTCGGGTCTAGTTTCTTTATAATATTGTTGAAAACAGTCTAGCTGTGCATTACACAACACTAAACCACTTTGCACTACGACCAACATTTACACCAGGTAGGTAAAAGTACTGAGCGTAAGTTAGGTTAGTGAGCATCATAAAGACTAGCCTAGACCTACGGGAAATCTCAAACTTCACCTACGATGTATAAGACGCAGGGTAATTTTTTAGCCATAATTTTGGGAAAAGAAGTGCGTCCTATATGCCGTCAAATACTGTAAATGTTTCCATAACATTTTCCCCAATTGACGATAATTGTCCACCACAAAACTAGCAGGTAACGACGTATTTATAACCCAATCCACCAATCAAAAACCAGAATTAAATGTTAATATTAACAGCAACAAATATAAAACACTGTTAAAGCATTCTTCGAGCTTTTCTTCCTTCCGAAGACTGCAAGTAAGTAAATGTTTCCATAGCATTTTTCTGTCAAATCTTAGGAAAATCTATCGATCTATGAATAGTCCTATTATTTTGACTAAGCTAGTATATGAAATGCCACAACGTAACTAAATCTTTACACTCCAAGAAAATAATTTTAGAAATGTTTCAGTGTTTTCTTTAAACAACTTCAGTTTCAAAACATTCTCTCTTTATCCTCATTTGATACTAAATAGATGCATGAAATGTGCACCTGCGAGCTGAGTCAATAGTGAACTCTGCTAACAAAAGAATTTGAGAATAACTTGCATATGGGAGAAAAAATAACACAAGATTGTTTTTATTATCAACACAGTAATCAGTTTAAATACACGAGTAGTATAAGAAGTGTAGTGAGACAATAAATAGTAGTCTCCAACGGAGAATGTGCATGTCTATTAGGGGGATCGTGTTCGTAATCACATAACAGTCCTAGAATCCATTCTCGCTCTCTTTTGTCTCTGTTCTTTGAACAGTTGAGAAGTTGTCTCTGGCCTCGTCTTTATACAATAACGCCAGCTTGATTTTGAACATATTACTGACCATCTATTTCAAATGAGCTTTATTTCCGTTTTTCTATCCATTTCATATACTGCTTGTTCATAAAATAATGGGCATATATAGTCACTGCGGTATATATATATATATATATATATATATATATATATATATCGCAGTGACTATAAAAATCCATTAAGCAAATAAGGATAAAACCTTAATCACTTGGGGATTTTTCTCCACTAAAACCGATTAAAAAGTGCTCAATATAAAGAGCGAAATAAACGATTAAAATCGAATCGTTTAAAATATACCGACTTAAGTTTCTCGCATAGCGCGAATTTTCCGAAGATTCGCGTATGCGAGAGAATATATATATATATATATATATATATATAATATGTGTGTGTGCAGTAGACAAACAATTTGTTTGAGATGGCGATAGCCGACAATTTTTTGGGAGATTATGTGCTTAATTGAAGTCATACCTAATTTGTAAATTAATTAGTTATAATTAAATGAATTAGGCGTGCATACCGGTTTAAATGTAAGGTGTAAACAAATCGAGAAAAGTCAATCTCTGTATGTACATTTCAGCCTATTAGGCCTCATCAGCAGAGTTATAGAAAGCACTGCCCTGTCTATAACTCTGCTGATGAGGCCTAATAGGCTGAAATGTACATACAGAGATTAACTTTTCTCGGTTTGTTTACGCCTTACATTTAAACTGATATGCACGCCTAATTCATTTAATTATAACTAATTTACAAATTAGGTATGACTTCAATTAAGCACATAATCTCATATATATATATATATATATATATATATTCTTTTTTATGTATTTACCACCATCAGAAGAATACGACACAAGGTCATTGTTTTATGCGGAGTTTAACAAATTTCAATCTGAGTTTTCCTTCTAAACTGCTTGTCATTACAAGACTGACCTATTATTATTTACCCATTCACTGAGCAGATATCTGATCTTCCTGATAAACAACACTAGATATTCTACGTATTAATGATTGTGATAAAATTAGTCTTTTGTGCTGGCCATTTAGTGAAAAAGCTTCAGTGAGAGAAGGAAGGGGAGAGAAAAAAAAGAACAAGGGAAGAGAAAGGAAAGCAGCAGGAGGATGCAAAAGGGGAGCAGGAGGGTGCAAAAGGAAAGCAACAGGAGGGTGCAAAAGGGGAGCAGGAGGATGCAAAAGGAGGGAAATACAGCACTTTATGAAAGGAACCGTTTTTGCATTTTCCAAAAACAAATTCGTTGACCAGAGTAGACCAAGCTTTCTTGCTTAACCAGTATTGAGGTCAGTTAGTCTACTGTTGGTTTGAATAACAGCAGCTAGCTAAGTACAACTGAAGCAGTGTCCAAGACAGTTGGTATTTATAGAAATCAAGAATGATCCATTCATGAACTTGGGTGATTCCATTCCTTGAGTTCTGATTGGCTGCTTGATTTGAATGATATTGTGTAGTTTTATAAATACCCTGTCATTCTGCAGTAGACTTTGCGACTATTCGGGTTTGTATTGGGTTACAACCGTTTGTCGCCATGTCTTCCCAATTCGACGGTAATTGGAACTTTAATTATTCTTCAACTAGAAGTGCGACAAAGTTCTTGGAAATCCAATGGGATATTCCCTCACAGGTTCGCATCCTCATATAGAAGTGAGTTAGTATTCTGTTGGTTTGAACAGCAACAACAAACTAAGCACAACTGAACTGGTGCCCAAAGCAGTTGGTATTTATGGTACTCATAAATACTCCGTTCATGGATTTGGGTGATTCCATTCCTTGAGTCCTGATTGGTTGCTTGGTTTCGGTGGTGTTATGGTGCCAGATAAATAACATACCATTATGCAGTAGGCTTACGACAATGCGAGATCCGTATTGAGTTTCGACTAGTTGCCTTGTTTTGCCAATTCGACAGTACTTGGAATATTGCTTCTTCAGTGTTGTAAAATACTGCTTTTTTATTTCTTATGTCTTCTACATCTGCTATTTTCTTTTGCTGACCGTATTGTGCTCTCTTCTGTAGAATAAACATAATACTCACTGTAGAAGCAATATTACAATTACCGTCGAATTGGTAAGACAAGGCAACAAGCAAGCTGTAACTCAATACGGATCTTGTATTGCATTAAAAAATGATGCTGCTCCATGAACACTCTCATTACCCACATTACATTCGATCAAACAACGGTTACCATTTTGAAGTAGGCTTGCGACAATGTAAGATACGAATTGAGCTACGGCTTGTTGCCTTGTCTTGCCAGTTTGAAAGTAATTGGAATATTGCTTACACAGTGAGTAAGATGTTTATTCTACTGAAATCACTGTTAAAATCGTATTTTATTTATTTTTATTTAGATTTTAAATAACGATTTGTCCAAAATGACAAAAAAAAATCCTTGTCAAAATGAACAAATATCTTGGAGATGTTGTGTGCCCATGAAGAATGAATAAAACAGTCTTCGGCATAAAATGACCCAACATTGGTTGACATGCCGTTAAAAACCAACCAACCAACCAAATGATTAGAAAAAATCCTTGTCAAAATGAACAAATATCTTGATGGAGATGTTGTGTGCCCATGAAGAATGAATAAAACAGTCTTCGGCATAAAATGACCCAACATTGGTTGACATGCCGTTAAAACCAACCAACCAAAATGATTAGAAAAAAATCCTAGTCAAAATGAACAAATATCTTGATGGAGATGTTGTGTGCCCATGAAGAATGAATAAAACAGTCTTCGGCATAAAATGACCCAACATTGGTTGACATGCCGTTAAAACCAACCAACCAAAATGATTAGAAAAAATCCTTGTCAAAATGAACAAATATCTTGATGGAGATGTTGTGTGCCCATGAAGAATGAATAAAACAGTCTTCGGCATAAAATGACCCAACATTGGTTGACATGCCGTTAAAACCAACCAACCAAAATGATTAGAAAAAATCCTTGTCAAAATGAACAAATATCTTGATGGAGATGTTGTGTGCCCATGAAGAATGAATAAAACAGTCTTCGGCATAAAATGACCCAACATTGGTTGACATGCCGTTAAAACCAACCAACCAAAATGATTAGAAAAAATCCTAGTCAAAATGAACAAATATCTTGATGAAGATGTTGTGTGCCCATGAAGAATGAATAAAACAGTCTTCGGCATAAAATGACCCAACATTGGTTGACATGCCGTTAAAACCAACCAACCAAAATAATTAGAAAAATCCTAGTCAAAATGAACAAATATCTTGATGAAGATGTTGTGTGCCCATGAAGAATGAATAAAACAGTCTTCGGCATAAAATGACCCAACATTGGTTGACATGCCGTTAAAACCAACCAACCAAAATGATTAGAAAAAATCCTTGTCAAAATGAACAAATATCTTGATGAAGATGTTGTGTGCCCATGAAGAATGAATAAAACAGTCTTCGGCATAAAATGACCCAACATTGGTTGACATGCCGTTAAAACCAACCAACCAAAATGATTAGAAAAAATCCTTGTCAAAATGAACAAATATCTTGATGGAGATGTTGTGTGCCCATGAAGAATGAATAAAACAGTCTTCGGCATAAAATGACCCAACATTGGTTGACATGCCGTTAAAACCAACCAACCAAAATGATTAGAAAAAATCCTAGTCAAAATGAACAAATATCTTGATGGAGATGTTGTGTGCCCATGAAGAATGAATAAAACAGTCTTCGGCATAAAATGACCCAACATTGGTTGACATGCCGTTAAAACCAACCAACCAAAATGATTAGAAAAAATCCTAGTCAAAATGAACAAATATCTTGATGGAGATGTTGTGTGCCCATGAAGAATGAATAAAACAGTCTTCGGCATAAAATGACCCAACATTGGTTGACATGCCGTTAAAACCAACCAACCAAAATGATTAGAAAAAATCCTTGTCAAAATGAACAAATATCTTGATGGAGATGTTGTGTGCCCATGAAGAATGAATAAAACAGTCTTCGGCATAAAATGACCCAACATTGGTTGACATGCCGTTAAAACCAACCAACCAAAATGATTAGAAAAAATCCTTGTCAAAATGAACAAATATCTTGATGGAGATGTTGTGTGCCCATGAAGAATGAATAAAACAGTCTTCGGCATAAAATGACCCAACATTGGTTGACATGCCGTTAAAACCAACCAACCAAAATGATTAGAAAAAATCCTAGTCAAAATGAACAAATATCTTGATGGAGATGTTGTGTGCCCATGAAGAATGAATAAAACAGTCTTCGGCATAAAATGACCCAACATTGGTTGACATGCCGTTAAAACCAACCAACCAAAATGATTAGAAAAAATCCTTGTCAAAATGAACAAATATCTTGATGGAGATGTTGTGTGCCCATGAAGAATGAATAAAACAGTCTTCGGCATAAAATGACCCAACATTGGTTGACATGCCGTTAAAACCAACCAACCAAAATGATTAGAAAAAAATCCTTGTCAAAATGAACAAATATCTTGATGGAGATGTTGTGTGCCCATGAAGAATGAATAAACAGTCTTCGGCATAAAATGACCCAACATTGGTTGACATGCCGTTAAAACCAACCAACCAAAATGATTAGAAAAAATCCTTGTCAAAATGAACAAATATCTTGATGGAGATGTTGTGTGCCCATGAAGAATGAATAAAACAGTCTTCGGCATAAAATGACCCAACATTGGTTGACATGCCGTTAAAACCAACCAACCAAAATGATTAGAAAAAATCCTTGTCAAAATGAACAAATATCTTGATGGAGATGTTGTGTGCCCATGAAGAATGAATAAAACAGTCTTCGGCATAAAATGACCCAACATTGGTTGACATGCCGTTAAAACCAACCAACCAAAATGATTAGAAAAAAATCCTTGTCAAAATGAACAAATATCTTGATGGAGATGTTGTGTGCCCATGAAGAATGAATAAAACAGTCTTCGGCATAAAATGACCCAACATTGGTTGACATGCCGTTAAAACCAACCAACCAAAATGATTAGAAAAAATCCTTGTCAAAATGAACAAATATCTTGATGGAGATGTTGTGTGCCCATGAAGAATGAATAAAACAGTCTTCGGCATAAAATGACCCAACATTGGTTGACATGCCGTTAAAACCAACCAACCAAAATGATTAGAAAAAATCCTTGTCAAAATGAACAAATTCTTGATGGAGATGTTGTGTGCCCATGAAGAATGAATAAAACAGTCTTCGGCATAAAATGACCCAACATTGGTTGACATGCCGTTAAAACCCAACCAAAATGATTAGAAAAAATCCTTGTCAAAATGAACAAATATCTTGATGGAGATGTTGTGTGCCCATGAAGAATGAATAAAACAGTCTTCGGCATAAAATGACCCAACATTGGTTGACATGCCGTTAAAACCAACCAACCAAAATGATTAGAAAAAATCCTTGTCAAAATGAACAAATTTCTTGATGGAGATGTTGTGTGCCCATGAAGAATGAATAAAACAGTCTTCGGCATAAAATGACCCAACATTGGTTGACATGCGTTAAAACCAACCAACCAAAGAAAAAAATCCTAGTCAAAATGAACAAATTTCTTGATGGAGAAGGTCTTTAGAATCTTGCAACCGAAACTAAATTGAATGAATCTTTTTTTCCAGTCAGTTAAAACTTCAAGATGAATTATTATTTTCTATAATTAAGACTATATGGGACATTCAATCAGCAGAGGGAAAAATTATACAGAAATATCTGTCACGTGAGAAAGTGAAAAGATTTGAAATTTGATTGGCACATGTCAGACAGTTTGGGTGGGTGGGGTTTTTCTATCACCAACGCATGAAATGTAAGGGCTTGAGGGTGAGGAAACCTGGCTAGGTGCCATCTAGATACCATAGATATGTGTCGGGTAAAGATAGGTGTGAGATTTCAAACGTGGGTGTGTCATATTTGAGTGACATGACTGGACATGTCGTGCCTGTGTGTATATATAATTTTTTTGACAATTGTATATATAATAGTATACACGTAAACTGTTTAGAATAGTGTGTATGTGTATATATTTATTTTTTAGTTTTTTTTTAATTGTGAGATTCATGATTGATCACATGACTGTATATGTGCACATGCTTCTAGTGAAATTATATATATATATATATATATATATATATGAAGAAAGGAAGTGAATCCGACGGTATGTAGTATATTAAGAAAAATGAAAAAACACAGGTTTAAATGGGTTAAGTGGTGAGTTTATTGGCCGACGCTGCAGTGTTTCGATCTATTAATTAGATCATCTTCAGGGCATTTGTTGGTATATGGAAGGTAATAAGAATTTTTTATCACAGAATAACGAGAAAAGCGAGTGGTAGTCCTTGTTATTCAGTCTGTTTAAAAAATTTATTGAGGTTTGAAAAAAGGAGACGGTTTGAAATATGACGTCAAATATTCTTTTTTACGGTGTGAGTATGGGACGGTGTGTGTGTGTATCGAAAGGAAACATTGTGCATTTTTTAGGTGTGTGTGTGTCGTTGTGGAGTCCACGTATACTTCTTTGTTGGTAATATCTACTGCCAAAGCAGTACGCAGACGGTCTACAAAAACACTGTATGCAGAAAAGAAAGTGTACTCAGACAAGATACAAGGTGAATAGAGTAATTCACAATTGCTAGATTTAATAAAAAAAAAAGTCCTGTGAGATTTCGTGGTTTCTCTAGAAAACATATGATTCCATTCTCATTATTTAGGTACTATATGACAATAGCAAAAGGTTCATTAGTTGTTATACATTAACTTTTTGTATACATTTTAATATTCCTTATAGTATAATCTTCCTTTTACCTACTATATACTAGTAAAATCTTTGAGCCCATACAGTAAAAAATATCACTAGTACTTTCTTGACACAGGCCCAACTGATTGATTAAGTGAATAAAACTCATATGCAAATCATGAGTCTAAAAATTCTTGCAAAAGAGGGATCATTCTCTCGAAATATTGGATGTAATGAAATGGAACTTAGCACATAACATCCGACTCAGTTTATATATATATATATATATATATATATATATATATATATATATATTGGAGAATATGTGCTTAATTGAAGTCGTACCTTAATTTTGAAAATTAATTAATAATTAATGAATTAGGCGGGCATACCTATTCAAATGTAAGGCTAAACAAATCGAGAAAAATCAATGATTTTTCTCGATTTGTTTAGCCTTACATTTGAATAGGTATGCCCGCCTAATTCATTAATTATTAATTAATTTTCAAAATTAGGTACGACTTCAATTAAGCACATATTCTCCCAAAAAATGGCGTCATATCAAAACACATTTTGTTTGTCTACTTCTCATATATATATATATATTGAAAATTAGACTTATCATATATATATATATATATATATATATATATATATATATGTCTGCCTCAATGACACTTCAAGCAGATCTGGCTGGGAGCCACCATCCGCCGGTCTGTGTAAAAGTCCAACCGGATTAAACACGAGCAAATGAAACGGACTGTTAGAAAGGGTGAATTTGTGTCCATCAAAATCCAAAGTGATATTCTCACATGTATGACGAATGAACCTCATACTCACCTTAACAGGACGACTATGACTACTGTCCACTCACCAGAGGAAAAAAAACAGTGTAACCGAATACACTCTGTAGCAACTGACAGGACATGGTCAAGTGTTTAGTATATATGGATAAAAATATCCACATTAAAATCACCAGCCAATCAAAATCCTTAAAATAGACTTGACCATTCCACATAGTAGAATAGCTCAAGCTGCTATTTAAACCACTTACCAAGTCTGGATTCTGAAGAGACATAAAGATCCAGTGCCAAATGCTACCGGCACTCATTTAAATCTGATTCTTCAGAAGTCTCAGTAGACCGAAGAGTCATCTTCATTGCAGCCTCTCAGGTGCTTGCAAATGAAAAAAAAAATGATATGGCTGATAGAAGACTGATTAGCGTGCGAGTAGATATGATTTTATAACTTGCACGACGAAATAAAGTCTTTTTGATCTGGATTCGAGTTGATGACATTCAAATAATATATATATATATATATATATATATATTATATATATACACACACAAAATGTGGTTAATCGAAGCCTGAAAAAGATGCCAGAAGATCTGAAACGCGTGTTGCTAATTTAAAATAAAAATAAAATCTTAAAACACATAATCCCTTTTGCGGTCCTTCGTTTTTATAAAATATTTAATTTTCTCATGTTGGTCCCATAATATGACTCTTTATATATATATATATATAAATATATATATATATATATATATATATATATTGGGGTGGGGATATGTGCTTAATTGAAGTCGTACCTAATTTTGACTTCAATTAAGCACATATTCTCCCAAAAATTGTCGGCTAAAAAAAGCCATATCATCGCTTGTGTATTTACTTCTCATATATATATATATATATATATATATAATATATATAATGTGTGTGTGTGTGTGTATAGATAGATACATACTAACCACTGGGTGCAAATATTTACGTTTTAATGTAATAAAATATATCAGATTTAAAAAAGACGAAACTAAATATGAACGCATATAAAATGATTACTTATTCTTGATTCATTTTAATTGATTTCTATAAAGAATTATATATAGGATAGCTTTTAATACACTTGAAAATAAAACACTAATATTAGGAATCAATAACACCAAGTAATAATTTATATTACGTAAACCTTTACTTCTTCAGGATACATAACTCAATTTGCAGGATTCTAAACTCGTTAATAACATGGGCTGTTTTGAGTTAGACTTCAATAGAGACATCGTTAATAGAGAAGATGTTAATTAAGATTAATGACTATTTAATTGAAAATATAACGTAAATATCTAAACGACGTCGATGGTGACGTAATTTCGGTTACAGACAGATAGATACATAATCTCCATAATAAAAAGATATATATGTATATAAGATGGTCACGGCCTGTTTGCAACTGTAGCAAGAGATTCTGCGATAGAGACGTAATGGAGCGTTTACTATGACGTGAATGAAATAGGTATTACCCGACCCCTTCGCTATGGACAGGATGTGGCACAAGGTTAACTTTAAGCAGAATAAAGCTGGTTTGAATTCAGAGTTTTATTTCTCCTAGACTGGTTGCCTAATCATGGCTAAATAATCTATTTACTCATAACCGTGTGGGGGAGAAGTGGGTTCATGCCTTTCTCAAACGCATTAGCACAAAGTGTAATGCAAATACCCAACTTAAAACTTGGATCACCGATTCCCTTTTCTTTGAAAGCGCGCCTTTGTGGATGAAGTATATATATATATATATATATATATATATATATATATATATATATATATATATATATATATCTGGATTTTTACACCTCTGAAGGCTTTTATCTACAACACTACGGATTTATCAACACCACAAATGCTTTGAAACTTTACATCTTTCTTCAATTATGCTGTGGACTTGTAAATTACTTTTTTAATAGCTGGAATATATCATGAACAATTTTGATACTCATTATACACTTTTATATAATTTTACATCAAACTCTTTTGAGTTTTATTATGAACTATAATGCTTCTGATTTTTTTTAAATAAAATTTATTTTATTTTTAACACAGAACACGCATTTTTTAAAATTCCAGCATTGAATAATAGCATTTTGTTTGTACCCTTTCTTCTAACGGTTGTTTCATGCCGTCTTTCTCTCATATGTTGCTCTTGATGAAGACCGATCTATTAAAGCGGTCGAAACAGATTTCAGTCAGCAATTATAAACATCATTTGTTTTTTCAAAAATGTTAAATTCATACTGTCGGATTAATTTCCATCTATTTTCATATATATGTGTGTGTGTGTGTGTGTGAAGAAAAGGAAGTGAATCCGATGGTATGTAGTATATCAAGAAAATGAAAAAACACAGGTTTAAATGGGTTTATATATATATATATATATATATATATATATATATATATATATATATATATATATAAGGTGTGTCTTAAAATTCTGTGGCTTTAAGACTTGTTTGGTAGCATTTTTTTATCCCCTGGGGCAAAGTGCTTTTATAAACCAATTTTTAGAAGTAGGGAATCTCTAGAACTCATTTTACAGACAAAAATAGATGACAAAAAATCGCCACTTTTCGTGAACCCCACCAAATTTGGAAAGCTAAAAATAGACATAACTCCGCCAATTCTTGGAATTGGAAGCTCATATTTTTGGGATTGTTTGATGTTAACTTAGTCTACACCTGGAAAAAAATTCAGAAAAATTGAAGGAGGTGGGTGACAATTTTACTTTTTTTCTGGGTGATTTGACATGGAATTACCCTTTTACTATTTCTTAACATCTTATTTTCTTCTATGGATTGTCTTCTGCTGCATTATCTTCTCTATGCTACGTTGCCTCTTCTATGCTGGTTGGGTATTCTATCTTTGATGTATCTCTTCTCATGCATTTGGGTGATTCCATTCCCTGAGTCCTGATTGGCTGCTTGGTTTGTATGATCCTCTGAGGCTCCATAAATCCTGCCACTTTGCAGTGGTCTTCACAGCATACCAGAATCGTATTGGGTTACGACTGCTTGCTGTCTTGTCTTGCCAATTGGACTTAGTATGATTATTCTACACTCTGCATAGCTGATTCTTTGTTCTTTCTCGTCTTGGGCTTCTTGGGTATTCTTCATCTTTGTGTCCGTTGTTGTTCTTAGTAACGAACACAAGACTTAGCTTTTTTCATTTGATTTCTTTATTCAAGTTCCCTACACGCGTGGGGATAAATATTTTGCCTGAGAAACGCTATTTTTGCGTCTGTTCCGTTTGGTCACTCAGCTAAATCTGAATCTCTAACACGTTCTCACAATTGGACTAACCAATCAGAGAACAGCTAACGGGGTTAGCAAAAGGTAACCATCTACATATATTTACTGGGTATTTTGAATACTTTGGAATATTCTTTGAAACGTCTTTATTCAACCCAAGTTAAACCATCACGCGTGGAGAATTAGCCATCTTTGGAGACTCGTCTGTCTCATTCGAAAAAAAAAAACCCAGCTAAAACTCTTATTTCTAACTATTTTTCTGTTCTCGCGAATTGACCAATCCAAGAACAGCTACAAGGTTAGGGAGAGGTCAACCCTTATTGATCATCTTCCGGGTATTTTTCCATGATTCTGTGTTGCCGTTATTTTTCATTTCTACACTCCCGTGCATGATTTATAGGCAACCTATTATTGGAGTATTTTAGGTATAAAGTGTGCTTATATTTATAGACTGTTTCAAAATAGCGGTGGCTGAATTGGCCAATCAAAAGGGCCCAAGCATGTATTCAATTTACTGATAAATTGTCCTAAAATTACTCGCTATCTACTTCAGGACAGGATCAACTCTGATAGAACTTTGAAGACAGATCAACAGACAAGGATTAAAACTGATACTACTTCTTTCTACTTCAAGAAAGGCTTAAACTTTATGCTACAAAGAATCTCCACTGTAAAACTGCCTTCAACTACAGCGCTAAAATGACCACATGAAATGTAACAGTATCATTACAACAACTTCTTTTCTTTAGAACGACCGCCCTGTCGACTGGGGCGTTAGAATGCACAGACTTCACCTCTGCAGAGGGGTAAGACTCCCCCAATGGGGCCACCTGTTGGCCGTGGGTGGCGACCCATGATGCTTAAGGATAGAACCCAAGTGGTTGAGCAGTCTATGACTTGCAATACTCCACTTTGGCCCTTTCTTGGGCTAGACGGTCGGTCGGAGAGGCCCCCTCCGATCAATCTGCTGATCACGTCAAGCCCTAGCACCTATATGATTTTCCCAACCCTATTGCCCTTATAGCAAGATTTTTTATCATATGGGTGCTAGAAGGCGGTGGCTGAGGGTCTTCATGTCCTGAGAATGATGTTAAACTCTATCTGATGGTGAGGTTCCAGTTTTGGAGGTTTGGGGAATGTGGAGCACCCCTTCATCACCATTGCTCCCTGGTCCACTCTGACCCGGAGTGGTAGTACCTATTAGGGTCCCATCTATGGGTTAAATAAAAAAAACATGAGTTGATAAACAGAATTGTATTATGCATTTCTAGGGAAAATAAACCAATCTTTAGAACGAATGTGAAGAGCTTTTTGTAATTGACCTGAAACAAAAGAAAGCATCCAACATTATGCCATGTTCTCTTCGCTAAAATGTTCCACGCCCATTCCACAAAAGTAATTCTGGTAACGTTGGCTGAAACTTAATCTAATTGAGTTGATCCACTCTAAACACAAAGTCACCAACAACATAGACAACCTCAAGAATTGAAACGCCCTGTCGGCAGGGGTTTCAAATACGCTGACTGTATCCCTTGCAGAGAGGTAAGACTCCATCAACCCAACAAAGGAAGTCCTAGGTATGACACTACACTGCATTTGATGGTGAGGCTCCAGTTCTGGAGATATGGAGTACTCTTACGTCCACTCTAACCCTATTAGTCCCATCAACCGGTCAAATATGTTGTATACTCTTTTTTTTACTTCTATTTTTCTTCTGTTCATCTTTCGTATCTTACGTTCTTCTGCTAGCGTCTCTTCTAGCGTCTGGACTTCGTCTTGGTGGTCGGTCGCACTTAATTCATTTCTTCTTCTAGATCAGTCTTGTTGCCAAGACATTCATCAACCACAAAACCATATTATTTATGTAAGCTTTTATTTACTTAACTAACATCTTCATCTAACTAACATAGCTGGAGCTCACTGCATACGCGCGCTAAGGCCTTATCTGCCTGACGTCCAAGCTGAAACTGAGAGCCAACCAGGTCCCATGTGACTTCACGTATTTTCGCGGGCTTTCTGTAATATTCCATGGAAAGTCCCGCCCATGCTATGAAAAGGGCCATCCCCTCAGAAATATAGGGGATTGACAATAATCTTATGCAACCGCTAGATTATGTAACAAAATAGATATGTTTAAAAATTATTTGTATTCGATAGGATTGTGTGCAAAAAGAAACTCATAAGAAAAAACTACACAAAAAATGTAAATATGAAAATACAATGAATGCGATTTCCTAACTTCAAGGCATAAGATAACACCACACGAGTTGACGTGCCGTTAAAATCAATCAATCAGGAAATTAAAGGATACTTCATTTGGCTAAAAGTTTAAAATGCAGAAAATCATTATCATCATTATTTTTTTCTTTTCTTTTTACTCATGGAGTATTTTCCACACCAATTTTAACAGATGATTTTTCCCTGAAGTCTAAAATAACTACAATCCTCTTTGGGTCTTCAGAACTAATTCTAAGTAATCTTGCTGAATTTAACAGAGCTGTAGTCTGGATTGTTTGATTCGTCCAATGATCTTACATTAGTTACTACAGTTTATTTTCCCGGCCTATGGGAACCGTTCCAAGTGCACCAACTATAATTGGTGTCACCGACACGTTCATGTTCTATATGATATAGAACATGAACGTGTCGGTGACACCAATTATAATTAGTGCACTTGGAAAAAATTACAAAGTTTTGAAATAAAATAAATAATGCGTTATAAAGATCATTCATTGATACATAAACACTGAAAATTTCATTAAAATCCGATAATTTCCTGATTTTTGGTAAATTATTTTCTGTAGGGGGGCTAAAGTCATTTTGTCAAAAACGCATTTTAGGCTCCGTTTGCCAGTCTATATGATGGTTCAGGTATTAGTCCCGCCCAGTCGAAGTATATGAAGTATACATATAATTGATTTTCTTCCCGTTTGTGTCTTCTTCGTCGTCTTCTTCTTCTTCTCTTCTTCTTCTTCTTCTTCTTATTATTATTATTATTATTATTATTATTATTATTTAAGCTTTAATTTCGCTTTCTTACAATCATTTACCAGATTTTTAATCAAGACCTAGGGTGAGTGAAAATAGTTATCAAATACATTCTATGTATTTTTTTGTTTTGTTTTGTGTTTCTTTCTGTTTTTTTTGTTCTGTTATTTTCCACTTAGATTGATAATGCTCCCCAAAGGAGATAACCAGTTCTGCAAAGTGCAATTTTTTGCATTTCTTATAGATTAGGATTTCCAGGTATCTTGTTAATGTGTTTATCTGTCCCTTTCTTGATCATACTCAGGACTCCCACTATTACTGACACAGTGGTAGCTTTAAGGTGTCACTTTTTAATTTAATAATTATTGGAAATTCCATAGTTAATTATCTCCCCCTGCCGCTAGGGGGAGAATCGCCAACATCGTATGTTGGCGCCAAAACCAAAAACTTTACTTATCAATAAACTTCACTTAACACCAAAACAGGGCTTACTTCTACGGACCGTTGACCTGGACGGAGACATATTTTCACAGCACACTTTCGGAGGCATTGTGTCCGCAGACTACAAGGCTGTCACAATAGCACACTACAGAAGACACCAAGACCAAATAGTCTACTTGAAAAGGGCCCATTCACCGTCATTTAAAAGAACTGTTACCAGGGCGAGAAGCTTCTAAAATAGCATCTCCCATTACTTATCACTGAACCGGTTACGAGGAAGAACGAGAAACGTCTGAAGAAACGTCCTATCAACTTTCCAACAAGCAACAGAATACCCCTGTTATCACCACTACTCCAAGAACATTACTTAACTCAGATAAGTCTCGTAGCAAATACCAATAAAATTTGCAATATGTTCTTGTATTATTTGTTAATACATGTATTAAATTTCCATTGAGTGTTTGTCTTCTTTGTCCAACAATTTGCCTACAACTACGGAGAAATAAGAGCTCCTTCGAATCCCGTAAATACTCTTATACTTTGATTGATATCTTATTATCTATTGGCACTGACATATCAATTAGAAGTCATGTTTTTCTTTTATAGTCCTTTAACCATTATATCTGGTCTATTACTCTTTATTTTTTTCTATCAATTTGCATAGCAAAGTCCTAGTGAATAGTATCTTCTTTAGTTTCTCTTATTGGTTCTGGTTAGTGTTTATACCATTTTTCAGATTTCAGTATTCCATAGAATTTGCTTTAGTTATTTGAAAGTATATAATTATGTATAAACTATTATTATTAGATAGGAATATGTGATACCACATATTTGTGCACAAACAAATGATGATTATTATAAACAAATAAAAACAATATTGTGATTAAAAAAGGTGATTGCAATGGAACATTGAAAATATAAATAGTTATGATTATAATCAAATTTTTACAAATCAATAAAAAAAATTCAGCATTAAATAACCCATATTGATAAGCCATTAAACAAATAAACCAAACCAAATCATTCCTCAAATATACAGTGTGGAAAGGGTGTGTCTCTTTTTCTGACAGTGTAAAATAAAAATGGTAGTAAACAGAATTTTTGATTTACACTTATAGAAAAAAAAAATCCTCTCTTTCCAATACAGATGAGAAGACTGGAGAATGGATTGGTCAAAATAGTTATGATTATAATCAAATTTTAAGGTGTCTCTTTTTAATTTCTATTTCCAGGTCTTTGTATTTATTTATTTTATTATACTCTTTAATTGATATGTTATTATCTATTTGCACTAACATATCAAAATGTCCTACTATTTACCCATAACTGGAGGGAGAATAGTTGGATTCATACCTTTCCAAAGAGTATTAGCGCTATGTGAACTATGGCTTTGTCCAGGAATTGAACTCTGGTCGACGAGTCCAAATGTTATAATGTTAATTTTATTAATATATACAATTAGAAGCCACAACAAATTAGCAAGCGGACATTTAAAAAAGAAAAAGCCTCCTCAGATCTGTGAAATGTACTAAAAAAAAAAAAAAAAATCTACCAGTTGTTGAAGAAATGTTAACACAAACATCAAATGACAAACTTAACAAAATCTGGTACTAATCAGGTCAGTGAGTACAAACTTTGGCTGGGATGGAAGGGCTGCAGGGTTTGGGGCTTTTTTTTTTTATTGCTTTTAACCCTCACCCTAACCCCCAATTTGTCCCTTTTCCCTTTTTTTAGTGCATATTAAATGAGTGCTTACAAGGTTACCTCCCTTTCTCTGTCAAATTGGCCATACATATCAATAACATAAAAGTGTAACTGGCTTTTACTAGCAAAAGACTAATCAGTAAAAAGGAAAACAGGAGTTTAGAAAAATCACACTTTCAGGGAAGAGCACTACGTGTGTTTCATATGCAAGTACTTCCAAAATTGGGGTTAAATCTAACTTAACGGACCTAAATTCCACCATCATATGTCACCCTGCCAAAAGAAAAAAAAATTATCAAAAATCAGGGAATTAACCGAATTTAATGAAATGTTCAGTGTTGATATCTTATCATAATGGAGATTGTGTGTTTTTCTGTCTGTAACCGAAACTATATTACTATTCAAGTAACAATTCCCTTAGATATTATGTCACATTCTACAGGATTTCATTTTTATTTAAACCTCAATTATTAATAAAATTGTTTTACATTATTAATACCGTTGGCCTTATCTACCTACTGATGACATACAACTGTATTTATATATACAACAAAATAGCAGTTTACAGTGTGAATGGGAAGGCTAATTTGCATATTGATATTAAAAATATGATTTTAATAAATATGTGTTTAGTATTATTGATTTCTAATTGTTTGGTTTTATCTTAATGAATATTATCTAAATCTCGTGGATAAATCTTAAAAGAATCCATTAACAAGAAAAATAACTGTAATTTTATTCTTTACTTCCTATTTTAACTAAATAGTTAATTGCATTCTTATTTAGTTTCATTAGCATTTCTAATTGATACAATATTTTATTACATTAAAACTCAAATACTTGCACCCGGAGTGTGCATATATTTGCTAGTACTAATAAATAAAAGATATAATGCACTAGTTATTTTATTTAAAAACTTTTACATTTTTTCAGGTCAGTTAACTTTGAACCATGTCTCTTTGAGAATCTGTGTTACGCCTCAAAGATATGTGGTTCAAGGTTAACTGACGTGAAAAATGTAAAAGTTTTTAAATAAAATAACTGGTGCATTATATCTTGTATTCATTATCAACACTGAAAATTTCCTGATTTTTAGTATTTTTCTTTTCTTTCGGTGGGGTAACATACGATGGTGGAATTTAGGTCTGTTAAGTTCAATTTAATCGAAATTGGTTAGAATTAAATTAGAATAGGGAACCAAAAAAGACAGGGGATGTGACACCCCCACAAAAAAATAAAAAAATAAAAATGGAGAGAGTTGGAGAAATAAAATTCTTCCAAATTCTTTAGAACCTTTTAATTTTTATAGTAAAAGGAAAACTTCCATGAGGAAATTTTATAAAAAATTATTTTTAAAGTAAGTGTAGGCGTGTCACCAGGATATTGCAAGTTGAGGGATGGGGACACCCATTAATTTTAATGGGGCTTCAAGTACAAATTGTGGGGGCGGGGTGGGCAAGTATAAATGATTCATGTTGTAAGAATTAGCCAACAAAAATTAGTTCATTCATAGAAGGAGCCCAAGTGATTTTTAGGAACGGGTTGGGCATATGTATACGCCTGTGTATGAAGGTATGAACTTATATATAGGTGTATGAAGGTATGACTTATATCTACAAATGTGTATAGGTTTGGTTTCTTTGTTCTATGGGGTAGCAGGAAGTTTTAGGTGTTTTAAAGGTTTAAAGGTAGCTGGATATTCTTGGTGCGTGTTCCTAGGGTTTGCGCTTTCACCCCATCACATTTGGTGGTCGTGATGAAAAGGAAAGAATTGAAGGAACGAAAAAGAAAGACTGAGACAGAAAGTGGTTTTGTGATTTAGGCTTTATTCCTGGTCATAGTCGCCTGTAGCAATGGAATATCTTCCTGACCAGTAGGAGTGACTAGACCCAATTATGGCCTAAATAGAATGGCTGAGATATTCTTTTGGGGGTCGGGAGTCGGTCCTTTTTGTTGTACATATGCAGAGGGTTCTTCTAGTGAAGGCCCATGGGAGTTTGTTGTTGTTTTTTTAAATTTTAATTTAATTTAATTTTTTATTTAATCCCCACAGTTCTAATAGCATATCAACCTTTATGGATTATCTAATGCCAAAGCCATCATTGTAGAAGAGCAATAGTGCTAATATTTAAACTATAGAAGGGACAGATGTGGATTTAAAGTTTATAGAATGGGTCTTTAAATAAAATATATTTATTTATCCCATCTAGTTTTTACCATTTTCTTTGAAATGGTCCCTTTGTAGGTGGTGTAAACATCACGTCGGCGTCAACACTTGTAGGATTCAAGGTTATAACAATGTTATAACACGTTGAAACACACAACTCCGATATGTGGTGCTGGACACAACATTTTAATATATAAACAGCACATGGAAACGATACATAAAATACATGTACATAAACATACGACAGTAAAGAAAAAAGGACTGGAGAGTCCGTACATACAAAATCACTTACTAGTGATGGGGCCGAAAATCCCAGGAGAGTTACATAGCGTTGGGGGCAGATAATTAGTATTATTTATAATATTCCGACTATTGGCCTCATCTTCATTGTTACCTGTACAATGTTTTGGCTGATGTGCCCTCCGGCCTTCATCAGGTATTTCTTGTTGGACTAGGGAAACTTCTTGTCATAATTGGGAGCCATTGTGGAACTTTGAACATAAACCTTTATTCAGTCCACGGGAGTATCCTGTTCTCATTCCGCTTAACTATAGCTGGGGTACAGGTGTTAAGCTTGTTAATTATTATTTATGTTTCTGCTGCCCCATACCAGGATTGAACCTGCAGTCTAGAGATTAGTGTCCCTTAAAACTGTCTTATCCACTAGGCTATGTGTCCAATTGGTTCCCGAGCCCGACAAGAAATACCTGAAGAAGGTCGGAGAGCACATTGGCCAAAATGTTGTACAGATAACAATGATGATGATGACAATAGTAGGAATATTACAAATAATACTAATTATCAAGCCTCATCTCAAAAATTCAGAGAAATAACAGTTACTTATTTGAAAATTATAAAGATGCATTAAATGTTATATTATACAATTCAATAAACATACAATAAGAATATCACATGAAAAACAAAATTAAAGTAAAACATACACACACACACACACACACACACACAAATAGATAATAGATATATATTTATAGTATATATATATTTCTGTCCCCCAACATCTTCAGGGACAGCCTTCAAATGCAAAATCTGTGATCGAGAATGTTTTTCAAACATCGGACTTCACAGTCACAGGAGTCGCTGTAACTTCAGGCGAAAATGTTGTACAGATAACAATGATGATGAGGACAATAGTCTGAATAACACAAATAATACTAAGTAACTTCTTGCTTTGAGCTTTTCTTAATGAGGTCTCTTCACTTTAATTGTCCCTCAATCGATGTTGGTTCCCTTTCTTTTTGTTACATGTTTGTTCTTTCATGACTTTTCGTTATATCTTGTCTGCATTTAGAAATAATTTCATTTCTATTAACCAGCAATTTGTTTTTGCTTTTGTATTCAATTAAGCAAAGTTTACATTGTATAGGTGAATAGTGTTACATTACAAATGATAAAAAGTGTTACATTGTAAAGAATAAGGTGTTACAGAGTGAAGGAGGATAAAAAGTGTTACATTGTAAAGAGTAAGGTGTTACAGAGTGAAGAAGGATAAAAAGTGTTACATAGTAAAGGGTAAAGTGTTACAGAGTGAAGGAGGATAAAAAGTGTTACATTGTAAAGAGTAAGGTGTTACAGAGTGAAGGAGGATAAAAAGTGTTACATTGTAAAGAGTAAGGTGTTACAGAGTGAAGGAGGATAAAAAGTGTTACATTGTAAAGAGTAAGGTGTTACAGAGTGAAGAAGGATAAAAAGTGTTACATAGTAAAGGGTAAGTGTTACAGAGTGAAGGAGGATAAAAAGTGTTACATTGTAAAGAGTAAGGTGTTACAGAGTGAAGAAGGATAAAAAGTGTTACATAGTAAAGGGTAAAGTGTTACAGAGTGAAGGAGGATAAAAAGTGTTACATTGTAAAGAGTAAAGTGTTACAGAGTGAAGAAGGATAAAAAGTGTTTACATTGTAAAGAGTAAGGTGTTACAGAGTGAAGGAGGATAAAAAGTGTTACATTGTAAAGAGTAAGGTGTTACAGAGTGAAGGAGGATAAAAAGTGTTACATTGTAAAGAGTAAGGTGTTACA
Organism: Doryteuthis pealeii; assembly: GCA_023376005.1. Classification (NCBI taxonomy): domain Eukaryota; kingdom Metazoa; phylum Mollusca; class Cephalopoda; order Myopsida; family Loliginidae; genus Doryteuthis; species Doryteuthis pealeii. The sequence goes on along the minus strand of CM042158.1, from coordinate 87,881,306 downwards.
GAGTGAAGAAGGATAAAAAGTGTTACATAGTAAAGGGTAAAGTGTTACAGAGTGAAGGAGGATAAAAAGTGTTACATTGTAAAGAGTAAGGTGTTACAGAGTGAAGAAGGATAAAAAGTGTTACATAGTAAAGGGTAAAGTGTTACAGAGTGAAGGAGGATAAAAGTGTTACATTGTAAAGAGTAAGACATTGTAAAGGGTAAAGTGTTACAGAGTGAAGTAGGATAAAAAGTGTTACATTGTAAAGAGTAAGGTGTTACAGAGTGAAGGAGGATAAAAAGTGTTACATTGTAAAGAGTAAGGTGTTACAGAGTGAAGAAGGATAAAAAGTGTTACATTGTAAAGGGTAAAGTGTTACAGAGTGAAGGAGGATAAAAAGTGTTACATAGTAAAAAGTGAATAGTGTGTTTTGAAGTGGAAAGAGAGTGTTGTATTGTAAGGGGCGAATGGTGTGTTGCCTTATAAAGGGTACATAGTGTTACATTGTAAAATGTAAATAGTGTGTTACATTGTAAAGGTCGAATAGAATGGTACATTTTAAAGGGTAGAAAGAATGTTACATTGTAAAGGGTATATAGTGTTACATTGTAAAGGGTATATAGTGTTACATTGTAAAGGTCGAATAGAATGTTACATTGTAAAGGGTAAATAGAATGTTACATTGTAAAGGTCGAATATAATGTTACATTGTAAAGGGTACATAGAATGCTACATTGTAAAGGGTACATAGTGTTACATTGTAAAGGTCAAATAGAATGTTACATTTTAAAGGGAACATAGTGTTACATTATAAAAAGTGAATACTGTGTTACATTATAAAAAGTAAACAGTTTTGCATTGTAAAAGCTAAATAGTGTTACATTATAAAGGATGAATATTGTAGTGTTATGTTATACAGGGTGAATAGAGTATTACATCATAAAGTAGAAATAGTGTATTACATCATTACAATTAAATAAAGTCTCACACCATAAAAGATGAACATAGTATTGTGTTAGTATAGCATTCAATTCTAAGACTAACAAGAAGAAGAAAGTAATTAATATTTCCTCTAATTCAAACAATTTATTGGCTAGACATAAAACTACAAACAACAATAAAAAGTCCTTCCTGTATATAAAGTTGAGTTTAAGGGACTTACCAGTGCATTGGAGAAGATATCTGGTATCTTAGGGTGATTTCTTGGAGCCCTTCAAATTGCTGCCTCGTGGAACCGCTGGTGGAATCTATCTGCCCGGCTTTTGGATATTGCGCCTAAACTTCTGGGCTCATCATGTGATTGGTATATCCAATCACAGAGAGCCTCTCCCTCACTCACTCTATATACAGGAATCACCATATTACTGACCCAACAATAGTGTTAGATTGTGAAATGTGATTACATCATTCTATTGTAAAGTATGAACAGAGTGCTGTATTATAAACAATTGTAAAATAGCCCAGAAATTGTAAATAATATGCGTCTTTATTAGAATGCCTGTGTTGTATAGGGTGAATAGTGTTACATTATAAAAAGTAAACTGTGTTATATTATAAAGGTGAAATAGTGTTATAATGTAATAGTGTGTCACATTACAAAGTGTGAATACTGAGTGCCGTTATAGTATGTGGCCAACCATTTTGATTCTGTTATATGTGACCTACCTGGTTTGAATGTGTCCTACCTCAGTAAGAGTATATTTATAGATATAAATAGTAGGCAATTTATTGAAACTAATTATTTTTCACATATATTCAATTTCAAGAAATGCAATTCAGTCATAAGCTGTATATAGTAATTAAGAATAATTAAAAAAGAATTTATTCATAATTTACATGAATCAGAGATCTATTTAATTCTAAAATATTCTAAAATTCTGAAATAAGGTTAGGGTTAGCAGTTATTATTATAACCTTATAATATGCTTTTTATGGTAGGCCACATACTATAAGAGAGACATGATTTCATAGCCCACATTCAAAAGGTAGGTCACATACTATAATGGTACCAAATAGTGTGTTATTTTGTAAAGTGTGAATAGAATATTACATATATTAGGAATAGTGTTGCATTGTTAAGGATAAATAAAGTGTTACACCATAAAGAGTGAACAGTGTTAGATTGTGAAGTGTGATTACAACATTCTATTGTGAGGTATGAACAGAGTACTGTATTATCATCATCATCATCATGTCGCACAGGCAGCACGGATATCCATGACAATCTCTCGCCAACCTTTCCTATCTTTCATCGCCCCAGGGAGTTCTTCCTCTCTGCAGCCAGCATCTTTACATAGCTGGTCAATGTAGGTCCTTGCTGGGCGGCCCACACTGGCATGTCCGTGTGTTGGCTTCCACAGGAGAACATCGCTTATGAGTTCATCCTTGCTTCTCCAGCAGTGCCCCGCATGCCTAGTCCGTCTCACTCGGATGGTCTGTGAGATAGGGGGCAGGTGACCATACAGCTGCTCCCTTGTGGGATGCTGTTTCCACGACTTGTTCAATACTGCTCGCAGCATTCTTGTGCAGCTCCCATCCAGCTTATTTTCAAGACGCTTTGTCAGGGTCCAGGTGGTGCAGCCATACAGCAGCACCGACACAACCATAGCCTGGAAGAACTGTCGCTTCAGCTTGCCAGGGAGATCGGACCTCCATATGACTGATAATCTATTTGTGGCCGCCCATGCCTTTGCTATTCGTGTATTAACATCGCTCTCTGTGGAGGAGATATTACCACCTAGGTATGTGAATTGTTCTACTGGCTTAAGAGGCTTGCCGTTGAGTGTGGAGATGTTTCCTTTATTTTTGAAACTCATGAACTCTGTTTTACCGGAGTTCACATAGAGGCCTATATTCTTTGCTGCCTCCTCTAAGCTATGTAGCAGTGATTCAGCCTGTGCCGGTGTATCTGCAAGAAGTGCAAGGTCATCAGCATAGTCCGCATCTGTGATTGTTTGTGCGGGATATCGCCTGCTTCAGTGCTGTATTATAAACAATTGTAAAGTAGCCAAGATATTGTAAATTATATGCTTCTTTATTAGAACTAGCAAATATATGCACCCTCCGGGTGCAAGTATTTAAGTTTTAATATAATAAAATATCATGTTGAATTAGAAAGGCTAATGGAACTGAATAAGAATTCAGATAAAAATATTTGGAAATGAGGGGGTATGATTAAAAAATAGAACAACTTTGAAACTAACTCTTCCATCATTTTCCCTTACTCCCGTCTTTCATTGGTAAATTTTCCTAATTTAACTATTTAGTTAAAATAGGAAGTAAAGAATAATATTACAGTTATTTCTTCTTGTTAATGGATTTCTTTTAAGATTTATCCCCGAGATTTTTGCTCATATTCATTAATATAAAACCAAACAATTAGAAATCAATAATACTAAGCACATATTTAATAAAATCACATTTTTAATATCAATATGCAAATTAGCCTTCCCGTTCACACTGTAAACCGCTATTTTGTTTTATATATAAATATAATTACATGTTGTCAGTATGTAGACATGGTTAACAGTATTAATAATGTAAAACAATTTTATTAATAATTGAGGTTTAAATAAAAATGCAATTATGGAAAATGTGATGTCAATAACTAAGGGAATAGTGATATGAGTAGTAATATAGTTTCGGTTACAGACAGAAAAGCACACAATCTCCATTATAATAAGATGGCTTTTTTGTGCTTTATATCAGTTGGTGTTAAACAGTCATTCAACATCAGTGTGTATCATCTGACAAACAATGATTTCTGATACGATTGAGTTATACTTATCTAAGTCTAATAACATTACGTGTTAAAAATGTTGAATGCAGTTTTTGGAAAGACCCAAACATTCTAAACTAATTGCAATCTTTGATGCGTATTTTTCTCTCTCTTTTGATTCCTATCATTTTTGTTTCACATTCATCAAGATAATAATCACAATTTGACACAAGTCTTTCTGAATTGATGTACACACATAAGACATCTCTCTCCTTAATCTTTTGTATCATTACCCAAAATATGTCTTTTATTACACCTAAAATCCCTAATCTTTCTTTGCTAATAAAATAAAGGTGTATGACAGAATGTTAGTTTACACAGATGATTTGTTATACTGAACTATATCTTGAAATACTTTAATATATTTTATTACTGTTTCAACAATGCATCCATGATCGCATACAGCCACAACAAAAGATTACAATAAATATTCGAAGCCAGTGCCATTAGCAACGCACCAAATGTTAATTCTAGATCCGACTTCTTTAATTATCAAGCCTAATCTCAAAAATTCAGACAAATAATAAAAATAAAATATTTAAAACATCATCGTCCAAACATTCTAAGAGCTGAAGACAGTTTAAGATCTGAAATTGTCTGAATACAACCACATCCATTTCTTATTTTTTTTTAAAAATGTAATGATTGATTTTATTTCATAAACCAGAAACACTGATCAAATGAATTAAAAGCAAATGCCAATGTATCAAGTGTTATTCACCCTTACTCCAAGAGGCCATAGCCCCATAAATAAAATTTTGGAATCAAACCGATTCCATGAGCAAATTAAAAACATCCCAGACTGATTCCAGATCCGCAATATTGAAATTTTAGGTATCCAAGTTTTAATTATTGCAATTGTTTTCAATTTTTATTTTTTTCTTGTGAATTTTTACAACAAATCCTTAGAATACTTTTTATAACTTGGAAATAAATCTGGGAATAATCAAAATTAATTTCGAAATCCAGTAAAAGTCACCTACAAAATAGAAATAATTGTTTGTATGAAAAGTAAGGACCTATGTACATCAAAGTGTCTTTAAATTAAGTGTCATTGTTGGGCTGAAGAGATCTCCACTGGATTATTTTGGTATATATATATATGTATATATATATATACACACACACACACACACCAACCCCTCCGCACGAGCTGGATATGACATAAGGTCAATATCTTTAGCAGAGTTCAACAGGTTTGAATTCAGAGTTTTCCTTCTCTTAGACCGGTTGCCTAACCAAGGTTAAAGAGCCCAGTCTGTCCTACTATTTACCCATAGCTGCAGAGTAGGATTCATACCTTTCCCAAGGGTATTAGTGTTAAATGAAATGCGATTACCACGTCCAGGATTTGAACTCGGGCGATGAGTCCATTTCGAATCCAATGGGATATTCCCGCACAGGTCCCAATCCTGTTCGCAGCGCCATATTGAAGTCAGTCAGTCAACAATTGGTTTGAACAATGTGACTGACCAAGCACAACTGAACCAGTATCAAGACAACTGGTACTTATGGGAATTCAGAACAGTCCACTCATGCATTTGGGTGATTCCATTCCCTGAGTCCTGATTGACTGCTTGGTTTGTATGATCCTCTGAGGCTCCATAAATCCTGCCACTTTGCAGTGGTCTTCACAGCATACCAGAATCGTATTGGGTTACGACTGCTTGCTGTCTTGTCTTGCCAATTCGACGGTAATTGGACTTAGTATAATTATTCTACAATATATATATATATATATATATATATATATATTGGATATGTTAACCCTCACCAGAGCAGTATTTTCTGGAATCCCTGAATTTTAAGCAGAATTAAAATGGTTGCTATAAAATGCTCATAAATTTTAATCTGTCATCGCAAGAAACAATCCAAAAAAGTGAAAAGAAAATTGTGCTGAACACAATTTTTTGAATTTGCCATCAACTGACAAAAATGTTTGTACAAGTTTCCTTCCTGTTCCCATATTTAAAATCTTTGGGCTGATTCATACATCATGGGAATTTGATTTATTTCGCCCGTAGATAACCCAAAGGCAAATCTCTCCTCCCCCCTCTCCTCCTCGATTTCCCATGTCATTCTCTTAAAAATGAAATCTATTTTATGCAGAACACATCATGAAAAATCGGTTTGAACAGCCAAAGAATTTTGGTGGCAGTGGCGGCAAAAGTTCTTCAGTTTAAGGCCATTCATACTCGTTTCTGTGTAAAAGACTTCTCAACCAATACTGTCTCTCTCAAATGTACACACACATAATCCCCCCCTCTCTCTCTCTTTCTGTCTGTCTGTCTCTCTCTCTATGTACACACACACACATACATAATCCCCCTCTCTCTCTGTTTTTCTGTTTTTGTCCCTCTCTCTCTCTCTCTCTCTCTCTCTCTCTCTCTCTCTCTCTCTCTCTCTCTCTTCATGAACACAAACACATAATCTCCTCTCTCTCTCTCTTTTGTCTCTCTCTCTCTCTCATGAACACAAACACACATAATCCTCACTCTCTCTCTCTCTCTCATTCTGTCTCTTTGTCTCTCTCTCTCTCTCATGAACACAAACACACATAATCCTCCTCTCTCTCTCTCTCTCATTCTGTCTCTTTGTCTCTCTCTCTCTCTCATGAACACAAACACACATAATCCTCACTCTCTCTCTCTCTCTCTCTCTCTCATTCTGTCTCTTTGTCTCTCTCTCTCTCTCATGAACACAAACACACATAATCCTCACTCTCTCTCTCTCTGTCTCTTTGTCTCTCTCTCTCTTTCTGTCTCTTTCTGTCTCTCTCTCTCTCTCTCTCTCTCTCACACATGTACACACATACATAATCCCCCCCTCTCTCTCTGTTTTTCTGTCTCTTTCTCTCTCTCTCTCTCATGTACACATACACATAATCCCCCTCTCTCTGTCTTTCTCTCCAATGTATACACACAACACATAATCCTCACATCTACACACAAACACAGAGAGATTATATCTCTCTCCCGCACAAAATGCACACCCTCTCTCACTCGCAATATCTCTCTCTAACAGACACACACAATCTCTTACACACACACAAATGCATACCCTTTCTCACACACACAAAATTTCTCCATTTCACCCACACACTACACATAATATCTCTCTCTCTCTCAGGCACACACATAATCTTTCTCATACACACATATGCACTCTCTCTCTCTCTCTCTCTCTCTCTCTCTCTCACACGCACACACATAATCCCTCGCACACGCACTCACATACACATATACACATGCAAACACAATTTCTCTCTCTCTCTCTCTCTCTCTCTCTCACACATACCCATATAAACACTCTCTCTTTGACACACACACACACATATAAATACGCACACACTCTCTCTTTCCTGCACACACACACATATACACACTAATGCGTATGCTTTCTCATTTTATAGTATGTACAGGGCCAGGTTAGCTCTGTCGGTAGAGCATTCAGCTAGAAACCACAAGGTTCCTAGTTCGATACTGGCCCTCGCCAACTCCGCATATGAGTAGCACAGGGATCTGTGTGATAAAGTAAGGAGCTGATGGTAGATGTGGCGCTCCATCTCAGATACAAAAACAATCTCCTTGGTCTAGCGCTATTGAAAAGGGGATAGACTCCCTTGCTGATTGGCTGATACTGACTTTCGTCCACCCCAATCACTTTACTTTTTACTCTCATTTTATATGTATGAGCATGTATATACACTCTCTCTCTCTCTCTCTCTCTCTCTCTCTCTCTCTCTCTCTCTCTCTCTCATTCACACATAATATCTCTCCCATATACATAATCTCTGCGTAGGGGATTATCTTCCCTTGGCCTGGAGGAGTTATCTGCCCGGCTTGTTGTCGCTTGTTCCCACCAGGGGACGTATGATATTTAAGCGGCTGATTCGAAATTTCTCTTCCTCTTTTCTCGCTACGAGACCTCATGGGTTAGACACAGTCTACCCCTTTCTCAGTGGGGCTCCGCCCCCCTCCTTGTAAGTTATTTCTATCTATGGACGCTCCAGTCCTTTTATATATGTAGGTTTATCTACTCTTGTATTTGTATCTTATGTATCCATGTACTCTTCTATTATGTTATCCTTTGTATTCATGTGCTGTTATCTATTAAATGTATTGTCCCTCAACCCTTGTAGGAGTTGTATGTTCTTCAAATATTCACTTTGAATCCTACATCTGTTTCTCACACACATTGACACTTTATATACGAATGCCTAAGAAGACTAATAATATTTGGTGACTTATAAAAACCCACTTTGCCACTTAAATATTAGAATTTCATACGTTTAAACTAAATTGCAAGAAACTTGATTTTTTTTTTTCGAAACTGGGAAAATGGATGAAGTTCCAATAACATTTGATGTTTCATCCAATATTTTGTTTCTGAAATTAATCAGGGGGCGGGGTGGGGGTAATCAGGGTGGGGGGGGGGGTTTTCTTAAGGTCAGCAAATATGCATAAACAGAGAGAAAGAAAGAAAAAATTCAGTGTATGAAATATTATATAAACAAAATGATAATGTGCGGGTCATTTGCCAGTATGTCTATACAAGTGACTTTAAATTCAAAACACCGCCCTGTCGGCTGGGGCGTTAGAATGCACCGACTGCACCTCTGCAGAGGGATAAGACTCCCCCAATGGGGCCACCTGTTGGCCGTGGGTGGCGACCCGTGATGCTTAAGGATAGAGCCCAGGTGGATAAGCAGTTCATGACATGCAATACTCCCTTTGGCCCTATCTTGGGCTAGACGGGCGGTCGAAGAGGCCCCCTCCGATCAATCGGCTGTCACATCAAGCCCTAGCACCTATATGATTTTCCCAACCCTATTGCCCTTATGGCAAGCCCCAACCCTTTTTTATCATATGGGTGCTAGAAGGCGGTGGCTGCGGGTCTACATGTCCTGGGAATGACGTTAAACTCTATCTGATGGTGAGGTTCCAGTTTTGGAGGTTTGGGGAATGTGGAGCACCCCTTCATCACCATTGCTCCCTGGTCCACCCTTACCGGAGTGGTAGTACCTGTTAGGGTCCCATCTATGGGTTAAATAGAAAAATGTATTTATAAAAAAATTGTATTATCCATTAAGAATTGATTTATTTCAAAACTTTATCTGCATTAAATGACCCACTGCCGTAAAACAAAAAGAAAGAAAAGAAAAAAAAGAAAGAAATTCAAAACAAGCATTGCAAACTTTCAAATAGTTACTTATGTAAAGTAAAGTAAAGTCGTCGGGGTGGCCTAATGTCGGTATCGGCCGGACAGCGAGGGAGTCTATCCCCTTTTCACTAGCACTAGACCAAGATTATTATTTTAGCATCTGAGGTGGGGCGCCACACCTACCATTAGCTATTCACTTTCCCGCAGAGATCCCTGTGCTACTCATTCGCTGAGTTGGCGAGGGCCGGTATCGAACCAAGAACCTTGTGATTCCTAGCCGAACACTCTACCCACTGAGCTAAAAGATATATAAATCTTTCTATCTGTCTGTCTGTCTATCTATCGGTGTGTGTGTGAACTAAAAAATGGACACAAACGTTGGTGAATATTTGTATTTGTGAGAGCTAAAAAAATTGACACATAAATGTTAGTTAATGTGTGTGTGAACTAAAAAGATCAACCTGTCTAGGGTTATTTTCTGCCAAGAAGTTAGGGAATGATGTTCATTCTACATTCATATTTACATTTTTTGTGAAGTTGTTTCGTAAGAATAATTTTTAAATGGATCCAATTGACCTATAGATGGGACCCTAACAGGTATTACCATGCCAGGTACCTGGGAGTAATAGCAATGAAGGCGTACTCCACACGTTCCATATCCCAGAATTTGATCTTCACCACCAGATATAGTTTAGTATCATAATCAGAACAACCATTTACTTTCTTTTTTTTTTTTTTCATTTTTTTTTTTTTGTGGAGTTGTAGAGCCAGAATATTCTAAGCCCCACCAACAGGCTTGATTATTATTATTTGTTGGAAATTAAAATGCAGTGCTTTTGGGTGGTTTGATTTGTTGTTTTGTTCTTTACTAATACTAGCAAATATATGCACCCTCAAGTATTTAAGTTTTAATGTAATAAAATATCACATTAAATTAGAAAGGCTAATGAAACTAAATAAGAATGCAGATAAAAAGTTTTGAAACAGAGGGGGTATAATCGAAAAATAGAACAACTGAAACGTACTCTTCCACCACTCTCGTCTTTCATTTTTATTTTTTCTAATTTAAGTATTTAGTTAAAAGAGGAAGTAAAGAATAAAATGACAGTTATTTTTTCTTGTTAATGGATTTCATTTAAGATTCATTGAAGAGATTTTTGCTTATATTCGTTAAAATAAAACCAAACAGTTAGAAATCATTAATACTAAGCATATATTTATTAAAATCACATTTTTAATATCAATATGCAAATTAGCCTTCCCATTCACACTGTAAACCGCTATTTTGTAGTATATATAAATACAATTGCATGTTGTTAGTATGTAGATATGGTTAACAGTATTAATAATGTAACACAATTTTATTAATAATTGAGGTTTAAATAAAAATAAAATCATTGAGAATGTGATGTCAATAACTAAGGGAACTCTGACTTGAGTCGTAATATAGTTTTGGTTACAGACAGACAAACACACAATCTTCATTATAATAATATATATATATATATATATCGGAGTAAAATGAGGAAATTAATGCGACAATATGTGGAGAAATGTAGAACAAACACAGGATGTTACACTGGATGGAAATTTATTAGTTGTAGTGTTGATGTTCAAACATTTCGGTTTTTATATATTTTTTTCCTTCACTTGTTTCATATTGTCCTGAAGAAGGTTTCTATATAAACTGAAATGTATGAACATCAACACTATGACTGATAAATTTCCATCCATTGTAACATCCTGTGTTTGTTCTAATATATATATATATATATATATATATATATATATATATATAATTAAAAATATAACAGAAGATTTAGATTTTTAGCATTATAGGCTATTTCAGGAAGCCTAGAGCAAATGTCTAGTGTTTCCAATCATTGCATCTGATGATTGAAAACACTAAACATCTGCTCTAGGCTTCCTGAAATAGGCTATAATGCTAAAAATCTAAATCTTTTATTTATATAATTTTGCTCTGTGACTCTGACAGTAAGAGCACACATTGAGCTCTGCAAACTACAATACGTTTTTAAAAAAAACTTCTGTGTCATAAGGAAGATTTCTTCTCTGGATTTTTGGATTATGCATGTGTGTGTGTGTATATATATATATATATATATATATATATATATATATATGGAAAAGTGAATGGAAGTGAATCCGACAGTATGAAATAAATATTTTTAGAAAATCAGGTTTGTTTTTTCTAAAAATATTTATTTCGTGTATATATATTATATATATATATATATATAATATATATATATGAAATAAATATTTTTTAGAAAAAAGAAAATATATATATAAGTGTTTGTTTTTCTAAAAATATTTATTTCATAGGATTGGCGAACGAAAGTTCATTCGGGTCTCAAACCCGGCCAGGGGTAACTGTTAATGTATAACCACACTGATGAGAAGTGATACTTCGAAACACGTGTCTGTGGATTACTTATATATATATATATATATATATATATATTATATATATATATATATAAGTTGGAGTAGCTTTAAAGTGGATATATATATATCAGTAACCCCATCACCTAAGTAACCTGAGTATATGGTAGTGAGACTCCACTTCTAGAGCTTTGGAAAGAGTTGAGTCACTCTTTTGCCATAACTCCCATGTCTACTCTGACCAATCAACCAATCATTGCCTAATGATAAAAGAAGCATTTTTTACATGATGAATATCTATTTTTCAACATGATCTCTTTTTTTGTCAATGAACTTAATTCAATCTCTCTTGGGTTATTTCATGACTAGAGGTTAGGGAATTGTATTCATTGTACTTGTGCACTTATATTTACATATTGTTTTGTAGTTGTTTCTTAAGAGGTGTTTTTTTTTCACATGTTTCTATTGAATATAAATCATTTTTAAAGATACTACGACTCCAGCTCAGAATGAATCTAAAAGTAATGGCAATGAACCGGTACTCCGCACACTCTCCAGATTTCCAAAACTGGAACCTCTCCATCAGATAAAATTTAATGTCATGCCTAGGACATATTTTGGTAGTTCTTACACTTCTGCTGAGAATATAGTAAGGATATTTTAAGCCCCACCGACAGGGTCATCCTTATGTAGAGGAAATACTTCTAAATGGAATAGAGCAAAATTAAAAAAAAAACAAGAAAAAAAAACAAGAAATTACATTTTTTATAGGTTCCTATCAGATAAGAAATTTTGTTTAACTAATTTGTAACAGTTGGATTACTTTGTGATATAAGCCGTGCTACAATACACTACTTAAATTTATAGACTAAGTGAAGTCACGGGATTTAAACCTCAGCCAATCAACAGCCCGAATGCGTGGCTGGTTGACTACTTAATCACTGATACTAAGAGACGTCCATTTGCAATCATTGACAAACCATTTAATAAGATGGCTTTTTTGTGCTTTATATCAGTTGGTGTTAAACAGTCATTCAACATCAGTGTGTATCATCTGACAAACAATGATTTCTGATACGATTGAGTTATACTTATTAAGTCTAATACATTACGTGTTAAAAATGTTGAATGCAGTTTTTGGAAAGACCCAAACATTCTAAACTAATTGCAATCTTTGATGCGTATTTTTCTCTCTCTTTTATATCCTATCATTTTTGTTTCACATTCATCAAGATAATAATCACAATTTGACACAAGTCTTTCTGAATTGATTACACACATAAGACATCTCTCTCTTAATCTTTGTATCATTACCCAAAATATGTCTTTTATTACACCTAAAATCCCTAATCTTTCTTTGCTAATAAAATAAAGGTGTATGACAGAATGTTAGTTTACACAGATGAGTTGTTATATGAACTATATCTTGAAATACTTTAATATATTTTATTACTGTTCAACAATGCATCCATGATCGCATACAGCCACACAAAAGATTACAATAAATATTCGAAGCCAGTGCCATTAGCAACGCACCAAAATGTTAATTCTAGATCGACTTCTTTAATATCAAGCCTAATCTCAAAAATTCAGACAAATAATAAAATAAAATATTTAAAACATCAATCGTCCAAACATTCTAAGAGCTGAAGACAGTTTAAGATCTGAAATTGCTCTGAATACAAACCACATCCATTCTTATTTTTTTTTAAAAAATGTAATGATTGATTTTATTTCATAAACCAGAAACACTGATCAAATGAATTAAAAGCAAATGCCAATGTATCAAGTGTTATTCACCCTTACTCCAAGAGGCCATAGCCCATAAATAAATTTTGGAATCAAACGATTCCATGAGCAAATTAAAAACATCCAGATGATTCCAGATCCGCAATATTGAAATTTTAGGTATCCAGTTTAATTATGCAATTGTTTTCAATTTTATTTTTTTCTTGTGAATTTTTACAACAAATCCTTAGAATACTTTTTATAACTTGGAAATAAATCTGGGAATAATCAAAATTAATTTCGAAATCCAGTAAAAGTCACCTACAAAATAGAAATAATTGTTTTATGAAAAGTAAGGACCTATGTACATCAAAGTGTCTTTAAATTAAGGTCATTGTTGGGCTGAAGAGATCTCCACTGGATTATTTTGGTATATATATATATTATAATATATAACACACACACACACACAACCAACCCCTCCGCACGAGCTGGATATGACATAAGGTCAATATCTTTAGCAGAGTTCAACGGTTTGAATTCAGAGTTTTCCTTCTCTTAGACCGGTTGCCTAACCAAGGTTAAAGAGCCCAGTCGTCCTACTATTTACCCATTAGCTGCAGAGTAGGATTCATACCTTTCCCAAGGGTATTAGTGTTAAATGAAATGCGATTACCACGTCCAGGATTTGAACTCGGGCGATGAGTCCATTTCGAATCCAATGGGATATTCCCGCACAGGTCCAATCCTGTTCGCAGGCGCCATATTGAAGTCAGTCAGTCAACAATTGGTTTGAACAATGTGACTGACCAAGCACAACTGAACCAGTTCAAGACAACTGGTATTATGGGAATTCAGAAAGTCCACTCATGCATTTGGGTGATTCCATTCCCTGAGTCCTGATTGACTGCTTGGTTTGGATGATCCTCTGAGGCTCCATAAATCCTGCCACTTTGCAGTGGCTTTACAGCATACCAGAATCGTATTGGGTTACGACTGCTTGCTGTCTTGTCTTGCCAATTCGACGGTAATTGGACTTAGTATAATTATTCTACAATATATATATATATATATTATATATATATATATTGGATATGTACCACCAGAGCAGTATTTTCTGGAATCCCTGAATTTTAAGCAGAATTAAAATGGTTGCTATAAAATGCTCATAAATTTTAATCTGTCATCGCAAGAAACAATCCAAAAGAAGTGAAAAGAAAATTGTGCTGAACACAATTTTTGAATTTGCCATCAACTGACAAAAATGTTTGTACAAGTTTCCTTCCTGTTCCCATATTTAAAATCTTTGGGCTGATCATACATCATGGGAATTTGATTTATTTCGCCCGTAGATAACCCAAAGGCAAACTCTCCTCCCCCCTCTCCTCCTCGATTTCCCATGTCATTCTCTTAAAAATGAAATCTATTTTATGCAGAACACATCATGAAAAATCGGTTTGAACAGCCAAAGAATTTGGTGGCAGTGGCGGCAAAAGTTCTTCAGTTTAAGGCCATTCATACTCGTTTCTGTGTAAAAGACTTCTCAACCAATACTGTCTCTCTCAAATGTACACACACATATCCCCCCCTCTCTCTCTCTTTCTGTCTGTCTGTCTCTCTCTCATGTACACACACACACATACATAATCCCCCCTCTCTCTGTGTTTTCTGTTTTTGTCTCTCTCTCTCTCTCTCTCTCTCTCTCTCTCTCTCTCTCTCTTTGTCTCTCTCTCTCTCTCATGAAACACAAACACACTAATCCTCCCTCTCTCTCTCTCTCTCTTTGTTTCTCTCTCTCTCTCTCAAACACAACACACATAATCCTCACTCTCTCTCTCTCTCTCATTCTGTCTCTTTGTCTCTCTCTCTTCTCTCTCTGAACACAAACACACATAATCCTCCCTCTCTCTCTCTCTTCTTCTGTCTCTTTGTCTCTCTCTCTCTCTCATGACACAAACACACATAATCCTCCACTCTCTCTCTCTCTCTCTCTCTCTCTTCTGTCTCTTTTCTCTCTCTCCTCTCTAGAACACAACACACATAATCCTCACTCTCTCTCTCTCTCTCATTCTGTCTCTTTGTCTCTCTCTCTCTCTTTCTGTCTCTTTTCTGTCTCTCTCTCTCTCTCTCTCTCTCTCACACATGTACACACATACATAATTCCCCCCCTCTCTCTTGTTTTTTCTGTCTCTTTCTCTCTCCTCTCTCTCATGTACACAATACACCATAATCCCCCCTCTCTCTGCTCTTTCTCTCCAATGTATACACACACAACCATAATCCTCCACATCTACACCAACAAACACAGAGAGATTATATCTCTCTCCCGCCACAAAATGCACACCCTCTCTCACTCGCAATATCTCTCTCTAACAGACACACACAATCTCTTACACACACACAAATCATACCCTTTCTCACACACACAAAATTCTCCATTTCACCCACACACTACACAAATATCTCTCTCTCTCCAGCACACACATAATCTTTCTCATACAACACATATGCACTCTTCCTCTCTCTCTCTCTCTCTCTCTCTCACACGCACACACATAATCCCTCGCCACCACTCACATACACTATACACATGCAACACAATTTCTCTCTCTCTCTCTCTCTCTCTCTCTCACACATACATATAAACACTCTCTCTTGACCACACATACACACACATATAAATACCACACACTCTCTCTTTCCTGCAACACACACATATAACACCTAATGCGTATGCTTTCTCATTTATAGTATGTACAGAGCCAGTTAGCTCTGTCGGTAGAGCATTCAGCTAGAAACCACAAGGTTCCTAGTTCGATACGGCCCTCGCAACTCCGCATATGAGTAGCACAGGGATCTGTGTGATAAAGTAAGGAGCTGATGGTAGATGTGGCGCTCCATCTCAGATACAAAAAACATCTCCTTGGTCTAGCGCTATTGAAAAGGGATAGACTCCCTTGCTGATTGGCTGATACTGACTTTCGTCCACCCCAATACTTTACTTTTTACTCTATTTTATATGTATGAGCATGTATATACACTCTCTCTCTCTCCTCTCTCTCTCTCTCTCTCTCTCTCTCTCTCTCTCTCTCATTCACACATAATATCTCTCCCATATACATAATCTCTGGTAGGGGATTATCTTCCCTTGGCCTGGAGGAGTTATCTGCCCGCTTGTTGTCCTTGTTCCACCAGGGACGTATGATATTTAAGCGGCTGATCGAAATTTCTCTTCCTCTTTTTCTCGCTACGAGACCTCATGGTTAGACACAGTCTACCCCTTTCTCAGTGGGGCTCCGCCCCCCTCCTTGTAATCATTTCTATCTATGGACGCTCCAGTCCTTTTATATATGTAGGTTTATCTACTCTTGTATTTGCTACTTAATCCATGTACTCTTCTATTATGTTATCCTTTGTATTCATGTGCTGTTATCTATTAAATGTATTGTCCCTCAACCCTTGTAGGAGTTGTATGCTCTTCAAATATTCACTTTGAATCCTACATCTGTTTCTCACACACATACACTTTATATACGATGCCTAAGAAGACTAATAATATTTGGTGACTTATAAAAACCCATTTCCACTTAAATATTAGAATTTCATACGTTTAAACTAAAATGCAAGAAACTTGATTTTTTTTTTGAAACTGGGAAAATGGATGAAGTTCCAATAACATTTGATGTTTCATCCAATATTTTGTTTCTGAAATTAATCAGGGGCGGGGGGGGGGAATCAGGGTGGGGGGGGGTTTCTTAAGGTCAGCAAATAGCATAAACAGAGAGAAAGAAAGAAAAAAATTCAGTGTATGAAATATTATATAAACAAAATGATAATGTGCGGTCATTTGCCAGTATGTCTATACAAGTGACTTTAAATTCAAAACACCGCCCTGTCGGCTGGGGCGTTAGAATGCACCGACTGCACCTCTGCAGAGGTAAGACTCCCCAATGGGGCCACCTGTTGGCCGTGGGTGGCGACCCGTGGATGCTTAAGGATAGAGCCCAGGTGGATAAGCAGTTCATGACATGCAATACTCCCCTTTGGCCCTATCTTGGGCTGCGGGCGTCGAAGAGCCCCCTCCGATCAATCGGCTTGTCACTCAAGCCCTAGCACCTATATGATTTTCCCAACCCTATTGCCCTTTATGGCAAGCCCCAACCCTTTTTTATCATATGGGTTCTAGAAGGCGGTGGCTGCGGGTCTACATGTCTGGGAATGACGTTAAACTCTATCTGATGGTGAGGTTCCAGTTTTGGAGTTTGGGGAATGTGGAGCACCCCTTCATCACCATTGCTCCCTGGTCCACCTTTACCGGAGTGGTAGTACCTGTTAGGGTCCCATCTATGGGTTAAATAGAAAAATGTATTTATAAAAAAATTGTATTATCCATTAAGAATTGATTTATTTCAAAACTTTATCTGCATTAAATGACCCATGCCGTAAAACAAAAAGAAAGAAAGAAAAAGAAAGAAATTCAAAACAAGCATTGCAAACTTTCAAATAGTTACTTATGTAAGTAAAGTAAAGTCGTCGGGTGGCCTAATGTCGGTATCGGCCGACAGCGAGGGAGTCTATCCCCTTTTCACTAGCACTAGACCAAGATTTTATTTTAGCATCTGAGGTGGGGCGCCACACCTACCATTAGCCTTCACTTTCCCGCAGAGATCCCTGTGCTACTCATTCGTGAGTTGGCGAGGGCCGTATCGAACCAAGAAACTTGTGATTCCTAGCCGAACACTCTACCCACTGAGCTATAAAGATATATAAATCTTTCTATCTGTCTGTCTGTCTTCTATCGGTGGTGTGGAATAAAAAATGGACACAAACGTTGGTGAATATTTGTTTTGTGAGAGCTAAAAAAAATTGACACATAAATGTTAGTTAATGTGTGTGTGAACTAAAAAGATCAACCTGTCTAGGGTTATTTTCTGCCAAGAAGTTAGGGAATGATGTTCATTCTACATTCATATTTACATTTTTTGTGAAGTTGTTTCGTAAGAATAATTTTTAAATGGATCCAATTGACCTATAGATGGGACCCTAACAGGTATTACCATGCCAGGTACCTGGGAGTAATAGAATGAAGGGTACTCCACATTCCAGATCCCAGAACTTGATTTTCACCAACAGATATAGTTTAGTATCATAATCAGAACAACCATTTACTTTCTTTTTTTTTTTTTTCTTTTTTTTTTTGTGGAGTTGTAGAGCCAGAATATCTAAGCCCCACCAACAGGCTTGATTATTATTATTTGTTGGAAATTAAAATGCAGTGCTTTTGGGTGGTTTGATTTGTTGTTTGTTCTTTACTAATACTAGCAAATATATGCACCCCAAGTATTTAAGTTTACTAGCAAATATATGCACCCTCAAGTATTTAAGTTTTAATGTAATAAGATATCACATTAAATTAGAAAGGCTAATGAAACTAAATAAGAATGCAGATAAAAAGTTTTGAAACAGAGGGGGTATAATCGAAAAATAGAACAACTGAAACGTACTCTTCCACCACTCTCGTCTTTCATTTTTATTTTTTCTAATTTAAGTATTTAGTTAAAAGAGGAAGTAAAGAATAAAATGACAGTTATTTTTTCTTGTTAATGGATTTCATTTAAGATTCATTGAAGAGATTTTTGCTTATATTCGTTAAAATAAAACCAAACAGTTAGAAATCAATAATACTAAGCACATATTTATTAAATTCGATTTTTTAATATTAATATGCAAATTAGCCTTCCCGTTCACATTGTAAACCGCTATTTTGTTGTATATATAAATATAATTGCATGTTGTTAGTATGTGGATATGGTTAACAGTATTAATAATGTAACACAATTTTATTAATAATTGAGGTTTAAATAAAAAATAAAATCATTGAGAATGTGATGTCAATAACTAAGGGAATTCTGACTTGAGTCGTAATATAGTTTTGGTTACAGACAGACAAACACACAATCTTCATTATAATAATATATATATATATATATATATATATATATATATATCGGAGTAAAAGGAGGAAATTAATGCAACAATATGTGGAGAAATGTAGAACAAACATGGGATGTTACAATGGATGGAAATTTATTAGTTGTAGTGTTGATGTTCAAACATTTCGGTTTTTATATATTTTTTTCCTTCACTTGTTTCATATTGTCCTGAAGAAGGTTTCTATATAAACTGAAATGTTTGAACATCGACACTATGACTAATAAATTTCCGTCCATAGTAACATCCTGTGTTTGTTCTAATATATATATATATATATATATATATATATATAATTAAAAAATATAACAGAAGATTTAGATTTTTAGCTTTATAGGCTATTTCAGGAAGCCTAGAGCAACTGTCTAGTGTTTCCAATCATTGCATCTGATGATTGGAAACACTAAACATTTGCTCTAGGCTTCCTGAAATAGGATATAATGCTAAAAATATAAATATTTTATTATATCTTTTATTTATATAATTTTGCTCTGTGACTCTGACAGTAAGAGCACACATTGAGCTCTGCAAACTACAATACGTTTTTAAAAAGAACTTCTGTGTCGTAAGGAAAATTTCTTCTCTGAATTTTTGGATTATGCATGTATGTATGTATGTATATATTTATGGGATAAATATGAGGAGGTTAATCCGATAATATGTGGAGAAAGGTAGACAAACACGGAATGTTACATCCAGTTTCCATAACATCCCGTGTTTGTCTACCTTTCTCCACACACACACACACATATATATATATATAATATTATACATACATACACACATATAAAGTTGGAGTAGCTTTAAAGTCGATATATATATATATATATATTATATATATATATATATATATATATAATCCAAAAGTCCAGAGAAGAAATCTTCCTTACGACACAAGAGTTTTTTTAAAACCTGTCGCAATTTGAGAGCTCAATGTGTGCTCTTAATGTTAGAGTCACAGAGCAAATATATAAGTAAAGAAATAACAAAAGACTTAGAGATTTAGCATTATAGTCTATTATATTATTATATATTAAGCTCCCTGAAATAGACTATAAAGCTAAATCTCTAAGTCTTTTGTTATTTATTTACTTATATCAGTAACCTGAGTATATGGTAGTGAGACTCCAGTTCTAGAGCTTTGGAAAGAGTTGAGTCACTCTTTTGCCATAACTCCCATGTCTACTCTGACCAATCAACCAATCATTGCCTAATGATAAAAGAAGCATTTTTTACATGATGAATATCTATTTTTCAACATAATCTCTTTTTTTGTCAATGAACTTAATTCAACCTCTCTTGGGTTATTTCATGACTAGAGGTTAGGGAATTGTATTCATTGTACTTGTGCACTTATATTTACATATTGTTTTGTAGTTGTTTCTTAAGAGGTTTTTTTTTTTTGCACATGTTTCTATTGAATATAAATCATTTTTAAAGATACTACGACTCCAGCTCAGAATGAATCGAAAAGTAATGGCAATGAACCAGTACTCCGCACTCTCAAGATTTCCAAAACTGGGGCCTCTCCATCAGATAAAATTTAATGTCATACCTAGGACATATTTTGGTAGTTCTTACACTTCTGCTGAGAATATAGTAAGGATATTTTAAGCCCCACCGACAGGGTCATCCTTATGTAGAGGAAATACTTCTAAATGGAATAGAGCAAAATTAAAAAAAAAAAAGAAAAAAAAAAAGAAATTACATTTTTTATAGGTTCCTATCAGATAAGAAATTTTGTTTAACTAATTTGTAACAGTTGGATTACTTTGTGATATAAGCCGTGCTACAATACACCACTTAAATTTATAGACTAAGTGAAGTCACAGGATTTAAACCTCAGCCAATCAACAGCCCGAATGCGTGGCTGGTTGACTACTTAATCACTGATACTAAGAGACGTCCATTTGCAATCATTGACAAAGGAGTTGCAATACTGAGGAGTATCAAGGAACAACCAAAGGATTCTTTACCAAGGATTTCCGCTAGACAAGCACTCTTGCTTGAAGCCTAAAGGATGGCCAGTAAAATTGTAACGTTAACAAAAAAAAAAAAAAGAAAAAAAAGTTTTTTATTTATGTATAAGTTTTAAAAACAGATAAATCATTTATCTGTTTGTTATGTCTCCTTAGGAATCTCTCACACCAACCTTTGAGAAAAAAAACGTTGCACAGGACTTGTACACTATTAACATGATATCTTTATACATATCAAATTCTGTTAAGTAATTCATCCGATAGTTCCCAAAAATGTCCTCTTAAATTCTTTAAAAACATCAATCAGTTCTGTGTGGATACTGGATGCCACGTAGATCTGCTAGGAGTGATGGCCGATAGGGACAGGTGGTGAGAGAGAATCATGGTAATCTGTGCTGTAATTTCTGAAATAATGATAATCTTAAAATTTTAACGCTATTGTTGTTTTTGATCTGATTAGGCAATTTCTTTCAAAATACCCTTGGGAAAGGTATGAATCCAACTATTCTCCCTCCAGCCATGGGTAAATAATAGGGCAGACTGGACTCTTTAACCTTGGTTGGGCAACAAGTCTAGGAGAAGAAAAACTCTGAATTCAAAACTGTTGGGTGGTCACTACTGGAATAGGTTCAATCCTAATTAGTGATCAATTTCACTATTGGGTAAATAATATGGCAGACTGTGCTCTTTAATCTTGGTATGGCGACCAGTCTAGGAGAAGAAAACTCTGAATTCAAACCTGGTCACTAGAATAGACTCAGGCCTACTTAGTGATCTATTTCAATTTAAAAATATATATATTATTCTATTAGCCAAAAAATCCAGTTGTTGATAGATTTAATTTTTAAATCTGCCTTTACAATAAATTTCTGAATAATGAAACACTATTTAGGGACTGGCAAACTGAGCCTAAAATGCGTTTTTGACAAAATGACTTTAGCCCCCCTACAGAACATAATTTACCAAAAATCAGGAAATTATCGGATTTTAATGAAATTTTCAGTGTTTATGTATCAATGAATGATCTTTATAATGCATTATTTATTTTATTTCAAAACTTTCTCATTTTTTTCAGGTCACTCAATTTATGTTGGGGGCGTAAAATGTTTTGCAAGTTGATCATTTTCAATACTAATTACAGTATAAATAATGAGATAAAAGACCGAACTTATGAATAGAAACAAAAAAAAATGTTTACGGTTGCGCTTCTATGAGAAAATAAGTACCGAAAATCGAAAAATAAAATGTAAAAAAATAATGAATAATTAATTTTTTGGAGATTTCTTTTTTACTCATTTCGATAATTATTTAATTGGCTATTATTTTATAAAAGAAAAAATTATACATCGATGTTTTTCTGCTTAAAAAGGGGAGGGGTACATTTTCAATCGAGTTTTTCTTCAAAACATTACTTTTGGCGCCTAAAATAAGGTTTGCATTAAGTAGATATTTATTTCTAGAATCTAATAATATAACATTTTAAACTTAACATCAGGATTTTCATATTTTAAATGAATTTTATATATTAATTTTTCATAGCAAAAATACTAAATTAAAGTTTTGAAATAAAATAATTGATGCATTATAAAATTCATTAATTGTTAGATCAATACTGAAAATTTCATTAAAATCGGATAATTACCTGATTTTTGGTAAAAAAAAAAAATTTTTCCATCCCAAATGTTAGGTTAAAATTGTAAACGAGCGCCTAAAACCATTGAAAAATAGACAAAATGGCGGATCGCGTCGAAATTGACCAAAACAAATAGTTTTACATCTTTTAAAAATAAACTGCATATGTAATGATATTTTTCTTTTTTTTAATGATGGTTATTATGTTACTACTTATCGATTTAGACAAAGTTTAACCTTAAATAATAGATTTAATTGTTCTTAATTCGCTTTTAAAACTCGTAGTATACAATTTTTTTTGCCAGTCCCTACTATTTCTATGTTATAGGTATTCACTGAACTTAGTATAGTCTAACATAAGGGTATTTCATTGAGGTCAAAATCACTAGAGTACTAAAAAACAAAATTGATATTGCTAATAACAATTCCATGGTAAGGAACCAAGCGCAAAGTCATAAATATGGGGGGAACAAAACAAAGTCTAATTCATTACAATTGTAAATATCTTTAAGAGACTGTTTATTTGCTACCCCCTAGGGCAAAAAAACCCCAGACACATGGTCACTTTGAGAGTAGGATAATTGTATACCCATCTGGTATGGGACATGACCCCAGTTTGAATTTGTCTATGGTGGGTCTCCTGACCCTTATAGAGCAATGAGAAGTTCCTGCCTGAAGTACCCAAGCATCAGTCAGCACCTTAATCATTGGCTTTCAAGCATGAAGTACCCGGAAATAGGAATTTCCTTTAGGAGTAGCTGACTAAACACTGTTTCATGGTAGGACCCCACCCCCTGTCTCTATATATCTACTAGCTGAAGTAGCCACATTTGATGGGTAAGAAGTAAATACACTGAGAAAAAGACTGTTTATATAGAATTTAATCTAAGACAAACAACAACAAATAAATGAATTAAAACTTAATTCAATTTTAATGATTTATTTACCAATAAAACGATGACTATAAACATCCTTGGCTAGGGCTTTACAATACACAGACTGCACCTCTGCAGAGGAGTATGACCCCCCTAATCAGGCCACCTATTAGCTTTGGTTGTCGACCCATGATGCTTAAGGACGGAATTCTAATGGATGAGCAGTCCATGACTTGAAACTCTCCTCTTAGACCCTTACTTAGGTTAAACTTACTAATCAATAACCTAGTTGGCCATTTTGTAATATTTGTCAATTAAAAATATCCACCAAATGTTCAATTGTTTTGTTTAACAGCATATCAACTCTCTTTCAGGTCATTTTGATAAAGAACTCAATTTGATTACAGTACCTGCTGTTACTTAAGTGGACACCCAATTATTTTTTTAAAATCTGGA
The DNA here is from genome assembly GCA_023376005.1 of Doryteuthis pealeii. Lineage (NCBI taxonomy): Eukaryota > Metazoa > Mollusca > Cephalopoda > Myopsida > Loliginidae > Doryteuthis > Doryteuthis pealeii. The sequence continues at coordinate 87,857,319 of CM042158.1, read as the reverse complement.
TTCTCATAACTTGAGTAACGGTAATCTAGTATCCATAATCTTATATTTTAGTTTTTAGGCGCGTGGTCAAATGGTTAATAATAGGAAATGGACTCTTCGACCCAAGTTCAATTCCTGGACGAAGCTGTTTGAATTTCACATAGCGCTAATACCATTGGGAAAGGTATGAATCCAATTCTCTCTCCAGCTATGGGTAAATAGCAGGGTAGACTGGGCTCTTTAACCCTGGCTAGGTAACCGGTCTAGAAGGAAAACTCTGAATTCAAACCTTGAACTCCGCTTAAGAAATTGACCTAGTGTCACATCCTGCTCGTGCGGAGGGGTTGGTAAATATATATATTTTAGTTTTTAAACCTGCTCAGCTATTATAGCATTAAGCATTATTTCTATGCAAACACTTTTCTTATTTTCTATTCTTTCACTATATATATATATATATATATATATATATATAGCACGAGAGTGTCATGAGTATCCATCCTATTAGTGTGACCTGATGATGATGAAATATATATATATATATATATATATATATATATATATATATATATGCTCCCATCTCTTAGGAGGTTGAGCACTTTGGAGGGGATTTTGCTGACGACCGCCAACTGAAATGTAAACGCAATGCTCTCCTATAAAAGGGATGAAGCACTCTATGGTGGCCTTACATACAGATGTGTGTATTAAAACAGTTAAAATCTCCTTCCCATTCTGTAGGTGACGATAGCCGAGTGGTTAAACTGTTCGACTGATGCTGAATCGATCAGGTTTCTATTCCAACTGTAAGTAGCTTACAAATGTCTAACCACACTGAAGAGACATGATACGTCGAAACACAGTGTCTGTGGATGACTATGTATATGTGTGTATTTGGGCAGCATTCTTTCATTTATACATGTAGAATTAAACAAAAGACACATCTGTTTAACAATATTATTTTTGATCTTTTCGAGTTTTCTGGCCAACTTTTTGATATTTGGGTGGAATTCGTGGATAAGTCCACCAAAGTTCAAGTCCTGAGTACTTTCGGCACTTGTTCCAGTTTTTTTAAAAATTATATTAATGTGGAGGCTGGAAGGAGAAGAATTGATGGGAAAGGTGTTATAGGCATTTTAAAATGAGTGTACTGCACTGGAAATTACTTTTGTTTAAGGATGGTTTATATTGTTTTATGTATAACTTTGGTGGACTTATCCACGAATTCCACCCAAATATTGCCCAGAAAACTCGAAAAGATCAAAAATAATATTGTTAAACAGAAGATGTCTTTTGTTTAATTCTACATGTATATATATATATATATATATATATATATATATATAGAGAGAGAGAGAGAGAGAACATGTCTGACCCAGGGATTTTGGGAAGATTTTTAAAGCTACCGCCAAATTTATGACACCGATTTCAATATTTGAATATGCTGACATTGTATCAAAAGAATGGTAAAAGTATAGCTGATTCGCAAGCATTTATAGACACGAAACAAAATTATATTTTGAATATTACAGGCTTTAAAAATTAATTTAACAAAAATATAAAAATTAAACTTATTCTGTTTCGGCTGTCCACTCGAAAAACCAATCCGTGTACCTTCAACAATCCAAAGAGATCTGTACTACTAGTATATGGTCTCCCCAAAGAAATTGTTGCCGCCATAATGATGCTCTACAAAGACACTAAAGCAATGGTACGCTCACCTGATGGCGACACAGATTTCTTTGACATCACCGCTGGGGTCCAGCAGGGAGATACTCTAGCACCATATATATTTATCATATGCCTAGACTATGTACTCCGAACTTCACTAGATAACATAATAGAAAAAGGATTCACACTAAGAAAGGCAAGAAGCAGGCGATACCCCGCACACACTGTCACAGATGTAGACTATGCTGATGACCTCGCACTTCTTGCAGATACACCGGCACAGGCTGAAGCACTTCTACACAGCATGGAGGAGGCAGCAAAGAACGTCGGCCTTTTTGTGAACTCTGATAAAACTGAGTTCATGAGCTTCAAAAAGCAAGGAGACATCTCCACACTTGACGGCAAGCCTCTTAAGTCAGTAGAACAATTCACATACCTAGGTAGTAATATCTCATCCACAGAAAGCGATGTTAACACTCGAATAGGAAAGGTATGGTTGGCCACCAACAAATTATCAGTCATATGGAAATCCGATCTCCCCGACAAGCTAAAGAGACGTTTCTTCCAGGCTTTTGTTGTGTCGGTACTGCTATATGGCTGTACCACCTGGACCCTAACAAAGCGCCTTGAAAATAAGTTAGATTGGAGCTGCACCAGAATGCTGCGAGCGGTCCTGAATAAGTCATGGGAGCAGCACCCCACAAAAAAGCAACTGTATGGTCACCTGCCCCCCATCTCACAAACCATACGAGTAAGACGGGTTAGGCATGCAGGACACTGCTGGAGAAGCAAGGACGAGCTCGTAAGCGACGTACTACTGTGGAAGCCAGCATATGGGCACGCTAATGTGGACCGCCCAGCCAGGACCTACATTGACCAACTATGTATGGATGCTGGTTGCAGCGCAGAGGAACTCCCAGAGTCGATGAATGATAGGGAAGGTTGGCGAGAGATCGTCATGGATATCCGTGCAAACTGCGCGACATGATGATGATGATTGATAGAGAAAGAGGGTCATGGGTACCCGTGCTGTCATCACAACCAGATGAGAGTCCACGTATGCTTCTTTGTTGGGATATCTGATGAGTCGAAATTTTGGATTTAGTGCAAATCATGAGTAATAACAAAGAAGTATACGTGAACTTCACAACAAGAATATGTACACCGTACCTATTTTGGAAGGTAAACAACTCCACGACCCATAAAAATACCATTGCTAAATTTTCCTAATTTAACTATTTAGTTAAAATAGGAAGTAAAGAATAAATTACTGTTATTTCTTCTTGTCAATCAATTTATTTTAAGATTTATCCCCAGAATTTTGCTCATATTCATTAAGATAAAAACCAAACAATTAGAAATCAATAATACCAAGCACATATTTATTAAAATCAAATTTTAATATTAATATGCAAATTAGCCTTCCTGTTCACTATGTAAACCGCTATTTTGTTGTATATATAAATACAATTGCATGATAACAGTATGTAGATAAGACCAACAGTGTTAATAATACAAAACAATTTTATTAATAACTGAGGTTTAAATAATAATGAAATCATGGAGAATGTAAAATAAATAACTAAGGGAGTTGTGACTTGAGTAGTAATATAGTTTCGCTTACAGACAAACACAAAATCTCCATTATAATAAGATATGCATAACTCATATATACAGATATAATATATACACGTTGACTCATCATATATATATATGATGGACTCTCCCGTCGATTTCGACGTATGAGTGTCTAAAAGCAAAATCAGCTCGAATGTTTATGGCGATTGTGAGATTTCAGTCCAACCAGCGACTTGCAGATGAGGCCACAAGTGGAGCAAGAGTGAGGGGTGACGAAAAGAATTGGTGGTTGGGTCGAACGCCCCTTTCTCCTTGATCTTGCCTCCTTTAATCTCTCAATACGATTCCCCTTAAAATCCTTTATTCCATTCCGAATGGTGACTCTCCATTTGTTTCTGTTCCGTGCCAAGTCCTCAAAGTCCTCAAATATATATATATATATATATAAATTTTTTTTTTTTTTTTTTTTTTTTTTTTTTAGTATACATATTTCCACATAAATATGTATTTCCCTATCGCAAATTTTAAACCTACGTACTATCAACTGTTTGCATATTTGAATTATGTAATACATCTATAATAGATATCTATTAAGACATGCCATTGATTCTCAACATTTCATGCACTCACAATATGAAAGGAAAAAAATTTTTTTTTTCTTTTTTTTTTTTTAAATTGAAATTAAAATATATATAGTGATGGGATGATTGAGAATGAAAAGAAGATAATAGAGAAATATAAAAAAAATTAACTACGATTAATTTAACAATATTGACATGCTTATTAACTCCTTTACATGATATTATTTCTTTAAACCATGACACCATTTCTTTAAACCATAATACCCTCTTAGGATTACGGTCAGTCTAGAACTATTAATAAATATTTAAGGAAAAAAATAAGAATAAATAATAACAGCAAAAGAATGAAAAAAAATAGTTAAATAAAATATATAATTGAAGCAAAACATTATGCCTTTTGTAATTCAAATATTTGATTTATAATATTTAATCTATTTGAAATTTAAAAGGAGAATGGTTTTTTTTTATTGTTTTGAATTTTGCATCAATCCTAATATGTAATTATTATATGATATTTAAATATATAATTAATATAATATTTAATCTATTTAAGTTTAAAGAAAAAGAGAAAAAAGTACTCGTAAAAGATATTTTCTTAAAAAAAAAATAATAAAAAATAATTATTTATTTTTTCTATCAATACTAATACATAATTTAAGATAATCTTTTATTTACTTATTTACTATAAAAAAAAATTTTAAATTAGAGAACAAAGGGGGTAAAAAGAAAAAAAAAGGAAAAAGAGAAATGACACAAAAAAAAAAGAAAGAGGGAGAAAGAATAAGAAAGGAAAGGTGAAAGCGAAACAAAAGCTAAGTATGTAAAAAAATTTTCTATTAACGGTTTTTATTTATTTGTTCATTTTTGTTCTCAAAAAAAATTTTTTGACATCACACGGTCGCAACATATTGCAACATCATACAAGGCTGACATCCGGTCAGCCTTGTTCTCAACAAACTTTTAAAAAAAGAAAAAAAAAGAGAGAAATAAGAAATTATAGTTATTCGCCATTCATAAAGGAGGAGAAGAAGAAAGAGAGGAAAAAAAAGGAGAGGAAAAGGAAATAAAAAGAGAAATTATAACCACACAAATAAAAAAAAAAAAACAACATAAGCACGTCATTTCTGAAATTACACTCTGATGATAAAGCTTTGCTTTGAAATCGATTAGACATATAAAACATCTTTTTGTCTTTATTTTTTACGCATTGTATTGCCTTCGAATTTTATTATTTTATATATATATATATACTTGGTCTAGCGCTATTGAAAAGGGGATAGTCTCCCTCGCTGATTGGCTGATACCGACTTTAGGCTGCCCCGACGACTTACTTTACTTTACTTTATATATATATATATATATATATATATATATATATAAAAGTCTGATGTCATTTATCTTTGATTTGACATCCATTGGAATATTGTTCATAATTTATCAGTTTCTTAAGATGTTGACTTTCAACAACAGCTGATGAGGATGACCTGTTTCCAATTTTTTCTTCTTCTGTCGTTTCAATTTCAAGGTCAAGTAATTTGTCAAACGTTTTACCCTCTAATAGATCATCTAACCTAAAGGATATAAATTTCAGTTTTTGACGTTTTGTCTTCTAGCAACCTTATTGAAATACACAAACCTTTTTTTATTTGAAGTGGTTGATAAATATTCCATATTACTTAGATATTCCTATTAGAAAGATAAGTTGAAATAGGTTTCGTTGGTTGGTTCGTATTATGATATGTTAACCCTTGTTAGATCATTTAATGCCAATTTGGTTTACTTGGGTTTAACGGCATATAAACCCTGTAGGTTATTTAATACCAACTCTTTATAATATTTATAAGATATACAATGTATATATAACAACAAATAATTTAACAGCATCTAACATAATATATAACGTGATGGACTCTCCCGTCGATCGATGTATGAGTGTTCATACAATGAACTCCACAACAGGGATTTTGTTTATAGTGGTGAAGGCTTGTGTTGGACCATCCACACTTTTTGGCACAGTCGATAGGAAAGAATTGGTGCATCAAGGGTTGCCAATCAACGACCGACCTCATGAATTTTGAATTCAGAGTTATCCCTCTCCTAGACTGGTTACCTACCCGAGGCTGAAGGGCCCAGTCTGCCCTACTATTTAACCAATAGCTGGAGGGAGAATATATGGATTCATACCTTTCCCAAGGGTATTAACGCTATGTGAAATGCCAACAGCTTCGTCTAGGAATTGAACTCGAATCGACGAGTCCATTTCCCACGACTCTAACCACTAGCCCACGCGCCTCCATATATATAACGTAACACAACATATACATATGTTTACATACATGTTTTGTAAGGGATTATTTTGTAGTATTTTTTTCTCTAAAAACAAATTGTCAGGCTGCGAGATAACAATAATCTATTTTATCTTTCCGGTGAATTCCTGTAAATGGTATTGTTGACGTATTCCATATCCGATTCATAATATTCGATATATTTCTATTTCTCACAAGACGGACAAAATGATATCTATGTAAATATTTTCAAACAAATATTTCATGTTATTTGCGTTGAAAACTCTTTTTCTGGTCGGAGCATAAACTTCCCATTCTATGGTGGAGTGATTTAAAATGTAAAGTGATTTAATGCCAAAGTCACATTATTTGAGGTCCTGACAGCGGGGCTTAGAATACGTCCATTGTATCCTCTGTAGTGGATCTGGGAGTAATGACAATAAAAGAGTGTCATATAGTACCTAAATAATGCAAATGGAATAGTCTGTTTTTTCTATAAATAATGTCTGACCAAATCTCGGAAGAGAGAAACAACGAGATATCACGGGATTTGCTAATTCAACCGAGCAATAGAAAATAGCTTAGTAAACCTTTTACCCCTATCCTTAATACCCGTTGTGCTTTTTTACTATTATTCTCTGTTAACTCTGATACACTAGTTACAACAAAGAGTAACTTCAAATTCCCCGAAACTTCAGAACTGGAGCCTCACCACCGGTTGCATTTTAGTTTCATACCCAGGACAAGAAGTTTTGGTTTAAAGGTTTTTACCCCCCCCAAAAAAAAAAAAAACACAAAAAAACAAACGAAAATGCTTTTGATCCACCCGTAATCCTTCATACCATTAATTTCAAAGAGAAATGCTACATAAGTATCGATACTTAACCCTTAGTATTGTAACGGTCACTAACCCATGTGTGTCCCCAAATCTAAAAATAGAAAAAGACCTACGTGTGTCATGAATTCCAAAAATAGCCTTTCCCTATTTTGCCGCCAAAAAGTCTAAATATATCAAATCCCACGTACTAGTTTGTAGCTGTCCAGCAGTCGAGTAAGACAGTCCCAAAATACTCACTCCACATGTATTTATATTTTGTAAATTGCTGCTCATTACAAAAAAACAACGTCTGTTTCAAATCAGCCGAGCTACCCCCCCCCCACCTCTGGATGACGACGTTGATCTTTATACATACAGTGGTTAGACAAAATAATCGAAAAATGTTTCCATTATTTTGTCCAACCCCTGTATGTATAATATATATATATATATACATACAGGGGTTGGACAAAATAATGGAAATATTTTTCGATTATTTTGTCAAACCTCTATACTCTGTAAAAGAAAACTCAAACAGTGTTTGAAGAAATTTATTATTTTATTTGGAAACAAATAATTCTCCCGTTCATATCCAGAAAGCAGATATTACCGTTCAGTTAAAATTTTATTATAAATAATTTTAAGAGTTAAATCGTGAGGCATCAAGGAAATGCTAAATTAGTAATTTGTTTTTGCTTCAGAAAATAATTTTTTATACGTTTAGTGCTCCATACTAAGAAAAGGTGCACACGACAAGATGCGATACCTGTCAACAAAGATCGGGAATTTACGGCAATTTACTTTAAAATGCAAAAATTTTGTTTTTATGTTAGAGAAATTTCTTTTTTCTTTTTTATAACACATAAACTTGGAATTGTTCTTTATATTAAACGTAAAAGAAAACATTAAAAAGTTAATTTTCCATTTTTTATTGACGTTTTAACATATTTTTTACAATTAAGAGGACATTTTGAAAGTCCTCGTTTTGCACACACACACACACACACACACACACACATACATATATATATATATATATAATGGTTGGGCAAAATAATGGAAAAATAATCTTTCCATTATTTTGTCCAACCGTTGTAGTTTCTTAAACTGATATTGAATCTTTTCAGTTAAACTTTAAGCCATTTCCATTCCTTTGTAAAGTGAATACAAAAATAGTCGGTAAATCTCTAGATATAAGTTTTCTATCTTTAATTAGAAAAAGGGTTAAGGGAGATAAAGAGATGGGACCATAAAAGAAAAGATTTGAACAGATCGGCTTCTTTTGAATTGGAGCAAAAGAACTAAATTGACTTTGAAGTGGAAAGCCTGTGTCTCTAAACGAACCCACTTGTTGGAATATTTCTTTGAGAAGGTTTTTTTTTTGCCGGCAGCTGGGCATCATTCTCTGATCCAAAGTTATAATATACACTTAATGAACCCATCAAACTGAGATGCGAAAGAAACACTGTGTGGTTCAGAACAGAGGGAGAGTCAGTTTTCTTCCCTTTATTATTACAACACGTTTCACTTTTAACTATAGTCGGTGTCACAAAAGCCAGGCATGGTTATTAGCTGGAAATGATCGGCGTCTGCAAGAGAGAGAAGAGCTTAGCGTAGATTTTTGTTGTTTTTTTTTTGTGTAAAGAATTATAGCCACCCTAAAATGCCTATAAACTGAAAGCAATGTGTAAACATTAAGTAGATCTCCCAAGTAGCAACAGCGTTGAAATTGCAATATTAGAAAATTTCACTTACTGCTTTTATTTTACTTTTGGTTTTGTTTATCTACTTAATTTACTTATTTAAAACTGCGTTAATTACAAACAAAATTAATGGCATTTTAATGGCCTTATTTTGATGGTTTTATTTTTAATGGCATAAACTATATTGAATGGAAAAAAAATCAAGACCTCTAAACATTTAAAGGTAATTTATGAGGAAGTGCGTCCCGGTCTCCTGCCTCAGAAATTGCTACCCGGTGACTATTAAAATAACGTCCCCAGCTATGTCTTCTCAGATTTTCTTTTATTCATGTTTGTTTAATGTCTTGTTTTTAGTTTAAATAAACAAGAATTACGACAAAAAAGAAGCGACACCCACAAATACATTTACTTGTAGAAAATATCTATCTCCATTTGTTCATATCGATCTATATTATTTTGTTTATCTATCTCAGTCTATTCCAAACTACATATCCATCTTCATATCTAAACAAGAATTACGACAAATTACGATAAATAAACAAGAATTACAACAAACTTCTATAAATGAACAAGAATTACGACAAATTTCTATAAATGAACAAGAATTACGACAAATTACGATAAATGAACAAGAATTACGACAAATTACGATAAATGAACAAGAATTACGACAAATTACGATAAATGAACAAGAATTACGACAAATTACGATAAATAAATAAGAATTACGCCAAAAAAGAGACCCCCCCTCTAAAATACATTTAACGCCCTAAGTTGGTTGTTTTCTTTCAAGGAACACCGACATAGCAGGGGACGTTATTTTAATAGTCACCGGGTAGCAATTTCTGAGGCAGGAGACCGGGACGCACTTCCTCATAAATTACCGATTTAAAAGTCAAAAGAAATAAAATAAAAACTGTAGCTGGACCTTAATTTTCGAGAGTTTGATTAATTTGCAATTAAATGGTATTTATTGCGTCCGCCTAGGAATCACCAGGTACAGGGTTCAATATTGGCCCCCGCCAACTCAGCGTCTGAGTAGCACAGGGATCTGTGCGGTAAAGCGAGGTGCTGATAGTAGGTATGGCGCTCCACCTCAGACGCTAAAATAATCTTCTTAGTCTGGCGCTAGTGAACGGGGGATAGAATCCCTCGATGTCTGGCTGATACCGACATTAGGTCACCTCGTCGACTTTACTTTTCAAATTTGTTACTGTTTTTCAGTTTGTTGGTTGTTTTGTTTTACGGCATATCAACCCTTTTCGGGCTATTTAATGTCATTTTTTGATATCCAGTTTCTTACAGTAATTGCTGTTACTTTAATGGTCACCCATCTAAGCACTGAACAGACTTATCGCTGCTTAACTTCGGTGATCTAGCGTGAATCGGTGTTTTCAACGTTACTTGATCCACTCGTAATCGCCTGTTTTTTCAATCTATAGCTGTATAATCGTAGACCACACACAGACATATCTTATTATAATGGAGATTGTGTGTTTTTCTGTCTGTAACCGAAACTATATTCCTACTCAAGTCACAATTCTCTTAGTTATTGACATCACATTCTCCATGATTTTATTTTTATCTAAACCTCAATTATTAATAAAATTGTCTTACATTATTAATACTGTTAACTATGTCTACATACTAACAACATGCAATTATATTTATATATACAACAAAATAGCGCTTTTACAATGTGAACGGGAAGGCTAATTTGCATATTAATATTAAAAAATCGAATTTAATAAATATGTGCTTAGTATTATTGATTTCTAACTCTTTGGTTTTATTTTAATGAATATAAGCAAAAATCTCTTCAATAAATCTTAAATGAAATCCATTAACAAGAAAAATAAGTGTCATTTTATTATTTACTTCCTCTTTTAACTAAATAGTTAAATTAGAAAAAATAACAATGAAAGACGAGAGTGATGGAAGAGTAAATTTCAATTGTTATATTTATCGATTATACTTCCATCTGTTTCAAATCTTTTATTATACTCCCTCTGTTTCAAATCTTTTTATCTGTATTCTTATTTAGTTTCATTAGCCTTTCTAATTTAATACAATATTTTATTACATTAGAACTTAAATACTTGCACCTGGAGGGTGCATATATTTGCTAGTATATATAATAAAATTAAAATCCCACCTTTTTATTAAATAACTTATAGTAATAAGTTTCATGTATCAAGTATGGAATCGAGGATACAATAATCGGTGAAACTTGGGAGTAAATGGACGATAAAATGAATTATAAATACTAAGCATTCCCAGGACAGTGCAATGAATAACTGCAAAGCACAGGAACGGAAGGAAGAAGGAGAAATATATATAGGTAAAGAAGAACAGTTTTCTCGTTTATTCCCACCATAAAATAAACTGAACCCTCATTTTATGTCCGTGTTTTTGCAATAAATGTTTTATTTTTCTTGCACCCGTTATTTTACAATACTAAATATATTTTCTTTATTTTAATATTCACTTCAATGTGTATATTCTAAAAGTTTTTATTTTGTGAGAATGTTTAGTTTTATTATTGTTTATATATTTTTTGAAGGCAATTACAATGCGTATCGTAGGTATACACCGCCGATGAGACTTAATAAAGTTGAAACAGCTGTACGGTGATCCAAGTCGCGCGTGTTATTTGCCGAATTTACTTGTCATGCGTATTTTCAATAATTATCGAATTTTATACGATATACGCACTGTAATTGCCTTCAGAAAAATATAAACAATAATATACTTAACAATGTTCCAAAAAGCAAATTTCAAACTCTCTCTCTCTCTCTCTTTTATATATATATATATATATATATAATATGTGTGTGGTGTGTGTGTGTGTGCGTTACACGTCAAATCTCGTTATGATTCATTAACTCATTGTCGCGGTCAAAAAATAGAACGGCCATGTTAGCTGTTCCTCGGTGACTGATGGACGTAGCGGTGAGTGATCACGTGACAAAGAATTAAAGTCTTTTCGGCTAATCGGAAGGCACCGCAGATTGAAGCTGTGGACGCTCTCTTGATCCCAAAGAAATGACACCCTGCCTTCCACAATGACCGGTTCTCATTATTGCAGCACCCACGTGGCTTCAACAGCTCGTCTCTGATAACACTCAGAACATATCCTTTTGCAGGACCAATCCACTTTACCCCACCCCCCACCCCCAGGATCGCCCAAAACAAGTTATCCAAGAACTTACCTGCATAGAACGGGCATCCAACAACTTAGCTTCTTTGGGCCATATGACCTTTAGGCACCCCTTTTTGATCTCGATTAACAAAGGACATGTTTTTTATTTACACCGTCAATATCCGGTTGTTTTAACAGACGATTTTTAGATTTTTAAAAAAAATTATAAAACTAATCCCTAACCCTAACAACCGGATATTGACGGTGTAAATGAAAAACATGTCCTTTCTTAATCGAGATCAAAAAGGGGTGCCTTAAGGTCATATGGTCCGCTTCTTTGTGAGACCTCTGAATTAATATAAGAAAGCACATATATGATAAAAAGGATTAGGGTTGCCAAGGGCCATAGGGTTGGTTTGGTTTGTTTTGTTTTACGGCATATCAACCTCAGTGGGTCATTTAATGCCGATAAAGTTTTCAAATAAATCATTTCTTAATGGATAATACAATTTTGTTTATAAATACATTTTTCTATTAACCCATAGATGGACCCTAACAGGTACTACCACTCCGGGTCAGAGTGGACAGGGAGCAATGGTGATGAAGGGGTGCTCCACATTCCCCAAACCTCCAAAACTGGAACCTCACCATCAGATAGAGTTTAACGTCATTCCCAGGACATGTAGACCTACAGCCATCGCCTTCTAGCACCCATATGATAAAAAGGGGTTAGGGCTTGCCATAAAGGCAATAGGGTTGGGACAATCATATAGGTGCTAGGACTTGACATTGCCAGCCGATTGATCGGAGGGGACCTCTCCAACCGCCCGTCTAGCCAAAGAAAGGGCCAGAGTAGAGTGTTGCATGTCATGGACTGCTTAACTACCAGGATTCCTTCCTTGAGCATCACGGGTTGTCACTCACGGCCAACAGGTGGCTCCATTGTGGGAATTTTACCCCTCCGCAGAGGTGCAGTCGATGTATTCTAACGCCCCAGCCGACAGGGCGGAGAGCTTTGGAGAGTGTGGAGTAGCCTTTCATCACCAGGTCCACTCTGACTCGGAGGATTCCATCTAATTGTTAAATAGATCAAAAATTAGTTTAAAAATGTTAAAAAACTGAATACCCAGCAAGAATGAATCTAACAAAATGTCTTCGGCATAAAATAACCGAACAAGGGTTGATATGCATTTTTTGTATTATTCGGACTATTGTCCTCACTTCATTGTTACCTGTACAACGTTTCAGCCGATGTGCCCAGCAGCCTTCTTCAGGTATTTCTTGTCGGACTCGGAAACCTTATTGTCGTAATCGGGAGCCATCAGGGAACTTTGAACCTAACCCTTTATCACCCACGGGGATATCCTATTCTCATTCCGCTAACCATAGCTGGGGTACAGGTGTTAAGCTTATGTTAATTATTATCCTATGTTACTGCTACCCCTGACCAGGATTGAACCTGCAGTCTAGAGATAACTGTCACTTAGAACTGTCTTAACCTAACACCTATATCCACTAGGCTATGTGTCCAATTGTACGGATAACAATGAAGATGAGGACAATAGTCTGAATAATACAAATAATACTAATTATCAAGCTGATCTAAAAAAATCAGAGAAATAGTACTTTTATTTTTAAATAGAAGTAGATCACTAAGTAGGACTGAGCCTATTCTAGTAGTGACCGCTCCAAGCGGAGATTTAAGAGGTTTGAATTCAGAGTTTTCCTTCTCCTAGACTGGTTGCCTAACCAAGGTTAAAGAGTCCAGTCTGCCCTACTATTTACCCATAGCTGGAGAGAGAATAGTTAGATTCATACTATTGAAGGTAGTCAGTCAGTCAGTCTACTATTGGTTTAAACAATGTGACTGGCCAAGCACAACTGAACCAGTGTCAAGACAACTGGTACTTATGGTAATTCAGAACAGTCCACTCATGCATTTGGGTGATTCCATTCCCTTAGTCCTGATTGGCTTCTTGGTCTGTATAATCCTCTGAGGCTTTATAAATATCCTGCCATTTTGCAGTAGTCTTTGCAGCAAACCATAATCGTATTTGAGTTATGACTGCTTGCTGTCTTGTCTTGCCAATTCGACGGTAATTGGAATTAGTATGATTATTCTACACATACCTTTCCCAAGGGTATTAGCGCTATGTGAACTGTGGCTTCGTCCAGGATCTGAACTCGGGTCGACGAGTCTATTTCCTACGAATAAGAACCAACCAACCAACCATGTGGTGCCATTTTTCTCGTGGATAGCTTAAACGCGTCTTTTGCTATTAAAACAAATGCCACCAGGTCACAAAACCTAGCGAGCCGATGTATATTTTCTTTGTCATTATTAACATTTTTAATGTCCTTTTCCTGATATAGTAACATTTGAACATTGATATTGGTCTGTTGAGTCTTTCGGTTCGTTTTACACGTTAGTCTACTGAATACGCCATCATACTCTCTGCCTGATACTCCCTTTTTGTCTATTCAGGGGAGAGCAGACAGACGTTTAAATATAAAGAAGATGGATAGATGGGAGGGTACTGCTACTATAAGAGCGACTCTCTCTTCCTTTTTCTTTTTCTCTTTTCAAACAAGAACGAGATAAAAAAAAAAAAAAAAAATCATGCGCAAGAGAGTGTGTTAAATCTTGATGCGCATTAGTGTAAAACCATAAAAACACAAATTATGCCCCCCCTCACGTGTATGTATATATATATATATATATATATATATATATATATATAATGAATTCAAGTTCATTCATCTTATCTGCTATTAAAGAAACGAATAGAGCTCACCCAGATATGATTTCCACAATTATCCTATATATTCGTGTACCAGGATATCATTAATTTATGGAATTAATTTCTGAAACTAAGTTCCTAGTTCTTATCATTATGTTTAAATACCATATTTATAAAATTATATATATATATATATTATTTATATTTTTGCTTGAAGGCAATTATAATGCATGTATCGTATAAAATTCGATAATTATAGAAAATAATCTTGACAAGAGAATCCCGCAAAGGGTGGCTCGCTATGCAGAACACCGTACAGACTGTTTCGACTTTATTAAGTCTCTTCAGCGATGTATACTAACGACTCCCCTCCGACAGGAATCGAAACCGGGACTTCACAGGCATAGTCAGAGACCATATCCGTTCATGCCTGTGAAGTCCCGGTTTCGATTCCTGTCGGAGGGGGGTCGTTAGTATACATCGCTGAAGAGACTTAATAAAGTCGAAACAGTCTGTACGGTGTTCTGCATAGCGAGCCACCCTTTGCGGATTCTCTTGTCAAGATTATTTTCTATAATTATCGAATTTTATACGATACATGCATTATAATTGCCTTCAAGAAAAATATAATAATAATTTACTCAACAATGCTTCTATAAACAAACAAACATCCAAAAATCTTTTATATATTATATATATATATATTATATATATATATATAATATATATATATATAAGTCGTCGATGCGGCCTAAAGTCGGTATCAGCCAGTCAGCGAGGGAGTCTATCTCCTTTTCAATAGCCCTAGACCAAGGAGATTGTTTAGGCGTCTGAGGTGGAGCGCCACACCTACCATCAGCTACTTACTTTACCGCACAGATCCCTGTGCTACTCACACGCTGAGTTGGCGAGGACAGGTATCGAACTAGGAACCTTGTGGTTTCTAGCCGAACTCTACCGACTGAGCTAACCCAACTTTTATATATATATATATATATTATATATTATATTATATATTATATATAATATATATATTATAATATATATATATATATATAATATATATATATATATATATATATAATATAGAGAGAGAGAGAAGTAAATACACAAGCGATGTGTTTATGATATGGCTTTTTTTTTAGCCGACAATTTTTGGGAGAATATGTGCTTAATTGAAGTTGTACCTAATTTTGAAAGTTAATTAATTGATAATTAATTAATTAAGCGGGCATACCTATTTTAAATGTAAGGCTAAACAAATCGAGAAAAATCAATCTCTGTATGTACATTTTGGCCTATTAGGCCTCATCAGCAGAGCTATACATAGGAAGACCGCCTTGTATATATATATAAAAGCTGGGTTAGCTCAGTCGGTAGAGCGTTCGGCTAGAAACCACAAGGTTCCTAGTTCGATACCGGTCCTCGCCAACTCAGCGTATGAGTAGCACAGCTTTTTGCCCCAAAATCACATCTTCAGAATTCGACTAATACACGAGTCCATTTGGAATGTTTTGGCGGCGCTTGGGTCGTCGTAGGAAATGGAATTGAGGACCCGAGTTCAAATCCTGGATGAGGCTGTTTGCATTTCCCACCGTACTCTTGGGAAATGTATGTATCCAGCTACTCTCCCTCCAACTATGGGTAAAAAGTAGGGCAGACTGGGCTCTTTAATCTTGGTTAGGCAACCATTCTGGGAGAAGGAAAAATCTGTGTTTAAACCTGTTAAACTCCGCTGAAGAAGTTGACCTTAATGTTGACCCTGTGTCGTATCCTACTCGCGCGGAATGGGTGGTGAATATGTAGTTAATTACTAAGTTTACCTTAGATGTGGCACAAGGCCAAAAGTATGGGCGCCCAATGAGAATCGAACTCGCTAACAATGGTCTACGAATATAGCTTGCTAACTATTACACCACATGAGGTACCTAGGGTGGTAAATATATATGGCTTTAACAGATCCTTACTTCTGTGTATATACTCCCACAGTTGTTGCCTTGAGCCAGACTAAACTAAGCTCTCACATCCTCTATTTATACGATGAGCCTGTTCAATACTTAATTGGTGACCACTTAAGCAACCGCAGGTACTGTAAACAACCTAATAATTATTTTGGCAAAATGACTTGATTCTGTATTAAATGACGAAAGAGGGTTGATATGCTGTAAAACAAAACAACCAACTATCTCTCTCGCCCTCTCTCTTAGACTCTGTCTCTGTCTCTCTTTCTCTTTCTCTCTCTCTCTCTTTCTCTTTATGTGTATATACACGAGCAGGATGTCCTCCTTGTCGGCTGGGGCGTTAGAATGTACCGACTGCACTCCTGCAGAGGGGTAAGACTCCTCCAAATGGGACCACCTGTTGGCCATGGGTGGCGACCCGTGACGCTTAAGGATGGAGTCTTGGTGGATGAGCAGTCCATGACTTGCAACACTCCACATAGACCTTTATTTAGGCTAGACGGTCGGTCGGAGAGCCCCCCCCCCGATCAATCGGCTGGCCATATCAAGCCCTAGCACCTATATGATTGCCGTAACCCTACTGCCCTTATGGCAACCCTCAACCTTTTTTTATCATATGGGTGCTAGAAGGCTGTGGCTGAGGGTCTACATGTCCTGGTAATGACGTTAAACTCTCTGATGGTGAAGTTCAGTTTTGGAGTATGTGGAGCACCCCTTCATCACCGTTGCCCCCTGGTCCACTCTGGCCCGAGTGGTAGTACCTGTTAGTACCCCATCTATGGTTAAATAGAAAAATGTATTTATAAAAAAAATTGTATCCATTAAGAATGAATTTATTTCAAAAACCTTATCGGCATTAAATGACCCACCGTGGTTGATATGCCGTAAAACAAAACAAAACAAACAAACGAACAGGATGTGACACAGTCGGAGTTTATCAAGTTTCTACTACTTACCCTTAACTGGAAGGAGAATAGTTGAATTCATACCTTTCCCAAGAATATTAGCGATATGTGAAATGCAAACTGCCTCATCCAGGATTTGAAATGGTGTCACCGAGTCCATTTCCTACAACAATAACAATTACACAACGCTTATATATATATATATATATATATATATAATATGTTGTTCTGCTTCCAACGGGAGAAAATGTAATATTTTATAAAAAAAGAAGAAGGTCCGCAAAATGTATCGTTCTCAGAAAAAATGTTTTATTCTTTTTATTTCACATACGCAACACGTGTTTCAGATATTCTGGTATCTTCTTCAGACTTTGATCAATACATATATTGATATACATATATATATATATACACACATATATATATACATAGGTTATGCGTGTTTCTGTAATTTTTCTGTTCTGGTTGTTTAATAACGGTTGAACGCTACTTTATTCTTTTCAATATTTGATATATAAGCCGATCTTGTGTATAAGTCGACTCTTGGTTTATGGCCACGAAACCATTAATTTATGGAATTAATTTTTGAAGCCCCTCATTCTTACAATCGTGTTTGTATTTAAAACTTACAAACTTATTATTTATGTATAGGTCAACGCCGATTATTTGCCTAGAAATTAGGTCATTAAAATTTGACCTATATAAAGGCACATACGATAATTACCATGAAGGATAAGACAAATAAAAGAAGTGCTGTCTTATGTTTATTGGTTTGAAAACCTCTGATTTTGAATGAAAGTTCAGATTAGGAGTTTCAAACCGGAGGACACAAAAGCCCCATTATGCCCTGGGGGAAAGATGCACAGAGGTGGAAAAGTGAGGTGAGGAGGGGGTCAACAAGTTAGAGCCCCCTTATTTATCAAAATGAATATGCATATGACAGTAACTGTCTGAGAATATACATAAAGTCCAGAGCCCTGTCAGTTGAGGCCGTAATATACGCCAAAATGCACCAACTGCAGTTTCTGGGTAAGACCTCTTATGGGGCCACCTGATTGCCGTGGGTAGCGATCCGTGATGCTTAAGGATCGAATCCTGGTGGCTGAATAGTCCATGACATGCAACATTCCACTTTGGCCCTTACTTAGGCTGGATGACTGGTCACATCAAGCCCTAGCCCCTATATGATTGTTCCGACCGTATTGCCCCTTTGGCAAGCCCGAACCCTATCATATGTGCTAGAAGGCTGTGGCTTAGAGTTTTAGTGTCCTGAGTATGACGTGAAATTGTATCTAGTGGTGAGGTTCCAATACCGGAGTTTTGGAGAGTGTTGAGTACCCCTTCATTGCCATTACTCCCAGGTCCACTCTGATCCGGAGTGGTAGTACCTGTTAGGGTCACATCTATGAGTTAAATAGATTTATACAATTTTTAAAAAGGTGTTAAAATGAGTTTTTAAAATTTTGAACCCTTCATTGTCATTACTCCCAGGTCCACTCTGATCTGGAGTGGTAGTACCTGTTAGGGTCACATCTATGAGTTAAATAGATTTATAACATTTTTAAAAAGGTGTTAAAATGAGTTTTAAAAATTTGGAATACCCAACAAGGAATGAATAAAACAAAAACGTCTTTGGCATAAAATAACCCAATAAATGTTGTCATGCCGTAAAATCCAGCCAACAATAAGTCCAATGTAAATTAGAATAACATAGAAAAATCAGTTTAGCTCAATCGATAGAGCGTCCGACAAGGAACCACGAGGTTTCGGTTTCGATACCAGCCCTCGCCAACTCAGCGTATGAGTAGCACAGGAACCTGTGTGGTAAAGTGAGGAGCTGCTGTTAGGTGTGACGCTCCACCTCAGACGCCCCAAACAATCTCCTTGGTTTAGCGCTAGTGAAAAGGGGATAGACTCCCTCGCTGTTTGGCTACCAGACCACCCCGACGACTTTACGTTTATTGTTGAAAATAAATCCGTTCAGTTTTAGTTGACTGTTCTTGCAGACAGCATTTGCTCTTGTTGTCTAAAAGTCGTAAGGATTGAGGGTATTGCCAAGTGCCAGAGATGTCTCCTTAATTGGGGAATGCCGGCGGTGTTGGAATTTATCCGACGCACGTGGAAGGGTCAAATAATCACGACCCTACTATAGTTCATATGAAAACCTGACGGTTTCCCTAAATTCTTCCTCTTTTTGTCTACAGTCAGTCCAGTGTCCAACACTAGACAGTCGCACAGTTGGAGATCACTCTCGTGACAACGAGCCTAAGAATGGCGTGTGAGACAGTAGGTATTTGCCTCTCATCCCAGTTTTGAGCGCTGGACACAAGGTCTCGTTTTTACGTATGCGCATAAAAATTACGTCGATCCCGTCGGCATTCCCCCTCAAGGGGAGCACCTCAGACGCTGGGCAATAAACCCAGCCCTGTCCCTTTAAATCAAGGAGGCAGGGGTAGTTTTTTCTTCTTTACAAACAATTTATGTCTGATGTTTTCAACCGTTGCTTCCAGTTCCCGCCATTCTTTAAAATGGCGGGAGACAATGAAAATTAACATTATTTTCATTTTATAGAAAAAGAATTGTACCATTCTTGAAAATGGCTAAAGTCACAACCGTAAAACTTTACAGTATAAATAAGTTAGGGTAGCGATTTTGGTTTGCATAGGTGAGAAACAGTTACTAAGCGCCATTGACTTTGTCTTCAATGCTCTAACTTGTCTTCAATGATCTACTATCGGTGATATTGAGCACTCTCTACTTATAAATATAACAAACTATATATATATATATATATATATATATATATATATTATGGGGGGGGGTAGACTCCTGGGATCGACGCTATTAATTTACGTTACCGTTCCAGTGGCCGAAGCTCACTGGACTTCCGACTGGGCTCACACGCCATGCTGCTACCCTAAAAGTGCCAAGCCAACAACCCCTAAAAACTCTGCTACTACCATTAAGCCACAATCGTGCTGGGTTGTTACCAGAATAAAACACCTTTAAAGTCAAGTGCAGCAGACGCGTATTATCTGCAAATATTTTCTTGCATCCCCTTTCTTTCTTTTCTACAGTAAATTTGCGAATGCATTTTAAAAGGGGCATTGTATATCCCCACTTTTAAACAAAACATTTTTTCAGTCCGAGCCGCCACGGCTTCTGGGGCCCACATAAATTTTGGACACAAAACATCAAAGTTGATTTACCCAAATGGCACCATATTTAATATAAAAAGAATGGGCTGCTTGTCATATTTTCAAAATATTAATTCTGCTAAGACTGCAAAATATGATATTAATACCTGGCATAGAATCTTAGGACACTGCAACATAAATGATATTAAAAAATTGCCAAAAGTAGTGAATGGAATGAAAATAAAATTTACCCCCTCATGTAATAACAACTGTAATATATGTGTTCAGGGAAAAATGGTTGAAACTAAAAATAAAGTTTTAAAGAAAAAAGAAACCGAGATATTGTCACTAGTTCATTGCGACTGATTCAGCCCCTTGGGAAAAAAATCAACTTCAGGTATGTACTGGATTTTATTGATGATTTTTCTGGACTTATGATGTTATACTTTTTAGCCCATAAATCTGATACTCCAGCAAACCAACCAAACAATACCTAGCAAACGTCAGTCCATATGGTAAAGTCAAGCGCATACGAAGCGACAATGGAAGCGAATTCCTGTCAGAAAACTTTCAAAAGTTGTTGTTTTATTTTCTTCAAAAGCTCTCAGTCATATTTTTCTTGCGCACTTAACTAATATTTATAAACCTATAGGGTCGGTTTAGCTCAGTCGGTAGAGCGTCCACCTAGGAATCACAAGGTTCCGGGTTCAATACCGACACTCAGCACACGAGTAGCACATGGATCTGTGTGGTAAAGTGAGAAGCTGATGGTAGGTGTGGCGCTTTACCTCAGACGCTAAAAACAATCTTCTTGGACTAGCGCAAGTGAAAAGGAGATAGACTCCCTCGCTATCTGGCTGGTACCGACTTTAAGCCACCCCAACTACTTTACTTACCTTACTTAAAACCTTTCAAAACTTTTGGGTTTAACCAATATCACTTTCGGGGGATAAAATCCCCCACAACAGGGGGAATATTTATTTTTGCCACTGTTCACCCGGGAGGCTTCACCTGGAAGGCTCGCTTTCTGGGAGGGTTCCTATATAAAGCAGACCTTGTGTCAATCCCTTTACTGCAGGGGATAGAAAAATAACAGAAAATGAATTTTAATTAAATGCCTAAGTCTCAGGAAAATATTGGTTTCAAAAATGATTTCCGCCACGGGCCATCGGTAAGTAAGTCCCGTGGGTCGCGCATTTCAGGCCTCGAGGTTAGACAAATGATTACGTAAACTAAAAATGTTAATAAATCTCTTTCGTTAATTGAAATAAACATACACATTACTTTAATACATCTGGCAATTCCTGTCCCCTGATATAGTCCAAGTCGATGATTCCAAAGCCTCGAGGGGTCAAAAAGAAATTGAGAAGCTACAAAATGAAGTAAGAAGAGGTAACAAAGGTATCCTCTGAAATGTTCACACACACACATACACACACACGCATATATATATATATATAATCTTAGTCAGATCTTATCCCTGAAGAACATTAAGCGAAACTAATAGTAGGTTCGTCTGACTCATTAGATTTATCTTTATTATTTGCTCTACTTAGGTATTGAGCACTTTTTACTTATTAGCTTATTCTCCTAGCGGTTATATGAATATATATATATATATATATATATCTTATATACATATATATATATCTTATATACATATATATACATATAAATTGTTTTTTTCTTTTGGACAAATACTGTACCAATAGATTATTTTTTGTTGGTACGAATATCTTGGTCTTTTCTTTTTTCCAAAATTGTTTTTCTCCCCGGTTGATGTTTGGTAGTATATTTTTACAATCAAACTATTTGCTGTTTTTTTTCTCACCACGAGGATTTACCAACACGCTTGGTATATTATATATATATATAGTTTGTTGTATTTATAAGTAGAGAGTGCTCAATATCACCGATAGTAGATCATATATATCTAAGTTAGAGCATTGAAGACAAAGTCAATGGCGCTTAGTAACTGTTTCTCACCTATGCAAACCAAAATCACTACCCTAACTTATACACGCTGTAAAGTTTTACGGTTGTGACTTTAGCCATTTTCAAGAATGGTACAATTTTTTTCTATAAAATGAAAATAATGTAAATTTTCATTGTCTCCCGCCATTTTAAAGAATGGCGGGAACTGGAAGCAATGGTTGAAAACCTCAACGTTTGAATCAGTCATAAATTGTTTGTAAAGAAGAAAAAACTTATTTAAGAATTCATACATTCTTCGTCGTCTGTTCATTTCAACAAGCCCCAACACATACATACATACACACATACATATTTTATACACATGCATGGTTGGTTATAAAGAAGAGAAAATAAATAATCCACAAAATTTAAAAAAGATTTTTCTAGTTTCCGAAAAAGGGATCATAAATCCGCATTGAATAAATATAAAAATCATTTTAAACTGTCTCTAGCCATTTTCAAGAATAATACAACTTGTTTTTATAGAATTATGATACAGTAGTATGCTAGTTCAATTTATAATAGTATACAAGTATACTAGGGACTGGCAAACAAATCAGCTTGCGAATTAAAAATAATTAAATCTATTATTTAAGGTCAAACTTTGTCTAAATCGATAAGTAGTAACATAATGATCATCATTAAAAAAAGAAAAAAAATCATTACATATGCAGTTTATTTTTAAAAGATTTAAAACCATTTGTTTTGGTCAATTTCGACGCGATCCACCATTGTGTCTCTTTTTCAATGGTTTTAAGCGCTTGTTTACAATTTTAATATAACATTCGCGATTGCCAAAAAAAAAAAAAAATTACCAAAAATCAGGTAAATATCCAATTTTAATGAAATTTTCAGTATTGATTTATCAATTAATGACTTTTATAATGCATCAGTTATTTCATTTCAAAACTTTAATTTAGTATTTTTGCTATGAAAAATTAATATATAAAATTCATTTAAAATAAAAATATTCGGATTTTAAGTTTAAAATGTTATATTTTTAGATTCTAGAAATAAATATCTATTCAATGCAAACCTTATTTTAGATACATAAAGTAATAAGTTTTGAAGAAAAACTCGATTGAAAATGTACCCCCTCCCCTTCTTAAGCAGAAAAAATATCGATGCATAATTTTTTCTTTTATAAGATAATAGCCAATTAAATAATTATCGAAATGAGTAAAAAAAAATCTCCAAAAAATTAATTATCTATTATTCTTTTATATTTTACTTTTCGATTTTCGGTACTTATTTTTTCATAGAACAGCAACCGTAAAAATTTTTTTTTTTGTTTCTATTCATAACTTATTTATACTGTAATTAGTACAATATAAGACCAACTCGAAACAATTTTATGCCCCCAGCATAAGGGCGTCAAAATTAAGTGACCTGAAAAAATTAGAAAGTTTTGAAATAAAATAAATAATGCATTAGAAAGATCATTCTTTGATAAATAAACACTGAAAATTTCAGTAAAATCCGATAATTCCCTGATTTTTGGTAGATTATTTTCTGTAGGGGGGCTAAAGTCATTTTGTCAAAAACGCATTTTAGACTCAGTTTGCCAGTCCCTAAAGTATACTAATTCAATTTATAATAGTATACAAGTATGCTAATTCAAATCGTTTTCGATTGTGTCTCCAGCCATTTTCAAGAATAGTACAACTTGTTTTTATAGAATTATAATACAAAAGTATTTTAATTCAATTTATAACACTACGGCAATATACTAGTTCAATTTATTATAGTATACAAGTATGCTAATTCAAATCGTTTTCGATTGTGTCTCCAGCCATTTTCAAGAAGAGTACAACTTGTTTTTAAAGAATTTAAACAGATTTAATTTTCATTGTCTCAAGCCGTTTACAGAATTGAGTGAAGTGGCTTTTTACATGTTTGTTTTTGTACGATCTAAATGAAGTTAGGGCTGGCCATTGTACATAAACAAGAAAACATTTTTTTTCTTTTCTTTTTTTTTTCTTATATTCTCCTTTCTTTCATCTTTCTAACTGTTATATACTATTTTTATGGAGGCACGTGGCATAATGGTTATAATCGTAGGAAATGGAGTCGTCGACTCTAGTTCAAATACTGGACAAGGCTGTTTGCATTTCACATAGCGCTAATACTCTTGGGAAAGGTATGAATCCAACTACACTCCCTCCATTTGGGTAAATAGTAGGACAGACTGAGCTCTTCACTCTTAGAATGCACCGACTGCACCTCTGCAGAAAGGTAAGACTCCCCCAATGGGGCCACCTGTTGGCCGTGGGTGGTGACCCGTGATGTTTAAGGATAGAACCCAAGTGGATGAGCAGTTCATGACTTGAAATACTCCACTTTGGCCCTATCTTGGGCTAGACGTGCGGTCGAGTGGCCCCCTCCGATCAATCGACTGGTCATGTCAAGCCATAGCACATATCTGTTTTTCCCAACCCTATTGTCTTTATGGCAAGCCCCAACCCCTTTTTATCATATGGGTGCTAGAAGGCGGTGGCTGAGGGTCTACATGTCCTGGGAATGACGTTAAACTCTATCTGATGGTGAGGTTCCAGTTTTGGAGGTTTGGGGAATGTGGAGCACCCCTTCATCACCATTGCTCCCTGGTACACCCTGACTTGGAGTGGTAGTACCTGTTAGGGTCCCATCTATGGGTTAAATAGAAAAACATGAGTTGATAAACAAAATTGTATTATGCATTAAGAATGAATTTATTTCACAACTTTGTCGATATTAAATGACCCACCGAGGTTGTAAAACAAACCAAACCTAACCAAACTATGCTAGTTCAATTTATAATACTAATAATATAATAATAAAAATATTTTGTACTATTTAAATGAAGTTGGGGTTGGCCATTGTACGTAAACAAGAAAACATTTTTCTTTTCTTTTTTTTCCTTTCTTTCATCTTTCTGTTACATACTATTTAAAAAAAATGATATTAATGTTGTAAGTATATATATATATATATATAAGATATTTGGATGTTTGTTTATTTTTAGAAACGTTGCTGAAGAAAGTATATATTAAATTTTTTTATTTGAAGGCACTTACAACGCATGTATCGCATAAAATTCGATATTTTTTACCATTTAATTTTATGCGATACATGCGTTGTAAGTGCCTTCAAATAAAAAAATTTAATATATATATATATATATATATATATATATATATACTATTATATTTGTTGTATAATATTATCGATTTCTTTAACTTAAATGTTATTATAAATTTTGTTGTGTTAAGTTTTTTGTCATTTATCCAATTACACTCTTCACTAATAGCTACCAACTTCGACTAACAATTGAATACCCACACAGGTATAAAATAGAAGTGGAAAAAATGAAAAAAAAGACTGTTACATCTTTATGTCCTAACCCTGTCATCATTCTTTCACTGGTCACTCTGCTAAACTTGATAGATTGATTTTTAACGGCATGTCAACCCGTTTGGGGTTGTTGATGTCAACAGGTTAGAGAATTGTACATTCATATTTACATTTTTTGTGTAGTTGTTTCTTAGGAGTTTTTTGTTTTTTTTGCACACGGTCCTATCGAATACGAATAATTTTTAAACAGACCTATTTGATCCATAGATGGGACCCTAACATGTACTACCGCTCCGAGTCAGAGAGGACCTGGGAGTAGTGACAATGAAGGAGTTCTCCACATTCCTTAGATCCCCAGAACTAGAGCCTCATCATCAGATACAGTATAGCGTTATACCCAAGACACCCTTTGGGGGGGGGGTTCTTTGAATCAATGATATCATTTTTTTCCACGCCAACGAAAGAATTCTGTATGACAGAAGAGTTGCAACTGTTGGAGAGGTTGCACATAACAATAAAAGGACTTAATACCCCTAACAAAAATTATGGAATTTAGTATACTTAGAGGATGTTCACTAGGTGTTTTATTTAGCAGTAAATAAACTAATAATAAATAAGATGCAGAATGTTTTTCTTTAATAGTTGAACATTCTGACTTCATGAAATATACTATAGGAACAAGTTTGGTTCGTTCGTCTTGTATCTTATCCCCAATAAAGCTGGTTCTTTCTTCTTATGGGCTGTTAAGGAACGAGAAAGGAACGAGACAAAGGCAAGAGGTTGTTTTATGAATTAGGCTTTATTGGACGGGGCATAGTCGGCCGTGGCAAGGGGAAATATCCCCTGGCCAGGAAACGACTACACTCAGTTGCGGCCTAAATTCAAATGGCCGAAATATCCTTTCTGTGGTAGGGAGTCAGTCCTTTTTGTCAGACATGAGCAGAGGGGTTCTTCCGGTCAAGGCTCCATGGGAGTTTTTAAAAATTTTATTCTTATCTTATTCTTATTTTTGTTTTATTTTAATCCCCCACAATACCTTAAACAAATTGGATCAAATTATAATTTTTCTAAGCCATGCAGAGGGAAATAATATGCAATAAATCAATGGCGAGGAAGAAATTATGGAATGTTCTTGTAATTTGAATTCCTTAAACAAATACCAGTTGAAACCTAAATATGCAAACCGTATCGCCACATAAAACCCAGCGTTTCTTTTTTTAAATTTATGCGCCTTATACGAAGCTAAAATGTTTACATAGAAAAAAAAAACATTTAGATATTTATACACTATAAATCACTGGGACGTCGCATCGTAGTGTTGTTGAGTAACTGACCGCCATCCTTGGTTCCAGTTGTAAAAGAACTTAAAGTAAACAAGTAAGTAAATCAATAAGTCCTTGTGGGATAGTGTCCTTTAGGTCCTAGGTCCTACGTCCTAGATGGTCCAAGTGCCAGTGAGCTAAGATTAGAGTCGGGCAGTATAAATACACCAACAGCAGCAGCAGAACTGCCAGTGATTGGACAATAGTAATCTTTCCCAGGTCACGTGCTTATAGGCGAGTCTATATGTAGAAGTGGCCATCTGGCACACGCCTTATATTGTGGTGTAATGGTTAGCAAGGTAGATTTGCAGACCATTGTTAGTGAGTTCGATTCTCACTGGGCGCCCCATACTTCTGGCCTTGTGCTATATCTAAGCATAGCTTAGTTTTTTAAGGGCACCTCATTTGGTGTAATGGTTAGCAAGCTAGATTAGCAGACCATTGTTAGTGAGTTCGATTCTCACTGGGCGCCCCACACTTCTGGCCTTGTGCTATATCTAAGCAAAGCTTAGTAAATAACTATATTGTGGTGTAATGGTTAGCAAGGTAGATTTGCAGACCATTGTTAGTGAGTTCGATTCTCACTGGCGCCCCATACTTCTGGCCTTGTGCTATATCTAAGCATAGCTTAGTTTTTTAAGGGCACCTCATTTGGTGTAATGGTTAGCAAGCTAGATTAGCAGACCATTGTTAGTGAGTTCGATTCTCACTGGGCGCCCCACAATTCTGGCCATGTGCCACATCTAAGCTCAGCTTAGTAAATAACTATATTGTGGTGTAATGGTTAGCATGCTAGATTTGCAGACCATTGTTAGTGAGTTCGATTCTCATTGGGCGCCCCATACTCCTGGCTTTGTGCTATATCTAAGTTAAGCTTAGTAAATAACTATATTGTGGTGTAATGGTTAGCAAGTTAGATTAGCAGACCATTGTTAGTGAGTTCGATTCTCACTGGGTGCCCCATACTTCTGGCCTTGTGCCACATCTAAGCTACGCTTAGTAAATAATTATATTACAAAAAATTCCAACAAGTGTAATGGTTAGCAAACTAGTCTCGGAGGTCCATTACTACTGAATAGCGAGTTCGATCCTCGCTGAATACGCTAATACTTGCGTCCTTGTGTCACATCCTACCCGTAGCAAACGGGTTGATTGGTTGGTTGGTTGGTTGGTTTTTTTTACGGCATATCAACACTTTTCGGATCATTTAATGCCGAATCAAGTCATTTTGATTCAGGTTGCTTACAGTGCCTGGTGTTGCTTAAATGGTCACCCTTCTAAGTATTGAATAGGCTCATTGCTGCTTAACTTTGGTGATCTAGCGGGAATAAGTTCTTCCAGCGTCACTTGACCGTAATTTGGGTAAGAGAGCGTCCCATCGTGGTGTAATAGTTATCAACGTACCGTTTTCTACTGACAAAAATTTCTCTTTTTCAGCGCGGGATTACCTTGAGACATTTGAATACCAGATATCAAGAGTAATTCAAACTTTTGGCAGCACTACTACCAAGTGCCTTTCTCGTCCACATGTTTCCTAACATATCAGTTTGACAGTATGACATCTTCTCCATCTCTTCGTCTTCTTCATCCTTACTAGGATTTCCAGACAAATTCCGGAGTTTCAAAAACTGTCACTCTATTCAAACTTGCATGTTTTTCTTCGTTATGTAACGAAAATATTTTTCAGACACTGTAACTAAAACTATTGTTTTTTTTTGTTTTGTTTTGTTTTTTTACACAAACAAGAACTTTCTGATTATTTTCAAACAAGAAACAACACAGAAATGCAGACCCCCAGAGTTTAATTTTATGTAGTACGAGCAAAACTACATAATTTAAACTGCTTACCAAAAGTGGCCCACTTGGCACTCGCATTCGAATGTCGTCCGCCTCACGAGGCGGATGATAGGGACGGCTCCGTTATTCGGGAGAGTCGATCCGTTCCGAGTTCGAGAGTAGGTCGAGGCCGTGAACGGCCCTGGGGCCTCCAATCGTTCGCTTTACCGGATGGAATTGCGACGATTGAGCGCTAGCTATCCTGAGGGTCGGTGCTGACTTTTCAACTTCGTGGCGGCACAAAGTTACTCAAACCCTGTCAGTGTGGCTTAAAATACACTGTCTTGTATTTGTCTCATACCCCACTTGTATGGACTGGGCACAAGGCCTCGTTTTAACGTGGCCCACCCACAAGCCGAAGCTCATGGGTGGGAAAGAACAAAAATTGCGTCGATCCCTTCGGCACCTCAGGCACTGGGCAATAAACCCAGCCCTGCCCCCAAGAGGGCAGGTATTGCCTGGGAGGATGGCCCCCTGGGATTGACGCAATTATTTGTACTTTAACCTGATCCAGTGGCCGAAGCACACTGGACCCCCGAGGGGACTAGGTAAGTTTCAAAGCATAGTAACTGGAACAGATACTACACTTTGATCCCCTGCAGAGAGGTAAGACTATCCACAAAAAGGGCGTGTCCAAGGTATGACTCTAAACACATCTGATGACGAGGTTCAGTTCCAGAGATCTGGAGAATACCCCCTTTGCGATTACTCCCAAGTCAACTCTAATCCGGAAGTGGTAGTACCTGTTAGAATCTCATCTATAGGTCAAATAGATCTGTTTAAATGTCATTCGTATTCGAAATGAACATATGTTAAAAAAAAAGACGCATCTTAAAAACAATTACGCAATGTAACGAGAGCGAACGGCAAAACACGCGAACCTGTGATGAGCCAACAACGGTCCGTCGATCGAAGAGACAGCGGGTGGCATGTTGTACGTTTGGGCGGAAGCAGAAATGTGACGAGTCCGACTAGTTGTGGAGGTAAAATCGTGAGTGTCCTTGAGGCCGCGATTTATAGTGGCAAGTCTCGTAGCTGGCGAGACGAGAGTTGTGACGTGCATAAAATAAGTCTAGACAGGTTGATATGCCGAAATTAGCCCAGTTAGAGGATGTTCACCTTGTTTGTGTTTTTTATTTAGTAGTAAACTAATAACAGACAAGATGAAAAACATTTTTATTTAATAGCTGAAATCATTCCTTAACATAGTTAAATTATCAACATTAATAGGTTATAATTGGGCATTCTACTTTATACTATGCATCTTAACTTGGTATTGATCCCACTAGAGATATCGTCTACATTCTTAGTATTATAAAGAATTCTCAGTATTTTATAGTATAAAATGAATTAATTATATATAACTACTATATTAGTATTTCCTTCTAATCTATCACAAGATTAGCTTAATTAACTATTTGTTTGCAGAGACATACGTGGATCATTTAGACGAATATCATAATATTCACGGTAAATTTACATACAATTATACCTATGATGCCGTCTATAAAAAAGATAATAGTAGAGAGAGTCGTCAACAACTGATTTCTCTTTCAACAAAACAAATTTGATTATAATATTATAAAACCACCTCTTAATCTTGAGATAATTATTTTAAATATTATAAATTACAATACCGTGCTCTGAACAACAACGCTAATAACCAATCTTGTCAGCACATGGGACGACAAGACACACTCTTGGTACTAAATAACTATTCATTTTCGCACTATGGAGAGGAAACTAATCTATTGTTTCGCTCGTATTCGAGATATGTACAATATGGATATAGACGCGTAGTTAGACCTTAGTTTAACTTTGTCACAATATATGATATATCTACATAAATCTATTGTGCTCAACAGGACAGGTATTAGCATATGACTCAAAATCAAATAATGTCTTTATCATCTGATCTGATTACATACAGACTTTATCTACTGAAATTTCACAGACATCACTCTAAATGATCACACCTACCTAACTGTGGATAAATATTCACAGTCATGAGTCAATCACCTGCTAGACTTATTCTAAACACGTCACAACTCTGCATCGAGCAAGCTATACGAGTACTATACACGAAAATAACATCGCGACGGACTACTCAGGATACATACAGACAGAGAAAACAAACAATTAAATCTTCACACATCTCATCAGAGACTAAAGCTGTATATAATCACTGATCAACATCTATCAGAGAGAGCAATACTTCGCACCCAACAGATACAACATGCACTAAAACTCGCTGTCTCTGATATGATACGAAGCGGACCGTTGTTGGCTGTCAGCTAAGGTTGATCCCGCTGCATCAAACCCCGTAATCGGCTCCATGACGTATACAGAATGGCGTGACTATAAGAGAATGTTATAAGTCCAGCTGTCATCTTCTTCTTATATACATCTATGAGTAGATTGCGATCTGTGCGAGAATACATGATATATTTAAAAAAACAGATCCTATTCATGCCTTATAATTAGATGAGATTCTAACAGGTACTCACTATGTTCACTCGGATTACGACACGATTGACATTGCGGTGATTTTAGAGAACTCTGACTACAAGGCGTCGTGGTAGTGCTGGCCTCAGAGACGAGGTAAGGTAGACTCTCGCCTACATCAGATTTTTAGAGTCATGACTTGGAATCTACGCACCTATACCTGGTGCGCGGATTAGA
>CM042158.1:87733514-87825665 GCA_023376005.1 Doryteuthis pealeii | reverse complement strand
CCGAACCCACACAAATCTGTTGCTCAAAATTACATCTCTACACCTGCTTTCAAAATGCAGTTCACAAATGAAAATATTTAAATTCACAAACTCTCCTGAACATGTGTTAGGATGGACACACATTACCTCTATCATCACCATAATCACTGCAGCATCTTCTCTTCCAACCTCATCAGTACACCATACAAGATGATATGATACCTGATTTTTAAACTATGGCTTATTTTGATTAAAACAAAAACAAACAAGGCTATATATTTATTTACTTTTTTCATTCTTAGCGGTAAACATAGCTCTAATATAATTTCACCTTGAGTTTTCAACTTCATCAGTACACCATACAA
The DNA here is from genome assembly GCA_023376005.1 of Doryteuthis pealeii. NCBI lineage: Eukaryota > Metazoa > Mollusca > Cephalopoda > Myopsida > Loliginidae > Doryteuthis > Doryteuthis pealeii. The sequence continues at coordinate 87,825,321 of CM042158.1, read as the reverse complement.
TGATGATAATGAATTGATACTGATTTTAAACTATCTTATTTTGATTAAACAAAAAAACAAACAAGCTAGTTTTATATTTTATTTACTTTTGTCATTCTTAGGCTAAACATAGTCTAATATAATTTCACTCCTTGAGTTTTTTCCAACCTCATCAGCTACACTCATACAATGATGATAATATATTGATACTTATTTTAAAACTATGCTTATTTTGAGTTTAAAACAAAAACAAACAAGGCTATATAGTTTATTACTTTTTTCAATTCTTAGGGTAAAACTAGTCTAATATAATTCACTCCTATGAGTTTTTCACACCAGTCTGAGCCGGTGTCTTTCACAAAAGCCTGAGTGACAGCAAGTCTCCAAGTCTCCAGATCTCTGCATATTCTTGCCGATCTTAATATGTTGTAGTTTGATGTCTTGTTTCTCCTCGATTCCAAATCCTATGTGGATCGTTCCAAAGGACACCAATTACAATTGACGAAACTTACCTTTATGCTCCGACAGTTTTTTTCAGTCTCTGCTGGGTCCAAGATTTCAATCTTTCATTCCTTTCAGTCTTCACTCTGTGACCTGCCGTCAGTGTTAAAATTCCATGAAGATGGCAAATCTCTGTGAATTAACACTAGTCTGGTTCTCCAGGTCGGATGTTAGGATACATCTGTATCTCAGAATTTTATGAGCTTGATTTCTTCCACAAAGATTCTGTTTGTGCACATCATTTTAGTAGCATTATTATATTATTATATAGTAGATAGTTAGTTAAGAGTTTTTCCACATCGCTCTAACAGATGGTTTTTCACTGGAGTTCTTGAGTGACAGCAATCTCACAGCGTTCGCGTAATTATCTCAGGCTGATTTTAGTAGTGCTGTGTCTGCAATGCGTATTATATTCTTCATCCAATCTCCAGTTCATCGGAGTCTCATTTTTCATTTCTTGGAGACTGTTCCAATGACCATGCTCTGATTAAGATTACTATCACTTTCATATCACAGTTTCTCAGCTCTCTGTTTAAGGTCCAGTTATTTATAACAGTTTTTACGCCTCTTTCATCTCACTCTGTAGTCTGCTGACACACCAATATACACTACATGACAGATTTTTTATTATTATTATTATGTCGGGCCAAAACAGCCCTTTTGACCCCTTTCTCTGAACGAACTCCACGTAATCAGAGCACGCTGTGCATTTTCGCACGTAAGCAAACCCCTTTCCATTTCTGACCAGATATAAAATCAGTTGGTTGCCCAGCTTTAACCTTATAAGCTCCACCCCTTTCACGTGTATTTGGGTCACGTAGCCAAAATATGTCATCATATTTCTAACGAACTTTTCCCTGACAGTCATTTGATATTTCCGGCAAATTTCGGGTATTTAAAAAGTCGTTTGCGATGACGAGGACAGTTCAGGCCAGCCACCGGACAGTTAACGATCCTGATTCCTATTCTGAAACAAATGGCCTTCCTGATTCCTGACGCCCGCCTCTCTACGCTGCTGAACGACCTGCCTTTCTTTGACAGGACGACGCTTAGGACACAACATTTCCAGTCCAGCATATCAGCCTTTTTCAAGGCTAAACAAACCCAGCTCTTTCAGAGCTAACCAGTCGGCCCTTTGTCACTCAGTTCTTTCCTAACACGAATGCGCATCCTAGGGCGAAATTCCCTAGAAGATCTGGATCTTACGACCAGATTAGGCGTCCCTCGCCGAAGTACGCTTAGGTCTAGCTTGGTAGATCCGACTCGATCTTCCGCGAGCAAACACCTAGCTACTTCGAGGCATTGCGCACACGTACCAGCGCTGGTCTGAAATCCCGCATAACGCGGCAATCAGACCACAGCAACGCACGTGCCTAAGCGAACGCGTCCGTCGCTGTTACGTTCACGCTCGTACCCGAACATCCCGACGCGGACTACGACCGGCGCCGCAGCCGATACAACGCAACCGAGACGTTACTGACCGACCACGACGTCAACCGAACCCGAGACGACACTGCTATCCCGATTCCGGTTCCAGCTGCCTATCCGACAACGGACGACCTATCCACCCAGATTAACGAAGACTGACCGAACGTTGAGCGCCAACTCGAACGACGTAAAACTCTCAACTTGCCGGATTTACTTTGTCATATTCTCGCTAATAAATTGCACCACCTGGTTACTTCCTGCCCATCTAAATCCTCTGCTTTGTCTCTTTCAGTGCCTCCAGTCGTTTCACTTATTCAAAAGTCTGTGGGGTCGACATCCCTTATCGGCCCCGCAACAATTATTATTACTAGTACAAAATAAAAAACACGCTCCGGGCTGATGTAAAAATAGATTTTGAAACAATGCCTGAGGGATTGAGAGTAAAAAATTCAATGTCAGCAGTTGTACCCTAAGTAAGTAAAAATCATCAATTCATTAAAGCGATGAAAAAATAAAACAATTGAAAATGTAAACTTTAAATATGTATTAAAACAACACTAGATATATCATACCTTAATTAATTAAACTTTTTAAAAAACAATGAGACTGTCTAATGTTGCATGTTCAAATTTGAGTGTATTATTCTTATTATATGATTTTGGGCAATGTCATATAAGCAGTGACGTAGTTTTGTTACAGAAAAAACCGGAAGCGAATCTCCATATATTAATTGATTATAGTAGTGTATTTCACATTAGCTCTAGCTATGGTTTTCACTGAGTTTAAATTGAACAGCAATTCTCTCTTGGTAGACCTGACGATCTTACAATGCGTTTCAGGATAAGTTTCAATTTTTCTTCTGCCTTCAGTTTCCTGCAGTCTTTTTCCAAACCCATGGGATCGTTTAAAGAGCACCAGCTTACAATCATCTTTACCCTCATGTTCCGCAGTTTTTCAATTCTCTGTCAAGGTCCAAAGTTTTGTCGATCCATTCGTTTTCTTCATTTTACCAGTTGTCCATCAGAATAGTAAAATCCACTAGATGGACCAATTTATTCCAGTCTGTGTTAATTACACTTGGTCTGGTCTTCTGGCCACAGTTTTGAAGATTCGTTTGTAATCTCAAGATTTCTAGGGTACTCCGCCCCACCCTTCCATACTTACTTCCAGTCCCGATTCAGGCGAAGTAACCCATATTTTCCAAATCATATATATAACTGATACCTGAAGAAAAATAAAGAAAGAAATCGCCACTAGCAAGTTTAAATTTCAAATTCTGATGACCAGGTAAGTGTTGATAATTGTAGTGGTTGTGTAAGATCTTAAAATCTTTCAATTGGAAATACTTAAAATCACTCATAACTCGGCTCCTGGTAGCTAAATTGACTTGAACCAATTTTACTTTCATCACCAGGTGGGGGGGGGGATCAAAGAAAAATGTATTACTAAATATCCGTTTTCCAGATAAATTGATTACATTAGATAAATTGAACGCTACAGTCGACTCATGTCGGATGTCTTTTCGTGTTCTTAAGAAAGCTTAAACATTCTATCGTTTTTAAAAGTAAACAAAAGAAGTGAGATTTCCTTTCTTTTCTTTTTCTTCTCGTTTAAAAAAATCTATTTCTTCATTATTATTGTTATTATTGTTGAATTGTTTATTATGTTATATTAATCTATTGCATAAATTTAGCAAATTATATTTAAATCGATTACAGATGTAGAGATTTAATATTATAACAGATTAGGGTATTCTCGTATTTAGATTTTTCGAACTGTTGTCCTCATCTTATGTACACAATATTGTTAAGTCAGATAGTCATGACATAGTCAATGCGGCTTGGTGACTGTCAGTTACTCGCCTATGCAGATCATCAGACCAAGACTCTATGCTTACTCTATCCTAATTTAATAATATATAACTATTACTGATATTAGCGCTTTTTATTTATAAATATAACAAACTATATTATCAATATATATATATATATATATATATATAATATATATATATATACTAGCAAATATATGCACCCTCGGTGCAAGTATCTAAGTTTTAATATAATAAAATATCATATTAAATTAGAAAAGCTAATGAAACTGAATAAGAATGCAGATAAAAGATTTGGAACAGAGGAGTATGATTGAAAAATAGAACAACTTTGGAAACTAACTATTCCATCATTTCCATTACTCCCGTCTTTCATTGGTAATTTTTCCTAATTTAACAATTTAGTTAAAATAGGAAGTAAAGAAAAAATGAATTATTTATTCTTGTTAATAGATTTTTTAAGATTTATCTCCGAGATTTTTGTTCATATCAATAAGATAACACCAACCAATTAGAATCAATAATACTAAGCATATATTATTAAAATCAAATATTTAAAGATCAGTATGCAAATTAGCCTTCCATTCACACTGCTAATATGCTATTTTTTTATATATAAATACAATTTTATTAATAATTGAGGTTTAAATAAAATAAAATCATGGAGAATCTGATGAAATAACAAAAGGAATTGTGATTTGTATGTAATATAGTTTGGTTACAGACAGAAAAACACAATCTCCATTATAATAAGATATATATATATAACATAAAGTATATATAATATATGTTATGTGTGTGTGTGTATTCATTTGTTTCTTTATTTTCCTTTGTGCTTGTCTTTTATATAAGAAAAATACATAAGCTTTTTTGCTTATCCTCGCATTGATAAATTCAACTGGAACTTTTGTAGAGAATGTGTTATATGTTTAACACTGAGGAAATTTGAATAAGTATGAAATAAGGTGAAGTGGAAGGGTAGGTTGGTAAGTTGAGAGGAGGAATGAAAATAATGTTGTAAGAAGAAGAAGAAGAAGAAGAAGAAGAAGAATGTAAGAGGGGGGGAGAATAAAGAAGAAGAAAGAAATAAAGGAAGCGAAAGAAAAGAAGGGTGTAAGTATATAAAGAATGAACATTTAAAAAAAGGGGAAAAAGACAGATATGTGGAGAGAGAAAGGAATGAATATGAAGATGGAATAGGGATGAAAGAATAAAAAGAAAGTGAAATAAAAAAGAGAAGAAGAGTGTAAGATATAAAGAATGAAAAAAAGGAGAAGAAAAAGGCAGAGTTAACGAGATTAGAAAGAAAAAGGAAGGAAATATTAAGATGGAATAAGGGTGTGAAGAATAAGAAAGAAAAGGCAAAAAAGACAGTGAAGGAAAAAAGAGAGAAGCATTATGTTGTAAAGAGAAGAGTGTAAGATATAAAGGAATGAAAAAAAAAAGAAAAAAAAAGGAGTAAAAGACAGGAGTCATGTAAAGAGAAAGAGATGAAGGAAATATGAAGATGGAATAAGGGTGTGAAAGAAAGAAAGAAGCAAAAAAAAAAAAAGTATAGGAAAAAAAAAAAAGAGAATCACCATTATACAATATGGAAACAGATGATATAAGTAATTTATTTTCTAGCAAATGTCTTTGAGACCACCCACTGCCTCGCAGGCTGTTTTGGAAAATAGGATCCACTTTCATAAAAAAAATATTTCTTCTCTATAAATGAAATGAAAACTGATCCAAAGTCTGCAAATAGCTGAAGAATTTGGATTTGGGTTCACTGGTCTATGGCAGCTGAATTCTAAAAATCATATCAATCAATTTTAATCTATTCCGATTCTACCTTTTTATTGACATAAGAATTTCCTCTTAGATAAATGATGGCAATTTAATTTCCAAAGATTTTAGAAAATTTATAGGAATCATTTAAGATCTTCATTATACTAATTACAAACCATATGACCTTTAGGCACCTCTTTTTGATCTCGATTAAGAAAGGACATGTTTTTCATTTACACCGTCAATATCCAGTTGTTTGTTGGGGGTTAGGTGTTAGTTTTATCATTTAAAAAAAAAACTCTAAAAATCATCTGTTAACAAACAACCGGATATTGACGGTGTAATGAAAAACATGTCCTTCTGAATCGAGATAAAAAAAATGGTGCCTAAAGGTCATATGGTCCCTAATTACTTATCTAAATTATGAGCTTCTTTCAAATTGTCTTGTATCTTGAAAGGATCTAACAAATCTATCTATCTATCTATCTATCTATCTATCTATATATATTATATATATATATATATATATATATATATACCAACCCTTCGCACAAGCAGGATGCAACGCAAGGTCAATTTCTTAAGCAGAGTTTAGCAGGTTTGAATTCAGAGTTTTCCTTCTCCTAGACTGGTTGCCTAGCCATGGTTAAAGAGCCCAGTCTGCCCTGCTATTTACTCATAGCTGGAAGGGAGAATTTGATTCATACCTTTCCCAAGGTATTAGCACCATGTGAAATGCAGACAGCTTTGTCCAGGAATTGAACTCTGGTCAATGAGTCCATTTCCTACAACTCTAACCATTAGACCATGCACCTCCAAATCTATAAATGTATTTACCATCTCCCTCTGCACAAGCAGGATGTGACACAGTCAATTTTTAACCCCTTGCCCACTTTAAATTGCTCACAGCAGAGTAACACTATGCTCTCCTTTTTGGAGGAGTGTAGAGAGATGTGTTAAAACACTTGTTTATTTTACGCTCCCCTTGTCGGAATGGCTGAGATGATGACGTGTTAACTCTTCATTACGTCTTGCGCCCATTTCCGAATGGAGAGATGCGTCCATGTTGCCTACAGTACGGCTCTTACTTCTAATGGAGTGAATGATATGTGGATAAAGAAATATTCAATATACTTATCTCTGTACCAGTACTACAACAGGCCACCCTTGCAGCTCCATTACGTTACAAGCTGCTCTCCCACCATAAACCACCAACAGCAGCTCTTGCATTATTTACACTGAAAAGTCATGTGAATAATAGGACTTCATTTGAATAGAATTATCTCTGAGGTGAAGGGATAATGAACTTTGAAATATCCCATCATACAGGTAAAAAATACCAAGAAAATTGGGCACAGAGTTAAGGGGAGTTTAACAAGTTTGAATTCAGTTTTCCTTCTAGACCAGTTGCCATTCCAAGACTAAAGTGCTCAATCTGTCCTATTATTTACCCATAGCTGGAGGGAGAATAGTTGGATGCATACCTTCCCCAGGGGTATTAGCAGTATGCAAAATGCTATCAGCCTTGTCAAGAATTTAAATTTGTCGCCACGTCTATTTCCCACGATAATAACCATTACACCACGGATGCTTCTATCTCTAATGTGTCTGTATGTAAGAGTTAATGCCTAGAATGTCTTTCTCATCTTGCTTGGATAGTTTGTTAGATGGGAGGTAAGTGGCTGTACAGCTGCTGTTTTGTAGGGTGTTGCTTCCTGGATATGTTCAAAACAACTCACAGTATCATTGTGTTATTTCTACATTTTTCATGTTTCCTAAAAGTCCACATTATTCATGTTTCATTAAAATCCAGGTGGTGCAACCATACAGTAGTACTGATATGGCTATTTTATCAGAGGGGTCAGATTTCCATATGGTCATTAGCCTGTCTGTAGCAGTCCATGCTTTACCTCTGAATTAATCAATTCTGTGTGGCCACTAAGGGACATCTAGAGGATTTACCAAATGCAATAACTGATAGGGATGGGTGGCAAGAGAGAGTTAAAAGAATATGTGCTGTTGGTATGGCCTGTTGTTAGACTCCCACACTGTCCAGCTGATACTATCCCCTTTTCACTAATGCTAGACCACAGTTTGCTGTTGAGGTGGAGTGCTACACCTACTGTAAGAGCAGATTCCCTTGTCTGAGGTTTCTGGATAATCTCCTGTGTCCTTGTATTTGTGTTACATAATTGTTAGTACCCTAACACTTATGCACAGTTAGTGTAGAAAGCAAAATGGCTGAATGAGTTACAGCCAGCGGCCTTGGAGGATTGAGTGACATGGGTTGACCTCACCTTCAACTCTTTTCCGGTGGATACCATGAGAATCGGTGGAAAATGAGAAAGAAGGTTTCTTCCGGTTTAGATTAGAAAGAGTTAGTATAGTCAGTATTAGCCGAACCACGGAGGTAGTAAGTCGCATTAAGTGCAACCCTACTCAATTGCGCAGTAGTCTGAATGGGGATTTTGAAATAAAATATGATATAAAGCAAATTGAAGTCTTGGTTATTTATCCAAAAACTACCAATAACCCAGGGCTTATGATAGATGAGAAATCCCCAATGGAAGACCAGACATGAAGTCCCCAAGACAAGGGAGTGGTAGTACCTATTAGGGTCCCATCTATGGGTTAAATAGAAAAATGTATTTATAAAAGAATTGTATTATCCATTAAGAATTGATTTATTTGAAAACTTTATCGGCATTAAATGACCCACTGAGGTTGATAGGCCATAAAATAAACCAAACCAATACAAGTTCCAGACACTAGAAGAAGAACAGCTACATAAAAATAAAGATGATCAGAAGAAGAATAAAGAGAGTATACAACATTTGTTCACCCAATTCGAGGAGGGTTGTTATTTCATGACTTGCCTGTTTGCTGGCTACCGCTTTTCTGAGAGTTCTCTACAACTAGAATCTTCCTTTCCCCCACTCTCAGAATGTCCGTTAGATGGCAGGAGTTTTGAACTTTTGGTGTCGGTCAGTCTGGCTTTATCTATTTTTAGAATACAATCCTTTTTTTCTTTGTTCCTTCAAACCTGCTGTAACAAGAATCTACAGCTTATGAACCATTACAAGAGCTCCTATATTTTTCTTATGTATTTTTTTTTTTTTTTTTACTTGGCTGATTAAATTGTAAAACTTCACATCTTTTCATTAATGTGGATGGGGTAGAAAACAATTCTGCAGAATCGAAACTGAATATGATCTGTCATTATGTCTTGTGGAATTTTAAAGATTTAATTTCAACTGAACTTTGCTTTAAAACAGATTTTTCCCTTTGATGGGGTCCCAAAGAGACAAAGATGTTTGCTTTTTTTCTTAATTGAAACTAGCAAAAGTATATACCCCCTGGGTGTAAGTATTTAAGTTTTAATGTAAGAGAATATCATACTAAATTAGAAAGGCTAACAAAACTTTAAAAAATTAATATAGAAATATTACAATTATTTTAACTAGTACAAAATAAAAACACCCTCCGGGCGATGTAAAAATTGATTTTTGAAACATATTGCCTGAGGGGTGGGAGTAAAAAATTCAATGACAGCGAGTTTGTACCCTAAGTAAGTAAAATCATCAAATTCATTAAAGGATTAAAAAATAAAACAATTTGAAATGTAAACTTTAAATATGTATTAAAATGAAACAAACTATATATAGATATATAATACCAGTCATGTATTTATTAAAACTTGTTTTAAAAAACAATGAGGACTGTTTATGTTGCATGTTCAAATTTTGAGTGTATCTGAAAAATAATGGTGGTTTTGAATTCTGAAAAATTGTGTGATAAGTTTCAATATTAAATGCTCATTGATTATAAATTACTGAATACCTGAAATGACTGTGATGTAAGCTGTGACGTAGTTTCAGTTAAAGGCAAATAGAGACTGAATCTCTATTATATATAGATTAATAAAATTGAAAAAAATCTGAATTTTAAAGAATTTCCAGAAATAAATAATAAAGCTGGACAATAAAAAAGATGTGAATTTTAAAGAATTCTGTAACTAATGTAAAAACAGTCTGGATATGGTGATAAAAACCTACAGAATTAAGATGAAAGAAAAATGGAAGATTATAAACAACAATGCTTCATTCGCAGCATGAAATATAAAAGCTGAAAAATAATGACGGTTTTGAATTCTGCAAATTTGTGTGATAAGTTTCAATATTAGAAATATAAAAGTTGGAAAATAAATGGAAAATTCCATCTTATCTTTTTTATTTTTTTATTTTATTTTTTTTTTTAAGCATTCAATAAGGAAAGAAACAAAAGCCGAGAAAGTAAAAATTGCTTTCAAGACAAAATAAGAAGAAAGAATGAAAGATTAAAAGAATGAGAGTTGCAGAATTTTTTTTTAAGGTCTCCCCAGACAGCTGTTTGGCCTGTGGGTTAAGCAAAAAAAGAAAGAAAATGAATAAAAAACAAAGAATCCTTTCTGTTAAAGTTAGGGGATGTCTGTCTGGATGAAGGGTGGCTTGAGGAGGACATATCTCCAAATGCTACTAATTTGATTGATGGGGTCACCAGCTGTTTCTAAAAGGTAATAAAATTTTACAGCACAAGCACATTCTTTTTTTTTTATTTTTTATTTTTTTTTTACTTTCTTTCTTTTTACTTTTGTCTTTTCCTACACAGAATGGATAATGAGTTGAAAACCTAGAAAAGTGCTCTGAATTTATGCGCATCTTCTTCTAGGTGAGCAAAAACGGACGTTTCTGCATGTTCAGTTGTGCATATCTGTGCATTTTTGTTTTCGGGGTAATAAACTATCATTTCACATCTATTTACTTCCGACAATGATTGTTTTTCCTTTCCTGTTTTCCTTTCGTTTCAATTACAGTTATTTTGACTTTTGTCTTACCAGATACTTTTTACTTTTACACATGCATGCATATATATATATATATATATATATATATATATTTACCAACCTCTTCACACAAGCAGTGACTGTGAAGGTACAGCAATTTGGAAAACTCACTCTGATCATTCTGATAAGAAAAAGAACTCAAATTTGTTAGTGAGATGCATGCCATGATTCACAATGATCCCAGCAAGTCAGTTGGGTCTATAGTCAGGGACATTGGAATGTCTAAGTTTCTTATCAGGCAGGTAGTGCATAAAGAGATTTGGTATTTCTCATACAAGAAGAGAAAGGGATAACTTTTATCCCAGACCATCCAGGATGAGAGAGGGAGTTGTCAGTGTTACCTAATGATAATGAAAGATGATAATTGTCAAATTGTTATTAATAATTTAGTAATCTATATTATTAATACTAGCAAATATATGCACCCTCCGGGTGCAAGTATTTAAGTTTTAATGTAATGAAATATCGTATTAAATTAGAAAGTCTAATAAGAAGGCAGATAAAAAGATATGTAACAGAGTGGGGTATAATAGAAAAATAGAAATGAAACTTACTCTTCCATCACTCCCGTTTTTCATTGCTGAATTTTACTTATTTAACTATTTAGTTAAATTAGGAAATAAAGAATAAAATGACAGTTATTTTTTCTTGTTAATGGATTTCATTTAAGATTCATTGAAGAGATTTTTGCTTATATTCATTAAAATAAAACCAAACAATTAGAAATCAATAATACTAAGCACATATTTAATAAAATCACATTTTTAATATCAATATGCAAATTAGCCTTCCATTTACACTGTAAACCGCTATTTTTTGTATACATAAATACAATTGCATGTTATTTGTATGTAGATATGGACAACACTAATAAAAAGGTGAAGCAATTTTATTAATAATTGAGGTTTAAATATAAAAAAATATCATGGAGAATGAGATGTAAATAACGAAGGCAATTGTGACTTGAGTAGTAATATAGTTTCGGTTACAAACAGAAAAACACACAATCTCCATTATAATAAGATTAATATCACTTTTTTTTAATGTTAGTAAATTTTGCTGTACACTTTTTGGTACATTGTACAATTTTAATCATTTACTGAATTTACTACTATTTTAGTTTTTATATAACTTTTTCATAATACACTTATATATATATTTGGGAGAATATGTGCTTAATTGAAGTCATACCTAATTTTTGAAAATTGATTAATTGGTAATTAATGAATTAGGCGGGCATACCCATTCAAATGTAAGGCTAAACAAATCGAGAAAAAGTCAATCTCTGTATGTACATTTCAACCCATTAGGCCTCATCAGCAGAGCTATAGACAGGAAGACTGCTTTGTGTGTGATTCGAACCCTGACTGTCAAGCTGACAGGCGGGTGGTTCCAACCATTACACCAGCTGGTTTTCCCAGATTTTTCGTTTGCTTTGAACTAAGTTATATTCCACTTTTGGTGACTTATATACACACACACACACACACACACCAACCCCTTCACACAAGCAGGATGCGACACAAGGTCAATTTCTTAAGCAGAGTTTAACAGGTTTGAATTCAGAGTTTTCCTTCTCTTAGACTGGTTACCTAGCCATGGTTAAAGAGCCCAGTCTGCACTACTTTTTACCCATAGCTGGAGGGAGAATTGGATTCATACCTTTCCTAAGGGTATTAGCACCATGTGAAATGCAAACGGCTTCGTGCAGGAATTGAACTCAGGTTGACGATTCCATTTCCCAACACCTCTAACCATTACACCACATGCCTCCACATGCATGCATATATAGATGCGACTACTCTCACACACACACACACACACACACACACTAGGCTGGCCTGTCTATTGGGCAAAATATATGGTCAAATCAACCGGTCCCCAAAGTTAAGCAACAATGAGCCTGTTCAATACTTAATTGGAGTAATGACAAAAGATAACAACGGAAAGTTTTAAGAAAGTTTTATTCTGCTTAGAATAATTATTACACGAATTAGCAATTGTAATAAATAATTGAGTGTTTCCTCCCATATTTATGATTACCTCCCCTTTTGGGGAACTCTTTAGTAGCTACAAACCTATTTAAATTGGCTTTGGCCTCTGGACCAGTACTGTAATTAATGGTGTACATTCCAGGGGGCTATCCCCCCCCCAAGCAACACCTGCCCCCTTGATTTAAAGGGGCAGGGATTGGTTTATTGCCCAGTGCCTGAAGTGCCTCCTTGAGGGTGAATGCTGATGTACTCATTTTTTGCACCTACCATCCCATAAGTTTTGGCTCGTGGGTGGTCCCAGATTAAAAAGACCTTGTGTCACACCCGCATATTCACAATTTGAATTTATTTACTGCGCATCCTGCATATGCGGATGTGATACAAGGTCTTTTTAATCTGGGGCCACCCACGAGCTGAAACTCATGGGATGGTAGGTGCAAAAAATGAGTACATCAGCATTCACCCTCAAGGAGGCACTTCAGGCACTGGGCAATAAACCAATCCCTGCCCCTTTAAATCAAGGGGGCAGGTGTTGCTTGGGGGGGGGATAGCCCCCTGGGATGTACACTATTAATTACTATACTGGTCCAGAGGCCAAAGCCAATTTAAATAGGTTAGTATTTACTAAAGAGTTCCCCAAAAGGGGAGGTAATCATAAATAGGGAAGGAAACACTCAATTACTTATTACAAATGGGTGACCACTTAAGCAATAGCAAGTACTGTTAACAAACTTTTTCCTTTGTTTATCAAAATGACTTGATTCAGAATAAAGTAAAAAAAAAAAATAAAAAAAAAGTAAAGTCCTCATGGTGGCCTAAAGTCAGTATCAGCCAGACAGCGAGGGAGTCTATCCCCTTTTCACTAGCGCTAGACCAAGGAGATTGTTTTTTTTTGTGTCTGAGGTAGAGCACCAGACCTACCATCAGCTCCTCATTTTAATGCACATATCCCTGTGCTACTCAGACGCTGAGTTGGCGAGGATGGTACTGAACCAGAAACCTTGTGGTTTCTAGGCAAACACTCCACCAACTGAGCTAAACTGGCCCTTGTTGGAGTACTTCTGATATAAAGTCGTCAGGCGGCCTAATGTCGGTATCAGCCATGCAGCGAGGGAGTCTATCCCCTTTTCACTAGCGCTAGACCAAGGAGATTATTTTAGCGTCTGAGGTGGAGTGCCACACCTACCACCAGCTCCTTACTTTACTGCACAGATCCCTGTGCTACTCATAACGCTGAGTTGGCGAGGGCGGGTATCGAACTAGGAACCTTGTGGTTTCTAGCCGAACGCTCTACCGACTGAGCTAACCCGGCCCTTCTGATATAAGATGTGCTCTAATTATCCACCTGGATTTATAGACTAGCCAAGGTCACGTGATTGACTCATGTAACCAATCACTAGCAATACTGCAGGCCTGATAGTATACTTAAACCCCCCACCACTGGTCATAATTACAACTGCGCTCACTGTGGATGGACATAGGATTGCCGGATCTTTACCAATACTCAGGAAGGACTCATACGATTACCAGAGTAACCAACGGATTCATTATTGAAGGACTCTTTATCAAGGATCCAATTCCACTGGGTAAGCGCTTCTGCTCTAAGGCCAAAGAATGGCCCTTAAAAACGTAACAAACTGGCCCTTTAATTTTGGAGAAATTTGTACTTGAAACCTTTTTCTTTGGGAAATTGTCTTTCTGTAACATCACCTTGCTGATTACACTGTCAACCAGTATGTATTAACCGAAGCCCCTCCACCATGAACAGGATGTGACACAAGGTTGATTTTTAAGCAGGGTAAAGAGGGTTTAAATTCAGTTTTCCTTCTCCTAGACTGGTTGCCTTACTAAAGCTAAAGAACCCAGTCTGCACTACTATTTATTTATAGCTGGGGGGAGGGTGGATTCATGCTTTTTCAAAGTTCATTAGTGCAAAGTGAAATGCAAACAGCCTCATCCAGGATATTATGCTGACCCACACAATCACATTGCAAATTGGACTGGAGGTTGCTTTATTCTTTAACTTTTTTTCCTACTAATATTCCTTATATAGAACATGATTTTCTAAAGCTGTAAACTTATTCATTCATACCTTCTAATAATGTTAAGTATTTATTAATTAAAGTTTTATTCCTTTCCAGAACAAAATCTAATATCTGTTGATGGCCTGAAAATGGCTGATATATAAAATAACAAGACAAATAAAACGACTGTATTCAGAGTTTGCAAATATGGAGGTAACCATGAATGTGGCAGACGGGTAAAGAATTAAAGAAATAACCTGTTCGAATAAATGCATGTATTACATATAACAATAAGGTTGCAAACTTTTAGTTTGTCTGCACAAATGTTTATAATTTGTAAAAACTTAGCTGAAATCCTGAGATAGGGTATTATCGGAGCCCTTAGCTACGGCCTTCTGATAATTCGGATATGATAGACGTTCTATTTTGATGTCCGACTGATGCTGGTTATTGAGGAAGAGGTGGAGCGACCCTTTTTTAGGTCCATCTCCGTTGAAGGCTGAATCAGAAGAGGGCACAAGAATGTGCCTATTTGGCTTTGCTGCCAAAGTATGCTGGGCTCGTGATTGGTTGGTTTGAAACAGAGGCTCGTAGACAAGGATGATAACCCTCATACCTCAGAATTCTCAATAGATATGCTATAAAACAACCAACCATTAGGTAAATCCTGGTGTGGTCACCTTGGTTGTTATTATACTTTTGTAGATAAACAATTTTAAATTAATGTGAATAACACGATTTATCTATTTATACAACTCTGTTTTTTTGTTTGAATTGTAAGCAATAATGCTCTATAAATATTTTACAATTCCAGAAGAACCACCAATAAACTTAATTCTTTCTTTTTTTCTTTCATTCTTTCTTTCTTTTTTTTCTTTCATTCTTTCTTTCTTTTTTTTCTTTCATTCTTTCTTTCTTTTTTTTCTTTCATTCTTTCTTTCTTTTTTTTTCTTTCATTCTTTCTTTCTTCTTTCTTTTTTCCTTTTTTCTTTCTTTTTTCCCTTTTTCACTTTTCTTTCTTTCTTTTTCTTTCTTTTTTCTTTTTTCTTCGTCTATTGCCTTTAACTTTTCTCCCTTTCTCTCTTTCTTTTTCATTTCTTTCTTTCTTTCTTTCTTTCTTTGTCTATATCCTTATTCTCCCCCCACACACTTTTTAACTTTTCTTTCCTTTCTTTCTTTCTTTCTTTCTTTCTTTCTTCAGTACCAGACTCGTATTTCATTCTTCCTCATTTTTTAAAACGGTATATTACGTTCTTTCTCTTGGTGTTTTTTCTTTTCTTCTTCTGCCCCCCCCCCCTTAGTACAATCAATTTCTTCGTTTTTGAAGAATGACGTAAAAAGATAAAAGGAAATAAAATAGAATTCAAAAATGGCCGATGGGGAAAAGTCCAAGATGGCCGATTTGGTTAAAATCGAATCAAATAGTAATTGATCATGAAAAATAGTTTATTCTTTCCATATATTTTTTTAAACAGGACATTACTCTCTTTCTTTCTTTCTTTCTTCTCATTCATAAAATATTTTTCTTTCCTGTCTTAAGAATCGCGTAAAAAAGGACACAAAATAATCCAAGATGGCCGCTTGTTTTAAAACCAACTCAAATTTTATGTGGACATGGATAATAATTTGTATTTTCTTATATATCTATGAATAGCATATTAATGTGAATAACACGATTTATCTATTTATACAACTATGTTTTTTTTGTTTGGATTGTAAGCCATAATGCTCTATAAATATTTTACTATTCCAGTTTGAAGAGCAACCAATAAACTTAATTAGTTAGTAATGACCTATTGGCCAAATCAACCAGACAGTGTTTTTCCTGAGGTGGAATACCTCATCTATCGTCAGCTCCCTACAGATATATACACACACACACACACACACACACCCAGGATGCGACACAAGGTCAATTTCTTAAGCAGAGTATAACCGTTGCACGGACCAGGCAGTAAACGCTTCTCGAACAGACTTCCAAGACTTAAAACCTTTGCACGGACAGGACAGCAAACACTTCTCGAACAGACTTCTCGCACGGTTTACGAACAACTACCCAAGCCTTCCGACACACTCATTTTATAGGCCACGGCAAGGCGACCGATTGGTTAATCTGCAGAGTTTCAGATTTGCATCAGCGCACCTCGGCCCAGCACGCTTCCAAACCGCTCCACAACATGCACATGCAAATCGCGGACGCTTTCGTGCATGATGTCGCGTATCTTGCTCACAACAATCACACAGAGTTTAACAGGTTTGAATTCAGAGTTTTCCTTCCTCTAGACTGGTTACCGAGCCATGATCAAAAGCCAAGTCTGCCCTGCTATTTACCAATAGCTGGAGAGAGAATTGGATTCATACCTTTCCTAAGGGTATTAGCGCAATGTGAAATGCAAATAGCTTTGTCCAGGAATTGAACTCTGGTCAACGATTCCATTTCCCACTACTCTAACCATTAGACCATGCACCTCCATTGCATAGATAAGATTACTATTTACCCATAACTAGAGGGAGAATAGTTTGATTTGTACCTTTCGCAAGGCTTTTAGCAGTATGCGAAATGCTAACAGCTGCATCCATCATTTGAACTCTGATCACTGTGTCCATTTCCTACGACAGTAACCATTACACCACATACCTCCAACAAGATGTCAGCATACCAACTACTATAATACTATTAGGTACCTTCTACAGCTTGAACTATTTTTGTAATGTGATATACATGCTGCAAACTAGCATGTACTAAAATTTTGCAAAATTTTAAAATAGCATTTTTCCCCAAATATTTGTAAATGGAAAATACTGTCAATGGATACATAAGGCTCCTGATTATGAAGAGAAGTTTCCCAAGTCCAACAAGAAATACCTGAAGAAGGCCGAAGGGCACATCAGCCAAAACTCTGTGCAGATAACAATAAAGATGAGGACAATAGTTTGAATTATACAAATAAATACAAAAGTTGAAAGGATAACTTTGGGATGCATCACTGTACAATTAATCAGAAAAACTAAGGTTTAATCTCATCTATCAGTTAAAGATTTAATCGCACTTTTATTTTTATTTGGCTAATTGTTTATTTGCACAGTTATATAGTATTAAGTGTTCCTAACTAATACTAATCATCCATACACAAGAGTATAGTTTAAAGTAACTATTTCCATTTAATACAAATCATTTGTTTGCACACAGTTATATGGTTTAAAGTAACTATTCCTATCTAATAATAATTTGGTTGCACACAGTTATATGTTTTAAAGTAACTATTCCTATCTAATAATAATTTGTTTGCACACAGTTATATGGTTTAAAGTAACTATTCCCATCTAATAATAATTTGTTTGCACACAGTTATATGGTTTAAAGTAACTATTCCCATCTAATAATAATTTGTTTGCACATAGTTATATGGTTTAAAGTAACTATTCCTATCTAATAATAATTTGTTTGCACACAGTTATATGGTTTAAAGTAACTATTCCCATCTAATAATAATTTGTTTGCACACAGTTATATGGTTTAAAATAACTATTCCCATCTAATAATAATTTGTTTGCACACAGTTATATGGTTTAAAGTAACTATTCCCATCTAATAATAATTTGTTTGCACACAGTTATATGGTTTAAAGTAACTATTCCCATCTAATAATAATTTGTTTGCACACAGTTATATGGTTTAAAGTAACTATTCCTATCTGATAATACTGCCCTGTCGGCAGTGGCATTAGACTGGACCGACTGCACCTCTGCAGAGGGGCAAGGCTCCCCCAATAGGGCCACCTGTTGGCTGTGGGTGGCGACCCGTGATGTTTAAGGATAGAACCTAGGTGGCTGAACAGTCCATGACTTGCAATATTCCACTCTAGGCTTTTCTTGGGCTAGACGGGCGGTCGGAGAGGACCCTCTGATTAATCAGCTGGCCACGTCAAGCCCTAGCACCTATATGATTGCCCCAACCCTATTGCCCTAATGGCAACCCCCAATCATTCTTATCATATGGGTGCTAGAAGGCGGTGGCTGAGGGTCTACATGTCCTGGGAATGACGTTAAGCTCTATCTGATGGTGGGGTTCCAGTTCTGGAGGTTTGGGTAATGTGGAGCACCCCTTCATCACCATTGCTTCCTGGTCCACTCTGACCCGGAGTGGTAGTACCTGTTATGGTCCCATCTATGGGTTAAATAGAAAAACATGTTTATAAACAAAATTGTATTATGCATTAAGAATGAATTTATTTCACAACTTTGTCAGCATTAAATGACCCACCAAGGTTGATATGCCGTAAAACAAACCAAACCAAACCAATGATAATTTTTTTGCACATGTAAGGTTTCAAATAGTGATGCACCTGTTCAATATTTAATTGAATGACAAATTAAGCAACCCGAGTCCTTTGTTTATCAAAAAATAACTTTGATTCGGTATTAAGGAAGATTTATGATAATAATTCCCAAATTAATTCTGAAAATATCTTCTCTTCAACATTCTATCAACTGTAAAGTTTATGATTCCCAAATACTAAACATATTTACCTTGCTATCAAGATTTAAAATATCCAGTCTAAACTGAATTTTTCTTTGGGTAGCAAATCTCTTAGAAAAATCTCTGCAAAATATTTTCATTGCTTCATTTACGATGCTATCGCCACACCTAACTTAAAAAGAATTAGGCTGATGCAAAGATTTCCAGCATTTTTATAATGCATCAAACTCGTACCTGGAACGCAGTATCAGGCTTTAAAAATAGCCAGGGAAAATACTTTGCACTTGAATAATGATGTTATGAATTTATATGAATAAAGAAAAACATTTATATATCTTATTATAATGGAGTTTATGTGTTTTTCTGTCTGTAACTGAAACTATATTACTACTCAAGACACAATTCCCTTAGATATAATGTCCCTTTCTCAATGATTTTATTTCAATTTAAACCTCAATTATTAATAAAATTGTTTTACATTATTAATACTGTTAACCATATCTACATACTAACAACATGCAATTATATTTATATATACAACAAAATAGTGGTTTACAATGTGAATGGGAAGGCTAATTTGCATATTGATATTAAAAATTTGATTTTAATAAATATGTGCTTAGTATTATTGATTTCTAACTGTTTGGTTTTATTTTAATGAATATAAGCAAAAATCTCTTCAATGAATCTTAAATGAAATCCATTAACAAGAAAAAATAACTGTCATTTTATTCTTTACTTCCTCTTTTAACTAAATACTTAAATTAGAAAAAATAACAATGAAAGACGAGAGTGATGGAAGAATAAGTTTCAGTTGTTCTATTTATCGATTATACCCTCCTCTATTTCAAATCTTTTTATCTGCATTCTTATTTAGTTTCATTAGCCTTTCTAATTTGATATAATATTTTATTACATTAAAACTTAAATACTTGCACCCGGAGGGTGCATATATTTGCTAGTATATATAATATAAAAATAAAAATAAAAAATTCTCCTGACGCCCATGACACCTCTCTTCCCCTACCTCTTACCAATACACACACACACACACACACACACACACACAAAACCTTAAGGTTTATTTCCGCAGTTGTTCATCGCAAAAAAAATTTATACACACACACACACACACAACCACGCACCTAAAAAATGCACAATGTTTCCTTTCGATACACACACTTACACCATCCCATACTCACGCCGTAAAATAGAATATTTGACGTCATATTTCAAACCGTCTCCCCTTTTTTCAAACCTCAAAAATTTTTAAACTGACTGAATAACAATAACTACCACTCGCTTTTCTCGTTATTTTGTGATAAATAATTTCTTATCACCTTCCATATACCAACAAATGCCCTGAAGATGATCTAATTAATAGATCGAAACACTGCAGCGTCGGCCAATAAACTCATCACTTAACCCATTTAAACCTGTGTTTTTTCATTTTTCCTAATATACTACATATATATATATATATATTTTTTTTTTATGATGTTTCATTTTTTTATTTATTTGTTGTTGTTTTTTTTTATGAAGAAGTCAGTTGAACAGGAAACTAAGATATACATTGGATCTTTTTGTTAGGCTTAGAATTTGTAATTCTATCATTGCTATCTGTCATAAATTTTGTGAATTTGAGAAGATTTTTTCTGGCTAAATAATTTCTTTTTTCAGAGGGTCCCTGTATTTTGTAAAACCGTCTGATGAGACTGAGGCTCTTAAGAATTTTTTAGAATTTTTTAAATTTCTGGTTAAAATAAATTATTACGGGATGATGGTTTAAGTTTTTCTTTCTTTGAAAGTTATATATTTTATATGTACATATATATATGTTTGTTATTTTTTAGATATATTACTTAATTATTCTTATTGTTTTAGAGAAATAATTTATATGTGTGTATGTATATGTGTGTGTGTGTGTGTGTATATATATATATATATATGTAAAAATGGAATTGGAAATGAATCCGACAATATGAGGAAGAATGAATAAAGAAAAGAGAGAACAGAATGGATAATAAAAGATGAATTTAATCAATATCACTTACACATGTGTTTCGGTCAGTTCATCTGTGTGAAAATATTCCACACACAGAAGATTCGACCTTCATCAGAGTGAAATTTTTATTTTGAATAAAATTTTGAATAAAATTTTTATTCTGTTCTCTCTTTTCTTTATTCATTCTTCCTCATATATATATATATATATATATATATATATAAAATGAATTTATATGAATAAAAAGTATGGAAAACTTTTGCCTCAAAATTTTAAGTTACCCATTGAATTAGTATTATAAATGAAATAATGAAAATATTTTTCACAAGGCGGTCGGTGGGGGGTGGGTAGGTTTGCTTGTTTTTTTTGCTTCAAGGCATATCAACACTCATGGGTTATTTAATGCCAAATCTTTTTCTTTGAAGGTGGGTATACATGATTTATAAGTGATTAGTTTCTTGTTAAGTATCTTGTTTATCAAATATATTGGTTGGTTGGATTTTATGGCATGTCAATCCTTGTTGGATTATTTTCTGCCAAAGATGTTTTATTAATATTTGTTGGGTATTAAAATTGTTTTTAAAAACTCATTTTTTGATCTATTTAAACATTAAATGGGATCCTAACCGGTACTACCACTCCCGGTCAGAATGGACCTGGGAGAATTGGAACCTCACCACTAGATGCAACTTAATGTCCTACACAGGACACTTAGACCCTCAGCCACCACATTCTAGCACATATATGATAAAAAGGAAGAGCGTGGTGTAATGGTTAAAGTCATGGGAAATGGACTCGTTGTCCCGAGTTCAAATCCTGGACGTGGTAATTGCATTTCACTTAGCTCTAATACCCTTGGGAAAGGTATGAATCCTATTCTCCCTCCAGCTATGGGTAAATAGCAGGGCAGACTGGGTTCTTTAACTATAGCTAGTAACCAGTCTAGGAGAAGGAAAAATCTGAATTCAAACCTGTTGAACTCCGCTTAAGAAATTGACCTCGTGTCGTATCCTGCTCGTGCGGAGGAGTTGGTAAATATATATATGATAAAAAGGGTTGGTGGCTTGCCATCAGAGAAATAGGGTCGGGACAATCATATAGGTGCTAGAGCTTGATGTATCCACCTGATTAATTGGAGGAGGTTTCTTTGACTGGAGGGCACCTCGTCCGAAAAGTTGTGTATATAACAATAAAGATGAGGACAATAGTTTGAATAATACTGTTACATTTTTAAGGGCCGTTCTTTGGCCTTAAAGCAGAAGCGCTTATCCAGAGGAATTGGATCCTTGATAAAGAGTCCCTCGATAATGAATCCTTTGGTTCCTCTGGTAAAGAGTTCTCAGTTTCTGGTAAAGAGTCCCTCGATAACGAATCCTTTGGTTCCTCTGGTAAAGAGTTCTTCGATAATGAATCCTTTGGTTCCTCTGGTAAAGAGTTCTCAGTTCTTTGTAAAGAGTCCTTCGATAATGAATCCTTTGGTTCCTCTGGTAAAGAGTTCTCAGTTCTTTGTAAAGAGTCCTTCGATAATGAATACTTTGGTTCCTCTGGTAAAGAGTTCTCAGTTCCTGGTAAATAGTCCTTCGATAATGAATACTTTGGTTACTCTGGTAATCGTATAATTCCTTCCTGGGTATTGGCAAAGGTCCAGTAATCCTATGTCCATTTTCAATGAGCGCATTTGTAATTATGACCAGTGGGGGGGGTAAATAGTGTGTCTTCCACGCAGTATGTTTAGTGATTGGCTACAGGAGTTAATGACGTGACCTTGGTCAGTCTATAAATCCTGGTGGAGAATTAGATTTGGTTGGTTGGGTTTTATGGCATGTCAACCCCTTGGGTCATTTTATGCCGAATACTTCTATTGGTAAAAAACAAAATGTTTACTGCTGACAAAGTTTTGAAATAATTTCATTTTTAATGGATAATACAATTTTTTTTATAAACTCAGTTTTCTATTTAACCCATAGATGGGACCCTAACAGGTACTACCACTCCGGGTCAGAGTGGATCAGGGAGCAATGGTGATGAAGGGGTGCTCCACATTACCCAAACCTCCAGAACTGGAACCTCTCCATCAGATAGAGTTTAACATCATTCCAAGGACATGTAGACCCGCAGCCACCGCCTTCTAGCACCCATAGGATAAAAAAGGTTGGTGATTGCCATGAGGGCAATAGGTTGGGGCAATCATATAGGTGCTAGGGTTTGATGTGACCAGCCGATTGATCGGAAGGGGCCTCTTCGACCGCCCGTCTAGCCCAAAGTCATGACCTGCTCATCTATCTGGGTTCTATCCTTAAGCATCATGGGTCGCCACCCACGGCCAACAGGTGGCCCCATTGGGAGAGTCTTACCCCTCTGCAGAGGTGCAGTCAGTGCATTCTGACGCCCCAGCCGACAGGGCGGGGAGAATTAGAGCACATCTTATATCAGAAGAACTCCAACAATTACAAATTATGAAGCCACATCTCAAAGAAAAAAAAAGAAAATAAAGAGAAATCGGTTTCTTATTTATTTTTACTCTTTATTTATCCGCCCTGTCGGTGGGGTGTTAGAATGCACCGACTGCACCTCTGCAGTGAGGTAAGACTCTCCCCAATGGGGCCACCTGTTGGCTGTGGGTGGAGACACGTGATGCTTAAGGATAGAGCCCAGGTGGATGAGCAGTTAATGACATGCAATACTCTACTTGGGCCCTATCTTGGGCTAGATGGGCGGTCAGAGAGGCCCCCTCCGATCAATCGGCTGGTCACGTCAAGCCCTAGCACCTATATGATTTTCCCAACCCTATTGCCCTCATGGCAATCCCCAATCCCTTTTTATCATATGGGTGCTAGAAGGCGGTGGCTGCGGGTCTACATGTCCTGGGAATGACATTAAACTCTATCTAATGGTGAGGTTCCAGTTTTGGAGGTTTGGGTAATGTGGAGCACCCCTTCATCACTATTGCTCCCTGGTCCACTCTGACCCGGAGTGGTAGTACCTGTTAGGGTCCCATCTATGGGTTAAATAGAAAAATGTATTTAAAAAAAAATTGTATTATCCATTAAGAATTGATTTATTTCAAAACTTTATCGGCATTAAATGACCCACTGAGGTTGATATGCCGTAAAACAAAACAAACCAAAATCTTTATTTGTGACAATACTCTGTATATATATATTCTAACTTATCCAGATAATCATGTTTTGGTATTTAGCCGAATATGCCAAGCTGAAATTTAAATCTTCTGAATACAAAGAGCAAGAGGAGTGTCCTTTGAAATTGAATGAGTGTTGCACACTTCTGGGACATCTTGGCTGGTTGATTAACAAATAGTTCTCTCTCTTTAGTAGGCCACATACTCAATAGTAAGCTTTGTGTTGTTGTTGGGTCTTTTTTTCTCTCTCTCTCTCTCTACTGGCATTTAACCACATTGCTTCATATTGCAGCTGCAATGCACAATATGTATTCAATCTTTTATTGGAGAAGGCCAAGTTTATATACAAATGTGTGTAACTCAAACTTTCAATTGTTGTTGTTGGTGTTGTCTCTCCATAAATTTATCTTCAGAAAAAACTTAGATTATATTGTAGTCTATGACTGTGGCATTCAATTGAGGTTTAATGGTTAGCAAGCTAGTCTTGCAGTTCCATTACAACTGAAAAGTGAGTTTCATTGTTGCTGGATGCCTCATATTTGTGACCTTGTGTCACATTTGTAATCTCTATGTCTATGTTACCCCTCTCTCTCCCCTCTTTTATATATACTAGCAAATATATGCACCCTCCGGGTGCAAGTATCTAAGTTTTGATATAATAAAATATCATTTTAAATTAGAAGGGCTAATGAAACTGACTAAGAATGCAGATAAAAAGATCTGCAACAGAGGGGGTATAATCGAAAAATTGAAACTAACTATTCCATCATTTTCCATTACTCCCCTCTTTCATTGGTAAATTTTCCTAATTTAACTATTTAGTTAAAATAGGAAGTAAAGGATAATATTACAGTTATTTCTTCTTGTAAATAAATTTCTTTTAAGATTTATCCACGAGATTTTTGTTTATATTTCTTAAGATAAAACCAAACAATCAGAAATCAATAATACCAAGCACATATTTATTAAAATAAAATTTTAAATATCAATATGCAAATTAGCCTTCTCGTTCAAACTGTAAACCGCTATTTTGTTGTATATATAAATACAGTTGCATGTTATTAGTATGTATATATGGTCAACAGTATTAATAATGTAAAACAATTTTTATTAATAACTGAAGGTTTAAAAGAATGAAATCATGGAGAATTTGACGTAAATAATTAAGGGAATTGTGACTTGAGTAGTAATATAGTTTCGGTTACAGACAGAAAAACACACAATCTCCATTATAATAAGATATATAATGTGTGTGTGTGTGTGTGTGTGTGTGGTGGAGATGTGAGGAATGAAGGACAAAACTCAGACAAAAGTGTTCTTTCATTCCTCACATCTCCACCACATTCTGTCGGATTCATTCCAATCCTCTTTCCACATACACACACACACACACATATATATATATATATATATATACACTAGACAAAATGTGACGAGCTGGTGTTGCATAGCGCGTCGTCACTGTTCTAAATTGCAATAGTTTTATCTTCGTTGTAAGGGATGACAATAACACCAAAGTTATCCTCCAGAAGTTTATTGAAATAAATTCAAGCTTCTTAACTTCGAGAGAGAGGGTCAGTTTAATCAATATATTCAGTCTTTACACTTTCGGTCCTTCAATTAAATTTCTGGGCGACAAGCTTTTTCAGTTGGTAAATATTAACGCTAGCTTTTCCGACACCAACTACGCGAGGTCCCGCTCGGCCGACTACTGACTCCGATCCCTCACTCTCTCCTCCGGTACTCTGACGACTGACCTGTCTGAAGCCCTCTCGGTTCTTTTATCTTCATAGCTACACCCACGTATTTTTATCTCTTGATCTGATAACAGGCAGGTGTTAAAAACTTCTTTGTTTAATAAAACCGGGAATTCATATTTCCCTTTGTACAATATATAACACTCCTCCTTATCTCATTTTTCAAAAATGTTCACGTGGACATTTTTCTAACGCCCCCTATCATTCATTTTTCTTTTCTTTTGCTTTTGATTTCTCTAAACTAGTCTATCTGACCTCTCTCTCTCTTTCTACATGTTTACAAAATATGAAATAAAAGTAAAAACAAAACAATACAACACCAAGCAAATGCAGAGTTAAAATCTCATACAGCAAATTAACAATGAGCAAACAATTTTTTTTTTTTTTTTTTTTTGTACAACTTCCCTAACCATTTCTTTCTCGCTCTTTTTATATTCATATATAATCAACTTCTTTATTCTTCATTACTTTATCTTTCAACTATTTTTCTACTTTCCAACTTGATGGTCATTTCTCTTTAACATAGAAAAAAAATCTTTACAAATCTCGTCCTTTTGGGCACAAATTATTATTACCAATGATAACAATAAAGGCAATAACAATAAAAAAAAATTATGACAGTACCTAGTGAAAATTCTCACTAGCGACAAAGCAGTGTCGACAATTCTTTTGAATCGAATACTGTTCTTTCAAAAGGAAAGAAAAAATAAATTTAAACAAGCTGGGCAAAAATATCACTGATGGCGTCTTTTAATTCCTTTCTTTTCATTTCCCGACATCTATCCTTCTCTTCATTGTCAATTCGAACATTTTCTTCGGGTTTAACTGTTGCTACTTTTCCTATTTCTCTTAACTTTTTTTCGGCCTGTCTACTAACCTTATCACGCGAACTCACAGATTCTAACATTGCCTCCTCCTGACGCGTATTCCTATTCTTTTCTAATATTTCTTTGTACATAGCTATCTTTCGCGTTCTGAGGGGCACGTAAACATCATCGCTATCAGAGTTACCTGGACTCTCCTCGGTATCATAATTTTCTGAGGGTGCATTTTTAATTACCGGCTTTATTATTTTTGGAGCAACCTCCACTACGGGGTTTAACACCCTCGGCTCTATGCTCGGTGTGTCTATCTTATCGGGCTTTTTTTTAATTTCACTACTACTTTTAACATTGCCAACACTAGTTTGATTAACCCGTTGGATTATCTTATCATTCTTTCCATACGTAACATTATTCATAAAACCTCTATTATATGGTTTATCCCTCGTGTTTATACATTCACCTCTAAAATAATTTCGATTACCTATCCTATTCGATGAGTCTATCGCACTGACAGTGTACGTCTGTCTCTTATTCCGTTCGGGGGGCTTTTTATTAACTGGTACTCGCCATTTTGCAGCATTTCTCTGGGGGCAATTCCACCTCAGATGCTTGTTCGACCTGCATATCCAGCATAATCGATCCCTATTCCTATAGTACCTAGGCTGACGTACTGTTCGGTGATTTATCCTATTATCACACCTATCGTGGGATCTTTTATTGTGCCCTACTGCATTGATGTGCACCGCGCGTCTTCTAGCGTGGCAAATCTCCATCGGTGCAGGATCAATATTGGGAGGAATCCTAATTCTAGCCCTTAATTTATCCTCTGAGAGTGCTAGTTGATAGGCGCTCTCAACTGTTGGGGGATCACTTCTTAGTACGAATACCTTAACTTCGGGATCCGCTAATCCTTCTATAAAACAGCACTTAATCTGCTGTTGCACTATCGCTAAATTTTTGTCAATTTCACCGTATGCATTATTAGCTAAATCCGTTATTTTATTCATATAATCATGCACATTTTCCTGTGTGTCCTGTTTAATGTTAACTAATTGCCTTAAGTAATAATGTGCATGGTGAGTGATCCCAATGTATTCTCTAATGACTTGTTTTAAGCCTAACCACGAGATATCCTTATTACCTTCTATAATTTTATATACAAAATCTCCTATATTTCCTCTCGTGGTTATAATTGCTACCCTACATTTATCAGCTTCTTTAGCTTCTATTGAGGCAAAATATTTTTCCATACTTTGAACCCACACCTGAAATTTACTTTCATCCTTACTACTTAACGGTGTAATCTGCTGCAAGTAGAAGTCACTCTTTAATATATTTGTTAGTGATTTTGCTGTGTTAATTAACTCGGCTGTGAGTGCCTGAAATAAGTCCTTAATTTGTGATTCCATCATTATATATCAAAACAATACAACATAAAACAAGAGAGCGAAAAGAAAAGAAAATGGCCAAAAAGTATGTGGGAAGTTGTACTTACGTATAGTCGTCTGATAGAAAGTTCAATTTTCTTCTTTTTTTTTCTCTTTTTTAAATGTCCTTTGTTATAATTCTGTCTTCTTCTTTTGTTTAAAATATGTCCGTAATAATTTTTTTTTTGTCGTTTTCAAAGTCTATATATAGTGAGTCCTTCTCGTTCTTTCTTTGTTTTTTTTGTTTTTTGTTTTTTTTTTTTTCCGGGGAGTCCAAGTTTACGTTGATTTTCGTTGGGTGTTTTTTTCTTTCTGTTTGGTGTTTTTCCACTTTTACGTTTATTTTCCGCAAAATTCCGGCCGAATTGAGTCGTTCTTCACGTTGTGTTTTTTTTTTTTTTTTTTTTTTTTTTTTTTTTTTTTGTGGTAACCAGCAGGTTTTTATGGGTCCTTGATGAACCCTCGTGGTTCACGTGCACCAAATCGATATATATGTTGCATAGCGCGTCGTCACTGTTCTAAATTGCAATAGTTTTATCTTCGTTGTAAGGGATGACAATAACACCAAAGTTATCCTCCAGAAGTTTATTGAAATAAATTCAAGCTTCTTAACTTCGAGAGAGAGGGTCAGTTTAATCAATATATTCAGTCTTTACACTTTCGGTCCTTCAATTAAATTTCTGGGCGACAAGCTTTTTCAGTTGGTAAATATTAACGCTAGCTTTTCCGACACCAACTACGCGAGGTCCCGCTCGGCCGACTACTGACTCCGATCCCTCACTCTCTCCTCCGGTACTCTGACGACTGACCTGTCTGAAGCCCTCTCGGTTCTTTTATCTTCATAGCTACACCCACGTATTTTTATCTCTTGATCTGATAACAGGCAGGTGTTAAAAACTTCTTTGTTTAATAAAACCGGGAATTCATATTTCCCTTTGTACAATATATAACACTGGGTCATCCATTGATCTCTGGGTATATAATTGGGATTAGTGAAATGTGAATTTAAAAAAAAGAAATTAGGCCAGAAAATTTTTTTAAAAACCCAAAAAACAAACATTAAAATAATTTTGTAAGATTTCTAAGAAAGAGAATGTTTGACCTAATTTAAATTTATTAAGAGCCAAGATGTTGAAGCTACGGGTTGGCTGTTTATGAAAATTAACATACAAATACACCAGCATCAGCCGAATTTCCAGCCCAACTTAGATATTTTCCGAGTCGTGTTTTTGTCACTTTTTGTTGGCAAATTTAATGTAGATATTTAAATGCCTCCCCCAGAATTTTAGCAGCAAATCAATGTAAATATTTCCGAGTCGTGTTTTTGTCACTTTTTTGTTGGCAAATTAATGTAGATATTTTAAATGCCTCCCCCCAGAATTTTAGCAGCAAATCAATGTAAATTTTTCCGAGTCGTGTTTTTGTCACTTTTTGTTGGCAAATTAATGTAGATATTTTAAATGCCTCCCCCAGAATTTTAGCAGCAAATCAATGTAAATATTTTCCGAGTCGTGTTTTTGTCACTTTTTTGTTGGCAAATTAATGTAGATATTTTAAATGCCTCCCCCCAGAATTTTAGCAGCAAATCAATGTAAATATTTTCCGAGTCGTGTTTTTGTCACTTTTTTGTTGGCAAATTAATGTAGATATTTTAAATGCCTCCCCCCAGAATTTTAGCAGCAAATCAATGTAAATATTTTCCGAGTCGTGTTTTTGTCACTTTTTTGTTGGCAAATTAATGTAGATATTTTAAATGCCTCCCCCCAGAATTTTAGCAGCAAATCAATGTAAATATTTTCCAAGTCCCCTTTTAAGAAAGAGTAAGAGAGTTAAATGAAGATTATTATGCTTTTTGCATATTGAACTATTTTGCAGTAGCTCTTAAGTAAACATATATAACGTTGTAATAATTAAATTATCATACTGTGGTATATCGATAGGTCCTGCTAGTATATATTATAAAATATTTTTGCTACATGTCTTAACTGAAAAGTGTTGGGTCGCAAGAGATTTAATGTTTTAGGTTAAAAGCTAGCTGGTTATTCTTGGTGTGTATTCCTAGGGTTTGCTTTTAACCCCATCATATTTGGAGGTTGCACTGAAAGGAATTCAAGGAAAGAAAAGGAAGAGATAAAAGGTAGCTTTAGGATTTAGGCTTTATTCACAGGTCATAGCCACCACATGGTAAGGAAATTCTTCCTGGCCAGTAGTAGTGTATAGTCCTAGTTTAGGCCTAAGTTTGAATCGCCGAGAGATTATCTTGGGGGTCGGAAGTGGGTCCTTTTTCCTGCACAAGCTCACGGGAGTTTGATATCTTATCTATTTATTTATTTAAATTTCATTTTAATCCCCACAAAAGTCAACAAATCTTATAAAGCTTATATTTTTTTTTACTACTAAAAAAAAAGTAAAGTCGTCGGGGCGGCCTAATGTCGGTATCAACCAGTCAGCGAGGTAGTCTATCCACTTTTCAATAGCGCTAGACCAAGGAGATTGTTTTAGTATCTGAGGTGGAGCGCCACACCTACCATCAGTTCCTTACTCTACCACACAGATCCCTGTGCTACTCGACCGGTATCGAACTAGGAACCTTGTGGTTTCTAGCCGAACGCTCTACCGACTGAGCTAACTCGGCCCCTTTTTTTTACTACTACTTGACATAAAAAGATAATTCTTATGGTTAAATTGGACATGTTTTTATTGAAACACCCTTGCAGATGAAAGTGGGGAAAGCATGATGAAAAAGCTAAAGATTAAGTTAAGCAAAAATGAAGGGAAAAAAAACTTGTTGTAATTAAGGAAAACTTTCTTTACATTCTATTTTGTGTTTTTATACAATACAATGCTATTTTTCTTATTTAAAAAAACGTATGAAAAAAATTAGGATATTTTTTTTGGAGGGGCTGGAATGGATTAATGACATTTCAACTAATTTGTTTTACGGCATATCAACCTCGGTGGGTCATTTAATGCCGACAAAGTTGTGAAATAAATTCATTCTTAATGTATAATACAATTTTGTTTATAAACTCAGGTTTTTCTATTCAACCCATAGATGGGACCCTAACAGGTACTACCACTCCGGGTCAGATAAAAAGGGGTTGGGGCTTGCCATAAGGGCAATAGGGTTGGGATAATCATATAGGTGCTAGGGCTTGACGTGACCAGCCAATTGATCGGAGGGGCCTCTCCAACCGCCCGTCTAGCCTAAGTAAGGTTCTAAGAGGAGTGTTGCATGTCATGGACTGCTCAACCACCTGGGTTCTATCCTTAAGCATCACTGGTCGCCACCCACGGCCAACAGGTGGCCCCATTGGGGGAGTCTTACCCCTCTGCAGAGGTGCAGTCGGTGCATTCTAACGCCGCAGCCGACAGGGCGGAAATAATTTCAATTGAACAAATTGATTTAATATATAAGGAAGAGCGTGGTGTAATGGTTAAAGTCATGGGAAATGGACTCGTTGCCCAGAGTTCAAATCCTGGACTTAGCTGTCTACATTTCACATAGCGCTAATACCCTTGGGAAAGGTATGACTCCTACTCTCCCTCCACCTATGGGTAAATAGTAGAGCAGACTGGGCTCTTCAGCCTTGGTTAGGCAACCTGTCTTGGAGAAGGAAAACTCTGAATTCAAACCTGTTAAACTCTGCTTAATAAATTGACCTTGTGTCGCATCCTTTTTGTGCAGAGGGGTTGGTAAATATATAAATATATAAGGAAATTGAATTACGAGCACGGTCACTGTGTGTGTGTGTGTATATATATATATATATATATATATATATATATATATATATATACACATTTGGTACCACCAAAATAAGTCACGTGATCAGTTTAGGCCATATTGAAGGATGAAACGTAAATATTTTTTAACTTTTAAAAAAAAATCTCGCAAAAAAGAAATAATGAACATAAAAAGTTGTTATAAGAAAAACAGTTAATTCAAAGATCAAATTATCCGATTGGGGAAAAATTACTCACTGTTATCTTGAAAAATAAGTAAAACAGTCCATTTTTTTTTTTACGACACGGTCCGTTTCTTTATTGATATTCTTTTTAGCGGAATTCTGTATTCATGGTTCTTTTACTAAAATAACTCTGGCATTGAAACTTATAAAAATCTTCTGAAACAATTATTCAGCCTCTTATCTTTATAGAAAAAAGTAAAAATCATTTTTGTCGGTTCATTTTTTCATATTTCATAAAATAAAATAGGGGGGTTAGACCTCGTAAAAAAAAAAATATTTCCCCCAATATATTTTAGGAAAAAACTATTTCAGACATATTTTCATCAAAAGCTAAGTAATTATGTAAATTTTCATGAAAATTGGACCATTAATTGATTTTTCATAGAATTTTTAAAAAAGCCTCTAGTCATAACTTGTTTTTGGCTACATTAAATTTCAATTAATTTAACGGTGCAAAAATGTAAATATTGTTTTTCATTTATAATTTTCATTATTTCCGTAAGCTGAAATTTTTTTTAAAAATCCTCATGAGTTTTTTTAATGTTTCGTCTTTCGAATGGTCAAAAAATTGTCAAATTGTCATTAATAATTAATTAATCAATATTATTAATATTATTATCACTTTCTTTTAATGTTAGTAAATTTTGCTGTATACTTTTTGGTACATTGTACAATTTTAATCCTTTACTGAATTTACTACTATTTTAGTTTTTATATAACTTTTTGATAATACACGTGTGTGTGTGTGTGTGTGTGTGTATATATATATATGTTTGTGTGTGTATATATATGTGTGTGGTTATATATATTGTGTGTGTGTATATATATGTGGTGTGTGTGTGTGTGTGTATATTGTGTGTGTATATATTGTTGTGTGTTGTGTATGTGTGTATATATATGTGTGTTGTGTGTGTATATGTTTGTGTGTGTATATATGTTTGTGTGGTATGTGTGTTATATATATATATGTGTATGTGTGTGTATATATATGTTTGTGTGTATATATATATGTGGTGTGTATGTGTGTATATATATGTTGTGTGTATGTGTGTTGTATATATGTTTGTGTGTTTATATATGTGTGTGTGTGTATATATGTTGTGTATGTGGTGTGTATATATATGTGTGTGTGTGTGTATATATATTTGTGTGTGTGTGTGTATGGTGTGTATATATATGTTTGTGTGTATATATATGTGTGTGTGTATGTGTGTGTATATATATGTTGTGGTGTGTGTGTGTATGTGTGTTATATATATGTGTGTGTATGTGTTGTATATATATGTTGTGTGTAGTGTGTGTATATATATATGTTGTTGTATGTTGTATATATATATGTTGTGTGTGTATTGTTGTATATCATAATTATTTGTGTTGTGTGTATTTTATTGTTTGTTGTGTTATGTGTGTATATATATTGTTTGTGTGTGTTATGTGTGGGATATATATATGGTTTTGGTGTGTGTGTATGGTGTATATATATTGGTGTGGTGAGTGTATGAATTTGTGTGTTGGTCATGTATGTATATATATATGTTTGTTGTGTGTATGTTTGTGTATATATATATGTTTGTGTATGTGTGTGTATGTGTGTATATATATATGTTTGTTGGTTGTGTTATTATATAATTTTGTGTTGTGTGTGGTATTATGTGTTGTTGTGTATATATATGTTTGTGTTATGTGTGTTATATATAATATATGTTTGTTTGTTGTATATAATATTTGTGTGTGTGTGGTGTATGTATATTGTTGTGTGTGGATGTGTGTATGTATATTTGTGTGTGTATGTGTGTTAATAATGTTGTGTGTGTATGTGTGTGATATATGTGTGTATGTATAGTGTATGTGAATGTTATGTTTGTGTGTTGTGTATATATATATATGTGTGTTTTTTTGTGTATATATATTATATATATATGTTGGGTGTAATATAATATAGTTTCGTGTGTTGTGTATATATATATGTTTCTGGTGGTGTGTGTGTGTATATATATGTTTTGTGGTGTGAGTGATGTGGTTTATATATTGTGTGTATATATATGTTGTGTGTTTATATAATATATGTTTGTGTGTGTGGTGTTATATATATATATAGTTTGTGTGTGTGGTTATATATATATATGTTGTGGTGTGTATATATATATAATTTTTGTGTGTGTTGATATATATGTTATTATTTTGTGTGGTTATATAATATATTATGTTGTTTGTGTTGTATATATATATATATGTTTGTGTGTGTATATAAATTTGTTTGTGATGTGTGAAATATATATTATATGTTTTGTGTGTGTTGGTGTTATTATATATATTAAGTTTGTGTATATATATATTGTGTGTGTTGTGATATATATATGTTTGTGTGTATATAATATATATATTGTGTGGTGTTGTGGTGTTTGTATATATTTAAGATGTTGTGGTTGTTGTTTATGTGTGTGTGTGTATATATATATATGTTGGTTATAATGTGTGTGTGTGTATATATATATATATGTGGTGTGGATATATATTATATATAGTTGTGTTAATTATATATATATGTGTATATATGATATATATAGTATATATTTTGTGTGTGTGTATATATAATATGTTGCGTGTAATATGTATATATATATATGTTTGTGGTATAATAATATTGTTGGATATATATGTTTGTGTGAGTGTGTATATATATATGTTTGTGTGTTGTATGTGTAATATATATTGTCGTGTGGTGTGTATATATTTATATTTTTTGTGTTATATATATGTTTGTGTGTATGTATATATATATTATATATATTGTTGTGTGTGTGATATATAGTTTTGTATATATATATATATGTTGTGTGGTATTGTATATTATATATTGTGTGTGTGTTTATGGTTGGTATGGTTAATATATATATATATATATGTTGTTGATGTGTATATATATATGGTGGTATTATATTGGTTGTGTTGGTTTATATAATATATATGGTCTGTGATATATATATAGTATGTTTATATGTGTGTGTTGTTATATATATATGTGTTATGGTAGTATATATAGTATATGTTGTATGGAATGTGGTGTTATAATATATTGATTAGTGGTTTATTAGTATGTATATTATGATATGATGTGTGTAATATTATTATGTTTGTATATATTAGTGTTGATATATATATTATGGTTTATATAAATATATATAGTTAGTGTGTGATTGTATATAGTTAATATGTATATATTTTTTTTTTGGTATAATATATATAGTTGGTGGGTATATTATATATATGTGGTGTATGGTGTGTATAGCTATATATATGTTTGTGTTATATATATATTGTGTAATATATGTTACTTGTGTGATATTATGTTTTTTGGTATATATTAAATGTTGTGTGTATATGAAATTTGTTTGTAATTATATAGTGTTATAGTTAATTTATTTTGTGTGGTAATTATATATATAAATGTTTGTGTGTGATGTTATAATATATATAGTTGTTGTGGTGTATTGAATTTATATAACTATATGTGGATGTTGTTAAAAATATATGTGTGTTGATATATATAATAGTTTTAGAATATAGTTGTGGTGTTATAGATGTAATATATATGATGTGAATTGATTTTTGTTATATATATATATGTGTGTAGATATTATGTTATGTAATGTATAGGTTATATATATATGTGGTGTATATTATATATGGAGATTATATATAATATATGTTGTGAATGTTGTGATTATAATATTTTGTTGTGTGGTATATATAGTATAAGGTGTGTAATTATATTGTTTCTGTAGTGTAATATATAAGTTTGTGGTATATTGTATATTTGGTGTGATATATATATGGTTGGTGTGTGTTTGTTATTATGTTGTGTGATGAATTATATATTATATATTTTGTGTGTTGATATAAGAATATATATTTTGGTATATATATATGATGTGTTGGTTATTATATATATAGGTGTTTAATATTGTTTATAATATATTTTTGGTGTGTAGTATATAAATGTGTGTGGTTGTAATATAGTATATATTGGTATATATTTATGTGGTGTAGATACTATATATATATGTTGGTGTATAATTATGTATAATATGGTTATTATATTTGATATATATATATGTATTATGTTGTGAATGTGTAGTATATATATATGTTTGTGTTATATATATGTTGTTTGATTTATGGTGTGTGTGTAGTTAATTAATATGTTGTGTGTATGATAGGTAATATAGTGCGTATATGAAATATATGGTTAATGTGTTATTATGTGTGAATATGTCTATATATAGTTTTGTGTTACTAATATATATAGTGAGAATTATGTATATATATATTATATATATGTGTTGTATATATATATGTTTATATACATTTTTTAGTGTTAATTGTAGTGTCGTATGTTATATATTCAATCTTGTGTTATATATATATGTGTATAATAGTTGTGTTATATATATTTTATGTGTGTTTATTATATATATATATGTGCTATATATATATAGTTGGTATATATAGTATGTGTTATATATATAAGATATAATATATGTGTGATATATAGTATGTGTATTTATATACTATAGGGTACTAATACTAGTGTGGATTATATAATTATGTGATATATTGATATTGATGTGAATAATATATAGTTGTATGTAATAATTATGTGATGTTAAGTGTTAGATATATATATATTTATATATATCGTTGTGTATTATATATATATATATATTGTGTGTAGAAATATATAATATAATATTGTATGATGTATGTTATAAATATAGTTGTACTTAATATATAATATTATATATGTGCTGTATGTATATTATATATATATATATATACTATATATTGTGTGTAAAATTCTAATATATGTGTCGGTTATTTATAATATATATATATATATGGTATTATATATATATATATACTATAAGTATTTGTTGTGTGATATTATAGTATATATCGTTGCATATATATAGTATATATTTTATATTATATATATATATATGGGAGTTTGTTGTATGATTAATATACTACCTATGTTGTTATATATCATCTATCAATAATATGTGAGATACATGGCAATGATATATTGTTTATAAATATAATATACTCTTGTGTGTGTTGTGTATATTATATTATATAATATGTGTTTGTGTATTGTATATATTGTATAATATATATATGTTGTGTGTTTGTATATGAGTATATATAGTATGTTGTTGTGTGTAATATTATATTATGTGTTTTGTAGTATGTAATTATATATATATGTGTGTGTATATGTATATATATGTGAGTGTTTATATGTAATATATGTTGTGTGTGTGTATAGTATATATATATGTGTGTGTGTATATGTATATAATTGTGTGTGTGTATATATATACTTGTTGTGGTGATGTTTTAATAATATAGTTGTTGTGTGTGTGTGTGTGTATATGTAATATATATTGTTTGTGGTGTTGATATATATATATATATATATTTGGTGTGTTGTGTATATATATATATATATATATAATATAATGTTGTGGTTTGTGTGTAAATATATATATATATATATATGTTTGTGTTGTGTATATATATATATATAATATATAATATTTGTGTGTTTGTGTGTATATATATAATATATAATAATGTTTGGTGTGTATGTGTAATATATATATATAATATGTTTTGTGTTGGTATGTGTTATATATATATGTGTGTGTTTTATGTGATGTATAAATATATATGTTGTGTGGTTGTATGTTGTGTAATATATATGTTGTTGTGTGGTATGTGTGTATATATATATGTTTGTGTGTATGTTGTATATATATAGTTTGTGTTGTATGTGTGTAATATATATGTTTGTGTGTGTGTATGTGTGTATATAATATGTTTGTGTGTGTATGTATGTGTTATATATATGTTTGTGTGTGTGTAGTTGTATATATATTGTGTATGTGTATTGTATATATATATGTTTGTGATGTGTTAGTGTATATATATATGTTTGTGTGTGGTTATATTATATGTTTGTGTGTGTGGTTGTTGTATATATATATATGTGTGTGTGTGTGTATTATATGTTGTGTGTGTAGTGTGTATATATATAATAGTGTGTTATATGTGATATATATATGTGTGTGTGTTGTGTGATTAATATGTTTGTGTGTTGTGTGTATGTTGTGTGTATGATATTATATGTTGTGTGTGTATGTTTATTATATTTTGGTGTGTGTATTTGTGTATATATGTGTGTTATATATTGTGTGTAGTGTGTGTATATATTGTGTATGTTATGATAATTGTGTGTGTGTATAATATATTAGTGTGTGTATATATATATATATGTTTGTGGTGTTATATATATATAATGTTTTTGTGTGTGTATATATATAATTTTCTGGTTGTGTGTGTGTAATATATATGTTTTGTGTGTGGGTTGATATATATATGTTGTTATATATTGTGTGATGATATATATATATATATGTTTAGTTGTGTGTGTATAATATATATATGTTTGTGTGTGTATATATATATATAGTGTGGTGTTGTATATATATATATATGTTTGTGTGTT
Source organism: Doryteuthis pealeii (assembly GCA_023376005.1). Lineage (NCBI taxonomy): Eukaryota > Metazoa > Mollusca > Cephalopoda > Myopsida > Loliginidae > Doryteuthis > Doryteuthis pealeii. Next base: position 87,786,738 of record CM042158.1, on the reverse strand, counting down.
GTTTATATATATATGTTTTGGTTGTGTATTATATATATATATATGTATATAATATATATATTTGTTGTGTGTGTTAATAATATATATATGTTTGTGTTATATATATATATATATATTGTGTTGTGTGGTGTGATATATATATAATTATATGTTTGTGTGTTGTGTGTGTATATATATATATATGTTATGGTATATATTATATGTGTTGTTTTGTGTATATATATATGTGTTTTTGTGATATATATATATATATGGTGTGTGATGGTGGTGTGTGTATATATTGATTTGTGTGTGTGTGTGTGGTAATGTGATGTATATATATAGGTATATATGTGTGTGTGTGTATATATAATATTATATATGGTTGTGTGTTATATTATATATTATGTGTGTGGTTATAATATATATGTTTGTTTATATTGTATATATATAATATATGTGTGTGGTGTATATATATTTGGTTATATATATATATATATATTATGTCGTTAATATATATATGTGTGTGTATATATATTGTTTGTGTGTAGGGTATATATATATATATAGTTGTTTGTTATGGTATATAATATAATGTGTGTGTGTGTGTAATATATATTTGTGTTTTGTGTATATATATATGTTTGTGTGTGTATATATATATAATATATATGTTTGGTGTTGTTATATATATATATTGTTGTGTTGTGTATGTGTATATATATAATATGTAATTGATGTGTGTGTGTATGTGATATATATATATTATATGTTTATGGTATATATATATATATATGGTGTTTATTGTATTATATATATATATGTGGTATATATATATGTGTGTGATTGTGTGTATATTAATATAGGTATAATATATAATGTGTGATATATATGTGTGTGTATATATATATATATATATTTGTTTATAGTATTGTATGTATATATATATATATGTTTGTGTATAATATTTGTGTATATATATATGGTGTGTATGTGTATATAATATATATAATGTTGTGTGTGTGTGTATATGTATATATATTTGGTGTGTGTGTGTATGATATTATATATGTGTGTTGTATATGTATATATATCTTGTGTGTTGGTGTACATGCATATATATATGATAGTGGTGTTGTAATATGTATATATATGGTTGTGTGTGATATAATATAGTATTGACTGGTGGTTGTGTGTTTGATATATATATGTTTGGTGTTGTGTTATTTTTATATATATATATATAATGTTTGTGGGTTGGTATATATATATATATAATATGTTTGTTGTCTGGGTGTATATATAATGTGTGTGATGTGTATATATATATATATGTTGTGTGATGTAATATATGTTGATTGTGTGTATATATATATATGTGTGTGATGTATATATATATATATGTTGTTGAGTATATATAAATATATATGTTGTTGGTGTATATATGTGTGCTGTATTATATATATATATATGTGGTATGAATATATATAATTATATAATATAGTTTGTGTATATATATGTGTTGGATGTATTATTATATAGTTGTGTATATTATGTGTTTGTGTGTATATATATGGTGTGTGTGAGTGTATATATATTTATGTGGTGTTGTTGTTAGTGTATATAGTTGGTGTATATAGGTGTGATTTATATTATTATGTGTGTGTGTTTTTATATATTATATATTTGTGGAGTGTGTTACTATATATGAATATGTGTGTGGTCGTATATATGTATATAATATTTTGATGTGGTGGTATATATATGTAGTGTAATGTTATATATGTATATTATATATATGTGTATTGTGTATATAATATAGTAGGTGTTTATGTATGTATATATATGTGTGTGTGTGATATTATTGTGTGTGTAAATATGTTGTTGTGATATTGTTAGATATATATTGTTGTGTGTGTATAAGTTAGGTTATATATACATATGTGTTGTATAAATATTATGATACGTGTGTATAATTATATTTGTTGTGATAATATAGTATATATATATGTGTATATAATAGTATATATATGTGTATATATAGTATAATATATTATATGTTCATATGTGATAGTATATATGGATATATATAGTGTTATATATATTAGTTATTATATGACTATTATAATATATGTGTAATATTATATGTGTGTGTATGTAATATAATATATATGTATAATATATGTGTGTGTATGTAATATTATATATATGTGTGTATATATATATGTGTGGTAGTATATAATATAACTGTATATATATATGTGTGATATATATATATAACTATATATTGATATGTTTAGTAGTATATATATTTTATATATATAATATATATATGTGTGTTTATGTATATATATATATAATATTATAATATGAATTTGGTATGTTTATATATATATATATCATATAGTGTGGTAGTACTATATATATATATATTATATATATTATGTGTGGTTAATATTATAGTATATATATGTGTGTGTAGTCTATATATATATATATATATATGTGTGTGTGTGTATATTGATATATAAATTGTGGGGTGTATATTATATATATATGTTGTATGTAATATATTATATATATTATGTGTGTGTGTATATATATATATATATATATATGTGTGTGGTTATATATATATATATATATATATGTGTGTGTTATGTATATATTATGTGTGTGTGTGTGTATATTATATATATATTGGTGTGTGTATATGTATATATATGTGTGTGGTGTGTAATGTATATATATATATTGTGTGGTATATGTTAATATATGAGGTTTTATGATATATATGTGTGTGTGTATATTATATATGTGTGGTGATATGAATTATATATGTTGTGGAATATATATTTGTGTCGGTGGGTGTATATATGTGATATGTTTGTGTGTGTGTGGTTTATATGTATAATATATGTTGTTGTTGTAATATATATATATATATTTTGTGTGTTTTGTATTATATATATGTTGTTTTGTGTTTAATGAATATATATAATATATGTTGTGTTGTGGTATATATATATATATATATATTGTTGTGTTGTTGAATATATATATATATATATATGTTTTGTGTGTTGGGTATATATTATATATATAAATAGTTGTGTGTTGTCTGTGTGTGTATATATTTTGGTTGATATTAATATATATATGTTTGTGTGTGTGTGTTGAATATATTATATATATATATGTTGTGGTGGTTAGTATATATATATAATATGTGTATGTTTGTCTTTGTGTGGTGTATATATATATTTTTTATATTATGTTGTGTTGTGATGTGGTGTTATAAATATATTGTGTGTGTATATATATATATATCTGTTTGTGTATAAATTGTGTGTGTGTGTGAATATATATATGTTTGTTGTGTGTGTGGTATGTTATATATATATATATAATATGTGGGTGTGTATAATATAATATATATGTTGTTGGGTGTGTTATATATATGTTCTGTGTGGGTTGTGTGGTGTTTATTATATATGTTTGTGTGTGTCTGTGTTGTTGGTGTGTGTATGTATATATATGTTTGTTGTGTCGGTTGTTGTGTGTTGTGTATATATATGGTTGTGTGTGTTCTGTTGTGTGTGTGTGTGTATATATATTTGTGTGTGTGTGTGGTCTGTGTGTGTGTGTGTGTGTATATATATATATATATATATGTGTTGTCTATGTGGTGTATATAATATTTTGTTTCTATGGTGTATTAATAATATATTTATTGTATTATTTATGTTGTGTGTTGATGTATATATATATTAATATATGTTTGGTGTCTGTGTGTATATATATATAATATGTTTGGTCTGTGTTTATTATATATGTTGTGGTCGGTGTATATATATATATATTATATAATATATTATATATAAATATTATAATATATTGTTGTGTGTGTTTGTGGTCATTTGTCTTATATCCTTGTGTTGTCTATTCTTTGTGTTACGTGTCTTGTGCCATGTTATTGATAATTTTCTATTTTCATACAGTAAATTAATTGAATAGATGCAGTCAATACACATCATTTTTTTGTTCCATAATTCTTTATTTAGATATAAAAATTCTTACAATATCTTCTTTGCAGAAATTGGTTTAATTTAATTATAATCTTAATAATAATCATGTATACATTTGCTTTTAACACACATTGAAAAAGTAATAACTTATAATCATATTTATTATAAGTAATTATTGATGAACATTTTATATATTCCGTATATAACAACTTGTTTTATATGAAAAAAAAAAATACTAATGTGACAAATTATATTTCTTTATTGCTGACTGACAATGAAGTATAACCTCGAAACTAAATTTAAAATCTGATAAACATAGTTACCTCCCTTAATGTTGATTTCTGTCACTGGGTTATCAGCTGATTATACAAGTTTTAGTTTCATAGCATTTTCAGCAACAGTTGTATAAAGGTTGGAAATTATCCTTCTTTCATATCAAAAAAAAGCAATATAAAATGTGATGTTTGTTCATTTCCTGACACACCTTCATTTCATGCCAGTCATATTTTTTTCCCAATAATATTTTACACAACTTACAATATGGACAACCAAAAAAAAAAAAAACAACAAAAAAAAAGAAAAAAGTGAAAAACTGAACAAATCTTTATCATGTCTCATATTTTTAACAAAACTTTAATACCTTGATACATATAGAAGTGATTATTTTACTCGTTGTCATGTTGTCAAAAAATTCCCTTAGTTGTAGAAAAAGTCATAATTTTCTAAAAAAATAAAAATTCTTGGAAGACCAAAAAATAAGAAAATTCTGACAATTTTTTTAATTTTTTTTTTTTTTTTATAGAAAATGTCTTTTGCTACAAAATAAAGAACATTGTAACAATAATCAAGGAAAATAATCACTTCCTATGTTGTACTAATCCATTGAAGTTTCTTAAAATATGTGGCAATAATAAAAAAATGGTTCAGTTTTTTCACTATTTTTTGTCCAATACTGTATTTTACAAGACAATTTTTTTAATGTTCATATTTCACATTTAAAACTTTGTATTTTTAACAACTTAGTCAAGTTTTTTGGGGGTGGGAGCTTTTATTTCAAAGCTACTGATACCATCTAAACCAGTACAATCTGTCACATATACTTGGAGAGGAGATTGGCACTGCCAAGTAACCATTCCATTGATCTGAAAGATGCCATAAGGGAAATACTCAGAATGACCCCAACAACCTAATGGGTCATGAACGATAACAAAATTTCCATAGTTTATTTTGTGAGCACATCTTCAAGAGTATGATTTCATATATTATTATTTTTACTCCTGAGATTTTCTTTTAACTGTAGTTTTCACTGAAGACTAAGTGACAGCAAGTCTCTCCAAGTCTTCAGAACTCTTCTACAGCTGTTAAAAAAAAAAAAAAAAAAAGCCAGCAGAGTGGCCTATATTAGTATCAGATGAACAACAGGGGAGTCTATCCCCTTTTCGGTTGCACTAGACCTGGAGATGTTTGCTGAGATGGAGCACCACACCTACCGTCAACTCAGATGCTTTACTGCACAGATCAGAATACCAAAGTGTGCTACTCATACACTGAGTTGCAGAGGACTGGTATGGAATCCAGAACCTAGGCAAATTTCCCCGACTTGTTAACCGGCCTCATGTTTATGATGGTAGATAAAGAATTGGATACTATTTCTCTGAATTTTTTTTTAATATAAGCTTGATAATTGTATTCAGCTATTGTCCTCATCTTTATTGTTATCTGTATTACATTCAGCTGATATGCCCCCTGCTTCTTCAGGCTCCCGATTACAAGAAGAAGGTTTTCAAGTTTGAGAAGTTCCCAAGTCTAACAAAGAAATACCTTAATAAGGCTGGAAACATGACCGAATATTGTACAGATAACAATAAAGATGAGGACAATAGTCCACATAAACAATAAGAATTGAATTCTGGACATTTTGGGCATTATTTAACAGGAGGTTCTCAAATCCGCTGAAGCTGCTGATTGAGATTGAAAAGTGAAAGTTAACAGATCTTGATTTGAATTTGTTTGGTCTCAAGCCAACTTCCACACCAATTAAGCCTGGTGGTAGGGGGTTCATTCTCCTAGTGTCCTGGGTATGACAAACTGCCTCTATTGGTGAGTTTCCAATTCAGGAACCCTGGGGCACATGGAGTATCCCTCCATTGCCATTAATCCCAAATCACTCTGACCTGGAGTGGTAGTACCTGTTAGAATCCCATCTATGGGTTAAATAAATTTAAAGAATAGGTTAAAAATTGTGGTTCTGAGGTGGAGGCTCTACCAACTGAGCTAAACCGAATGGCTAAAAATGACTATGTAAGCAGATCTTTTGTTTAAAGAATAATTCTTTGTAGCATTAAAATTGTTCCTTTTTTTTTTCTTTTTCTTCTTTTAATATTTGGGTTGGCCAAAGGAAATAAAATGTAAGATTTTGGCATTGCACTAATAAAGTTCAAAATCCGAAGATAAAAATGAAACATGGTTTATTTATTTTGCTATAGAAATGTAAACATAATTTTCTTGAAAAGATTTGAATCATGTTACTTAATGTTTGACATTTTAAAGGTTTATGAATTTTCAGTTTCATTCACGGCTAAAGAAAGAGAAAAAAAAAGAAGGAAAAAATTAAAATTGACACAACTCATAATTCTGATGACGAAGGAAAATATTCTCACATGTAAAAAGGAGAAAATATCTATCTTCTTACTAAGAACTGGCATAATCTTACAATAATTTTTGTTTTTCTGTCTCTTATTGCAAAACTTATGATTTAAGCTATGCTCAACAGATTTCTTCAAGTTGATAATGGGACCCTGAAGACAATTAACTTTTTAAAATTCCAAAACTTTTAGTGAGGTGCTTTAGCAAATATATAACAAAACCATACTCTTTATTTGTGTTGATCAGGTTAGCTAAACCTAATCCTTATATTTTATTTAACCATATAAAGTAAATATTCATGCAATGGTTAAAAGATTTTCTCAGGTTAATAATGGGACCTGAATCCCATTAACTTTCAAAAATTCCAAAACATTTAAATTTTTGTGAGTGCTTTTGTAAGTATAATTCTTTCGTGAGTATAATTAATTTTTTGTCGATCAGGTTAGCTAAACCTAATCATTATATTTTATTTAACCATATAAAGTAAATATTTATGCTATGGTCAACAAATTTTTCTACTTAATAATGGGATCCTGAAACATGTTGACTTTTAAAAATTACAAATCTTTTATGTTTTACTGAGGTATGTATAGTGCTAAACCATACATTTTGTTTATGTTGATCGGGTTAGCTAAACCTAATCTTTATATTTTTTTCAGCATATAAAGTAAAAATTTATCTAAAAATGTCGAGCCAGGAACCAAAGTTTTTTTTCATGACCTTTATCCTATTCTATTCTTCCTGGCTATAGAAAATCGAAACTTAAAAAAGATCATATTGTGTTTACATTTATAGAATGAGCAATAGTCAATAGTGGGATCATAAATATCAATGATGTTTATTAACCCTAATAGTAACTCTTATCCTAATGTTACAATTACCCTAATCCTAAAACTTACCCTAACCTTGACCCTAAATTTAACCTTAGCCCTAACCCTAGAATTTACCCTAACTGAATGTATGTGCGCAACCCTTTTGTTGTTTTTTTTCTTTGGTTTCTTTTTCTCTGTTTTGTTTCTTTCTATTTCTTTTTTCTTTCTTTCTTTTTCTTTCTTTTTCATTATTTTTCTTTAATTCTTTCTGTCTTTCCTATCTTTTCTTTTTTTGTCTTTTTCTTTCTTTCTTTTTTACCTTTATCTTTTTTCTTGTTTTTTTATTTTTATTTTTTTAATTTTTATCTGTATTTTCTGCATTTTTCTTATTTTTTTTCTGACATTTCTATATTAAAATCTGTCATTTTCTGTAATTTCTTTCTTTTTCTTTTTTTTTTTTCTTAATTAAGCTTTCTTTTTCTTTCTGATCTCTTTCTTTCTTTCTGTATTTTCTTTATTTTTCTTTCTTTCTGATCTCTTTCTTCTTTCTGTATTTTCTGTATTTTCTATCTTTATTATCACTCTATTTCCTCATTGATGTAGACAAGTTAGTTGCAATAAAAAAGCAACAAAAATGAAAATGAAAACAAAAAAAATACCAGTCAAAATTAATGATGGTTGACAAATGCTTCCTGAAAAATAAAAACTTTCATTGTTTTTACTTGTAATATTGTCATCATCATCAGGCCACACTGACAGCACAAATACTCATGAGACTCTCTTGCCAACCATCCCTGTCAGTCATCACCTCTGGTAGGTCTTCCACACAGCAACCAGAATCCACACAGAGTTGATTGATGCAGGTTTTTGCTGGTCAGCCTACACTGGTATATCCATGTATAGGTGTCCGCAAGAGAAAAAATTTATGAGTTCATCCTTGCTTCTATAGCAGTGTCCATCATGTCTTGTACATCTTACTTGGATGGTTTGTGTGATAGGAGGTAAGTGGCCGTACAGCTGCTTTTTTATGAAGTGCTTCTTCTAGGAATTTTTAGGTGCTACTTCCATAATGTTTTTTCAGACAGCACACAGCATTCTTGTATAGTTCCCACTAACTTTAACTTACCATTGTTGTATATCAATAAACATATATAATGTTGTATACTCTCTTTATTTTGATTATTCTTCTGATCGTCTTTTGGTATCTTATGTTCTTCTTTTAGCGTCTGGACTTTGTCTTAGGGATTTCATGTCTGGTGTTCTATTGGGGATTTCTCATCTATCATAAGCCCTGTGTCATTGGTAGTTTTTAGATAATAACCCAAGACTTTGATTTGCTTTAGATCATATTTTATTCTGAAATCCCCACCAGACAACTGTGCAGTTTGAGTTGGCAGTGCTCTTAACACGATTTGCTCCCTTCGTGGTTCGGCCGATCTCTAAACTCAAACTAACTATTTCTAATCTAAACCGGAAGAGGGCCTTCTCCACCGATTCTCACGGTATCAACCGGAAGGGATCAAGATGAGATCAGGACTTGTCATTTAATCCTTCAAGGCTGCCGGCTATACTCAATCAGCCATTTTGGTTTCTACACTAACTGTACATAAGTGTTAGGGTACTAACAATTATGTAACACCATAACCTTAGAAAACTTACCCTAATTTTTACTAAATTTAAACTTAGCCCTAATACCTAACCTGTGATTGGAAGCAAGTGGCCATACAGCTGCTACTGATTGTCCCAATGCTATTGCCCTTATGGCAAACCCCAACCCTTTTCATCATATATGTGCTAGAAGGTGGTAGTTGAGGGTCTTCATGTCTTTGTTATGACATTATACTCTATCTGATGGTGAAGTTTAGTTCTCGAGCTCTATACCCTGTTAGGGTTCCATCTATGGGTTAAATGGAACAAAATGAGTTATATAACATTACTTAATGTTACATAATTATTAGATACCTAATATTTATGGCAATAGTGTAGAAATCATAATGGCGATTAGTGCAGCTGATGGCCTTGAGAGTGAGTGACAGCGCTTGACCTCAATCTCACCTTGCCTTCCAGGGATAAATCGTGAGAACCGAAGGCATAGAAGACCCTCTTCCGGTTTAAGGAGTAAGCAACTCAGTCAGTCAGTTAGAAGTTAGAAGCCGAGCTTGTAAGATGTGAGTCTCACTGCGCAGATTGTCTGGTTGGGGATTTGGAAATAAAGTAACATCAACGTAAATCGAAGTCTTGTGTTTATTACCTAAAAACTAACAATGACACAGGGCTTCTGATAAGGAGAAATCCCCAACAGAAACCAGACCCGAAGTCCTCAATAGAAGACCAAACCAGACCTTAGAAGATTCCAGACGCAAGATGTTAGAAGATAGAACCAAAGCCGGCCAGAAGAAAAGACGACTAGAAGTAAGAAAGGGTATACAACATTATATCGATTGGGTACGGTGAAAACGTCAGTATGCAACACTTAAGACTTTAAATAAAATCAAGTAGAGTACAAGTCAGTTTTAATGTTTGGTGATATATATTCTTTTGATCTGGTAAATGATAGTTTGCAGCTTGGAATGAAATGTCTGAATTCTTTCATCATCATCAGGACAGTATGGATCTCCATGACTCTTCCTCACCACCTGTCCCTATAGGCCAAGGATCACCAAACTTTTTTTCACAGTGGGCCGGATAATTGAAAAAATGACAAGTGCAGGCCGGATAATTGGAAAAAAATAACAAGCGCAGGCCACATTATCATTGTGTTCAATACTTGCTAGCCAGAACGAAAGCACTGAGAAAAAGATGTAAAACAAAATTTATCTTTCCATGTTATATTCATGGATGAGTGGTGTAAGATGCACAAAAACAAATTATAACCAACATATTCATTTTCAAAAAGTTATCAAAGAATGCAACATTAGCAGAAAGGTTTAGTAAGATTTGTGAAACTGAAGTTTGCCTTTCAAGATATCGTCAATGTTTTTATTTTGAATTGCTACATCCAATCAAAAGAATTTCTTTCAAATGTTTATCCGTCAATTTCATTCACTGGGATGATCCCGTAGTCAAGTTCACGGGGATTTAGTAAGCTGAACATGATATTTAGATTTAAATGGTATCCGAACATCTCACATTCTGTACGTTTTAACAAAAAAATTCAAGTACCATTGGCGGGCCTGATAAAATGCTTTAGTTTTGTGACCCCTGCTACAGGCCATCGCTTCTGGAAGATCCTCTGCACTGCATCTGGTATCCAAGCAGAGCTAATCGATATAGGTTTTTTGCTGACCCACACTGGTGTGTCCATTTGCAGGTTCCCAGAGGAGAATATAACTTATGAACTTGTCTTTGCTTATCTAGTAGTGTTCAATATGTCTTGTTTGTTTTAATCAGATGGTTTGTGTAATAGGAGGCAAGTAGCCATACAAATGTTCTTTTGTGGGGTGCTGCTTCCAAGAATTGTTCAAGACACCATGCAGCATCCTTGTACAGTTCTTATCTACCTTTTTCTTCATGCATTTTGTTATAGTCTAAGTGGTGCAGCCATACAGTAGCACTACCACAGCTACAGCTTGGAAGAGTTCAGATTAAATTTTACCATAAAACAATAAAATTATCAATAATGTTAACTATTTATCTACCAAATCCCCCCCCTCCTGACTGTACTATATTTTTCTTAGGTAAATACATACTACAAATGATAATTTCTAAATATTCATAGCTTCAAGTAACAGTTATATGATATCAAGTATTCCCATCTAAGACAAATAATGTTTTATCTCTTTGCCTACCAAATTTTCCCAGTCTCTTTTATCTGTATTAGCAAATATATGCTCCCTCCGGGTGTAAGTATTAAAGTTTTAATGTAATAAAATATCATATTTAATTAGAAAAGCTAATGAAACTAAATAAGAATGCAGATAAAAAGATTTGAAATAGAGGGGTATAATAAAAAAAATAGAACAACTGAAACTTACACTTCCATCACTCCCTTCTTTCATTGCTAAATTTTCCTAATTTAACTATTTAGTTAAAATAGAAAGCAAAGAATAAAATTACAATTATTTCTTCTTGTTAATGGATTTCTTTTAAGATTTATCGCTGAGATTTGGGTTCATATTCATTAAGATAAAACTAAATAATTAGAAATCAATAATACCTAGAACATATTTATTCAAATCAAATTTTTAATATCAATATGTGTTGTGGAGTTTTAAGGGGTCAAATAAGAACAAAACGACGGGTAAAAATGTAGGAAAATGTATTAACAAAAGAGTAGACAATTACAGTACAGAGACTTGAGAATTACGTCCGACAAACAGAGTTATGAGCTGGCTCGCATTGGCTTACTCTCAAGCCATAATTGTCCCTGTTACTTATAGTAACCGTCGGCACATTCCATTAGTCTATAGGGTATATCACCTATAACAATATGCAAATTAGCCTTCAAATTATACTGTAAACCATTATTTTATTGTATATATAAATACGATTGCATGTTATTAGTACTAGCAAATATATGCACCCTCCGGGTGCAAGTATTTAAGTTTTAATGTAATAAAATATTGTATTAAATTAGAAAGGCTAATGAAACTAAATAAGAATACAGATAAAAAGATTTGAAACAGAGGGAGTATAATAAAAAATGGAACAACTCAAACTTACTCTTCCATCACTCTTGTCTTTCATTGTTATTTTTTCTAATTTAAGTATTTAGTTATAAGAGGAAGTAAAGAATAAAATGACAGTTATTTTATCTTGTTAATGGATTTCATTTAAGATTCATTGAAGAGATTTGTGCTTATATTCATTAAAATAAAACCAAACAGTTAGAAATCAATAATACTAAGCACATATTTATTAAATTCGATTTTTTAATATTAATATGCAAATTAGCCTTTCCGTTCACATTGTAAAGCGCTATTTTGTTGTATATATAAATATAATTGCATGTTGTCACTATGTAGACATAGTTAACAGTATTAATAATTTAAGACAATTTTATTAATAATTGAGGTTTAGATAAAAATAAAATCAAGGAGAATGTGATGTCAATAACTAAGAGAATTGTGACTTGAGTAGGAATATAGTTTCGGTTACAGACAGAAAAACACTCAATCTCCATTATAATAAGATGTACATATGGCTGGCAGTATTAATAATTTAAAACAATCTTATTAATAATTGGGTTTCAAATAAAAAATGAAATCATGGAGAATGTGATGTAAATAACCAAGGGAATTGGGAATGGAGTAGTGATATAGTTTTGGTTACCAACAGACAAACACACAATCTCCATTATGATAAGATGATGGGATATTTCAAAGTTCACAATCTATTCATCTCGGAACTCATTCTATTTAAATAAAGTCCTATTTTTTTTTTTTTTTTTTTTTTTTTTTTTTTTTTTTTTTGCAGATGTTTGCAAAAATGATCTCAGGTGCTTTGGCATTGTCCCTTCCAGTTGTGAAAATTTGGCTCAAGACCGCCCTCGGTGGCGGCAGAATCTCCATAGAGGACTGTACATGTCAGAAGTCACCCTGATACAACATCATAAAGCTAAGAGGTCCATAAGAAAGCAACGGCAACAAAACATCGGAACATCATCATCTACAGGGACAACCTTCAAATGCAAAATCTGTGGTCGAGAATGTTTCTCAAACATCGGACTTCATAGTCACAGGAGGCGCTGCAACTTCAGGGGCACACAAAAACTTTTATCATAGTCTTTCGAGACTGAATTGCCAATGAATTATTATTGTAATCCGAGTCCTTTTGCTCAATTATAATGAACTAACCATCAGGTTTTGTACGTTGCTTGGGTGTGGTATGTGTAGGATCACAAATGTGGGAAAGCTGCTGTGAGCGGGTTAAGGTAGGCAAAGACTTTGTTCTGCTGAAGTTATTATTAACTTATTTTGTTATAATCATCTGCATAAATTACGATCAGTCGGTTTTAATGTCTGGTGATATATATTCTTTTGATCTTGTAAACGATAGTTGAAAAAGCCGAGATTGAATCATTTTTCCATTAATAATGCTTATCATTTGAAATTTTACCAGCTGATATCGTTAGATATATTTTTTCTGTGGCTTTAAAATGACAATTTAATCAAAAGGTTATATTTTTTTAATCTTCAGTATGATTTTCATTTCTCTATCATTTTTCTACAACAAATGTGTTTATTTCTAAGTTGTCTGTATATAATATCATTTTTATCTGTCTATGTGTGTATAGATAAAGCATGTATGTATGTGTGTGTATGTATACATCTGTAATATATTAACCTCTCTAATCAAAGGAGAAATTTTAAAGGTAAAGTTTACATCATTTGGAAACTGTCAGTATTTTTTTTTTTTTTTTTTTAACAGCAGAGAAGAGACATTATGAATGAAGCAAGAAGTCCTAATTACTAATGATTTATGCTCCTCTATTTCTTCTTCTTCATTTTATTCTTTTGAAATTAGCCAGAGATTCTGGTGCCAGAATCACTGACTGATGGTAAACTGATAAGGAGAGATAAAAAGAAATTAGATGCCACGACTTGTATATTCGTTCCGTCATGGAAGATACAAAGTTATTGAAGTCGGGCTAAAGTTGATAATATAATATCAATTCAAAGGTTTGTCACAGAGGGTAAGCAGCATTGATATAATCCGAGGAAAAAAAGAAATAGGGTTTTTATTTTATATTTTATATTTATTTTGTGAATAAAAGCATTCAACTTAAAAGAAAGATACTCTTGTATGTCTAGTTACATGTACAAATAATGACATATGTAAACATATGTATATATAAACAAATCAATTTTTATAAACAAACAAACACACACACACACACAAAAGGGTACTGAAAAGTTCTCATCCCAACCAAGGATCTAGAAACATGAAATATGTAAACATATATATAAACAAATCAATTTTTATAAACAACACACACACACACACACATAAGGGGTACTGAAAAGTTCTCATCCCAACCAAGGATCTAGAAACAGGAAATATGTAAACATATATATATAAACAAATCAATTTTATAAACACATACACACACACAAGGGATACTGAAAAGTTCTCATCCAACCAAGGACTAGAAACAGAAAATATGTAAACATATGTATATATAAACAAATCAATTTTATAAACAAACACACACAACACACACACACACACACACACACACACACACACATGGGGGGAACTGAAAAGTTCTCATCCCAACCAAGGATCTAGAAACATGAAATATGTAAACATATATATATAAACAAATCAATTTTTATAAACACACACACACACACACAAGGGGTACTGAAAAGTTCTCATCCCAACCAAGGATCTAGAAACAGGAAATATGTAAACATATATATATAAACAAATCAATTTTTATAAACAAACAAACACACACACACAAAAGGTACTGAAAAGTTCTCATCCCAACCAAGGATCTAGAAACAGGAAATATGTAAACATATATATATATATAAACAAATCAATTTTTATAACAAACACACACACACACACACACACACACACACACACGGGGGGGGGGAACTGAAAAGTTCTCATTCCAACCAAGGATCTAGAAACAGGAAATATGTAAACATATATATAAACAAATCAATTTTTATAAACAACACACACACACAACACACACACACAGGGGGACTGAAAAGTTCTCATCCCAACCAAGGATCTAGAAACAGGAAATATGTAAACATATATATATAAACAAATCAATTTTTATAAACACACACACACACACACACACAAGGGGTACTGAAAAGTTCTTCCAACCAAGGATCTAGAAACAGGAAATATGTAAACATATATATATAAACAAATCAATTTTTATAAACACACACACACACAAGGGGTACTGAAAAGTTCTCATCCAACCAAGGATCTTGAAAAGTTCTCATCCAACCAAGGATCTAGAAAGGAAATGTACATATTATTCCACATCAAAACACATTACAAATTGTTTCTCATGTTTTCTTAATCTTTTCAAAAAATATTCAATAAAATTTCAAAGAAGTAGGTTATTCCAATTTTGTTTTGGCTGGTTGGCTGGTTTTTATGGCATGTCAACTTTTGTTGGGTTATTTTATACCAAAGATGTTTTCGTTTTATTCATTCTTGTTGGCTATTCAATTTTTCCTAATACTCATTTTTAAAAACACATTCTTTTTTTTTTTTTTTTTTTTTTTAAATCTATTTAACCCATAGATGGGAACCCTAAAAGGTACTACCACTCCTGGTTTGACCAAGAACATTTTAAAGCTTCATGCTAAACCATTTGTAGTACTAAAAGCTAAAGAGCCTAGTCAACCCTATGGACAGTAGTATTTTACACTTAAAATTATTCAAACGGATAAAAAGTTGAAATTTGTTGGGGTTTTTTTAAGTAAGAAAGAAAAGAAAGATTTTATTTCACTGAAAAATATTTTGCAATTTCAAAAAATGATTCTTTTATTACCTGTATATTAAAAATAAAGAACTAATATTTGCAATTTAATTTCATTTAAAAAAAAATTTTTATTGTAATTAAAATAAAAGTTCATTTCTAATTTATATCTAATTCAATTTGTTACAAATGTTTATTAAGATAAATAATCTTATTATAATGGAGATTGTGGGTTTGTCTGTAACCGAAACTATATTACTATACAAGTCACAATTTCTTTAGTTATTTACATCCTATTCTCCATGATTTTATTTTTATTTAAACCTCAATTATTAATGAAATTGTTTTACATTACTTACACTGTTGACCATATCTACATACTAATAACATACAATTGTATTTATATATACAACAAAATAGCAGTTTACAGTATGAATGGGAAGGCTAATTTACATATTGATCTTAAAAATGTGATTTTAATAAATATATACTTAGTATTATTGATTTCTAATTGTTTGGTTTTATCTTATTGAATATGAGCAAAAATCTCGGGGATAAATCTTAAAAGAAATCCCTTAACAAGAAGAAATAACTGTAATATTATTCTTTACTTCCTATTTTAACTAAACAGTTTAATTAGGAAAATTTACCAATGAAAGACGGGAGTAACAGAAAATGATGGAAGAGTTAGTTTCAAAGTTGTTCTATTTTTCAATCGTAGCAAAATTATTATTATTTATCTTTACTAGCAAATATATGCACCAAATATATGAACAGAGGGGGTCTGTTCAAAATCTTTTTATCTACATTCTTATTCAGTTTCATTAGCCTTTCTAATTTAATATCATATTTTATTATAAAATATCATATTTTATTATAAAATTTAACTAAAATACTTGCACCCGGAGGGTGCATATATTTGCTAGTAAAGATAAAGAATAATAATTTTGCTAATTTCTTTTTTTTTTTTATACAATTAAGTTCATTCATATCGTAAGTAGTGAAAAGAAGGTGCATATGCGAAAATAATTTTTTGAATGAAAATGAAAAAAAAAAAGAATGTCAAAATAATTACACTGAAATGTAATTCTAAACTTTAACAATCACATAAAGATTAAGTTTCATTCAAGAATGTTTTAACAAATAATTTAATTGATTACAAATTCAACCTGCTCTCTTAATCATTTTTGGTTTCTGAAGTCAAAATAGGCTGGAAGTAAATGGCTGTCACAGGAAAACAAAATCAACTCAGAAATATTTGACTGTTAGTCTTGTGATGAACCAGTAGTTAACGCTTTGAAAGCAGAAATAAAATGACAAAAATAATCTAAAAAAAAGTTTTTCAAAAAGACCGATTTTGTTTATTATATGATTGTTGTAATTATATATATATATATATATATATATATATATATATATACACACTTATTACAAACCACCATAATCTAATTTTATTAGGTTGATTATGGTTTCGCTATAAATTTATGATACAATAAGAATAATATAGATTGAAAAGTGATCTTTTGAACCAAATTGAAAATTTCTATGTCCATTGGCTTCAGACAGATACACAGACATAATCAACTTTATTAAGTGTGTGTGTGTATATATATATATATATATATATATATATATATATATATATATGCAACTGTTATCATATTTAGCTTTTGTAGGTTCAGCATTAAATGACCCGAAAAGGGTTGATATGCTGTAAAACAAGACGTTTTAAAGCATATCAGCCCTTTTCAGGTCATTCAATGCTGAATCACATAATTTTGATAAACAAAGGACTCAGGTTACTTACAGTACATGCTGTTGCTTAAGTGGTCACCCAATTAAGTATTGAACAGGCTCATTGCTGCTTCACTTTGGTGATCTAATGGGAACCGGTGCTTTCAGCATGACTTGACCATATCATATTCATTGAAAATTTTGTTAGACCACATAAAATGGTCTAACGAGAGAATAAAGTGATTTCCTGTCCAATTTGTAACTGAATAATAATTTTTTCTGGGCTCTATTTGTGCTGAATTCTATCACACACACACACACACACACACACACATATATATATATATATAATCCAAAAGTCCAGAGAAGAAATCTTCCTTACGACATAGGAGTTTTTTTTTAAACAACTTGTCGCAGTTTGAGAGCTCAATGTGCGCTCTTATTGTTAGAGTCACTGAGCAAATTTATAATTAAAGAAATAACAAAAGACTTAGAGATTTTGCATAATAGACTATTTCGGGGAACTTAGACAAAATGTCTAAATCTCCCGACTCATCAGATGCAAAATAGTCTATAATGCAAAATCTCTAAGTCTTTTGTTATTTCTTTTTATATATATATATATATATATATATATATATATATATATTAGGGTAGCATGGATATGAAGTTAATAGTGCTAATTTGGTTTGAAAATTGCATAGGTGAGAAACTGTCAGTAACCAAGTGCCATTATATCGAGCACTCTTTACTTATTAATATAGCACCCTATATTATTAAGATATATGTAAATTCATTTTTCAAATGTTATGTCACTGAATATTCTCCATAAACCTTCAAACCATAAGTGTCTCTGATTTAAAAAAAAAAAAAAAAATTTTTTCGAACACCTCCGAATTCTCTGTATTCTTACCATTCTAATTTCAAATATCAAATATCTTGCCCTAATGACAACTGCTTTTCTGAATACTTAAAAAAAAATTATATTCTTCTATTATTATTATTTTTATTTTGTATTTAAAATATAAAAATATTACTGAATGAGTTCAAATAAATGACATACAAGAGTCACTGTCACTTTCAATTATAGCCATGTGTTGATTCAAAGCAGTAGAAGGTAAGAGGAAAGACTCACTCCCTTTCATTAACTGAGTTAGTGATATATCCGGGTTAAGGGATATATTCTGAAGTTTGTATTTGGTATATTATCGCAGTAGTAATTGGTAGATCCGTCTGTCGTGGTGTCGTCTAACGAGTAAGTTAGCTTGTAAGGCATAAGGTTGTCGGCTATCGAGTAAGTGTAGGTCGCAGGTCTAGAACCAACACAGTGTCGACTATTTATACATGAACTGTCCAATCAGATTATAGTAAGGGGGTACCAAGGTATTTACATATTCATTATATCAGTTAGCTTCCTCCTTCTGCAACTCAAAGGAAGGGGTGTAGAGACACTGTATTGATAACAGACTGTTTCTTAACAAAACATTGCACTAATGTGTGGTAAGAGAAATCATGCATGGGGTAGCTCAAAGCGTGCACAAACATGTCTGGTGTGCAAAATGCGATCGGGGGTAGTGTAGCAGGCGATTAGAGAGATTGAACTTACATCCTCCTGATTGTTAGTCGTGGCTTGATGTCGGACTACCTTGTTGGTGCGCATAATAAATAGGATACAATGTGTACAAGGACAAACTCTTGGTCAAAACACATGTCGGCACTCCAATAAATAATTTTTCATCCATTCACCATTTTCTTTCCTTTATTTATTTTTTCAACATATATATATGTGTGTGTGTGTGTGTGTGTGTGTGTGTGTGTGTGTGTGTATGGTGATTACCACTTCTTCACAGAATAAGGCCACTTCTATAAAGTTTGTTTGTGAGCACGCAAATGGCTCAGAAGTCCAGCTTTGCTTTTACACATCCTGTCGCATAAAATACATATGAGACCCCCAACTTTCACTTATACACAAACGTTTTTCATCTGGTCGTCTGTCATCATGGGACTGCATATGACTCAAGAGACCAGCACGTGACAGGCAAGCCCTGCCACACATATTACATATATGGTCAGGCTTGGATGAATGTAGGAAGTGTATCTAAGACCTCCGTCTTGTGCCGCTTTCATTGAGCCTGCTTCAGGATGGAGTGCTCAAGCTGCATTTCTTCAAACCTTCTACATATATATATATATATATATATATATATATATATATATGAGAAGTAAACAAACAGACGATGTTTGTGATATGGCTATTTTCAGCCGACAATATTTGGGAGAATATGTGCTTAATTGAAGTCGGACCTAATTTTATGAAAGTTAATTAATTAATAATTAATTAATTAGGCGGGATTACCTATTAAATTTAAGGCTAAACAAATCGAGAAAAATCAATCTCTGTATGTACATTTCGGCCTATTAGGCCTCATCAGCAGAGCTATAGATACAAAGACCGCCTCCTTAACAAACGAAGAAATCTGCTAAGTCCGTTTGGTGTGGTGGTAAGACGCTTGACAGTCAGCTTGACAATCAGGTTTCGAATCGCACACGGGGCGGTCTTTGTATCTATAGCTCTGCTGATGAGGCCTAATAGGCCGAAATGTACATACAGAGATTGATTTTTCTCGATTTGTTTAGCCTTAAATTTAATAGGTAATCCCGCCTAATTAATTAATTATTAATTAATTAACTTTCATAAAATTAGGTCCGACTTCAATTAAGCACATATTCTCCCATATATATATATATATATATATATATGAGAGTAAGTGAACAAACAGATGTGTTTATTTGATATGGCTTTTTTAGCTAACAATTTTTGGAGGATATGTGCTTAATTGAAGTCATACCTAATTTTGAAAATTAATTAGCTAATAATTAATGAATTTAGGCGGGCATATATGTTCAGATGTAAGGCTAAACAAATCGAGAAAATGTCAATCCCTGTATGTACATTTCGACCTATTAGGTCTCATCAGCAAGGTTATAGACATGGGAGACTGCTCCGTGTGTGACTCGAAACCTTGACTGCCAAGCTGACAGGTGGGGCTCTAACCATTACACTAGCTGGCCTATTCCAGATTTTTTGTTTTGTTTTGAACTTATTTATATTCCACTTTTTAGTGACTTGCTACACGACAGTATGAGAGTAAGTAAACAAACAATGTGTTTATTTGATATGGCTTTTTAGCTGACACCTTACATTTGAACATATATACCCGCCTAAATTCATTAATTATTAACTAATTAATTTTCAAAATTAGGTATGACTTAAATTAAGCACATATCCTCCAAATATATATATATATTGCATGATGGGGTTGACAGGTAATTATTACTTGCTAGCACTTGTTTTTGACTAAGACCCTAAATGTTTTCAATCAAGATTGATATAATTTAGAACACAAATATATGTTAAGAATTCATACACTTTATATAATGTCTTTGGGTCGGCTCTTGGGGTGTGTATTTTTCAAGCAGTTGACTTCAAGCGATTAATTTACAGAACTTCTTTTCTCAAATCTTTGATCAGTTCCTAATGCATACATTTCAGATGGGCGGGTAGAACCTGACAGGACTGTCCCCACCCCCTGCGATTTTTTTTTCTATCACATAATCCCCCACTTGTCACATGATTTCTTCTCCACAAATCATACTCAACTTTGCACGTGCACCCTTGGTGACATTGTCACTTCCTTTCATTCTGTACCAGGAGACACTGAGGTCAACGAAAAGGTCACCAAACCCTGCAACTCTGTGCACTCAGAGACTCAACACACACACACACATATATATATATATATATTAAAATAAGTGTATTTTGGCAGCATTTTTTCTTTTATACAACTTTTGTTGAACTGTACAGACAATTCCTGTCGGACAAGTCTTTGGTTGATCCGTTCCAATTTTCGGGCCATCCTTCTGGTGTCTGGGTGTAACTGGTATAAAAGTCCACCAAAGGTTTCAAAACGAGCGCTTTCGGCAATACAATTTGCCATACTCAGGTAGGAGACGATGGTATGATTTCATGTCTCGTTTTTAACGAGAACGAGTAGTAGCAAGGAATTAGAAGTGGGAGGTAATAACCATTGCTAGTAGGAGGTTGTAGGAATGACAGTGGTTTGAGCGAGCGTTGCAGTAGTGATTTTTTTGTGGGAGGCGGGCACAAGTTGTGAGAAGGGGAGGAGTATAGTGGAAGGATATATATATATAATGAACTTCATATTTATTCATATTTACCACCTCCTCTGCATGAGTAGGATGTGACACAAGGTCAATTCTTTAAGCGGAGTTTACCAGGTTTGAATTGATTTCTTCTCCATAAATCATACTCAACTTCTGGGTGTAGGGACACCCGCCTATATTATAGCTTTGCAGGTGCACCCTTGGTGACTTTGGCACTTCCTTTCATTCTGTACCAGGAGACACTGAGGTCAACGAAAAGGTCACCAAACCCTGCAACTCTGTGCACTCAAAGACTCACACACACACACACACACACACACACACACACACACACACATATATATATATATATATATATATATATATATATATATATATTAAAATAAGTGTATTTTGGCAGCATTTTTTCTTTTATACAACTTTTGTTGAACTGTACAGACAATTCCTGTCGGACAAGTCTTTGGTTGATCCGTTCCAATTTTCGGGCCATCCTTCTGGTGTCTGGGTGTAACTGGTATAAAAGTCCACCAAAGGTTTCAAAACGAGCGCTTTCGGCAATACAATTTGCCATACTCAGGTAGGAGACGATGGTATGATTTCATGTCTCGTTTTTAACGAGAACGAGTAGTAGCAAGGAATTAGAAGTGGGAGGTAATAACCATTGCTAGTAGGAGGTTGTAGGAATGACAGTGGTTTGAGCGAGCGTTGCAGTAGTGATTTTTTTGTGGGAGGCGGGCACAAGTTGTGAGAAGGGGAGAGTATAGTGGAAGGATATATATAATGAACTTCATATTATTCATATTTACCACCTCCTCTGCATGAGTAGGATGTGACACAAGGTCAATTCTTTAAGCGGAGTTTACCAGGTTTGAATTGATTTCTTCTCCATAAATCATACTCAACTTCTGGTGTAGGGACACCCGCCTATATTATAGCTTTGCAGGTGCACCCTTGGTGACTTTGGCACTTCCTTTCATTCTGTACCAGGAGACACTGAGGTCAACGAAAAGGTCACCAAACCCTGCAACTCTGTGCACTCAAAGACTCAACACACACACACACACACACACACACACACACACACACACACACACAATATATATATAATATATATATATATATATATATATATATTAAAATAAGTGTATTTTGGCAGCATTTTTTCTTTTATACAACTTTTGTTGAACTGTACAGACAATTCCTGTCGGACAAGTCTTTGGTTGATCCGTTCCAATTTTCGGGCCATCCTTCTGGTGTCTGGGTGTAACTGGTATAAAAGTCCACCAAAGGTTTCAAAACGAGCGCTTTCGCAATACAATTTGCCATACTCAGGTAGGAGACGATGGTATGATTTCATGTCTCGTTTTTAACGAGAACGAGTAGTAGCAAGGAATTAGAAGTGGGAGGTAATAACCATTGCTAGTAGGAGGTTGTAGGAATGACAGTGGTTTGAGCGAGCGTTGCAGTAGTGATTTTTTTGTGGGAGGCGGGCACAAATTGTGAGAAGGGGAGGAGTATAGTGGAAGGATATATATATATAATGAACTTCATATTTATTCATATTTACCACCTCCTCTGCATGAGTAGGATGTGACACAAGGTCAACTCTTTAAGCGGAGTTTACCAGGTTTGAATTGATTTCTTCTCCATAAATCATACTCAACTTCTGGGTGTAGGGACACCCGCCTATATTATAGCTTTGCAGGTGCACCCTTGGTGACATTGGCACTTCCTTTCATTCTGTACCAGGAGACACTGAGGTCAACGAAAAGGTCACCAAACCCTGCAACTCTGTGCACTCAAAGACTCCACACACACACATATATATGTTTTTTTTTTAAGTTGGTCGTTATTACGAAGCATCTAAAAATAAATGAATGAACTCGATGTTATGGAGTATTGGATTCACTTATTTTTTTATTATTATTTTTTATCATAAATTTTCGGGTTCGTTAGATACCCTTTATCAAATGACTGTTGTTCCTGTTCAACGGATCTTTTGTCTCTGTTGTTATTGACAGCGGCAGTGTCTGTAAAAAATTTATAATAATGGAGTATTCCGATGTCAGCGTTCAGTCCCCTCACGTGAGTTTGTAATTTTAGAATCCATTTAGTTACTGCTTGTTTTCGAGATTGCGTTGTTGGAAATGCGTGTTCTATTAGAATGCATTTGAGGTGTGTAAGGTTGTGTGGTAGGGTATTAAAGTGAAGAGCTATTGTACTATATGAGGATATATATATATATATATATGTATATGTATGTATGTATGTAATGAACTTCATATTTATTCATATTTACCACCTCCTCTGCATGAGTAGGATGTGACACAAGGTCAATTCTTTAAGCGGAGTTTACCAGGTTTGAATTCAGAGTTTTCCTTCTTCTAGACTGGTTACCGGGCCATGGTTAAAGAGCCCAGTTTGCCCTACTATTTACCCATAGCTGGAGGGATAGTAACTGGATTCATACCTTTCCCAAGGATATTAGCACTATATGAAATGCAAACAGCCTCATCCAGGATTTGAATTCTGGTCGACGAGTTCATTTCCTACGACTCTAACCATTACACCATGCACCTCCATATATATATATATATATATATAATATAGTTAATTCCTTGTTAGTATTGGAGAAATGATAATAAAGTGCTCAATTACTAAACTAAAGGTGAGGCTCTAAAACCATTGGTGAAACCGACTCTTAAATGTATTGTAAACTATAATTAAATAATATATATATATATATATATATATATATTATGGGTCTGGGTTAGCTCAGTCAGTAGAGCGTTCAGCTATAAACCATAAGATTCCTAGTTCGATACCGGCCCTCACCAACTCAGCGTATGAGTAGCACAAGGATCTGTGCAGTAAAGAGCTGATGGTAGGTGTGGCGCTCTACCTCAGATGCAAAAACAATCTCCTTGATCTAGCACTAGTGAAAAGGGGATAGACTCCCTCGCTGTTTGGCTGATACTGACATTAGGATGCCCCGACGACTTTACTTTATATATATAGTTCATTTTTAAATCCCTTTTATATTTGGTTGTTCTTTTCTTTAAATTTTTGGAAGTTTTTAGTACTTATTTTCTCACATTGTCTAAAGCAGGCATGTCAAACACAGTAAGCACTAACACGGCCTGTATCCAGACTTTCGTTTTTATGTTTATGTTCAAAGTGAATATCTATCCAACTCCGCCATCACTAGCAGGACACAATCAAGAGTTTTCCTTCTCCTAGACTGGTTGACTTACATAGGCTAAATAAACCTAGTCTGCTCTACTAGTTACCCATAGCTGAAGAGAGAATAGATGGCTTCAGGCCTTTCTCAAGATCATTATCAATAAGTGAAACAGATTTATCCAGGATTTGAACTCAGGTTGCCAATTTCATTTTCTATGATGATAACTGTTACAATAATTGTTTGTTTGTTTTGTTTTACGGCATATCAACCTCAGTGGGTCATTTAATGCCGACAAAGTTTTGAAATAAATCAGTTCTTAATGGATAATACAATTTTTTTATAAATACATTTTTCTATTTAACCCATAGATGGGACCCTAACAGGTACTACCACTCCGGGTCAGAGTGGACCAAGGAGCAATGGTGATGAAGGGGTGCTCCACATTCCCCAAACCTCCAAAACTGGAACCTCACCATCAGATAGAGTTTAACGTCATTCCCAGGACATGTAGACCTGCAGCCACCGCCTTCTAGCACCCATATGATAAAAAGGGGTTGGGGCTTGCCATAAAGGCAATAGGGTTGGGAAAATCATATAGGTGCTAGGGCTTGACGTGACCAGCCGATTGATCGGAGTGGGCCTCTCCGACCGCCTGTCTAGCCCAAGATAGGGCCAAAGTGGAGTATTGCATGTCATGAACTGCTCATCCACCTGGGCTCTATCCTTAAGCATCACTGGTCGCCACCTATGGCCAACAGGTAGCCCCATTGGGGGAGTCTTACCCCTCTGCAGAGGTGCAGTCTGTGCATTCTAACGCCCCAGCCGACAGGGCGGTGTTACAATAAGTTGGAATTTAGGAAAATCTCCGTAAACAATTCTGCCCCCCCCCCCAAAAAAAAAAAGAATTCATTGGCAAAACTTCTAGAAATGTAAAGAAAAGAACAGAGAAACATAAAAGGGATTTCAAAATGAACAAGTCATTTAACGCTATGGTACACCACAGGAACCGTACAACTTCAATTTGATTAATGTGTCTTATAACAACAAATAACATTTGTTATGATAAACAGACACAGAAAGTATAAGGATCTGTCAAAGTATTACCATTAATTTACAGCCATATTTCTACACTGTCCTCTTCAAGTTAATACTAAAAACATAGAAGATGCTAAAAGCAAATTAATACTAAAAGGTATAAACAAGATAAAATGAAACAACCCAAATGTTATGGTCCAAAATTTTATCAATACAAAATATCTTTTAAAAAGATGGTTTCACAATATAAGATAATATGGATTTAAAAGTGTTCTTTCATACAAAATTGCAGTTTTTTTAATGTCTAGTGGTTTGGGTATCCATAGGCTTCAGACAGATAATCAAATTTATTATATATATATATATATATATATATATATATATATTGTTGAAGTGAGTTAGCATACTGTTGGTTTGAGCAACAAGCTAAGCACAACTGAATCAGTGTCAAGACAACTGGTACTTATGGGAATTCAGAATAGTCCACTCATGCATTTGGGTGATTCCATTCCTTGAGTCCTGATTGGCTGCTTGGTTTCTATGATGTTCTGAGGCTTCATAAAGAACCTGCCATCTTGCAGTAGTCTTTGCAGCAAAACATTTTCATATTAAGTTACGACTGCTTGCTGCCTTGTCTTACCAATTCGACGGTAATTGGAACTAGTATGATTATTCTACATATATATATATATATATATATATATATATATATATATATATATATATATATATACATTAAAAAAGGTCTGCAAAATGGATTTTTTTTTTTTTAAATTTTTTTTTATCTTACATTTGCAACACGTGTTTCAGATCTGCTGATATCTTCTTCAGGCATTGATTGATCATATATATATAATATATATATATATATATATATATATACTAGACATTCAGCTCTGGGTAGATAATTGAGATTAGGAAAAAAGGAGTTAGCAAAGCAAATAAATTTTTTTTAAAAATAGCCGGATGAAACCTTAAAATCATTTTGTAAGCTTTCTAAGAAAGTCAATGACCTCATTTAAGTTATGGCTTGCTGATTGTGAGATTTAACATAGGAATACATTTCAAATTTTCACAGCTCTCTCACTCTCTCTCTCCAGAGAAACTAACATTATATAATGAGGAGGTAGTCAAGAGATCCATAGAGGTGAAGAAAGAGATAGACACAGAGTAAAGTAAGAGATTGTTCGGTTTTTGACTTAATTGCAAATTACAACTAATTAGAACCAATTAAAACAGAATTTTTTTCAAACACAATCAATCCTAAAAGTAAGGAATAATTTAGTATAATCTTTGTGTCATTAAACTAAACAGTAAAAAAGCCTTTAGGAAGCAAAAGTTGATTAACTCAGTTTTAGTATAATAATAATGATAATAATAATATATATATATATATATATATATATATATATATATGCGTATCAACTTTGTTCTTGTAGGATATATTACTACAGTGAATGGTTAACACTATCTTACCTGATGAGAGAGTAGGAAACCAATATATACAGTTAATACTGTATAGGAGAGAGCTGTTATTAGTAATAATAATAATAATAAATAAAAAAATATTTTTTGTATATATTCATTTCTATGGAAAATAATCTGCTACCATATTGGTTTCATGCTCCTTAAACCTGCTTGTCTAAATAGAGTAATCTTTAGACAGTGAAAGATTTTGAAAATATATGTATATATTTGAATATATATCACTCTGATGAAGGTCAAATTTTCTCTGTGTACGGAATATTTTTACATTTTTCTATTATCATTATTTCATTTCATTTGTTTATTTAATAATAATAATAGTTTGAATCGTGTACACATAGATAAACTGACCGAAACACATGTGTAAGTGATATTGATTAAATTTATCTTTTAGTATCCATTCTGGACTTTCTTTTCTTTATTCATTCTTCCTCATATATATATATATATATAACTGCTTCTCTTCTCCTTGTCATGAGTGCACTTCATTTTTACAAAATAAAATTTAATTTCTGTTCAAGTAATCCTCATAGTGAAATCTGTCAATTTAATGTTCTGTGTTCTCTTTCTTTTTTCATATGTATATTTGTGTGCATGTTTCTGTCTGTGTGACAGCAATCCAACAAAAATAGCACATTGTAGCAAAATCTTTATCAGAGCAATGGCCTTAAAATGCTGTAACTTAGAAAATAGAGCAATTTTCTGTCCAAGGTTCACCATCTTGCTAAAATGCTGTGTTTCCTATCAATTTTTATTGGATAACTTTAGAAATTAAACAATTTTGCAGCATTTCTAAACAGGGGCCAAAATTGACAATTTCTTAAAAAAAGAATGGCCTTATGATGCAATATTTCACCGGTCCCCAACCTTTTTTGCGCCACGGACCGGTTTCATCTAAGACAATATTTTCACGGGACCGGCCTTCATATGCTCCGGCCTACATTTGCTTGATAATCGTTAATGATGTAATCTAATAATAAATCATCCGCAGTGGTCTTATGTCAAATGCAAATATCAACAGACAATAAATAACCTTTTGTTCATAAATTAATAATCAACAACATCTCTGTAAATGAAAATATTTATTTTAAAATGAAAATCCTTTCTAATAAGAAATAATTATAATAAAAATACTCGTTCTGTGTGACTTGATACTTAATGGTCTGCGGCCCGATACTGGGTCGCAACCCAGTGGTTGGGGACCGCTGCAATATTTCACTATGGCTCTTCTTGAACTTTCTCAACTGTTTCACTTTTATTTTTTTGAGCAATGTTCAATAAATTGTTATATGTTAAAAAAAAAGACCATTCTCTTGGGATATGCCATGAGCATCGCTCAAAGAACAAAAAAAAATGAAAGTGAAATGGTTGAGAAAGTTCATGAGTGTCTTTACTACATTAACTAATTTAAATCTGCACACAGACTTTATCACCCCCCTGTCGGCTGGGGCGTTAGAATGCACCGACTGCACCTCTGCAGAGGGCTAAGACTCCCCCAATGGGGCCACCTGTTTGCCGTGGGTGGCGACCTGTGATGCTTAAGGATAGAACCCGGGTGGATGAGCAGTCCATGACTTGCAATACTCCACTTTTGCCCTATCTTGGGTTAGACAGGTGGTCAAAGAGGCCCCCTCCGATCAATCGGTTGGTCATATCAAGTCCTAGCACCTACATGATTGCCCCAACCCTATTGCCTTTATGGCAACCCCCAACCCCTTTTTATCATATGGGTGCTAGAAGGCGGTGGCTGTGGGTCTACATGTCCTGGGAATGATGTTAAACTCTATCTGATGGTGAGGTTCCAGTTTTGGAGGTTTGGGGAATGTGGAGCACCCCTTCATCACCATTGCTCTCTGGTCCACTCTGACCCGAAGTGGTAGTACCTGTTAGGGTCCCATCTATGGGTTAAATAGAAAACATGAGTTTATAAACAAAATTGTATTATCCATTAAAAATGAAATTATTTCAAAACTTTGTTAGCATTAAACATTTTTTTTACCAATAGAAGTATTCGGCATAAAATAACCCAAGGGGTTGACATGCCGTAAAACCCAACCAACCAACCTTTATCATGAAATGGGTATGTATATATGATATATATGCTCCCAATTTTCCTGGTAGAGCACTAGTTGAACTTTCATCATTTAGTGTAAGGCATTTCCTTGCTTGTTGTTTACAGACTTGATTTCTCTAGTGATTGTAAAAACATACATCCTGTAAGTATATATCAATTAATCATTTGCCTCTGACTAACAGTCTCCGACAGGCATAAGGATAAGGAGCTTGGCAGACGAAAATTCTGCCAGGTTTCACTCCCGGCTAGAGATAGCTGTTAAAAAAGTCGAGCCGCACTGATGAGATGTAAATGTCGAAACATATGTCTGTGGATGACTGATATATATATATATATATATATATAAAAAAATGTTGTATATTTTTGGCAGCAAGTTATTTTGTAGGCAGGTGCTATTAAACAACATGGAACATTTCTTTTTCATGATCTTGATTTGTATCTTTTCCAGTCTTCTGGCTATCTTTCTAATGTTAGGATCCAGTTGAAATAGGATTCTTCCCATACTCTTTCTTCAGTCATCATCAGGGGTGGGGGTATATGATTTGGTGTTAGTTCTTTTTTTCCTTTTCATGTTCTTTTATCTATTTTGTTTTTAAATTATATATTTAATTTATATATATATATACATATATATATACACAATTAAAATTGAATGGTTTAAAATCTACCTACCCAAGTTTCAAGTTTAGAAATACCCTGAAGATTTGTGCTATTGCGAGAAACTTGAGTAGGTAGATTTTAAACCATTCGATTTTAATCATCTATTTAGCTCTTTATATTGAGTACTTTTTAATCGATTTTAGTGAAAAAAAATCCCGAAGTAAATAAGATTGTATACTTATTTGCTTGGGGATTTAATGGTAACTGCGGTATATATATATAATTATTATTATTAAAAATGACAGACAAGGATTTGGTGTTAGATTTTTATTCAGTTTTTTCTTTTTGGCTAATGAGATGTCACAACTGTGGTTGTAGGCCATTTAAAAACTTTCCAAAGTATCTGTTTGTGTAGTCTGAGTACAGGTACTTTTGACTATCTTCCATTATTTCCGAGATGTAGGTGCTCCTATATTGTGAAGTGCTGGGTTAATTATGTATTCAAAGAATTTTTGGCGTGTCATCGTGTATGAATTTGGAGGCCATTGGTACTGGTTTGGGGTGTAGATATAACAGCTAAGGATTCCTACATGATGCCACACTCACCTACATGTTCTTTTCAGAATAATTCTGTTAAGTTATACAAATTGAAAATTACACAAGTCTCTGTATGAGATGCCCTACTTTAGGTTTGTGAGTTCAAATGTTCAGAATTACATAATGATAATAAAGTTAGTATTATTTGTATTATTCGGACTATTGTCCTCATCTTCATTGTTATTTGTACAATGTTTCGGCCAATGTGCCCTCCGGCTTTCTTCAGGTATTTCTTGCCGGACTCGGGAACCTTATTGTCATTATCGGGAGCCATCACGGAACTTTGAACCTAACCCTTTATTCAGTTCACAGGGGTATCCTGTTCTCATTTCGCTAACCATAGCTGGGGTACAGGTGTTAAGCTGTGATAATTATTATTCTAAGTTACTACTGCCCCTGACCAGAATTGAACCTGCAGTCTAGAGATAACTGTCACTTAGAACTGTCTTAACCTAACTCCTTTATCCACTAGGCTATGTGTCCTGATTACAACAAGGTTTCTGAGTCCGAGAAGAAATACCTGAAGAAGGCCGGAGTGCACATTGGCCGAAACGTTGTAAAAATAACAATGAAGTGGAGGACAGTAGTCCGAATAATATAAATAATACTAATTATCAAGCCTCATCTCAAGAATTCAGAGAAATACTAATAAAGTTATTTATAATAGATGAGATGAATGACTATGACATGTATATTCACATATATTTCAGTTCGACAGTACTTGGAATATTGCTTCTACAGTGTTGTAAAATAGGAGCCCTCAGCAATTGCCAAACATTTTTCTGCAGCTACTACAGAAAAAAAAACCCTGTCTTTCATAGGGGCAATTCCATGTCAAATCATCCAGAAAAAAGTTCTGAGCAAAAACCAAATTATCTTTTTGGTACAAATAATGTTCAATAGATATGAAATAATAATAGAAAAAAATCATTGTCATAGATGCAGTGCCACATCGGGATATTGATCTTACTATGTAAAAATCATCAATAACTTAAAATTGGTTAACTTTCAGACTTTTTCGGATTACTTGGGCAAAAATACTTTAATAAACCAATTTTTAGGAGTAGGGAAGCACTAGAACTCATTTTACAGACAAGAATAGATTACAAAAAGTTGCTATTTTTTGCGACACCCCCCCCCCCATCTCCTCAAATTTGGAGGGCTAAACATCAACATAAATCCGCCAATTCTTGGAATTGGAAACTCAAATTTTGGGGTTTGTCTAACTTTAACATAGTCCACACATGTACAACATTTCAGAAAAATTGAAGGGGGTAGGTGACATGGCCCGGATGATTTGACATGGAATTACCCATAGGCCTTTCTGGCTATTGAAGGATCTGTAGTAAATGTGAAATACTCTCTTAAATCTTCATTCATGAATCTAAGACATGAAACACTCTTTTATTATTATTTACTGCTTTTGAGTTTTCACATCAGCATTAGCTGATGGTCTTTCACTGGAGTCTGAGTGACAGCAAGTCTCCTCAGGTTTCCAGGACTCTTCTGAGTATTCTGACAGATTGCAACAGTGCAGTGTTCTGAATGGTTTCAATTCTTCCTCTGATTCCCAAACTTTCCAGACCCTTTTCCAATCCTTTTGGGACCGTTCCAAGTGCACCAACTACAATTGGTATAACTTTCACTTTCATAACTTTTTCAGTTCTCTGGCAAGGTCCAGATATTTGTCCATTTTTTCATTTTCCTTTAGCTTTACCCTGTGATCTGCTGGAACTGCAAAATCCACCAGTTGACAAGTTCTTTCTTTTTTGTTTATCAACACTAGGTCTGGTCTTCTTGCTGGGATAAGGTGATCCGTTTTTTTTTCAAAGTCCCAGAGAATTTTATGCATTTCGTTCTCAAGAACAGATTCTGGTTTATGCATATACTATTTTGTTGTATGATCAAAATTTAATTTTTTGCATAAGTCCCAGTGGATCACCTTCCCAACCCAGTCGTGTCTAGTTTTGTATTCTCGTTGTGCTAGTTCGCTACATTCGCAGAGTATATGGTTTACAGTCTCATCTCTATTACCGCAAAGTCTACATTTACTATTTTGTTGGGTCTTATCAATTTTCACTTTGATATAGTTTGTCCTTATGGCATTATTTTGTGCAGCAATTATTAATGATTCTCTTCCCCCTTCCTTTCTTGACACATATAATCTATCTCTATCGTCTCTAGGGTGAAGAGCCTTATGCATGGTCATTAACTTTCTCGTTCTTTGGTCAATCTGTCTGAGTTCTTTTGTCCATTTTAAGAATGGTCCTGTGTATCTTTTATTATTATTATTATTATTATATTATTATTATTATTATTATAAACATTGCTTAGTCCTGTAGACAGTTCACAGATTGCATACATTACCTGTTGTTCCTAAGTGTTTACCCATTCTTTTTCTATTATTGCATAACAGAAAGAAAGTGAAAATCTTGAACACAAGACACATGTTCTTGTTTATAATTGTCTATAAATTAAATGTCTATATGATACACATTTTGTATATTTGAAGTAAAATAAATGTATTTTCAGATTTTTATTGAATGATCCAATCTAATAAAGATGTAGAAATGGTTTTGTGTGTAATTGAGTAAATTATGTTTGTTTAATTAACATTCCTTTAGGGAGTTTGTCTAATTTAAAAAAAACCTTTGGGTTATTTGAATAATAGAAATACATTTGAACTGTTTGTCAAATGGAAATACTTCTAAACTGTCTAATTGAAACATCTCCAGTTTGTCTAATTCAAACTCATTTGGGTTGTTAATTGAAAAAACATGTCTAATTTGAATATTTTAATCGTTTTTTTCTCATTGAAACACCAACTTCTAAACTGTCTAATTGAAATACTTTAAGCTGTTTTTTTCAATTAAAACCCCTTTCAACTCTTTGTCTAACTCAGACACCCTTGGTTTATTTGCCTAATTGAAACATATTTGAGCTATTTGTCTAATTGAAACCCTTAAAACTCTTTGTCTAACTGAGACACCCTTGGTTTGTTTGCCTAATTGAAACCCCTTAAAACTCTTTGTCTAACTGAGACACCCTTGGTTTGTTTGCCTAATTGAAACCCCTTAAAACTCTTTGTCTAACTGAGACACCCTTGGTTTGTTTGCCTAATTGAAACATAATTGAGCTGTTTGACTAATTGAAACCTCTTAAAACTCTTTGTCTAACTGAGACACCCTTATTTTTTTTCCGAATTGAAAACTATTTCAGCTGTTTGTCTAATTGAATTACTTCTAAACTGTCTAATTGAAATCCCTTTGATCTCTTTTGTCTAATCAAAACACCTTTGGTCTATTTGTCTAATTGAAAAACATTTGTTGCGTGTATCCAATTGAAACACCTTTGAGCTGTTTGACTAATTGAAACACCTTCCTAGCTCTCTGCCTCTAATTGAAACATATCCATTTCTATGCACCTCACGTAGATGATATAAATCTCAACAGCTAAAGCATTTGTAAAATATATAAAGAGTTTTTTATTTCATTCTTTTTTTTTGTTGTTATTATAGTATATAAAAATGCTAATACAAATAATCCTATGGTAAATGAATGTTCTGGTGCCAAGTGAGCTTTCACACATTTATTTTATTATGTAGATTATCTACTTTAGTCAAATAGCTTTTTCCCTTTCAGACAAATAATTGTTTATATATGCAGTAAACAATGGCCAAACAGATACTTTATTTTGTATATACACAAGGTTTACTTTTGAATGAGGCATTTTTCTACACAATGATGGATAAAAAGGCAGTTAACTCTCTTGAAGCATAATAAAGTGCTGTTCCATCAACAAATTACAAACATGTGCTTACATGCATATATATATTATATATATATATATATATATATATATATAAAGTCGTCGGGGCGGCCTAAAGTCGGTATCGGCCAGTCAGCGAGGGAGTCTATCCCCTTTTCAATACTGCTAGACCAAGGAGATTGTTTTGGCGTCTGAGGTGGAGCGCCACACCTATCATCAGCTCCTTACTTTAACGCACAGATCCCTGTGCTACTCATACACTGAGTTGGCGAGGACCGGTATCGAACTAGGAACCTTGTGGTTTCTAGCCGAACGCTCTACAGACTGAGCTAATCCGGCCCCTTTTATATATATATATATGGTAATTGCGTTTCACTTAGCGCTAATACCCTTGGGAAATGTATGAATCCTACTCTCTCTCCAGCTATGGGTATATAGTAGGGCAGACTGGGCTCTTTAACCTTGGTTAGGCAACCGGTCTAGGAGAAGGAAAACTCTGAATTCAAACCTGCTGAACTCCGCTTAAGAAATTGACCTTGTGTCGCATCCTGCTCGTGCGGAGGGGTTGGTAAATATATATATATATATATATATATATATATATATATATATATGAGCCAATCATCAGTCATTTAGTTGAGAATAAAGTTATTCAGCATTAATCATCTTGACTCACACATGACAATGAATCATACCAAAATCTACTTTTTGGATATCTTATTTGTATCTTAATGACTGATACCTTATTCAAAGTTTTCCTTCTCCCAAACTAGTTGCCATACCAAGGTTAAAGAGCCCAACCTGCTCTACTGTATTATACTCACTGCAAACTAGCATGTACCAAAATATTATAAAACTTTGGTCTCACCCTTGTACTAATGATCAATCCAAAATTATATGGTTTCAAATAACGATTCCTACTTAGTAATAATAATTGTTGTGAGGTTTTAAGGGACAAATAAGAACAAAACGACGGGTAACAAATGTAGTAAAATGTATTAACAGAAAGTAGACAAATACAATACAGATAAGTGGAAATTACGTCCGACAAATAGAGTTATTGGCTTACACGCATTGGCTTACTGCCAAGCCACAATTATCCCACTTATAGTAACCCATCGGCGCATTCCATTGGTCAATAGGGTATATCACCTATAACAATAATAATAATAATAATGAAGCCCTAGGGTTATGTCAAGCCCTATCATGTTATGTTCTGACCCTATTGCCCTGATGGCAAACCCCCAACCCTTTTTATCATGTGCTAGAAAGTGGTGGCTGAGGGTCTCAGTGTCCTGGGTAGAATGCTAAACTGCATCTAATGCTGAGGTTCTAATTCTGGAGCTCTGGGAAGTGTAAGGTATGCCTTTATCGCCATTACTCCCAGGTCCACTCTGACCTGTAGTGGTGATACCTATTAGGGTCCCAACTATGGGTTAACTAGATTTTTAAAAAATGAGCTTTAAAAATGTGTTTTAAAAAGTTGAATAATCAACAATATATATATATATATAATATATATATATATATATATGAGAAGTAAATACACACGCAGTGTGTTTATGATATGGCTTTTTTTAGCCGACAATTTTTGGGAGTATATGTGCTTAATTGAAGTCGTACCTAATTTTGAAAGTTAATTAATTAATTATTAATTAATTAGGCGGGCATACCTATTTAAATGTAAGGCTAAACAAATCGAGAAAAATCAATCTCTGTATGTACATTTCGGCCTATTAGGCCTCATCAGCAGAGCTATAGATAGAAAGACCGCCCTGTGCATGATTCGAATTATATATATAATTCAGAATTCATTAGTGTATTGTTAAGATTAACCCCTCCCTTAAGATATATAATACAAAAAAAAACACCAACTACAATGAAATAGATTTATCTGAAGACTAACTCCAGTAGTATACACAAATAAGTATTTTTAATCCATCAATTATTGCTGGATGTTTAAAGAAAAAAGATGTGGGAGTTGAAGATAGATGACAGATAGAATTACAAATTACTTTTGCCTGAATAAAGGAGACATGTATGTTTATAAAAAACAAATCTTTGGTTTCAAAGGAAAACAGTCTAGACTTAGTAACTAAAATTCATACAAACTAATTAAAAGATAGAAAGTGGTATTAGAAATAATTCCAAACCAGACAAGTATGTATAAAATGTAGCTACCTATAATTTTTTAGTTGTCCTGAGGAAGGTGTAATTTGAACACCGAAACCGTGATAGAGAGAAAAACCTTTTTTTACAACTATATAGTTCATATATATTGAGTTCAATTCCTAGACGAAGATGTTAGCATTTCACATAGTGCTAATACCCTTGGGAAAGGTATGAAACCATATATTCTCCCTCCAGCTATGGGTTAAATAGTAGAGCAGACTGGGCTCTTCAGCCTAGGGTAGGTAATCAGTCTATGAGAGGGATAACTCTGAATTCAAAATTCCCGAGGTTGGTCGTTGATTGGGTTTGTGACAACCCTTGATGCACCAATTCTTTCCTATCGACTGTGCCAAAAAGTGTGGATGGTCCAACACAAGCCTTCACCACTATAAACAAATGACTGTGTGGATGTTCATTGTATGAACACTCATACATCGAAATCAACGGGGAGTCCATCATATATATATATATATATACACACACACACCAACCCCTCCGCACGAGCAGGATGTGACACAAAGTCAATTTCTCAAGTGGAGTTCAACAGGTTTGAATTCAGAGTTTTCCTTCTCCTAGACCGGTTGCCTAACCAAGGTTAGAGTCCAGTCTGCCCTACTATTTATCCATAGCTGGAGGGAGAGTAGGATTCGTACCTTTCCCAAGGGTATTAGCGCTAAGTGAAATGCAATTACCACATCTAGGATTTGAACTCGGGGCGACGAGTCCATTTCCCATGACTTTAACCATTACACCACGCGCTTCCCACATATATATGTGTGTGTGTGTGTGTGTGTGTGTATATGTGCAAATAACAGTAAATAACAACAGAGTAGGCTAAAGAAAGTTAAGCAGTGATGAACCTGTTCAATGCTTAGATGAGTAACCACTTAAGCAATAGCAGATATTGTAAACAACCTGAGGCCTGTATGCCCTATCTAAGAAAACACACATGAAGTTAAACAAATCTTATATCAAAAATGATTTGATTTGGCATTAAATGACCAGAAAATATCGTTAATATATTTTAAAACAACCAACCAAAATTAAATGAGTTGTTTTTTTTTTGTGTGGCTGAAAAAAGAATAATTTTATTACAACTTTGTAATTGTTTGTATTAGTGGGAATAATTTGTCTTTATGCAAAATCCTATAAAAAAATGTAAGTATAAAGATTAACAATGGATGAAATTAATAAGTTCTGCAAATTAAATCTTTAAATTAACCCTATTGCATGCAGATAATAGAATATTCTAAGTCCCACCAACAAGGCAATTGGGAACGTTTGCTTTTAAGACTGCATACAAGTGTAGCGTTGTCTAAAGATCAATTAAAATAGCACACCTTCAATTCCCTGTTTATCACAATGCTTTTGCACAAGGAATAAACAAAAAAACAATCTCAAAATTGAATGGTTAATGAATTCTTTCATTGTTTTAAAGTTGTATATATTATCAATCATATAGAAATCTGATCTCACGGATAAGTTAAAGCGACAATTCTTCCAAGCCGTCATTGTATCAGTACTACTGTACGGATGCATCAATTGGACCCTAACAAAGTGCCTAGAGAATAATCTAGATGGGAATTGCACAAGAATGCTGCATGTGGTCTTAAAAAAATCATGGAAACAACACCCCATGAGAAAGCAGTTGTATGGCCACTTGCCCCCTATCAACAAACCATTTGAGTAAGACAAACAAGAAATGCTGGAGAAGCAAAGATGAACTCATAAGTGACGTTCTCCTGTGGAATCCTGCACATGGGCACGCCAGTGTGGGTCATCCAGCAAGGATCTACATCGGTTAATTCTTCCAAGCCATCATTGTATCAGTACTACTGTACGGATGCACCACTTGGACCTTAACGAAGCGCCTAGAGAACAAATTTAATTGGAGTTGCACGCCAGTGTGGGTGATCCAGCAAGGATCTACATCAGTTAACTCTGTGCAGATTCTGGATGCTGCACAAAGGACCACGATGAATGATAGGGACAGCTGGTGGGAGATTTTCATGGATATTCATGCTGCCAGCAAGACCTGATCATGATATGATATTAAATTTGGACTAAAGTTTAAACTTTTGACTTGTTTGTAAACACGCTGAAAATTTATTGAGTTCAGCCTAATGAGTAAACAATAAATTACAATGTGGTCTTTAAGCATGAAAAGTTTCCCCTCCCCCTCGGATTAGGGTTTCAGCCTTGCAGATGTGACACAGACTTTTAATGCAAGTGTTTTTCATGGGTTGTCTTGGTTCCTTGGTTCAGCAGTGCAAACATCTGGAATCACAAGCAAAACATGAATTTTGTTCTTGCTAGGACTTGGGTCATGTCCAACTCTTTCTTTCACTTTGCAACATAGTTTTTTTTTTTAGGGGGAGAGGGGGGTTCCATCACAGATTTTGAGAAGAAGAGTATTTTATAGACTTCTTTTTGAACTCAATGAACTTTGGTTGGTTCTGATACAAAAAATATAACAAGAAAAAGCCCATGAAAGAAATGGTGGAGGTAGAAAAAGATGTAATTGTATGATAAGAATGAAAGTAAATCTAAATTATGAATAGAAAGAAATATTGTGCACAATAAGAAAATAGTTATTATGTATGAAATGAATAGGGTGAGTTCAGCTCAGTCGGTAAGGGCGTCTGACTAGAAACCACAAGGTGACTGGTTTGATACTGGCCCTCGCCAACTAAGGGTATGAGTAGCAAAGCAAGAAGCTGCCTGCTTCTTCCCAGAGGATAAGAACAAGATGTCTGACTAGAAACTGCAAGGTGACTGGTTCGATACTGGCCCTCGCCAACTAAGGGTATGAGTAGCACAGGGATATGAGTAGTAAAGCAAGGAGCTGCCTGCTTCTTCCCAGAGGATAAGAACAAGATGAGTGCCTATCTACTTACATTAAATAGTCGTGGGAAATTTCACAGCTATCCATTGCATCATAATTAAAATTTCACAATATATATATATATATATATATATAATTTAATATACCAAGCGTGTTGGTAAATCCTCGCGGTGAGAAAAAACCCAGCAAATATACTACCAAACATCAACCTGGGAGAAAAAAAATTTTTGAAAAAAAGAAAAGACCAAGATAGTCGTACCAACAAAAAATAATCTATTGGTAGAGTATTTGGCCAAAAGAAAAAACAATTTATATGTATATATATGTATATAAGATATATATATATTCATATAACCGCTAGGAGAATAAGCTAATAAGTAAAAAGTGCTCAATACCTAAGTAGAGCAAATAATAAAGATAAATCTAATGAGTCAGACGAACTTACTATTAGTTTCGCTTAATGCTCTTTAGGGCTAAGATCTGACTCTTAGCCCTGAAGAGCATTAAGCGAAACTAATAGTAGGTTCATCTGACTCATTAGATTCATCTTTATATATATATATATAAAAGGGAAAAATGGAAAATGAATCCGACTGTATGTAGATATATTAAACATGAAAAAAAAGAAAAAGGTACTTAGAGGATTTTATTATAATTTGAAGTTGTTGTTTAGCTCAGTCAGTAGAATGTCTGACTAGGAACCACAATGTTCTGGGTTTGATACTGGCCATTGACAACTAAGATCTGTGCAGTAAAGTGAGGGGCTGATGGTAGGTGTGGCGCTCCACCACAGACGCAAAAACAATCTCCTTGGTCTAGTGCTAGTGAAAAGGGGATAGAGTCCCTCACTGTTTGGCTGATACCAACTATAGGCCACTCTGACGACTTTACTTACTTTTATGAAATGAAAGGAAAGAGAGAAACAGAGGAAGAAAAATAAGAGATTAAGAAAAAAATGATTAAAAAATGTGAAAGATTAAGGGGAAGAAGATGGAGAGAAGGGGAAAGAGAAGGAGAGAAGAAAAACAAAAGAATAAAAAGGAAGAAGAGGAAGGAGAAGTAGGAGGAGAAGGGAATAGTGGAAGGAGTAGAAAGAGAAGTGGAAGAAGGAGGAGAAGTGGAAGAAGGAGAAGTGGAAGGAGAAGGAGGAGAAATCAGAATTTGAAGGAGCGTTAGAAAGAGAAAAATGTGAAGAAGAAAAGAAAAAGCATGTATTAATAAATAAAAGAATCACAAAAAGAAAAGAACAGATTGGAAGAAAGAGCAAGGAAAGAAAGTAGTAGTGAGAGAAGGGAAGGAAAGAAGAGAAAAAACATGTATGAAGGAATGAAAAAAAAGAAAGAGCAAGGAGAAAGAAAATAGACAAAGTAGCAGGAAGACAGAGAAAGAAAAGAATTGATAAAAGGAGCATTGGAGTAGAAGAAAGAAGGAAAGAGTAAGAAGAAAATAATATATGAAGGAAAAAAAGAAATACAAAAGAACAATTGAAAGAAGGAAAAAGAATTGATAAAAAGGGACAGGGAGAAAATAAAGAAAGAATAATTAGAGAAGAAAAATGTATGAAGAAAAAACGAAATACAAAAAAAAATGAGTGGAAGAAGTAGCAAGGAGATAGAGAAAGAAAAGAAAGAATTGATAAAAAGAAACAGGGAAAGAAGTAGAGAAGAAGAATATATAGCAGAAAGAAGTGGTAGTGGGAGCAGGAAGAAAATAATATAAAGGAAATAAAGAAATATAAAAGAGGGTATAAAAATAGAGAATTGGAAGGAAAGAATAAAAGAGTCTGGCAAAAAGATCTGATATGGATAATAAGTTAAACAAAGCAAGAAAAAGAAAGAGCTTAGAGAAATGTAAAAATAAAACTTAGAATTAAGACAGTGAAAAAAAAAAAGATAAAATGAAAAGAAAGGAAACAAAAAGTGTGTAAAAAAAAAAAAAAAAAAGAAAAAGGAAGAATGGGGAAAAAAAAAAAAAAGGGAAAAACATTTTTGAATTCAACTTCATGCAGTTCACTTCTGTGAGTGACACACATCATCATCATCATCATCATCATTATCATCAAGTTGTATTCCTGAGGTCTGGGTCAGGCGGTGCGTTGAACTTTGCTAAGGTGCTATAATTGCTCCTGGTGTCAAGTGGGAGTGAGTCTAATTGATATCATCCTGACAGT
Organism: Doryteuthis pealeii; assembly: GCA_023376005.1. Classification (NCBI taxonomy): domain Eukaryota; kingdom Metazoa; phylum Mollusca; class Cephalopoda; order Myopsida; family Loliginidae; genus Doryteuthis; species Doryteuthis pealeii. Next base: position 87,745,023 of record CM042158.1, on the reverse strand, counting down.
GCCTACAGCTGCTGAATACTACCCCCCCTCCACACCTTCTGATCAGACTCTTTTCACATACATATGTATATATGACCATTATTTGGTCATGGTGGTGCAGTTCCTTAGTCTATTTTGTTTGTTTTTTTGGTCTCTCTTTCTTTTTGACTTTCTTCTCTTGTACTCCTACCAACAGGCAGCTACTGATTACCATAGTGCCACTGTCACTAACTGTGCACTGTCAACTGTCACCAAATGAGTGGCCATTGTTGTTAGCAAGGACACTGGTGACAGGCATCATCACCCACCCCTCATCCTAACCCCCCAATTCAACTCTAAAACTCTTGCTCCTGCACTTGTACCATTCTTTTTCTGCTTGCTTGCTTGTTTCCACAAACAAACACTTGCATAAAGATTTTAAAGAAACTAAAAAAAAAAAAAAATTAAGATAAAAAAAAAGTCAGAAGACTTTATGAATGGTTCATTGGGTCATGTTAACCAAAAGACTTCATTTTTGTCCCCCTCATCAATTTAAAAAAAAATAGATCACTAAGTAGGCCTATTCTAGTAGTGACCAGGTTTCCTTCTCCTAGACTGGTTACCTAACCAAGGTTAAAGAGCCCAGTCTGCCCTACTATTTACCCATAGCTGGAGGGAGAGTAGTTGGATTCATACCTTTCCCTAGGGTATTAGTGCTATGTGAACTGTGGCTTTATCCAGGAATTGAACTCGAGTTGACAAGTCTATTTCCTATGACTCTAACCATTACACCACCACGCTTCCCTACTGCTTCATCAATTTCATTTTAGAAGGGTTGCTTGTTAAAACTGGATCTTTTCTAGTATTATCTGCATTATTCGGACTATTGTCCTCATCTTCATTGTTTTTTGTACAACGTTTCAACCGATATGCCCTCCGGCCTACTTCAGGTATTTCTTGTCGGACTCGGGAACCTTCTGTGATGACTCCCGATTACGACAAGAAAGTTCCCGAGTTTGAAAAGAAGGTTCCCGAGTCCGACAAGAAATACCTGAAGAAGGCCGGAGGGCATATCGGCCGAAATGTTGTACAAATAACAATGAAGATGGGGACAATTGTCCGAATAACGCAGATAATACTAATCATCAAGCCTCATCTCAAACATTCAGAGAAATGGGTCTTTTCTGCTGAACATGCTAATGACAATTTTAATATCACATAATATTTCATAATAAAAATAATTTTAATAGTTTCACATAATAGACATACATGTATTTTTATTCTTAAATCATTTTAAATCAAAACAAAACCATTCTATGGCCAAGATTTGATAACCCTGTATTTCACTTTATGAAAAGTTTGTTTTTGTTTTTCGTTAAAAATAACAGAGAATTATATACTGATATACAAAGTGTCCTTATCTTGATTGTTATTACTTGCACAGCATTTCAGTTGTTGTACCCCCAGCCTTCTTCAGATGTTTTTCATAGGCAAGTTTCTGGAAATTTCAAAATAAATTCTTTATCTACAGTGCAAAGCAATAAGTCGTCGGGGCGGCCTAAAGTCGGTATCAGCCAATCAGCGAGGGAGTCTATTCCCTTTTCAATAGCGCTAGACCAAGGAGATTGTTTTGGCATCTGAGGTGGAGCGCCACACCTACCATCAGCTCCTTACTTTACCGCACAGATCTCTGTGCTACTCATACGATGAGTATACTAATTCATATATAATAATGATAATTCCTCTTCTCAGAAATTCAAATTTATCTTTTATTACTGTATTTGTAATATGGAAAAAAATTGGAAAAAAAAAACAAAAACAAACTCTAAATTTATTTGTCAAAAAATCCTGTTTAGTAATTTTCTTAGAATTTTATTTTCCTTTTATATACGTATTAACCAAATCCTTCACACGAGTAGGATGTGGCACAAAGTCAATTTTTTAAGCAGAGTTTAACAGGCTTGAATCCAGAGTTTTCCTTCTCCTAGACAAGTTGCCTAACCAAGGTTAAACATTGTAGTCTGTCCTACTAATTACTTGTAGCTGGAAGAAGAATAGTTGGTTTCATACCTTTCCCAAGAGTATTACTGCTATGTGAAATGCAAACAACCTCGTCCAGGATTTGAATTCATATCGCTATGTCCATTTCCTATGAAGATAACCATTATACTAGTGTCCTTTTATATATTTATTATCAAACTAGCTGAAGTAACCATCTACATGGGGTGAAGGAGCAATATTAAAGGACAAAGTATTGAATGGATAAAATAGGATTATTTTGATTAATTTAACTTACACGTGTTTCGGTCAGGAGTTTATCCATGTGTACATTATTCTATCTATTATTGTTTTTAAATAACAAAATGAAATGAAATAATAATGATAATATAATAATTTTATAATGGATATGGTGCATAAGATTTCATATTGATTAAAGTATATGTAAAAGTAACGAAAAGTGTATGTTCATTAAGTTGGAGGTGCATGGTGTAATGGTTAAAGTCGTAGGAAATGGTCTTGTCAATCTGAGTTCAAATCCTGGTCTAAACTGTTTGCATTTCACATAGCGCTAATACCCTTGGGAATGGTATGCATCCAACTACTCTCCCTCCAGCTATGGATGAATAGTAGGGTGAACTCGGCTATTTAGCCTTGGCTAGGTAACCAGTCTAGGAGAAGGAAAACGCTGAATTCTAACCTAGGTAAGCTACGATTCAGAAATTGACCTTGTATCACATCCTACTCGTGCGGAGGGTTGGTAAATATATACATTAGGGTAGGTCGATTTTTGGAACTGTAACGTCTCCCATGTGGCAAATGTTGCAAATTAACAAAGAATTGCTACACAAAATATATTTCTTCAAAACTTAGCCCAACCCTATTGCCCTTATGGCAAGCCCCAACCCCTTTTTATCATATGGGTGCTAGAAGGCGGTGGCTGCGGGTCTACATGTCCTGGGAATGACGTTAAACTCTATCTGATGGTGAGGTTCCAGTTTTGGAGGTTTGGGGAATGTGGAGTACCCCTTCATCACCATTGCTCCCTGGTCCACTCTGACCCGGAGTGGTAGTACCTGTTAGGGTCCCATCTATGGGTTAAATAGAAAAATGTATTTATAAAAAAATGTATTATCCATTAAGAATTGATTTATTTCAAAACTTTATCGGCATTAAATGACCCACTGAGGTTGATATGCCATAAAACAAAACAAACAAACAATTCAAAACTTAGCTTTCATTTGAGGAAATAGATTTCAATATTTTAAAATGTTATTGCTGCTTAATTATTGGTAAAAAAGCCGCATATCAGAGGTGTCAGTGGTGCTGGGAGGGGGAGGGGGTCTAATTATATTCTATTCATTTGATTTAAAATAACAAGCATTTCTGTTATGAATATTGAAACAGCTAAATTTTCTTACAAATTCCAATGCTAAATGTTGTGAAATCAAGCATTTTTGGTGCATTTTAGCAAACGATCTTTGATGCTATTTCCTCAAACAATCGTGCAAGTAAGAGATCTAGTTTTTGGTATCAGTATTTATTATACCAACACACAACTTTTACTGTTCGAGAGAATTTGATATTCTTTTAAAAAGTGAAAAATCAACCTACCCTAATGTACATGTATATGAAGAAAGTGTGTGTATATACTTGTAGATATCCAGTAGTGAATCCACATAGTTTTAATTAGTTGTCTTCCCCGAGGAGCTCTAACCTGGGCCACACCATGTGTGTGGTGGCTGGATTATATTCTTACCAGATGGTATTACTTACCAGCTGTCTTGATCTCCTCACAGCAAGATGGCTGTGCACTCACCTCCACCCATCCCCACACCCATCCCCACCCCTGCAGTATACTCTCTCACCCCCCCATACCCCCCCACCCCCGCATTATGCTCTCTTAACCCCAATCTAATCAACATAGTTATCCTAACAATTATTGATGGTCAGGCCATCAACCTTCATGTTACCTTTTCCCTTGAATATCTCTAAATTGCTGAAATTTTAGAAACAAAAATCGCTATATCAGTTCTTCATAATCACGAGGGAAGATATACAACTTTTTAATGGTGAAAGATAAAATATGAAGAATAGCGATCTTTTGGAAAACAAATATTAGTGCCGTTATAGTATGTGGTCTACCTTTTTGATTTTGTTATAGTATGTGGCCTACCTTTTTTTGTTATAGTATGTGGCCTTTTTGATTTTGTTATTGGCCTAGTGGTTGATTCTGTATAGTACGTGCCTACCTTTTTGATTCTGTTATAGTATGTGGCCTACCTTTTTGATTTTGTTATAGTATGTGGCCTACTTTTTGATTCTGTTATGTATATTTTGTTATAGTACGTGGCCTACCTTTTTGATTTGTTATAGTACGTGGCCTACCTTTTTGATTTTGTTATAGTATGTGGCCTACCTTTTTGATTCTGTTATAGTACCTATTTTTGATTTTGTTATAGTATGTGGCTACCTTTTTGATTTTGTTATAGTACGTGGCCTACCTTTTTGATTCTGTTATAGTATGTGGCCTACCTTTTTTTGATTCTGTTATAGTATGTGGCCTACCCGGTTTGAATGTGTCCTACCCCAGTAAGAGTATATTTAAAGATATAAGTAGTAGGCAATTTATTGAAACTAATTATTTTTCACATATATTCAATTTCAAGAAATACAATTCAGTCATAAGCTGTATATAGTAATTAAGAATGATTAAAAAAAAAATTTATCCATAATTTACATGAATCAGAGATCTATTTAATTCTAAAATATTCTAAAATTCTAAAATAGGGTTAGGGTTAGCAGTTATTATTATAACCTTATAATATGCTTTTTATGGTAGGCCACATACTATAAGAGAGACATGATTTCGTAGGACACATTCAAAAGGTATGCCACATACTATAATGGTACCCAAATATCTATACTATGACACGCTCAATAAAGCCTGAGTCATAAAACTACCTTCTGCCTTTGTCTCTTTCCTTTCTCATTCTTTGAATACCTTCTTTTCAGTGCGCCCACCAAAAAGATATGGGGTTAAAAGAAAACCTGATGAACACTCACCAAGAATATTCAGATACATACATTTAACCTTACAACACCCATAATCACCCCGCCCTGTCGGCTGGGGCGTTAGAATGCATCGACTTCACCTCTGCAGAGGGGTAAGACTCCTCCAATGGGACTGCCTGTTGGCTGTGAGTGGCGACCCGTGATGTTTAAGAATAGAACCCAGATGGATGAGCAGTTCATGACTTGCAATACTCCACTTTGGCCCTATCTTGGGCTAGACGGGCGGTCAGAGAGGCCCCTTCCGATCAATCGGCTGGTCACGTCAAGCCCTAGCACCTATATGATTGCCCCAACCCTATTGCCCTTATGGCAAGCCCCAACCCCTTTTTATCATGGGTGCTATAAGGTGGTGATTGACGGTCTACATATCCTGGAATGACGTTAAACTCTATCTGATGGTGAGTTTCCAGTTTTGGAGGTTTGGGGAATGTGGATAATCTCTTCATCACCATTGCTCCCTGGTCCACTCTGACCCGGAGTGGTAGTACCTGTTAGGGTCCCATGGGTTAAATAGAAAAATGTATTTAAAAAAATGGTATTATCCATTAAGAATTGATTTATTTCAAAACTTTTTCGGCATTAAATTGCCCACTGAGGTTGATATGCCGTAAAACAAAACCAGATAACCTGACTTAGGTCAGTTGATGGAGCATCTACCTAGGAACCACAAGGTTCTAGGTTCAATACCAGCCAAATCAATGAGGAAATGATAGTCAACTGAACCATCCTTCATTAACATCTTTTTTTACAATGGATATTTCAAGAAAGGTCATTCAATAGGTAAATATTTTTGTTCAAAAATGTAACTTATTATTAAGACACAATAAGCAGAGTGTGTGTTAAGAAAGGAAATGTTTTTTAGCGGCAGCTGCTTTTCATTTATAGCTTTCTCTGTCCATTAAAGAGAATCATTTCTAATGGTTGACAATTTTCCTTTGAAGTCTGGTGGTTTATAGCCATTAAATATCCAAGAGATTGGCTTTAAGTATTTGGAAGCAGCTCATGAATCGTCTTAAGAGAAATAACAGTTGGAGAGTGATTCAAGAATAATTTGCAGCTGGTAATGAAACCAGTGAAAGCAATGGTTGTTCTGGAGCAGCTGACATGATATTTTTTGCAGAATTGGACCATATGACCCTTAGGCACCCCTTTTGCGATCTCGATTCTTGGGGACACTTTTCTCATTTACATCGTCAAAATCTGGTTGTTTGTTAGGGGTTAGGGTGAAGCGTTAGTTTTATAATTAAAAAAAACTCTAAAAATTGTCTGTTAACAATTAACCAGATTTTGACGATGTAAATTGAAAAAATTTCCCCAAGAATCAAGATCACAAAAGGGGTGCCTAAAGGTCATATAGTCCACAGAATTTGTTTCTTTGTTCAAGGTTGTAGAGATTTGTAGAGTGATTATAATCCAACTGTCTTGCCAGATGAGTTAGTATGCTGTTGGTTTGATCAAGAACAGCATCTAAGCACTACTGAACTGGTGCCCAAAGCAGCTGGCATTTATGGAACTCAGGAATACTCCATTCATGCATTTGGGTGATTCCATTCCTTGAGTCCTGATTGGCCCCTTGGTTTCTGTGGTTTTATGATGCTTGATAAATACTCTGGCATTCTGCAGTAGGCTTGCAACAAGTTAGGTCCGTATTGAGTTATGGCTTCCTTGTTGCCTTGTCTTATCAATTCGATGGTAATTGGAATTATTCTACCAGTATGAGGTTTATTCTACAAAGGTCTTATCTCTTTAGCAGTGAATCAATTAATGATTCAAGTTTATGGATTAAACAACCGTTGTTCAGAAGCAGCTGACATGATATTTCACCAGAATCTTGGTTGGTCAGTTGGATTTCATGTTATGCCAAAGTTGTTTGTTTTATTCATTCTTGTTGGGTATTCAAATTATTTTTACTCATTTTTGAAACAGATTTTTTATTGTTTAACTCAGATCCTTACAAGTACTACTACTCTGGGTCTGAGTGGACCTGGGAGTAATGGCAATGAAGAAGTACTCCACACTCGCCAGAGCTGCAGAATTGGAACCTCACCACTAGATGAAGTTTAACGTCATACACAGGACACTAAGACCCTTAACCACTGCCTCTAATACATATATAATAAAAAAGAAGTGCGTAGTGTAATGGTTAAAGTCATGGGAAATGGCCTCGTGGCCCCAAGTTCAAATCCTGGATGTGGTAATTGCATTTCACTTAGCTCTAATACCCTTGGGAAAGGTATGAATCATACATTCACTCCAGCTATGGGTAAATAGTAGGGCAGACTGGACTCTTTAACCATAGCTAGGTAACCAGTCTAGGAGAAGGAAAACTCTGAATTCAAACCTGTTAAACTCCGCTTAAGAAATTGACCTTGTGTCGCATCCTGCTCGTGCGGAGGGGTTGGTAAATATATATATAATAAAAAGGGTTTTCTATAGAAGCAATATGGTCAGGACAATCATGCCCTGACGTGCTCGGAGGGGGCCTCTCTGACTGTCCGTCTAGCAAAAGTAAGGGCCAAAGTGGAGTGTTACATGTCATAGTCTGCTCAGATATTTCAGCAGAAGTCATTGTTTATGTTCAAGATCTTCTCTCTCTCGCAGTGAATCCAATAATAATTTAAGTTTATGGATAATCCAGTAAAAACAAGGGTTGTTCAGAAATTTCTTTGTCCTGTGTCTTCTTTCCTCCAGCTTTTTAAAATGGAATTACCCAGCTTTTACTTCCAAACTGGCTATTAAAAAACAAAAAAAACGGTGTAACACTATCGAAAATTAATAAAATGACATTGAATTTGGTATTTTTAGCAAGTTCCTCAAAATTTTGGTTAACTTTAAAAATTTTGATTAAATTCATATACTGAAAATCGAGCGTGAAAAACACTTGAAATGGCCTTCAAAACAGACCTTTTTTCAGGTTGTTTTGACGCATGTAAAAAAAAACTTAAAAACGCCTGGCGGACCCCTTAAAACTATGAAATTAACATTCCAACTGTTGTTTCTTTTTAGGGGCCATGCCCGGACACCTTGCCTGATAGTTGGTATGTTGGAAAACTTTGGGACAATTTTCTAAATCAGGGTTTGAAGGGATTTTTTTACTTCCAAACTGGCTATTAAAAAACAAAAAATCGGTGTAACACTATCGAAAATTAATAAAATAACATTGAATTTGGTATTTTTAGCAAGCCCCTAACAGGTCTAATGATGCCTGATAGTTTGCAAGTTTGAAAATTTTGGTTAACTTTAAAAATTTTGCTTAAATTCATATACTGAAAATCGAGCTTGAAAAACACTATAAAAGGCCTTCAAAACAGGCCTTTTTTTTCAGGTTGTTTTGACGCATGTAAAAAAAAACTTAAAAACGCCTGGCAGACCCCTTAAAACTATGAAATTAACAGCTTAAATTTGAATTTTAAACAGATTAGTTTACCCATCTACAGCCAGTTAGGAAATTAAACTAGTCATTTCAAAGGTGGACAGTACTATCCCCTTGCAGTGGCCACCTTGTCGGATGCAGACTGCACCTCTACAGGTGCTATGGCACCTATATGATTGCCTCAATCATGAGGGGCGTGGTCAAATGGTTCGAGTCGTTGGAAATGGACTCGTCGATCCGAGTTCAATTCCTGGATGAAGCTGTTGGCATTTTACATAGCGCTAATACCCTTGGGAAAGGTATGAATCCAATTCTCCCTCCAGCTATGGGCGAATAGTAGGGCAGACTGGGCTCTTTAACCATGGCTAGGTAACCAGTCTAGGAGAAGGAAAACTCTGAATTCAAACCTGTTAAACTCCACTTAAGAAATTGACCTTGTGTCGCATCCTGCTCGTGTGGAGGGGTTGGTATATATATATATATATATATATATATATTATATATATATATGATTGCCTCAACCACATTGTTCTCATGGCAAACCCCAAACTTTTTTATCATATGTGCGCTAGAAGGTGGTGGCTGAGAGTTTTAGTTTCCTGGATATCTAGTGGTGAGGTTCCACTTCTGTAGCTCTTGGGAGTGTGGAGGACCCCTTCATTGCCATTACTCCCAGGTTCACTCTGACCAGGAGTAGTAGTACCTAATAAGGTCCTATCTATGGGTTAAATAGATTTTTTAAAAAAGGAATTAATAAAACAAAAATGCCTTTGGTATAAAATAACTCAAGGGTGACATTACCAACCAATCAGACATTGCAATCGGCAGTATCATCCAGTTTGGGGTGGGGGAGGAAAAAAAAAGATTAGTAAAAAGCAGCAGAGTGAAAACAAAATCAACAACACTTAAGTAACATGTATTTATCCAGTCCTTTCACCACGGGCAGGATGTGACACAAGGTCAGTTTTTTAAGCAGAGTATCATCATCATCATGTCGCACATGTAGCATGGATATTCATAACAATCTCTGGCCAACCTTCTCTATCATTCATTGCCCCTGGGAGATCTTCTGCACAGCAACCAGCATCCTCACATAGTTGGTCAATGTAGCTCCTTACTGGGCGGCCCACATTAGCAAGTGGATGTGTTGGTTTCCACAGGAGAACGTCGCTTATGAGCTTGTCCTTGCTTCTACAGCAGTGCCCTGCATGCCTTGTCCATCTCACTTGGATGGTTTGTGAGATGGGGGGCAGGTGGCCGTATAGCTGTTTCCTTGTGGGGTGCTGTTTCTACAACTTGTTCAAGACTGCACGCAGCATTAGAATAAGCTAGATGGGAGCTGCACAAGAATGCAAGAAGAAAGCAGAGTATAGCTGGTTTGAATTCAAGATTTTCATTCTAGACAAGTTACTTAACCAAGACTAAAGAGTCCAGTCTGCCTGATTAGCCAAAAGTAAGGGGGGATGGATTCATGCCTTTTCCTAAGGGCATTAGCATGAAGGAAAGTGTAGACTGTCGCATCCTGGATTTGACACTAAGCATAACATGTATATACTATAGAATATAGTATATACATGTATATACTATAACATGTACTATACTATAGAAGAATAAACTCATACACATATATATAATATATAATATATAATATAATAGTTATATGATACATATATATGTATAAGTTTTCTTGTACTAGAAATTTGTTCATATATATATATAGGCATTTCAGTCTCGGAAGACTATAATATAGTTTTTGTGCCTTTAAAGTTACAGCACCTCCTGTGACTGTGAAGTCTGATGTTTGAAAAACATTCTCGACCACAGATGTCAAATTTGAAGCCGTCGCTGAAGATGTTGATGTGCCCGTGCTTTGTTGCCACTGCTTTCTTCTAGACCCCTTAGCTTCATGGTGTTGTGTCAGGGTGATATATATATATATATATATATATACATATATCTATATATATAATCACACACACACACACACACACACACACATATATATATGAGAAGTAAATACACAAACGATGTGTTTTGATATGGCTTTTTTAGCCGACAATTTTTGGGAGAATATGTGCTTAATTGAAGTCGTAACTGATTTTGAAAGTTAATTAATAATTAATTAATACGCGGGAATACATATTCAAATGTAAGGCTAAACAAATCGAGAAAAATCAATCTCTGTATGTACATTTCGGCCTATTAGACCTCATCAGCAGAGCTATAGATAGGAAGACCACCTTGTGCATGATTTGAACCCTGACTGTCAAGCTGACAGGCGAGGACCATAACCCCTACACCAACCGGACTCTCCTAGATTTTTCCTTTTGTTTAGAAGTAGATTATATTCCTCTTATAGTGACTTTTTCTACATGACACACACACACACACACATATATATATATAATATATATATATATATATATACTATAGAATATTGTATATAGACATATATACTATAGAAAGAATGAAATCATACACAACACCATATTTTCATTTTGTGGTTAAAAGTTTGAGTTAAAAGTCCAGTCAATTGTTTTGCATCTCAATTATGTGGGGGTCTGGACAATAGATGTGTCACACTCCCGTCAGATCAAACAGCAGAAATTTTGGGGACTGGGATTGTCACATTTTTTTCGTCTGCAACGGCCAAAGTACAATCTCAGGTTTAATGTTGGATTATTTGTTCTTTTAAATTTGCAATAGACTTTCTACCAAGAAAGAGATGTGCATTCATTATATGTATGGGGTGGTGGGGAAAGAGTCACTAGGGATGTGGTCTGGGGGTTTATGGGTAGTATCTGAAAAAAAAAAAAATGTTTGAGAACCATTAGATTAAACAAACATATATGTTTGGGCAGCCAGATCTGTACAGTCCATCTGGAAAGGGTTAAAAAGTGATAAGACTTCAAACAGTACAGTATCATAAAATCTTGACTTTTTGTCATAATTTAAAAAAGAAAATAGAAAAAAACAAAAAACAGTGAACAACCCCTTCCAAAGAAAATCTGACTCTACATAAATAGCAAGATATATATATATATATATATATATATATATATATATATATATATATATATTGTTCCTATCTTTAAATGATGTAAC
>CM042158.1:87686014-87728514 GCA_023376005.1 Doryteuthis pealeii | reverse complement strand
CTTTTGCTATTTGAGAGAATTTGAAATTTTTTAAAAAAGTGAAAAATCAACCTCCTCTACTACTCAGTTATTTTAATTTCTAATAGCTGTACAATGACAATTTCAATTGCAACTACTCAGAGTACCATAAAAGAAATACTCATCAAAGATTAATAATGTTGGATAATGCTTCACCTAATAATAAAATTCAAGATAATATTTATATCTTTTTTGTCTAGCATTGCATAATTGACATATGGTCAACAACTTACTTGTGTTGAAAATTCCAATTTTTAAAAAGTTTTAAACAAGAGATTTGATTTACAATATCTCTATTAATAATGGAGGTTTGTTGTATATCTATCTGTAACCAAAACTACATCACTGCTTATGTCACAATATTCAAAATTGTTAATACACAAAATAAAGAACAATCCTGTATTATATATCTTTTTTTTTTCTTTTTTTTAAATATTCAATTTTGATATTAATAAAATAGATAATAGCTGTTCCTTATAATTCAACATTTGAACCCTTTCGATTGTAATAATGACAATTTGGGAGAAAATCGCTAATAGAAGGAATAGACAAAAACTATCAATGTCCAAGTTTAATTATGTTCAATTTCTAAAATAAAAAGGGGAAGATAATTTGTGTACATACATACGAGAAAGTCATTTCTATATTGTGTTTTTTAGTATTGAATCTTAGCTATAATATATATATATATATATATATATATATATTAAGAAATTTGAAAAAACAAGTGTTCCAAAAATAAGATTAATTTATTTATTGACGCTTAAACATTTCGGTTTCTTTAAACCTTCATCAGGATGTATTATGGGGTGAAGAAATTGATGGATGTTTTATAGATGACAGGAGATAAAAAAATCTTTATAAAATCTTCTTTTTTTTTTTTTTGTGTAACTGTATTTGTTCAACGTTATATTTTTGAAAGACGAGTCACGATCCGCATAATACATCCTGATGAAGATTTAAAGAAACCGAAACGTTTAAGCGTCGATAAATAAATTCATCTTATTTTTGGAACACTTGTTTGTTCAAATTTCTTAATATTGTCGGATTTATTTCCATATTTACTCCCATATATATATTTACTCGGTCCCTCTGCATGAGCAGGATGTAACACGTTAATTCTTTAGTGGAGTTTAACAGGATTGAATTCAAAGTTTTCCTTCTCTTAGACTGGTTGTCATACCAAGGTTAAAGAGCCCATTCTGCCTTATTATTTAACAATAGATGGAGGGAAATTAGTTGAATTAATACTTTTCTCAAATATATTAGCACTATGTGAAATGCAAGCATTCTCATCCAGGATTTGAACTTGTCTCACCGTATCCATTTCCTATCTAAAACCAAATCTGATAGGTAGGACCCATTTGGTTCAGATGTGCTGAAAATCATTATTTTAGATTAGAACCAGTTACCTGGCATCACCTGAGTAAAGGGTAGTAAAAAAAAAAAGAGTAGTCTCACAGATCTATTATTGTTAAATTGAGAGCTGGATTCTAGCAGGATGCCCTATTAAAATCCCTATGTGAAAAAAACCCCCACCTTGCATTGATCCAGTCACTCTGAAGAGAAAAATTAATGTCTCCTATTCAAAATACTAAATGCAAAAAAATTCCATACTGATATTTAAATTTTATTTTTTGATTATCTTCATGAATTGATTATCAAATATTCAATCTGGTGATAGTGAATGTGTATATATATTTACTTTGTCATTAATTGTTTTATTTTCATAGTTTCCTCCAGAAATACATACAACTGCCCTTTGTATATGTATAGATAGATACATGGACATACATACACATAACTGCTCTTTATATATGTATAGATAGATACATGGACATACACACACACAACTGCCCGTTATCTTAATCTCATTCCTCATGCCGGAGCATAGGCCTAAATTTGCGATCTTCTCAACATCCACTTTACTTTGTATAGTAGTAGTAATAGTGACGTATTTACCCTTGACAAGCTAATTTCGCATGTATAGTTTGCTGCGTATCAGTGGCCCAGTGGTAAAGTCTCTGACTCTGTGTGCTGAGTTCCAGTTTTCGATTTCTGTCGGAAGGAAATCGTAAGTATACATCGCTCATGAGACTTAATACAGTTGAAACAGCTGTACGATGTTCTACGTAGGGGGCGATATTTGCCGAGTTCGTTTGTCATGATTATTTTCATTAATTATCGAATTTTATATGATATACACATTGTAACTGCTTTCAAGCAAAAAATATAAATAATAATATACTTTATTCAACAATGCTTCTAAAGCAAATTATATTAATCTCATATATTATTTATTGAAATCAGTCAGTCTACTGTTGGTTTGAACAACAGCAACTGGCTAAGCACAACTGAAGCAGTGTCCAAGAAAGTTGGTATTTATGGAAATCAAGAATAGTCCATTCATGTATTTGGGTGAGTCTATTCCTTGAGTTCTGATTGGCTGCTTGGTTTCTATGATGTTGTGGAGTTTCATAAATACCCTGTCATTCTGCAGTAGGTTTGCAGCAAGATAGGTTCGTATTCAGTTATGACTACTTGTTGCTGTGTCTTACCAATTCGACGGTAATTGGAACTTAGCTTGATTATTCTACATTATTTAAATAAATAAACAATATAAACTATGAAATTAATTAAACTATTGTATTACTTAAATGGAAAAAAAATATTTGCAAAATTTGTTTTTACTCTTGCCCTTTTTTCAGTTTTGTAGGGACCGATTTGTTTGGTAAGTGTTTAGTTGAGGAGTTGTAGATCCGAGTTATGAGGTCCCTGTTGAGTCATATTTGATGTTTTCGGACGTTCCCACTGTCAAGTTAGGAGCATCCGCTCCAACTCTGTCAAGTCAGGAAAAGCGAAAACTCCTCACTGTCCGTGTCTCCCTCGTCTTTCAGCTAAAAGGGTCTTTTTATAATTTTCTCTTTGTCATTGTCTATTGTGATCATTAAGCTAAAATATTCCTCAAATATCAGGTGATTTGCAATGATGCAATATTGAATGATTTTGGTATCTGTGGAATTCTGGTGACATAAATTATCAGATGAATTTAAACCATTGTTTCTATTGTTTCTAAAATATTTCTAAACTAATATTCATTCGATTCTCTTTTGTTTACCTAATTCTAAACTCATGACATACCATTGTAAAACTAGTTATTTAAGAAAACTTAATTATTTTAATTTGGTCAATTCCACATGCCGTAAAAATATAGGGGCCAATCCCTATAGTTTCAAGTAATTAACTAAAAAGTTTACAAATAAATAAATATCTACAAATTTGTATAAAATTTATGTGTAAAATATTCAAAATCATTATTTAATTAATAATTAATAGATGCACGCAACATTTTATTTGAGGGGGACAGAACTAAGTTTCATTTTAAATGATTTAATTTTTTTTAACTCCTTTTATAAATTTGATGATTTTACTTACTTATGATACAATACCTCTGACATGCTGGACACTGTTAGAGAAACAAGGATGAACTTATAAGTGACATTCTTCTATGGACACCTACATACACCAATGTGGGTCAACCAGCAAACACCTACATCAGATCTGTGCAAATTCTGGATGCTGTGCAGAAGACCTGTCATGAGTGATGATCAATAGGGATGGTTGGTGAGGAAGATTCATGGAAATTGTGCTAACAGTGCGACATGATGATGATGATGATAGGTGGGACCCATTTGGTTCAGACGTGCTGAAAATTATTATTTTAGATATTAGATTAATTACCGTAAAAAATGTTTATTTTATTGTTGATACTTAGGGTTATGAGATATTAGATTATTAAGTAATGAGGCATAGTCAAAGCATTAGTTGATGAAGAGCTACTCAAACTCATCTGTTTTATATATAGAAACAATGATAATATATAATAAGGCTGATGTTGATCTTAGGACTTAAGATAATATACACAGTGCATTGTCCATTGCTAATGTATCATTTGCCTTATAAGAAATAAGGCAAAACACTTGTTGTTATAAGTATTCTACTTGGCAAAGCTCCTTCACAGTTTGAAAAAAAGCCACACAATGGGGCTGGTAGAGAGTCTCTTCTGTTAAGTGTTCTCATTCTATTATTATTATTATTATGTTTTTTTGTTTTTTCTTTATTTACAAGATTGCCTCAGATACTTGGGTCGGCATATAACATATACAAGTTATTATGAATCAAGATATCCAAAAGACATTTCAGACAACGCAAAGTCATGCATCCACAAAAACTGTTAAAGCAATGATGGTTTCTTTTATTGTGGGTTTTTGTTTGTTTGTTGTTTTGTTTTGTTTTATTTTCACATTCTGATAACCAGAAGAAGAAAAATTTTTTTCCATCATTTAAAATCATTATTCATTTATATGAGTGGATTTTTATTAGCAAGTTTTACCAAATTACTACCAGAGATTACATTTTAATTATAAGGACTGTTAATTTTCCGCCCTGTAGTGTAGTTGTACCTGCAAATGATGTTATATATATATATATATATATATAAAGTTGCTTCATTTTTTTCCCTCCCATATACTGGGTTTCCCTTTTCCCCACACAGTCTCTATACCTTGACAAAGGGTGAATGTTCACCCGAAATATCAGAATTAATCGAACCAGGGACAGAACAACAGCTGAATATTAAAATTCTGTTTTTTTGTTCTGTTTTTTTCCATGCTTGATAATACCCACAAAAACAACATTCACAAGAACAAAATTTATACATAACAAATTTATATATATATATATATATATATATATATACACACACACACACACACACCAATCCCTCTGCACAAGCAGGATGCGACATAAGGTCAAGTTTTTAAGCAGAGCTTAACAGGTTTGAATTCAGAGTTTTCCTTCTCCTAGACTGGTTATCTAGCCATGATTAAAGAGCCCAGTCTACCCTGCCATTTACCCATAGCTGGAGGGAGGGATGGTAGAACTTACTTGTAACTTATACCTATTGCTTACTGCTTCTTCTTCTATATTGTCTGGCTGCCATCTTATCTGGGCCTGGGCTGACTTCTATCTAGGCTTCTGCTGGGGGTTGACTTTCCTTCTTGATTCTTCTAGGCTAGGTTTAACATTCTCTTAATAATTTTCACAAGACTTTGTTTTGTTTGATCAAGCTTTTATTTATTCTTCTTAGCCCATATTTGATTCCGCTGTGGGAGAGAGATAACAACATGTCTGGCTTCCTTCAAAGCTGGGTCGAATCTGCTTACTAAAAACTAAAACTATCCTCACGTATCTGTCATGGCACATTTTCAATGGATCAAAAGGTTATAACAGTCACTGGTAATTTTCCATGAGGACCCCTTGATTTTAAATCCACAGACCTTAATTTAAATTTTCTAGCTACAGGTCTATTTACAATTTATGACTTCTCATGAATTGTAACAGTGATATGGTTTTGAAAAAAAGAAAGAAAAAGGAACAATTATTCTTGAAGTTGATATTATACAATATGTTATTTGAAAGTTGTAGACCATGAACAATAATATTTGAAAGTAGACGGTTTGGATAATCAAACTAGATTTACACTTTCAAGTTCATTAGATAAATTTTACTTTGAAAACATGCAAAATTTTCACAAACAAATCTAAAAATGTAAAAGTCTAACTGGATAAACCCAGTAAACAATGGTAAAAATGATAACATGAATGTAAACAATGGTAAAAAATATTTACATCTTATTATAATGGAGATTGTGTATTTTTCTGTCTGTAACCGAAACTATATTACTACTCAAGTCACAATTCCCTTCGTTATTTACATCACATTCTCCATGATTTTATTTTTATTTAAACCTCAATTATTAATAAAATTGCTTCACCTTTTTATTAGTGTTGTCCATATCTACATACAAATAACATGCAATTGTATTTATATATACAACAAAATAGTGGTGTACAGTGTGAATGTGAAGGCTAATTTGCATATTGATATTAAAAATGTGATTTTATTAAATATGTGCTTAGTATTATTGATTTCTAACTGTTTGGTTTTATTTTAATGAATATAAGCAAAAATATCTTCAATGAATCTTAAATGAAATCCATTAACAAGAAAAAATAACTGTCATTTTATTCTTTATTTCCTAATTTAACTAAATAGTTAAATTAGGAAAATTTACCAATGAAAGATGGGAGTAACAGAAAATGATGGAAGAGTTGTTTCAAAGTTGTTCTATTTTTCAATCAAGCCCCCTCTGTTCAAAATCTTTTTATCTGCATTCTTATTCAATTTCATTAGCCTTTCTAATTTAATATGATATTTTATTATATTAAAACTTAAATACTTGCACCCGGAGGGTGCATATATTTGCTAGTGAATATAAACAATGGTAAAAAAATAATTACATGAATATAAACAATGGTAAAAAATAGTTACATGAATGTAAACAATGGTAAAAAAATAATTACATGAATGTAAACAAATGGTAAAAAAAAATAATTACATGAATGTAAACAATGGTAAAAAATAATTACATGAATGTAAAAAAGTAAGTTGTCGGGGCGGTTTAATATCTGTATGAGCCATACAGCGAGGGGGTCTATCCCCTTTTCACTAGCGCTAGACCAGCGTCTGAGGTGGAGCGCCACACCTACCATCAGCTCCTCACTTTACTGCACAGATCCCTGTGCTACTCATACGCTGAGTTGACGAGGGCGGGTATCGAACTAGGAGCCTTGTGGTTTTTAGCCGGACGCTCTACTGACTGGTAAAAAAAATAATTACATGAATGTAAACAATGGTAAAATATGACAACATGCATTATCACCTTTAAATATGTACACCCCTAACAATTTTTATAAAAAGTTTTTCTTCTAAAGATACCAGGATTTTATTATTTCTCCAATATAGCAATCCATCACTATAGTGATCCATCACTGGACCTTATAGTTCCAGAATGTTTTTAAATAGTTGTGGTTGGTGTAAGTGAAGTGAACCAGGTTCAAATTTTGAACAAGATGGTATACATTTCACTTGGGAAATGCATGAATTGATCTCTGCTCTCTTCACATATTGGTTAATATTAGGGTAGACCGAGCTCTCTAGCTTTCATATAATTAATAAAAACTGAAAATATAAATGTAAATAATGGTTTAAAAACAGGAGTGGTAAATATAAAGGTAAAGTAAGTTGGTGGAGTGGCATATTGTCAGTATCAGTCAGACAGCGAAGAAGTCTATTCCCTTTTCACTAGCACTACACCAGGGAGATTGTTTTTGCTGAAGTGGAACACCACACCTACCGTCAGTTCCCCCACTTTGCTGCACAGATCAGATTACCCAGTCTGTGCAACTCATATGTTGAGTTGGTGGGGACTGGTATCAAATCAGGAACATTTTGATTCCTAGATGGGTGCTCTACTGACTAATACAACAAAAACCCTATTGCCCTTATGGCAAGCTCCAACCCCTTTTTATCATATGGGTGCTAGAAGGCGGTGGCTGCGGGTCTACATGTCCTGGGAATGACGTTAAACTCTATCTGATGGTGAGGTTACAGTTTTGGAGGTTTGGGGAATGTGGAGCACCCCTTCATCACCATTGCTCCCTGGTCCACTCTGACTTGGAGTGGTAGTACCTGTTAGGGTTCCATCTATGGGTTAAATGGAAAAATGTATTTATAAAAAAATTGTATTATCCATTAAGAATTGATTTATTTCAAAACTTTATCGGCATTAAATGACTCACTGAGGTTGATATGCCGTAAAACAAAACAAACCAAAAAAAAAAAACAACCTAATACAACAAAAACACAGGAATAAACAATGACTAAAATTTAGAACAGAAAAGTAAACAATTTTTTAAAAAAGTGATTACAAGCGTAAACAATTGCAGCATTGTGAGTAGATTAGAAAGTTGTCACTTAATCCCAGGCAATGAAAGAAATGGACAAAAATGCTTTTACTGTTTAGTTCCTATATCATAATGTTATGGAAGCGCGTGGTGTAATGGTTAAAGTCATGGGAAATGGACTCGTCGCCCCGAGTTCAAATCCTGGACATGGTAATTGCATTTCACTTAGCGCTAATACCTTTGGGAAAGGTATGAATCCTAATCTCCCTCCAGTTATGGGTAAATAGTAGGGCAGACTGGGTTCTTTAACCTTGGTTAGGCAACCAGTCTAGGAAAGGAAAACTCTGAATTCAAACCTGTTGAACTTCGCTTAAGAAATTGACCTTGTGTCGCATCCTGCTCGTGCGGAGGGGTTGGTAAATATATATATTATAATGTTATGATAATTCAGGCCAGCCATTTCAGTGAGTTTCCAAACTGTTCTTCAGAGAGAGAAGGAAGGTCTTTGCATGTTCTAATTGTAGCGAGATTGAACGGCAAAACTCATGAGCCTGTGATGAGCCAACAATGGTCCGTTGATCAAAGAGACAGCGGGTGGCATGTTGCACGTGTGGGCAGAAGAAAAAATGTGACGAGTCGGACTAGTTGTGGAGGTAAAAATTGTGAGTGTCCTTGAGGCGGCAATTTATAATGGCAAGTCTCGTAGCTGGCGAGACGAGAGTTGTGACGTCTCGGCCAGACCGAGTATAAAAGGACAGTGGCGAGGGGGCAAAAGAGGACGAACTTAGTTTGTTTAAGATCTTCACAAGTGTTACGTTGTCTTTGGTAGAAGCAGAAGTACATTTTGTTTGCTAATTTGACTAATACCTATATTAAAGCCTCTTAGAATGGGGATTCTAAAACACTACCCCCCCCCCTAAAAAAAAGGTCTGCTCTGTATGCATTTACCTCCTTATCCATGGGCAGGATGTGACACAAGGTCAGTTTTAAGCAGTTGTACTACTTTGAATTCAGAGTTTTCCTTCTCTTAGACTGATTGTCTGACCAAAACTAAAGGACCCAGTCTGTTCTACTATTTACCCATAACTAGGGGGAGAATAGTTGAAATCATGCCTTTCCCAAGGCCATTAGCACAACATGAAATGTAAACAGTCTTCCTTATCCATGGGCAGGATGTGACACAAGGTCAATTTTAAGCAGTTGTACTACTTTGAATTCAGAGTTTTCCTTCTCTTAGACTGATTGTCTGACCAAAACTAAAGACCCAGTCTGTTCTACTATTTACCCATAACTAGGGGGAGAATAGTTGAAATCATGCCTTTCCCAAAAGCCATTAGCACAACAGGAAATGTAAACAGTCTTGACCAGAATTTGAACTCAGGTTGCAAATTCCATTTTCTACAATAATAACCATTACACAGAGCATGCCTCCTAAGGTCTATTGTACTCAAGAAATTCAACTGCCAAAACTTAAAACACAAACCTTTTAAGGCCTGTTTCAATCGAGATGACCTCTCACCTCTATACATGAGACGCCTCCACACTTCTGCTGGCACGGCATTAGTGGCAGAGGATATTGCATAACACAATGTTAAGAAATAAAACCCATTAAATATAAATAATAGTGAAAGCAGATAAACAAATGTAAACAATAGTAAAGTGTGAAAGCAAATTTAAGCAATAAAACTGAATTATGAAAAACCGCTTAAATGTAAACAATGATAAAATCTGGAAACAAATTCAACCAATGATAAATGGAAATGTAAACATTGGCAAAATTTGGAAACATAAATGTTTGGTTTATTTTGGTTCCTTTGTTAAATGGCACATCAACCCTCATGGGCTAAATAGTACCACTTTGGTTCTTCTACTATTAAATAATGCTAAAGCAATCCTTGTAGAAGTACAGTAGTGGTACTATTTAACCCATAGATGTGTGAGGGGAAAAAGGGCTTCATACCCTTCCCAAGGGTAACAGTATGAAAATATATATAATAGTTCGAACTTGTATTAAGAATTCTGGGGTATGGAGTTATCGTTCCTTGTCTGCGAGCCTCTGTTTCAAACCAACCAATCATGAGCCAGCATACTTTGGCGGCAAAGTCGAATATGCAGACTCATTCCATCTCTTCTGAATCAGCAACGAAAGGGAAAGGACCGAACAAAAGGTCGCTCCTACTATTCTTCAACAGAACCACAGAACCGGAGTCGGACGCAAGCAAAAAGTCCATCATATCTGGACGAAACAGAAGGCCGTAGCAAGGGCTTCGATAATACCCTAACCCAGGATAAACCAGCTAAGTGACAATTATATACATATTACATATTTTCTGCAAACGAAACTAAAGTTTGCAAGTTCTTTATATCTAATACAAGTCTTTTATTCATATTCTTGTTGTTTGTTTTACTTCTTAGACTCTTAACCTGTCTGCCACATTTGTGGTTAACTCCATTCAAACCTAGGAGTACTGCCGCTAGTGTTCTTTTCTTTATACTTGTTTACTATAATGTCACAGTTCAGCTTGTTAGCCACTACACCATGGGGATTATCCAAAAAACATATATACAGGTTGGACCATAATGATGGGACACATTTTAAATGCTATTTTCTCAGATTACAAAAGTGACACAGAGTACTAAGTATATTTATTATATAACTGATCCATAGGAGTTTTACATGTGGTCTAAGATTTGAATATTATGTCCTTGAGGTGGTCACCATCATGACGAAAACATTCGAGAGCTCGATTTCTCATATCACGTAAAGTGAGGTTTAGCATATCAACCGGAATAGTTGTTATCTCTTCCTGAAATTGCCTGTCTCTTGAAATTTTGTAACAGCATGAAGGATCACCTTTTGGGATGGTGCCTCTTGCTTTCCAAAATGCTGTCGGAATTTTCTTTGGGCTGCAACGATGGATCTTTAGCTGGTGAAGTATTCTTCGACTACATATGCAATTTCTTTTGGACTCCACAGCATTATGAGGATCACCAAAATCAATACCTGAAAGTAATAAAAACTTAATGTGATATTCAAAACTTAGATAACATGTAAAACTCCTGTGTATCAGTTATGTAATAAATATATTTAGTACTCTGTGTCGTTTTTATAATCTGGGAAAATAGCATTTAAAATGTGTCCTATCATTATGGTCCATCCTGTATAAACAAAGATTGAAAACATAAATGTAAAAGTAAAATCTGAAAAATATAAGCAATGGTAAGATTATTTACGGTTTTCGAAGGAGCTCTTATTTCTCCGTAGTTGTAGGCAAATTGTCGGACAAAGAAGGAACAAACACGAAAGTAAATGCAGAAACTTGTATTGACAAAATTACATTAAATTGTTGCAAATTTTAATGGTATTTGCTACAGACTTATCTGAGTTAAGTGATTTTCCTGGAGTAATGGTGATAACAGAGGTGTTCTGTTCGTCGGTAGGAAATGTTGATAAGACGCTTTGTCTCAGTAGTTTCTCATCCTTCAGTAAGTGTGCTATTGTACCGCCTTTTAACGTATGCTGATACAATGCATTAGAAGTGAGCTGGTTGTAGAGTTCTGTGATAAGTGGGCCCTGGTTTGGGCTTGGTAATGAGAGCTTGGTGTTTTTACATCTCTCCTCCAGTACTGCTATGCGATAAGTAAGCCCTGTTTGGGCTAAGTGATGAGAGCGTTTGTTTTTACGTCTCTCGTCCAGTAACTGCTTTTCGATAAGTGAAGTTTTTGGTTTTTGGCGCCAACATACGATGTTGGCGATCCGCCCCCTAGCGGCAGGGGGAGATAATTGGTTATGGAATTTCCAATAATGGTAAAGTCTTCTTGATTTGTTTTTATGGCATATCTACTCATCTAGGGTTATTTTATGCCTAGAAGTTAGGGAATCACATTCATTTACGTCCATATTTACATTTTTTGTGTAGTTGTTTCTTTAGAGGATTATTTTTTTTTTTGGCATACAACCCTATTGAATACAAATATTTTTAAACAGATCTATTTGACTTATAAACAGGACCTGAAAAGGTACTACTACTTAGGGTCAGGGTGGATCTTTGAGTAATGGTAATGAAGGGGTACTCTTCACTCCTGATATCTCTATAACTGGAGCCTCACCATCAGATGCCTTTAAGTCTTATACCCAAGGCACCCCTTTTTGTGGAGGTATTACTTCTCTGGAGAGGATACAGGTGGTGTATTCTAAGCCCCCTGAATGCTGAAGGATATCTCTGCCTTTTTTTATTGTGAATAATTTTCATTTCAATCTCTATAAGATTCTTTCAAACTGTAGCCATGTCAGTACTACTGTATGGCTGTACCACTTCGACTCTACTGAAAGGTTTGGAGAAAAAGCTAGATGGAAACTACATGAGGATGCTATGGGCTGTTTTGAATAGATACTGGATGCCACACCTTACAAAACAGGATTTGTATGGCAACTTACCTCCCATCTCTCAAACCATCCAAGTAAGATGAACAAGAGATGCTGGACACTACTACAGAAGTAAGAATGAAATTGTGGTGAACCGGAAGTTCTTACTATGACGAACAAAAGTCAAATGACAAAAATTAATAGTTTGCGCATGGGATTGCGCACCCTAGTAAAAGAAGAAAATCAAAATAAAGATTTGTACATTTTCAACCAATCAGAGAAGTTCGCGCCTAAAAGGAAATCTATCAAATAGACCCCTTTTGGAGCCTACCTGAGGACTATAAATAAACCAAATTTTCAGATCCCAACCAGAAAGAAATTATTCTTCTAACCAAATCCATGTCACTTTAAAGTAAGACAAAGCACATTCACTTATAAGAAGGTATGAACTAATATCTATCTGTCTATCTCTCTTTATCAACCTTTTACGAGATCATAAGTATTATTTGTTACTGACTGCCGTGTGACTTTGAACTCTTACCCTTTCTTTCTCACTTCATAACTTATAACATATTTTCTTACATGTTATAATGAACTTTTAAAAAAAACAAAATTACATTTTGTACACAAGAGTACTGAAAGAACTTTGCTCGGTATTATGTGTTACCTTTTGTAAACTTTTTCTCAATACAAGTTGTTTGTTTTAATATTGAGTCTTGTTATTTATGCCATGTGCCTGCAGTAATTGAATGTTTTATGGTGTCTTTAAATGTTTGAATATTTTATTGATTATTGACCTCAAACTGGTGACCTTAATACAAAAACATCAAACAGCCCTTACATTCACCATAAAATCATAAGCAATGTTTTAATGTGCGAATATGTAAGATTGTATCTTCTGAATTATATTTAATTCAAATATAATTCAGAAGATATAGCATTACATTAATAATGCCCTGATGATGGTTTGATTAAAAACGAAACTTTTAATACTTTTAAATGCCTAATACTTTAAACTATAATGAGTAAAGTAAAGTCGTCGGTGTGGCCTAAAGTCAGTATCAGCCAGACAGTGAGGAGGTCTATCCCCTTTCTACTAGTGCTAGACTAAGGAGAGTCTGAGTCATCAGCTCCTCACTTTACCACACAGATCTGTGTGCTACTCATATGCTGAGTTTGTGAGGGCCAGTATCAAACCAAGAACCTTGTGGTTCCTAGTCAAACACTCTACTGACTGAGCTATACTGGTGAAGTTTCAAAATCCTCTCAGATGGTCATATCTGAAGATAATAAAAATTTTGTTTCATCATGGTGTGATGGTTAGCAAGCTAGTCTCGCAGATCCCTTACTACTGAAAAGCAGCCTTTCAAACTATAATAAAATCCTCTAAATACTTTGGGATTTTTTTGGTTGTTTTTTTTTGGTTTTTTTTTTTTATATAATATATCTACATACAGTTGGATTCATTTTCCATTTTTCCCTTATATATATATATATATATATATTGTAAAATTTTAATTATGATGCAATGGATAGCTGTGAAATTTCCCACGACTATTTAATGTAAGTAGATAAGCACTCATCTTGTTCTTATCCTCTGGGAAGAAGCAAGCAGGTGCTTTAACAGATTTTAAGAAAATGAGTAAATGCAAAGAGAAAACTATTCATGTTATTACCAGCTGAATGGTTTGGATTCATCAAGAATTTTATTAATTCTAAACGTTCTTAGAAGATAATGATACCATTTACCAAATGTAAAAAAAAAGTTGTATAACTGATAATATAAACTGCTAAAGCAGCACAAGACATATATAAAAATTTTTTTTTTCTTTCCATCATTTACATAATCCTGTCCCCCTCTTTTACCCGATATATACATTTTGACTTTTAACGATCTACCGGTTGTTAAGTTTTGAAAAAAGCACCGGTCGAAAGGGCCCTTAAGTTTCTATCTTTTGCCTCCCTTTTTTTTTCTTTTTCTTTTCAATTGGTTTAATTGCTGATCATTAATAAAGTATGTAACATTTCAAAATTATATATAAATTTAGCTGTATCAAAAACTTGTTTACATATAAAATGTATATTTTAGCCTTAAATACTTTTAAGGTCCGGTTTAGCTCAGTCGTTAGAGCATTCACCTAAGAACTACAAGGTTCCAGGTTTGATACAGGCCTTTGCAAACTTAGTGCATTAGCAGCACAAATTGGATCTGTGTGGTAAGGTGGGGAGCTGACAGTAGGTGTGGAACTCCAACTCGGATCCAAAAACAATCTCCTTGGACTAGTTAAAAAGTGATAGATTCCCTGGATTTCAGGCTGTTATCGACAATAGGTCACTCTACCTATTTTACTTTTTTTTTCCTTATAAATTTTTATGAAAGGCTAAGACTTTTAAAATTCTGTTATCTATTCATTTACATATTAATTGTGGTTATTATTATGGGTAATTCATGTTAAATCAACCAGAAAAAAAAGTCCGCCCTGTCAGCTGAGGTGTTAGAATGCACTGACTGCATAGAGGGGTAAGACTCCCCCAATGCAGCCACCAGTTAGCTGTTGGTGGTGACCAGTGATGTTTAAGGATAAAACCCAGGTGATTGAGTAGTCCATGACTTGCAATACTCCACTTTGGCCCTTTCTTGGGCTAGACAGGCGGTCGGAGAGGCCCCCCGATCAATCAGCTGGTCACATCAAGCCCTAGCACCTACATGATTGCCCCAACCCTATTGCCCTTATGGCAAGCCCAAGCCCTTTTTATCATATGGGTGCTAGAAGGTGGTGGCTGAGGGTCTATATGTCCTGGGAATGACGTTAAACTCTGATGGTGAGGTTACAGTTTTGGAGGTTTGGGGAATGTGGAGCACCCCTTCATCACCATTGCTCCCTGGTCCACTCTGACCTGGAATGGTAGTACCTGTTAGGGTCCCATATATGGGTTACATAGAAAAATGTGTTTATAAAAAAAATTGAGTATCCATTAAAAATGAATTTATTTCAAAACTTTCTCAGCATTAAATGACCCACTGAGGTTCATATGCCATAAAACAAAACAAACCAAACCAGAAAAAAGTAAAATTGTCACCCACCCCCATCAATTTTATTCCAGGTGTAGACTACGTTAACATTAAACGATCAAAATTTGAGCTTCCAATTTCAAAAATTGGCGGAGTTATGTCGATTTTTAGCTCTCCAAATTTGGTGGGGTTGGCAAAAAATGGCGAACTGTTTTGTAATCTATTTTTGTCTGTAAAATGAGTTCTAGAGCTTCCCTACTACTAAAAATTGGTTTATAAAAGTATTGCCAGTGATAAACTGTGATCTCATACAGGTAACAGCAATGATTTACTGGAAATGATGATGATGCTAATTACTTTATAGTCTATTGATTTTACAGCATGTTAACCCTTATTAGATCATTTGCTAGTGAAAAGGGAATAGACTCCATCGCTGATTGGCTGAAACCAACTTTAGGTTACCTGACGATACAGAATTCAGTTTCACAATTAAGTGAAATCCAACCCAAGTCCTATTGTATTTTTATAATGAAATATTGTTTGCTTGCCTGGACAAAAAAAAAAATGTTATATGGTCCCTGATTGAGCCATTGCTCTAGACTGTATTCAGTTGATGAATATAGGTCCTTGCTGGTCAGCCAATGTTGATGGTTGCATATGTAGCAGTCCACAGGAGAAAATTGCTTATGAGTTAATCCTATTTGACCCAGTAAAAAATATATTTTCCCTTATTTTCGGAAAAAAACTATTTTAAACATAAATTCATCTAAAGGTGTATAAGTATGACTCCAGCATGTCTTGATAATTATGAACATTATCTTAAAGAGATCGATTTGACCCACAAGTACGACCCTGGCAATTACTGGCACTCTTTGTCAAACGAAACAAACAGAAAAGCAAATTAGATATTTTGTGTAACTGTGAGGGTTTAATAAACTGGAATCCATGACACATATTTTCGGTTCTTTGTTGAGGTCATGGAAAGAGATTAATATCCAACAATGAGGTAATTTAATATCCGATCTCACTGAAAAGTTAAAGCGACAATTCTTCCAGGCTGTGGTAATATCAGTGCTGCTGTATGGCTGCACCACCTGGACCCTAACGAGGTGCCTTGAGAATAAGCTGGATGGAAGCTGCACAAGAATACTGCGTGCAGTCTTGAACAAATCGTGGAAGCAGCACCCCACGAGGAAACAGCTATATGGCCACCTGCCCCCCATCATACAAACCATTCGAGTGAGACGGACAAGGCATGCCGGGGCACTGCTGGAGAAGCAAGGACGAGCTCATAAGCAATGTTCTCCTGTGGAAGCCAACATGGTATCATGCTAGTGTGGGCTGCCCATCAACGACCTACAAATACATTGACCAGCTATGCAAAGATGCTGGATGCTGCGCAGAGGACCTCCCTGGGAAAATGAATGATAGGGAAGGTTGGCGAGAGATTGATATGGATATCCATGCTAATTGCGCAACATGATGATGATGAATATATATAATAGGGTTAGGGTTAATATATAAAAATTACTTTATTTAAATAACAATATTTTGTTTAAACTCAGGTTAGCTCAGTCGGTAGAGCATTCGGCTAGGAACCACAAGGTTCCTGGTTCGATACCAGCCCTCGCCAACTCAGCGTATGAGTAGCACAGGGATCTGTGCAGTAAAGTAAGGAGCTGATGGTAGGTGTGGCGCTTCACCTCAGACACAATAACAATCTCCTTGGTCTAGCGCTAGCGAAAAGGAGATAGACTCCCTCGCTGTTAGGTTGATACCAACATTAGGCCACCCCGACAACTTTACTTACTTACTTACTAGTGGTCAACAAACTGCGGTCCACAGGCCAGATCCGGCCCAAAAAGCATTTTTATCAGGCCCACCGACAGTACTTGAATTTGTTTGTTAAAACATATGGAATGTGAGATGTTCTGATACATATGTCCTATTGTTATAAACCATCGAACGAAATTGACTGATAAACATTTGAAAGCAATTCTCTTGATTGGATGTAGCAATTCCAAACCAAACATTGATGATTTCTTGAAAGGCAAATTTCGGTTTCACAAATCTTACTAAACACAGTGGAAAAAGAAAAAAAAATGCTAATGTTGCGTTCTTTAATAATTTTTTGAAAATAAATATGTTGGTTAAATTTGTTTTAGTGCATCTTACGTACTCCTCCATGAATATAACATGGAAAGATAAATTTTATTTTACATCTTTTTTTCAGATCTTTTGTTCTGGCTAGCAAGTATTGAACACAATAATAATGTGGCCTGCGCTTGTTATTTTTTCAATTATCCAGCCCACCATGAAAAAAGTTTGGTGATCCCTGGTTTAAACTATCAAATATTTTAAAAACTAAAACTTCAGCTTTGGATGTAAATTATATCTGTAGATACATCACAGTAGATTGATTATATTTGTAATCATTTAATAAGCTTAACTTAGTTTGGTACAAGGCCAGTAATATTGAGTACTCAGTGAGAATTGAATTTACTAATAATGGTTGGCTAGCCTAGCTCATGATAGCACCACCAAGCTGCTTGATAAATTTTATTTGCAAACAAATCATTTTAAATAAACTTTAATTTTTGTTTAAGAGATGCTCATGATGTAACAATTATTATAATAGGAAGTGGACTTGGCTATCTGAGTTCAAATCCTGAATAAAGCTGTTTGTATTTCACATAGTGCTAATACTCTTGAAGAAAATGAAAAGTGGAGACAGTGGAAAAAGAAAAGATTAAGAGGAGACTGTAGAAGAAAAAAAGAAAGAAGGAAAGAAAAAAGAAGAAAAGAAACAAAAAGAGGAAAAGAAAAGAGAAGAAAAGAAGGAAAGAAAAAAGAAAGAAAAAGAAAGAAGAAAAAGAAAGAAGAAAAAGAAGAAGAAAAAAGAGAAAGAAGAAAAAGAAGAAAGAAAATGAAGAGAAGAAATAAAAGAAGAAAAAAGAGAAGAAAAGAAAAAAGAAAAAAGAAAAGAAGAAAAAGAAGAAAGAAAAGAAGAAGAAAGAAGAAAAGAAAGAAAGAAAAAGAAGAAGAAAGAAAAAAAAAGAAGAAAGAAAATAAGAAAAAGAAAGAAGAAAAAAGAGAAGAAAAGAAAGAAGAAAATGAAGAGAAGAAAGAAGAAAAGAAAAAAGAAAGAAGAAAAAGAGGAAGAAGAGAAGAAAGAAAAAAAAGAAGAAGGAGAAAAAAGAAGAAAGAAAATAAAAAAAGAAGAAAGAAGAAGAAGAAAGAAGAAAGAAAAAGAAAGAAGAAAAGAGGAAGAGAAGGAAAAAGAGGAAGAAAAGAAAGAAGAAAAAGAAAATGAAGAGAAGAAAGAAGAAAAGAAAAAGAAGAAAGAAGAAAAGAGGAAAGAAAGAAAGAAGAAAAGAGGAAGAAAAAAGAAAAAAGAAAAAAGAAAAAAAGAAAATGAAAGAGAAGAAAAGAAAAAGACAGAAGATAGAAGAAAGAAAAAGAAAAGAAGAAGAAAAGAAAAAGAAGACAGAAGAAGAAGGAGGATGAAGAATAAAATAGAAGACAGAAGAAGAAAGGAAAGAAAAAACAGTAGAAAAAAAAAAAAGAAAAAAAATAGACCAAATAATATTTTCTTTTAAATTGAAAAAGATTTGATTTTATTCACATAAAAAATTATTTTTCTTTTTCTCTTTAAAGAAACAGAAACTGAAGTTCCAATCAATTCTCTTTTGTTATAAACAATGTTTGAAAACCAATATCTCTTCATATCATAAACATTTTCGCTATTTTCTTTGCACAGGAAGTGTTATTAAGTATTTGATGGAAATAGACTTAAACTAAACAACATGACGTCCAGATGGAAATATCATCCAAGGTTAGGTTAGTCTAAAGGGGCTTTTAAGTCCAACAAAGTGTCGCATCCTATCTGATAAAAAAAACAACCACTCATCTGGGATCAGCATCCCATCCCATCACTCAACCACTATTCTTATGTTTGACTTTGCCTCAGCCAAAATATGCATTTCATTTCTTTGCCTTTAGAACCAACAATGAAAAGAAACATCTATTCATATACATGTATGTGGAAAAGTAATAAATAAAATGCAAACGTATACCGTATTTGACGGCATATAAGACCCCCTCCCCATTTCAGCAGGTCAGATTCAGGAAAAAAATTTTTAGTGTATTTAAGCATATATTGTTGAAAACAGTATAGCTGTGCATTACACAAGCAGAAACATAACTGTATAAAGCAATTTGGCAGTACAGGCAAGCAATAAGCATACAGAAAGACAGGAAATAATAATAAAATTAATAATATACTAATAA
Source organism: Doryteuthis pealeii (assembly GCA_023376005.1). Taxonomy (NCBI): domain Eukaryota; kingdom Metazoa; phylum Mollusca; class Cephalopoda; order Myopsida; family Loliginidae; genus Doryteuthis; species Doryteuthis pealeii. The sequence goes on along the minus strand of CM042158.1, from coordinate 87,709,019 downwards.
AATTAAAATGAAATTTAAAACCCATGTTTGTTTTTCTTCGCCACCATACGCTCCTGTTAACCTTGATTATAACAATAACAGCAATAAAATATGCAGGTAGGTAAAAGCACTGAGCGTAAGCTGGTTAGTGAGCATCATAGAGAAGATTAGCCTAGGTCTACGGGAGGTCTCAAACTTCACCTATGTTGTATAAAAAGCAGGGAAATTTTTTGAGCCAAAATTTAGAAAGAAAATGTAAAAATTATAATATCATAAACAATATCTTAGAGAGCCCTGTTGGCAGAGCTAAGAATATGTCGACTGCATCCCCTGAAGAGGAGTATGACCCCCACCCTCACCTCCCAAAAAGGATTGTCCTTGGTATGACACTAAACTACATCTGGTGTGAAACTTTGAGGAGTGTGGAGTACCCCTTCATTGCCATTATTCCAAACTTTGGAGTGAAAATACTTTTGATACACTCTTATATATATATATATATATATATATATTTATATATAATTATTATAATATAGTCGGATAATCTTTAGATGTCTACAAGGAATAAGCTTTTGGGATAAATTGTAAAACTGGAAAATACTTTTGATACACCCTTATATATATATATATATATATATATATATAATGCATTGATAATATAGTTGAATCATAGATCGTCTTTAGATGTCTACATGTTACAAGTTTGTACAACTGAAATACTTTTGATACACCCTTATATATGTGTGTGTATGTATATATATATATATATATATATATATATATATAATGCCTATATATAATGTGTATGTGTATATATATATATATATATATATAATGCTATATATAATGGTATGTGTGTATATATATATATAATCTATATATAATGTGTATATATATATATATATATAATGCTATATATATATGTGTATGTATATATATATATATAATATATATAATGTGTATGGTATATATATATATATAATGCTATATATAATGTGTATGTATATATATAATGTATAATGCTCTATATCTATATATATATATATATATGTAATATATATATATATAATGCTATATATAACTGATTATATATATATATATATATATATAATGCTATATATATGATATATATATAATACTATGATAATATGTTGAATCATAGTCTTTAATGTCTTTATGGTACAAGCTTTGCGTATAAAGTTTTTTAAGCTGAAAATACTTTTATACACCTTTATATATATATATATTAGTATATATATATATGTATGTATATAATGCTATTGACAATATAGTTAATCATAGATATTCTTTGATGTGTACATGAAATAAGCTTTGTGTAAAGATCTGTAAAACGAAAGTACTTTTGATACACCCCAAGAAAATGAAAAATTATTGCAAGCCAATAAGCCTTTTGCGTTGCTTTTTCTTTAATTATTAAATTCCTTTTTATGAGCCAGTTTGCACAGCGTCTTTTCCGAGCCCCACAACCTGTAAATACTTTAATAAAGTAAATACTTTACCATCTCTGGTTTTTCTTTCCTCTTATTTAATCATTTGACCTTTGACCAGAGAATGGGTATCTCAGGTGAAGCTGACCCAGAAATGCTAGAATCCAGAAACAGAGTATTCATTTGAAAATTTGGATGACATATGCCCAGGTCTTCAAATGCTCTTCTCTTTAACATTGTGCAATTGATTTAGTAAAGAAAAACCTGCAAATTCTCTCTTTTAAGCCATTTGATTGTTTCCCATTTTTCAGGCTATCAAAGAACAAAAAGAAGCCATTTGGGCTTCAAAAGAAAATCTTGAATTGGAAAAGGTTACCGAGTAAGTCCTGATTGATCTGGCGCTAGAATTAAAGACAATGCCAAAATAAAAGAGAAAGAAAAAAAGGAGTGAAGAAACAGAATCACAGAACAGGAACTTTATTTTAAAAGATATCTATGCTTAAATAACGACCATTTTCTGTTGTTTTCCCATTGTGTGTGCATTTCTCTTTTGATAAAATATAGCTCTTTACCATAATGACAAACTATTCTTGATTTGTATCAGTAATCTACCTCTTTCAGAGAAGAAATATTTTATTTTTATCTGACACTCAATCTTTATTTTAATTTTTCTATAGTTTTTAATGGTTTTTCTAATAGTTTTTAATGGTTTTTTTCTAATAGTTTTAAATGTTGTTCGTTATTTCCTAGTTGATACAGATATACAGGGTACCCAGAAAGAAAAAAACAGAACCCAAATTATTTAATTTATTTTCCCATTTAAAACTAACCCTAAAACCCAACTCTAACCCTCCTTAGTTGTAATGATAACAAAATATTACAGGGTGACCCAGAAAAAACAGAACCCAAATTTTTATTTTCCTATTTAAACTAACCCTAAACCCCAACTCTAACCCTCCTTAGTTGATAACAAAAATTAAAAATTACAGGTACCAGAAAAAAATCAAAACCCAAATTATTTATTTTCCCATTAAACTAACCCTAAACCCAACTCTAACCCTCCTTAGTTGCAGTAACAAAATATACAGGTACCCAGAAAAAACAGAACCAAATTATTTATTTATTTCCCATAAACTAACCTCCTTAGTTGTTAACAAATTTACAGGGTTGACAGAAAAAACAGAACCCACAAATTTTGTAATAAAATGTTAATTTTATTTTTTTTAAGTTTAAGTCCAACAAGGTTAGTTAGTTTAATGGGAAAATAAAATAATTTGGTTTCTGTTGATTCTGGGTCATCTCTGTAAAATCATTGTTACTCAACAAGGAAATATCCGGGTTTTTCTTTGTTTTAATGGTTTCTTTCGTTGCATATGGTTTTAATGGTTTCATGGGTAGAAGAAATATTTTATTTGATCCGACACTAAATATGAATGAAAGTAATAAAAAAATCATATACTATCATCATCTATCATCATCATCAGGTATGCCAGCAGCTATGCAACCAATAAACAATCTCTTGCCAACCATTCCTGTCAATCATCTCCTCTAGGATCTTTGTGCTGCAACCAGGATCCGAACAGAGCTGGTAATCTAAACATTAGGCTACGTAATGAGATAACCTCCCCTTGTTTGTTTCACCTTGAGGGGGGAACTGTTTGCTTGTCAAGCCATTTTCATTTCACCATAATCTACACTGAAATATACGAATTTGTTCAAATCAATACAACTGCATGTTTAACATAAAATATCATAAAAATGTATTTCTTAATAACAACTGCAACAATTAAGAACACATTTTTAGATATTTTTCTTGTTAAAACATGCCAGTTGTATGATTCGAACAAATTTGTATTTTCAGTGTAGATTTTGTTGTGAAATGAAAATGGCCAACCAAAACAAAACGGTTTCCTCAAAGGGAAACAAACAAGGGGGGGGTTACTCTCATTTATGTATCTAATGTTCAGATTAACCAGAGCTCATTGATATAGCCCTTGCTGGACGCCATAATGGTGTGTCATGTGCAGGTTTTCACAGAAAAAATTCTTATGGTTTATCATACAACCATCCGAATAAGGAGAGCAGGATTAAACTTCCTCTCCTCTATTGTATGGTTTGTGAGAGCGACAGAAAAAAGAAAGAAGAAAGAAGGAGAAAAAGCAAGAAAGAAATGAGCAGAGAAAAATAAAGGAAAGAAAAGAAAACAAAAAGAAAATAAGAAAGAAGAAAAAAGAAAAAAGAAAATAAAGAGAAAAAAGAAGGGAGAAAAAGAAATGAAAAGGAAAGGAAGAAGAAAGAAAAAGGAAGAAGAAAGAAAAAGAAAGAAAAGAAGAAGAAGAAAGAAGAAAAAGAAAGAAGAAAAAAAGAAAAAGAGGAAGAAAAGAAAAAAGAAAAAGAAAAAGAAAATGAAGAGAAAGAAATAAGAGAAAAGAAAAAAGAAATAGAGAAAAAGAGGAAGAAAAAAAGAAAAGAAGAAAAAAAAAAAGAAAATGAGAGAAGAAAGAAGAAAAGAAAAAGAAAGAAGAAAAAAGAGGAAGAAAAGAAAAAAAGAAGAAAGAAGAAGAAAAAAATTAAGAGAAGAAAGAAGAAAAGGAAAAGAAAGAAGAAAAAGAGAGGAAGAAAAGAAATAAGAAAAAGAAGAAAGAAAATGAGAGAAGAAAGAAGAAAAGAAAAAGAAAGAAGAAAAAGAGGAGAAAAGAAAAAGAAAGAAAAGAGAAAAAAGAGAAAGAAAAAAACGAGAAGAAAGAAAGAAAGAAAAAGAAAAAGAAAAAGAAGAAAAAGAAATAAGAAAAAAGAGAAAATGAAGAGAAGAAAAGAAAAAGAAAGAAGAAAAGAGGAAGAAAGAAAATAAGAAAGAAGAAGAAAGAAATGAAGAGAAGAAAAGAAAAGAAAGAAGAAAAAGAGGAAGAAAAGAAAATAAGAAAGAAGAAGAAAGAAAATGAAGAGAAAAAGAAGAAAAGAAAAGAAAAGAGAAGAAGAAGGAGGAAGAATAAAATAGAAGAAGAAAGGAATAGACCAAACAACAGTAGAAAAAAAAGAAAGAAATAGACCAAATAAAAAGATTATATTTTCTTTTAAATTGAAAAAGATTTGATTTTATTCACATAAAAAATTATTTTTCTTTTTCTCTTTAAAGAAACAGAAACTGAAGTTCACAATCAAATTTCTTTGTTATAAACAAGTTTGAAAACCAATATTCTCTCATATCATAAACATTTTTGCTAATTTCTTTGCACAGGAAGTGTTATTAAGTATTTGATGGAAATAGACTTAAACTAAACAACATGACGTCCAGATGGAAATATCATCAAGGTTTAGGTTAGTCTAAAGGGCTTTTAAGTCCAAACGAAGTTCGCATCCTATCTGCTAATAAAAAAACAACCACTCATCTGGGATCAGCATCCCATCCCATTCACTCAACCCACTATTCTTATGTTTGACTTTGCCTCAGCCAAAAATATGCATTTCATTTCTTTGCCTTTAGAACCAACAATGAAAAGAAACACTATCATATACATGTATGTGGAAAAGTAATAAATAAAATGCAAACGTATACCGTATTTGACAGCATATAAGACCCCCTCCCCATTTCAGCAGGTCATATCAGGAAAAAATCTTTTAGTGTATTTAAGCATATATTGGTGAAAACAGTATAGCTGTGCATTACACAAGCAGAAACATAACTGTATAAAAGCAATTTGCAGTACAGCAAGCAAAGCATACAGAAGACAGGAAATAATAATAGTAATAAAATTAATAATAATACTAATAAAATTAATAATGAAATTCAAAACCCATGTTTGTTTTTTTCTTCGCCCACCCATACGCTCCTGTTAACCTTGACTTATAACAATAACAGCAATAAAATAAGGTAGGTAAAAGTACTGAGCGTAAGTTGGGTTAGTGAGCATCATAGAGAAGATTAGCCTAGGTCTACGGGGAGATCTCAAACTTCACCTATGTTGTATAAGAAGCTGGGAAATTTTTGAGCCAAAATTAGAAAGAAAATGTAAAAATTATATATCATAAACAATATCTGGCAGAGCTAAAGAATATGTCGACTGCATCCCCTGAAGAGGAGTATGACCCCACCCTGACCTCCCAAAAAGGATTTCCTTGGTATGACACTAAACTACATCTGGTGGTGAAACTTTGAGGAGTGTGAGTACCCCTCATTACCATTATTCAAACTTTGGAGTGAAAATACTTTATATCACTCATTTTATATATATTATATATATATATATATATATATTTATATAATCCTATTGATAATATAGTAGAGTCAGATAATCTTTAGATGTCTACAAGCAATAAGCTTTGGGAAAAGGTCTGTAAAACTGAAAATACTTTTATAACACCCTTATATATATATTATATACATATATATATATATAATGCTAATGATAATATAGTTGAATCATAGATGTCTTTAGATGTCTACATTGTTACAAGGTTTGTAAAAACTGAAATACTTTTGATACACCCTTATATATGTGTGTAGATATAGTATATATATATATATATATATTATATATATAAGCTAATAATAATGTGTATGTGTATATATATATATATATAATGCTATATATAATGTGTATGTTATCTATATATATAATAATATATATAATGCTATATATAATTGTGTATGTGTGTATATATATATAATGCTATATATAATGTGTATGTGTATATATATATATATATATATAATGCTATATATAATGTGTATGTGTATATATATAGTTATAAATATATATAATGCTATATATAATGTGTATGTGTATATATATATATATATAATGCTATATATAATGTGTATAGTAATATATATATATGATGCTCTATTATATATATATATATAATATATATATATATATAATATAATGCTATATATTAATGTGTTTAGGTTACTAGATCAGAATTCAGTTTCACAATTAAGTGAAATCCAACCCAAGTCCTATTGTATTTTTATAATTAAATATTGTTTGCTTGCCTGAACAAAAAAAAAATGTTATATGGTCCCTGATTGAGAACCATTGCTCTAGACTGTATTCAGTTGATGAATATAGGTCCTTGCTGGTCAGCCAACGTTGATGTGTACATATGTAGCAGTCCACAGGAGAAAATTGCTTATGAGTTAATCCTATTTGACCCAGTAAAAAATATATTTTCCCTTATTTTCGGAAAAAAACTATTTTAAACATAAATTCATCTAAAGGTGTATAAGTATGACTCCAGCATGTCTTGATAATTATCAACATTATCTTAAAGAGATCTATTTGACCCACAAGTACGACCCTAACAATCACTGGCACTCTTTGTCAAACGAAACAAACCGAAAAGCAAATTAGATATTTTGTGTAACTGTGAGGGTTTAATAAACTCCAGTTTATTAAACCCTCACAGTTACACAAAATATCTAATTTGCTTTTCGGTTTGTTTCGTTTGACAAAGAGTGCCAGTGATTGTTAGGGTCGTACTTGTGGGTCAAATAGATCTCTTTAAGATAATGTTGATAATTATCAAGACATCCATGACATCTATTTTCGGTTCTTTGTTGAGGTCATGGAAAGAGATTAATATCCAACAATAAGGTAATTTAATATCCGATCTCACTGACAAGTTAAAGCGACAATTCTTCCAGGCTGTGGTTGTATCAGTGCTGCTGTATGGCTGCACCACCTGGACCCTAACGAGGCACCTTGAGAATAAACTGGATGGAAGCTGCACAAGAATGCTGCGTGCAGTCTTGAACAAATCATGGAAGCAGCACCCCACGAGGAAACAGCTATATTGCCACCTGCCCCTCATCTCACAAACCATCCGAGTGAGACGGATAAGGCATGCCAGGCAATGCTGGAGAAGCAAGGACGAGCTCATAAGTGACATTCTCATAAGCGACGTTCTCCTGTGGAAGCCAACACGTGGACATGCTAGTGTGGGCTGCCCATCAACGACCTACATTGACCAGCTATGCAAAGATGCTGGATGCTGAGCAGAGGACCTCCCTGGGAAAATGAATGATAGGGAAGGTTGGTGAGAGATTGTTATGGATATCCATGCTAAATTGCGCAACATGATGATGATGAATATATATAATAGAGTTAGGGTTAATATATAAAAATTACTTTATTTAAATAACAATATTTTTTTAAAACTCGGGTTAGCTCAGTCGGTAGAGCATTCGGCTAGGAACCACAAGGTTCCTAGTTCGATATCAGCCCTCGCCAACTCAGCGTATGAGTAGCACAGGGATCTGTGCGGTAAAGTAAGGAGCTGATGGTAGGTGTGGCGCTTCACCTCAGACACAATAACAATCTCCTTGGTCTAGCGCTAGCGAAAAGGAGATAGACTCCCTCGCTGTTAGGTTGATACCAACATTAGGCCGCCCCAACGACTTTACTTACTTACTTACTTACTAGTGGTCAACAAACTATGGTCCGCAGGCCGGATCCAGCCCAAAAAGCATTTTATCAGGCCCACCGATAGTACTTGAATTTGTTTGTTAAAATATACGGAATGTGAGATGTTCTGATACATATGTCCTATTGTTATAAACCATGACTGATAAACATTTGAAAGCAATTCTCTTGATTGGATGTAAAAAGTCCAAACCAAACCAAACATTGACGATATCTTGAAAGGCAAACTTCAGTTTCACAAATCTTACTAAATCTTTCTGCTAATGTTGCGTTCTTTGATAATTTTTTGAAAATAAATATGTTGGTTAAATTTGTTTTTGTGCACTCCTCCATGAATATAACATGGAAAGATAAATTTTATTTTACATCTTTTTCTCAGAGCTTTTGTTCTGGCTAGCAAGTATTGAACACAATGATAATGTGGCCTGCACTTGTTATTTTTTCAATTATCCAGCCCACCATGAAAAAATTTTGGTGATCTCTGGTTTAAACTATCAAATATTTAAAAAACTAAAACTTCAGCTTTGGATGTAAATTATATCTGTAGATACATCACAGTAGATTGATTATATTTGTAATCATTTAATAAGCTTAGTTTGGTTTGGCACAAGGCCAGTAATATTGAGTACCCAGTTAGAATTGAATTTACTAATAATGGTTGGCTAGCCTAGCTCATGATAGCACCACCAAGTTGCTTGATAAATTTTATTTGTAAACAAATCATTTAATTTTTGTTTAAGAGATGCTCATGATGTAACAATTATTATTATAGGAAGTGGACTTGGCTATCTGAGTTCAAATCCTGAATAAAGCTGTTTGTATTTCCCATAGTGCTAATACTCTTGAAGAAAATGAAAAGTAGAGACAGTGGAAAAAGAAAAGATTAAGAGGAGACTGTAGAAGAAGAAAAGAAAGAAGGAAAGAAAAAAGAAAAGAAAAAAAAAAGAGAAGAAAGAAAGAAGAAAGAAGAAAAAAGAAAAAAGAAATGAGAGAGAAGAAATAAAAGAAGAAAAGAAAAAAGAAAAATAAGAAAGAGAAAAAAGAAGAAAGAAAATAAAAGAGAAAAAAGAAGAAAAGAAGATGAAAAAGGAAAAAAGAAAAAGAAGAAGAAAATGAAGAAAAGAAAGAAGAAAGAAGAAGAAAAAGAAAGAGAGAAAAAGAAAGAAGAAAAAAGAAAGAAAGAAAATGAAAGAGAAGAAATAAGAAAGAAAAGAAAGAGAAAAAGAGGAAGAAGAGAAGAAGAAAAAGAAAAGAAAAAGAAAATGAAGAGAAGAAAGAAGAAAAGAAAAGAAAGAAGAAAAAGAGGAGAAAGAAAAAAAAGAAGAAAGAAGAAGAAAGAAAATTAAGAGAAGAAAGAAGAAAAGAAAGAAAGAAGAAAAAGAGGAAGAAAGAAATAAGAAAAAAGAAGAAAGAAAATGAGAGAAGAAAGAAGAAAAAAAGAAAGAAGAAAAAGAGGAAGAAAAGAAAGAAGAAAGAGAAAAAGAAGAAAGAAAATGAAGAGAAGAAAAGAAGAAAAGAAAAGAAAGAGAAAAAGGAAGAAAAGAAATAAGAAAAAAGAAAGAAAATGAAGAGAAGAAAAGAAAAAGAAAGAAGAAAAGAGGAAGAAAGAAATAGAAAGAAGAAGAAGAAAATGAAGAGAAGAAAAGAAAAGAAAGAGAAAAGAGGAAGAAAAGAAAATAAGAAAGAAGAAGAAAGAAAATGAAGAGAAGAAAGAAGAAAAGAAAAAGAAAAGAGAAGAAGAAGGAGGAAGAATAAAATAGAAGAAGAAAGGAATAGACAAAACAGTAGAAAAAAAAGAAAAGAAATAGACCAAATAAAAAGATTATATTTTCTTTTAAATTGAAAAAGATTTGATTTTATTCACATAAAAAATTATTTTTCTTTTTCTCTTTAAAGAAACAGAAACTGAAGTTCCAATCAATTTTCTTTTGTTATAAACAATGTTTGAAAACCAATATCTCTTCATATCATAAACATTTTTGCTATTTTCTTTGCACAGGAAGTGTTATTAAGTATTTGATGGAAATAGACTTAAACTAAACAACATGACGTCCAGATGGAAATATCATCCAAGGTTAGGTTAGTCTAAAGGGGCTTTTAAGTCCAACAAAGTGTCGCATCCTATCTGATAAAAAAAACAACCACTCATCTGGGATCAGCATCCCATCCCATCACTCAACCACTATTCTTATGTTTGACTTTGCCTCAGCCAAAATATGCATTTCATTTCTTTGCCTTTAGAACCAACAATGAAAAGAAACATCTATTCATATACATGTATGTGGAAAAGTAATAAATAAAATGCAAACGTATACCGTATTTGACAGCATATAAGACCCCCTCCCCATTTCAGCAGGTCAGATTCAGGAAAAAATCTTTTAGTGTATTTAAGCATATATTGTTGAAAACAGTATAGCTGTGCATTACACAAGCAGAAACATAACTGTATAAAAGCAATTTGGCAGTACAGGCAAGCAATAAGCATACAGAAGACAGGAAATAATAATAGTAATAAAATTAATAATAATACTAATAAAATTAATAATGAAATTCAAAACCCATGTTTGTTTTTTCTTCGCCACCATACGCTCCTGTTAACCTTGATTATAACAATAACAGCAATAAAATAAGGTAGGTAAAAGTACTGAGCGTAAGTTGGGTTAGTGAGCATCATAGAGAAGATTAGCCTAGGTCTACGGGAGATCTCAAACTTCACCTATGTTGTATAAGAAGCTGGGAAATTTTTTGAGCCAAAATTTAGAAAGAAAATGTAAAAATTATAATATCATAAACAATATCTGGCAGAGCTAAGAATATGTCGACTGCATCCCCTGAAGAGGAGTATGACCCCACCCTGACCTCCCAAAAAGGATTGTCCTTGGTATGACACTAAACTACATCTGGTGGTGAAACTTTGAGGAGTGTGGAGTACCCCTTCATTACCATTATTCCAAACTTTGGAGTGAAAATACTTTTGATACACTCTTATATATATATATATATATATATATATATATTTATATATAATCCTATTGATAATATAGTAGAGTCAGATAATCTTTAGATGTCTACAAGCAATAAGCTTTGGGATAAAGGTCTGTAAAACTGAAAATACTTTTGATACACCCTTATATATATATATATATACATATATATATATATAATGCTATTGATAATATAGTTGAATCATAGATTGTCTTTAGATGTCTACATGTTACAAGGTTTGTAAAACTGAAATACTTTTGATACACCCTTATATATGTGTGTGTATGTATATATATATATATATATATATATATATATATAATGCTATATATAATGTGTATGTGTATATATATATATATATAATGCTATATATAATGTGTATGTGTATATATATATATATATATATATAATGCTATATATAATGTGTATGTGTGTATATATATATATAATGCTATATATAATATATGTATATATATATATATATAATGCTATATATATGTGTATGTGTATATGTGTATATATATATATATATATATAATGCTATATATAATGTGTATGTATGTATATATATATATGTGCTCTATATTATATATATATATATATATATATATATATATATATAATGCTATATATAATGTGTATGTATATATATATATATATATATAATGCTATATATATATATATATATAATACTATTGATAATATAGTTGAATCATAGTCTTTAGATGTCTTTATGGTACAAGCTTTGGTATAAAGGTTTTTAAAGCTGAAAATACTTTTGATACACCCTTTTATATATATATATATATATATATATATATATATGTATGTATATAATGCTATTGACAATATAGTTGAATCATAGATATTCTTTAGATGTGTACATGAAATAAGCTTTGGTGTAAAGATCTGTAAAACCGAAAGTACTTTTGATACACCCCAAGAAAATGAAAAATTAATTGCAAGCCAATAAGCCTTTTGCGTTGCTTTTCTTTAATATTAAATTCCTTTTTTATGAGCCATTTTGCACAAGCGTCTTTTCCGAGCCCACAACCTGTAAATACTTAATAAAGTAAATACTTTACCATCTCTGTTTTTCTTTCCTCTTATTTAATCATTTGACCTTTGACCAGAGATTGGGTATCTCAGGTGAAGCTGACCCAGAAATGTAGAATCCAGAAACAGATTATTTCCATTTGAAAATTTGGATGACATATGCCCAGGTCTTCAAATGCTCTTCTCTTTAAACATTTGGCAATGATATTAAGTAAAGAAAAACCTGCAAATCTCTTCTTTTTAAGCCATTTGATTGTTTTCCCATTTTTCAGGCTATCAAAGAACAAAAAAGAAGCCCATTTGGGCTTTCAAAGAAAATCTTGGGAATTGGAAAGTTACCGAGTAAGTCCTGATGATCTGGCGCTAGAATTAAAGACAATGCCAGAAATTAAAGAAGAGAAAGAAAAAAAGGAGTGAAGAAACAGAATCACAGAACAGGAACTTTATTTAAAAGGATATTCTATGCTTAAATAAACGACCATTTTCTGTTGTTTTCCCATTAGTGGGTGGCATTTCTCTTTTGATAAAATATAGCTCTTTACCATAATGACAAAGCTATTCTTGATTTGTATCAGTAATCTTACCTCTTTCAGAGAAGAAATATTTTATTTTTATCTGACACTCAATTCTTTGATTTTAATGGTTTTTCTAATAGTTTCTAATAGTTTTGGTTTTTTCTAATAGTTTTTTGGTTTTTCGGTTATTTCCTAGTTGAGTAACATGATATTACAGGGTGACCCAGAAAAAACAGAACCCAAATTATTTATTTATTTTCCCATTAAACTAACCCTAAACCCTCTAACCCTCCTTAGTTGAGTAACAAAATATTACAGGGTGACCCAGAAAAAACAGAACCCAAATTATTTATTTTCCCATTAAACTAACCCTAAACCCCAACTCTAACCCTCCTTAGTTGAGTAACAAAATATTACAGGGTGACCCAGAAAAAACAGAACCCAAATTATTTATTTTCCCATTAAACTAACCCTAAACCCAACTCTAACCCTCCTTAGTTGAGTAACAAAATATTACAGGGTGACCAGAAAAAACAGAACCAAATTATATTTATTTTCCCATTAAACTAACCCTCCTTAGTTGAGTAACAAAATATTACAGGGTGACCCAGAAAAAACAGAACCCACAAATTTTGTAATAAAACTGTTAATTTTTATTTTTTTTAAAGTTTAAGTCCAACAAGGGTTAGGGTTAGTTTAATGGGAAAATAAATAATTTGGTTTCTGTTTATTCTGGGTCACTCTGTAAAATCATGTTACTCAACAAGGAAATATCCGGTTTTTCTTTTGTTTTAATGGTTTCTTTGGTTGGCATATGGTTTTAATGGTTTTCATGGGTAGAAGAAATATTTTATTTTGATCCGACACTAAATTATGAATTAAAGTAATAAAAAAATCATATACAGTCATCATCATCATCATCATCATGTTATGCCAGCAGCATGGATACCAATAACAATCTCTTGCCAACCATTCCTGTCAATCATCTCCTCTAGGAGATCTTTTGTGCTGCAACCAGGATCCGAACAGAGCTGGGTAATCTAAACATTAGCTACGTAAATGAGAGTAACCTCCCCTTGTTTGTTTCACCTTGAGGAAGCTGTTTGCTTTGGTCAGCCATTTTCATTTCACCATAAATCTACACTGAAAATACGAATTTGTTCAAATCAATACAACTGCATGTTTTAACATGAAAATATCATAAAATGTATTCTTAATAACAACTGCACAATTAAGAACACATTTTATGATATTTTCTTGTTAAAACATGCAGTTGTATTGATTCGAACAAATTTGTATTTTCAGTGTAGATTTGTGGTGAAATGAAAATGGCCAACCAAAACAAACGGTTTCCTCAAAGGGAAACAAACAAGGGGGGTTACTCTCATTTATGTAGCTAATGTTCAGATTAACCAGAGCTCATTGATATAGGCCCTTGCTGGACAGCCCATAATGGTGTGCTCATGTGCAGGTTTTCACAGAAAAAAGCTTCTTATGGGTTATCATACAAACCATCCGAATAAGGAGAGCAAGGATTACTTGCTCTCCTTATTTGTATGGTTTGTATGATAGGAGGCAAGTGGCCATACAACTGGTTTCTTGTGGCATATTGTTTCCATGATTTGTTTAGGACCACACACAGCATTCTTGTTATTTCACATACAGTAAGTAAAATCATCAGGGTGGCCTAAAGTTGGTATCAGTCAGACAGTGAGAGAGTCTTTTCATTAGCGCTAAATCCCGACAATTTGAAAAGAAAAATTAATGTCTACTATTTAAAATATTAAATGCAAAAAATTCCATTTTGTTAACATTTAAATTTAATTTTTTTAATTATCTGCACGAATATAAATCAAATCATTATTATTTTTGTTCAAAAAGCAAGATCTGGTGATAGTGAATGTGTACATATATTTACTTTGTCATTAGTTGTTACATTTTTATAGTTTCCCCCGGATATACATACACACAAACTGCCCTTTATATATAGATAGGTAATTTATGAGGAAGTGCGTCCCGGTCTCCTGCCTCAAAAATTGCTAGCCGGTGACTATCAAAATAACGACCCCAGTTCGTCGTAATTCTTGTTTATTTATCGTAATTTGTCCTAATTCTTGTTTAGATATGAAGATGGATATATAGTTTGGAATAGACTGAGATAGATAAACAAACAAAATAATATAGATAGATATGAACAAATGGAGATAGATATTTTCGACAAGTAAATGTATTTGGGGGAGGGTCGCTTCTTTTTTTGTGGTAATTCTTGTTTATTTAAACTAAAAACAAGACATTAAACAAACATGAATAAAAGAAAATCTTAGTATTTAAAGTAATATAGATAAATATGAACAAATTGAGATAGATATGAATATGGATAGTTTTGAATAGACTGAGCTGGGTCGTTATTTTAATAGTCACTGGGTAGCAATTTTTGAGGCAGGAGACCGGGACGCACTTCCTCATAAATTACCTATAGATAGATGTTAAAGTCGATGCTAAAACATTTTGGTTTATTATAAATCATTCATCAGGACATTAGGATGAATGTAATGTTGTCTAAATAGACGAGGCTTGATAATTTGTATTATTTAGTCTTTTCAGACTGTTGTCCTCATCTTTATTGTTATGTACACAATGCATATATAAAATAAAAGGTTCAGTTCAAAGTTCCATGAAGGCTCCTGAGTTTGACAAGAAACATTTGAAGAAGTCTGGAGGGCACATTGGCCGAAACGTATATAGAATAATAAAGATGAGGACAACAGTCCCAAAAATCTAAATGATACAAACTATTCTGAGCACATCAGTGTTTAATAAGATTGTGGTATTTATTATATCTCCAGCATAGTTGCAATTAAATTACCTCATTCAGGAAAATGCCTTTTGGTAAAACAATGAGTGGAAATTGAAATAATAATTATTCAGAAGATGAATTTGTAGACAACAGGGTTTCTGTTGTAATAGTTGTCCATAATGATATTGGTGCTTCTATTTAAAAAGGGGTGAAGAATTCTTATTAGTATTTCATATTTATTTCCATCATATCAAGAATTTGGATAATTAAAAAATGATGTATTGTATAATTACAGACGCCACAAAAATATGTTGAAGTTATAATCTTAGTATGGTTTACTGTTTTGGGTGGAATATGATTTCACACACACACACACACACACATATATATATATATATATTGATAATATAGTTTGCAATAAATTCTATAATAATTCTATAAATAAAGAGTGCTCACCATCATTGGTAGAGCATATATATATTAAGGGGCCGGGTTAGCTCAGTCGGTAGAGCATTCGGCTAGAAACCACAAGGTTCCTAGTTCGATACCGGTCCTTGCCAACTCAGCGTATGACTAGCGCAGGGATCTATGCGGTAAAGTAAGGAGCTGATGGTAGGTGTGGCGCTCCACCTCAGATGCCAAAACAATCTCTCTGGTCTAGCGCAATTGAAAAGGGGATAGACTTCCTCGCTGACTGGCTGATACCGATTTTAGGCCGCCCCAACGACTTTTTTTACTTTATATATATTAGTGTAGTCTATGTTTATACTTCCCTAAATATTCATTTCCACTGTTTAAATGGTTTTTCTTATCTGGGAATCTAATCATTGCTAATTTTTCTTGTAAACACAAGAAGCATGGGTTGTTCAGGGTTATATATATATATATATATATATATATATATATGATTTTTCGTAAAATCTTCCATTCAATGATTGGTGTTATATTTTGATCCTTTAGGGAAGTGTAAACATAGTCTAGATAAATCACTAAGATATATTTAAGAATAACCCCATTAACCTATAACAAAAAGTGCCAGCCACAACTAGAAATTTTTTCTCACCAAAATACAATTTGTATATACATATATTTATATACATGTAAAATAGAAACAGAAAGAAGTGAAAGAAAGAGGAAGTGAAGTAGGAATTGAAGAAAGACAGATAGAATTACAAATTAGAAGTGGATGGGTAAATCCACAGACAACAATCTCAGCTTCAAAGAAAAGACACTGACTGAAAAAAATAACAAAATTTATAAAATCAAAACAAAAATAAAAAGACGGAAAGGGTACTCAAAATCACTTGTGGGCAAGTATGTATAAAATGGAAGAACCCATCCATTTTAGTTCTCCTGAAGAAGGTATATCTTGAGCACCAAAATCCTGGTAGAGAGAAAACCTTTTTCTACAACTACATCTATAAAAAGTAAAGTCGAAGGGGTGACCTAAAGTTGCTATCAGCCAGACAGTGAGGGAGTCTATCCCTTTTCACTAGACTAATGAGATTGTTTATGGTGTCTAAGGTGGAGCGCCACACCTACCATCAGTTCCTCCCTTTACCCCACAGATCCCTGTGCTACTCATGTGCTGAGTTGGAAAGAGCTGGTAACGAACCAGTACTTTGTGGCTCCTAGTCAGACACTCTACCAATTGCATTTAACCTGGCATATATATATATATATATATATATACGATGGACTCTCCCGTCGATCGACGTATGAGTGTTCATACAATGAACATCCACACAGTGATTTGTTTATAGTGGTGAAGGCTTGTGTTGGACCATCCACACTTTTTGGCACAGTCGATAGGAAAAAATTGGTGCATCAAGGGTTGCAACAAACCCAATCAACGACCGACCTCAGGAATTTTGAATTCAGAGTTATCCCTCTCCTAGACTGGTTACTTACCCAAGGCTGAAGGGCCCAGTCTGCCCTACTATTTAACCCATAGCTGGAGGGAATTTTGAATTCAGAGTTATCCCTCTCCTAGACTGGTTACCTACCCAAGGCTGAAGGGCCCAGTCTGCCCTACTATTTAACCATAGCTGGGGGGAGAATATATGGATTCATACCTTTCCCAAGGGTATTAGCGCTATGTGAAATGCCAACATATATATATATAAAGTCGTCGGGATGGCCTAAAGTCGGTATCAGCCAATCAGCGAGAGAGTCTATCCCCTTTTCATAAGCACTAGACCGAGGAGATTATATTAGCTTCTGAGTTGGAGCGCCACACCTACCATCAGCTCCTTACTTTACCGCACAAATTCCCTGTGCTACTCATATGCTGAGTTGGCGAGGGCCGGTATCGAACTAGGAACCTTGTGGTTTCTAACCGAATGCTCTACCGACTGAGCTAACCCGATATGTATAAGCATAATAATAATTTCAATGATGGATGGATAGATAGATAGGAGGATAAAGGGATGGATGTATGGATAGGAGCTTAGATTGATAGAAAGATATTGCAAAGAAATTTGCAATAATTTTTACAATTATATTTCTTCATGATTTAACAAAACAAAAAAAGGATGAAATTTTTTTATTCTGAAAATCTTTTATTATCAAAAATAAAATAAGAAGAAACGCTACAATTCTTTTAACAAGTTGTACGAAGTTGTAGATACACATCCCAGAAAGTTTTTTTTTTTTTTTTTTTTTTTTTTTTTCGGATGGGGGTATGAACAATTGCTTTATATGACAAGGTGTATATGGCAAAAATAAATAAAAATGAATAAATAAAAACAATAATCTTCTGACATGATTTATAAATCTTGGAGTTAGTGGAAAACAGCAGGGAGTAATAAACACATTAGATGTTTCAGAATAACAAGCAGACATGTCAGCTGGTCAGCGATTCTTATACTGTAAACATTTACATGAAACTGGCTTATCATGTCATCTAGTATGTCCATTATTTTGCTTTTTGTATAATGTAATTTCTTGAACAGATGTTTACTGGGACAGGGACTTGAAGGATTCTCTATTTCAACCCCCGCCCCCCTACATCTCACTAGGCATTTTGTCCTCTCCCCCTAAAAAACCTGTGACACAAGACTAAATAAAATAGCTCACTCACTGGGAAATGCCGATGCAGAAAATAGCAGGAGACCTGGTAAGTAAATAAATTATGAATAATGACTTACAGAGCAAAGGTAAAACTCAGCAATACCAAACGATACCTTCTTTTAAATATGGAAGGCTCTTAGTACAGTTTTTACACAAAATCCCAATTTCATGCTCTCAAATGTTTTATTCAATATGTCTTATTGAAGTCAGTTAGCCTACTGTTGGTTTGAATAACAGCAGCTAAGTTCAACAGAAGCAGTGTCCAAGACAGTTGGTATAAATAGGACTCAAGAATGATCCATCCATGAATCTGGGTGATTTGGGTGATTCTATTCCTTGAGTTCTGATTGGCTGCTTGACTGCTTGATTTGAATGACATTGTGGAGTCTTATATATACTCTGTCATTTTGCAGTGGACTTTGTGGCTTTCGGGATTGTATTCAGTTACAACCATTTGCTGCCTTGTCTTCCCAGTTCGACGGTAATTGGACTTTAATTATTCTTCATCTCTCATTCTTGTTTATCAAGTTTAATATATGAGGATGAGTCATAAATATCGGAAATTCAACAGAGAATTATCTTCCCTTGTTGCTAGGGGGAAAATCGCCAACAGGAGGTTGGCACGAGAATCAAACCAAACGTCACTTATCACAGAACAGTTACTGAGAAGGACACAAAAAATAAGTGCCTCCTGCCACCTCGCCCATAATCAGCAAACTTTCTAAGGCATTTATCAGCATACTTTCTATGGTTGATACAATAGCATACTAACAGAAGGCTGAAGAACAAGAAACGACCTGACGAAGCGTCTTAACAACATTCCAACCAGCGACCAGAATACCCCTGATATCACCACTTCTCTAACGAACAGTATTTAACCTCACAGATAAGTCTGTAGCAAATGCCATTAAAATTTGAAACTACATTTCTGTACCTTTTGATAATACAAGTGTCTGCATTTTATATTTGTATTTGTTTCCTTCTTTCCTCCGAAATAGCCAACTACGGAGAATAAGGGCTCCAACGAATCCCCGTAAATACTCTTATAAAGTAATGCCATTTTGTTTAGGACAGGTACATGTATCATACATAAAGCTTTCCAAAGTTCATTGGTGTTATTGTTTATCAACACACATGCTAATGATCATTATGTCATTTACACATGCATATGTCAGTAATAATAGATAAAAATAAATACCTGAATTAAAGAACTGAATTCAGAATGAGAGATATTAAAAGATAAAAAATTATCTACCCTACAGGTAGGATTTGACACAACGTCACTAGTATGAGCCATCCAGCAAGAATTGAACTCGCTTTTGTGGGGATTAAAATAAAATTAAAATAATAAGAATAAAAAAATAACAATCTCCCATTGTTAAGTCAGTCAGTCAGTATACTGTCGGTTTGAACAACAGCAACTGGCTAAGCGCAACTGAACTAGTGCCCAAATCAGCTGGTACTTATGAAACTCAAGAATAGTCCATTCATGTATTTGGGTGATTCCATTCCTTGAGTCCTGATTGGCTGCTTGGTTTCTATGATGTTATGAGGCCTCATAAATAAACTGGCATTCTGCACTAGGATTGCAACAAGGTTAGATCCATATTAGGTTACGGCACCTTGTTGCTTTCTCTTACCAATTCGACGGTAATTGGAACTTAGTATGATTATTCTACAATTCCATCTTGAATGATTTGGACGGACTCATTTTTAAAAAGAGTGTGTTGCAAGATGATAACAGTCGTACAATTTAGAAACATGAGTACTTATAGATATCCTAGTTCAGTTGAATTTAATTTGAAGTCATTTGTTTCTCTCAGATAAATGACATTAAATAAATATTTACTTGGTGTTATTAATTTCTAGTATTATTGTTGATGTAATGAATATGTAAATACCTAGGTACCCCCTCACTATAATCTGATTAGATAGTGTCCTCCATGAATACTTGACACTGTGGTGGTACAAGTGCCTACTGGCCTACTAGCAAGACTACCACGCCGACTGCTTGGAAGACGTACTGCTACTCAACGCACCAACTTCTATTTATCTACAAGAATATACCTGACTACAACTTCATAACTCCCAACCGGGAGGTCCAGTGAGCTTCGGCCGCAGGATTAGGTTTTTGTAAATAATAGCGTCGATCCCAGGGGGCTATCCCCGCAGGCAATACCTGCCCCCTTGACTTAAAGGGGCAGGGCTGGGTTTATTGCCCAGTGCCTGAGGCGCCCCCCTTGAGGGGCAATGCTGACGGGATTGATGCAATTTTTCCACCTGCCACCCATGAGTCTCGGCTTGTGGGTGGTCCCATGTTAATAGGGCCTTGTGCCTAACCTGTACAAGTGGGGTACGAGGTAAATAATCTTACAACTTCATAATATATCCCTTAACCCGGATATATCAATTGTTATATTCTTAAACATATTAAAAGGAATCTTATGTATAATTTTAGATAGAAATCAGTTAAAATAAATGTAATCTCTTTATATGCATTCTAATTTAGTTTTGTTAGTCTTTCTAATTTAATGTATTTTATTGCATTAAAACTTAAATACTTGTGCTTGGAGGGCACATATTTTTGCTAATATATATAATAATTTACATTTAAATTCATGACTATTTCAGTACTGTATTATATTTGTCAACTCAGAGTATGAGTAGATCTGTGCGGTAAAGTAAGGAGCTGATGGTAGGCGTGGCGCTCCACCTCAGATGCAAAAACAATCTCCTTGGTCTAGCACTAGTGAAAAGGGGATAGACTCCTTCACTGGTTGGCTGATACCAACTTTAGGCCACCCCGATGACTTATCGTATTTGCATATTGTAATTCCATTAAAATTATTAAAAATCTGTGTTATATATATATATATATATATATATATATTCTTTTTTTTTAAGAAGTTTTAATTTGTATTTGGTAAACAAACCCATTTCATGTGTTTTTAGAAAATAAAATAAACAATTGTCTTAAAAGTTTTTTAATAAATCTGAAACAACAAACATCAGTTATTTGTCTTTAAATAACTGAATGATATTTCGATTTACGTCAAATCGAGAAAATGTCAATCCCTGAATGTATATAGTATATGTATATAAGGTCGAAATGTACATTCAGGGATTGACATTTTCTCAATTTGTTTTGCCTTACATTTGAACATATATGCCCACCTAAATTCATTAATTATTAACTAATTAATTTTCAAAATTAGGTATTATTAAAGTTTGACTTTTTCTATCCCAGTTTATAAAAAGGGTAACTGTGAGTTCTTTTAAGCGAGAATAAAAAACAAGTCAACACACTCTGGTAACAGGATAAGAACTGAATTTTTATTTCAAAGATTGGCGTCCGTCAGTCTATGTATGAGTGCACATGTCCGGAAATGAATCCTTTATTTGTCAGGTTACAACAGGTATGACTTCAATTAAGCACATATCCTCCAAAATATATATAGGACAAAAACAGCCTGTGCTGTTTCTTCCATTTTTATTGCCCCAAATTTTAATGAAACTTTAATGCCTTAGACATACACAGGAAGTGATTATTTTCCTTGATTTTTGTTTCCCTTAGTTTTAGTGAAAAGTCATAATCTGAAAGTGAACATAATAGCATGACTGGAGTCCAAAAACTTGCTTACTATGATGTTACAATTCAGCATGTTACCCACTACCCCACTGGGATTCCCTCGATAGTGGAATGAGAACAATCTACCCCATGGATTAAATAAACGGTTTGATTAGAAATTCCTGGAAGATAAAATATACCATGACAGAAGGCCTGAGGGAACAACAGTTGAAATGTTGTGACTATAACCAAAATAAGAACTCTAGTCCTGGTACATCAGTGAATAATAATCCTAATTCCTTATGTAAAATCATCCAGAAAAAAATAAAGTTGTCACCCAACCCCTTCAATTTTTCTGAATTTTTTTCCAGGTGTGGACTAGGTTAACATTAGACAATCCCCAAAATTTGAGCTTCCAATTCCAAAAATTGGCAGAGTTAAGTTTAGCTCTCTTAATTTGGTGGGGTTCATGAAAAATGGTGATTTTTTGTAATTTATGTTTGTTTGTAAAATAAATTCTAGAGCTTCCATGGACAAAAAGCACAGTATGCCTTACTATTTATCCATAGCTGGGAGGATAATAGTTAAATTCATACCTTTCCAAAGGGTATTAGTGCTATGTGAAATACAAACAGTCTTGTTCAGGATTTAAACTCATTTTGCTGTGTTTCTTATGGTGTTAACCATTACATCACACGCCTTGAAATCATAAAGTAAGTAAAGTTGTTGGGTTGGCCTAAAGACAGTATCAGCCAGACAGCAAGGGAGTATATCACCTTTTCACTAGTGCTACACTAAGGAGATTGTTTTGCCATCTGGGGTGGAGCGCCACACCTACCATCAGCTCCTTACTTTACCGCACAGATCCCAGTGCTACTCATATGCTGTGTTGGCGAGGGCCGGTATCGAACCGCAAAGGACCTTGTCGCTTCCTAGGCGGAATCGCAAATCTACCGCGACTGACCAAAACCATCCCTATATATATATATATATATATATATATATATAATATAAGATTTTGAAAAATAACACATCTTTATTGACTCAGGCAAAACTATTTTATTTTCAGCAAAAGAATGAAAAGAAAGAAAAGATGGAAACAATATAGAGGCCCATTTCGCACAAGTGCCTTTGTCAAAAAGTAAACGAGTTTGGTTAAG
>CM042158.1:87530990-87685914 GCA_023376005.1 Doryteuthis pealeii | reverse complement strand
GGAGGAGGAGTGGTGGTGAGTGCTGGTTGGGTGGCGAAGAAAGAAAAGAGAAAAATAAAAGAAAAGGGGAAAGAGAGAATATTAGAAAGAAAGAAAGAATAACTGTGTGAGGAAAGAGAGAAGCAATAGGAAAGACAGAAAGAAAATGGATGATGAAGAGGAGAAAAGAAAGAAGGTAAGAAAGAAAGAAAGAATGTGGATGAGGAGTGAGAAGACGAAGAAAGAAAAGAGAACGGGTGGTAAAAGAAGAATAAAGAAATAAGGAAGGTAAAGAAGTGACAAAAGAGAAGAATAAAACAGTAAAAAGAACAGAAAGAAAGAGAAATAGGGTAAGAAAGAGAAAGAGGAGAGTTGACAAGGAAGAAGGATAGATAGATTGATATGGAAACAGTAACTTAAGGAAAAGAAAATAAAGAAAGAAAAGAAGTAGGAGGAAGTTGACAAAAAGATAAGAAAGATATAATGTTATATAATATATATATATTATATATATATATATTAAATATGATAGATGATAGCACGCCGACCACCATCGGTTACACTGAACGACGATCACAGGAAAGAAGAAAGAAGCAGAGCCATGCCATATGCCGTATCCAGCTAAAGAAGAAAGGCCACTCGCCATACCCAAGCTCGACAGATGGAATACAATCACATGAGAATTCCGAGATTTATGGTTTCGATATACACGTTGAGACATTCTCGCAGCATGCACGCGGTCGCGAATGAATAGTTATCAAGAGACTGACTGCAGTGTTATTAACTCATCTGAGTAGCCGTGGAGATTAAAATGTAAAAACTGATAAATGAACAAACGAAAAGAAAGTAGGAATCACATCAAACGTATTTAGGTAAATACAATTAAAAAAAGAGGAAAAGAAAAAGCGCGCTGTAGAGGACCAGCAGACATGCAGCGCGACGTGCTTACGTAGTCTAACGGAGAAGCAGACGAAAAGAGCTGAGCGTGCTATAGAAAGACCTAACAATAACTTACATAGAGTGAGAATCGCTCTCACATCCTATCTAGCCGACAATAAGCATATACAATCAGAAACGCAAGACAAAAAGCGACATAAGTCTTTATTAAGATATTTACATATATATAATGAAACATGATTACATGCTGCATAGCGACTACATGAACGACGACCAAGAATCACGATTCGAAGCATCCTCCATACTGGAAATTAAGTCACTAGCTCTTCATAAGAAGGCTCGAAAAATATTGGGAGAACTTCCTCTCCTCGCGTTGTGAAGGTGTTGTGGGAAATCTGAAGAGGAGAGATGGGTAGAGAGAATTGAAGTAGGAATGTAGTAGGTGGTATGCCTGGGGTGGAGTGACAGAAAGAAAGATGAAAAGAAATGATACAATAAACAAAAAATTTACCGGAATACAGCATATAAGGAGTTCCTTTAAAAATGAAAATGAAAATGAAAAATGTGAGTGAGATAATATACGAAGATAATATAGGAATCAGATTGAAACTTTGGATAAAGACAACAAATGAGGGAAAGAAAATTGTGGAAATGGAGTTAGAATAGAAATGAGAAATAAAGAGGTGAAAAAGGAGGACAAGAAGGAAGAAAGAAAGATGAAAGAAATGTAGCTTAAAAAAAAACCTGATATAAACTGAATAGATGATATGTGTTTCTTTTAAAATGAGAAATATGAATAATAAAAATGATAAAATAAACGCAGACGAAGAGATCACATCAGAAAGTTATCCATTTTTGGGGAAAGAAGAAAAAACAAACCCAGCCGAGAATAACTGAAGACGAAAAAGAAAGAGTTGAATAGGGATACAAGAGAACAAAAATGAGAAATAAAGAGAAAAAATGATGAAATAAAGAAACAAAACAAATACAATAAATAGTAGAATAGATATTCTTAAAAATGAGAACAAAAGGCCTACACTTTAGCACGGTCTAAAGGATAGACATTTTTCCTTTTCTTTTGGACGAATAGGCGCTTGTACGGGTGGTGCGAGGAACAGCTGGGGATAAAAGAAAAAAGAAAAATAAAGAAAAGAAAGAGAGAATGATAGAAAGAAAGAAAGAATAATGTGGGGAGAGAGAGCAATAAGAAAAGACAGAAGAAAAATGATGATGAAGAGGAAAAGAAGGTAAGAAAGAAAGAAAGAAATGTGCATGAGGAGGTTGAGAAGAACGAAAGAAAGAAAAAGAGAAGCGGGTGGTAAGAAAGTAAGGAAGAGAAGGAATAAGAAGAGGACAAAAGAGAGAATAAAAACATTTAAAGAAAGAAAGAAGAAAAAGGGAAGAAAGAGAAAGAGGAGGAGTGACAAGAAAGATAGATAGATAGATTGATAGAAACAGTTAACTTAAGGGAAAGAAATAAGAAAGAAGAAGAAGTAGGA
Source organism: Doryteuthis pealeii (assembly GCA_023376005.1). NCBI lineage: Eukaryota > Metazoa > Mollusca > Cephalopoda > Myopsida > Loliginidae > Doryteuthis > Doryteuthis pealeii. Next base: position 87,683,539 of record CM042158.1, on the reverse strand, counting down.
GATGACAGAAAGAAAGAAAGTATATATGTATATACGTATATATATATAATATATATATATATATAAATAGGATGATTGATAGAAATGGTTAACTTAAGGGGAAGAAAGAAGAAAGAAGATAAAAGAAAGTTATACAAAATTAGGAACAAAAAGTAGAATAACCGATAGATATTAACAGAAAAAAAGTTAGATTCAAAATAAAATAGTGATAGAATGAACAAGACGAAAAGAAGTAGAATCACATCAAACTTATTTAGCGTAAATACAATCAAAAGAGGAAAAGGAAAAGGGGTGGGGTAATCAACAGGGGAAGAAAAGAAAATGACGTTAGATGTTGATACAAGAAATAATTGAAGGAAAAGAAAAATAGATGAAAAGAAATAGTGATAAATAAAAAATAAGCCGATATAAGTATAAGAAATTCTTAAAAATGAAAATGAAATTTGATAGGATAATAAGACGAAGATAGTGAGAATCATATGGAAATTAAAGACAGTAAGAAGGCGAAGAAAATGTGGAAATTGAAGGTAGAATTAGAATGCGAGAAATAAAGAAGTGAAAAGCATAAATGATACATAAAACATTTAAAACCTGCAATACCAAATCTTCAATCACTTTTTTAAAATCCAAGATGAGAAAATCCGCACTTTCTATACACATCCCCGCAAAACACTCCCACTTTTTATTTGTTTTTTTGTTTTTAATATCTTTTTTCATCTTGTCTCGACATCTATCTCTAGTTTCTAAATTTCCACCACAGTACTACGCCGTATCCATTCCTTCCCCAATGATTTGATTTTAACTATGTTCCTTTCCTCCATAGAGCACTGCTGCGATAGCGGGGTAATTAAAAAACTCAGTTCAGTGCTGGACGTGCCCAGTAGTTTTCTATCGGTGCATGGGTTTTCTCAGATCCTCTTTGCCAATATCATCAGGAACCCCAGTAAAATACTTTCCCGGGAAAATTTTTGGATTTTTTACAGATACAGGTTAAACATCTTGTTTTTAAAATCATAACTTACTCTCTCCTCTCTCTCTCTGTCTGTCTCTCTCTCTCTATCTCTCTCTCTCTCTTATATTATATATATATATATATTATAGGACTCTCTCTGCATTTCGAACGACATGAGGTTCACACACCACAATGAACCCCACACAGTTTTATAGTGAGTGAAGGCTTTTGTGTTGGGACCATCACACTTTTTGGCACAGTCGATAGAAAAATAATTGGTCATAGGTTGCCACAAATCCAATCAACGACCGACACATTTGAATTCAGAGTTATCCCGTCGCCTAGACTGGTTACCTACCCAGCGAAGGCCCAGTCTGCCCTTACATTATGTAGTAGGTAACCAGTCTAGGAGAGGATAACTCTGAATTCAAATCCCTCCCAGCGTTTGGATTTAAAATTATATATATATATATATTATATATATAATATATGGCACACACATTTGTAGATAATATGGTGGTATATTTTAATATATAGTCCAAATAATATATAATATATATAATATAATAACATAGACGCATTAAAATCGATTTGGTTTAAAATCTACCTAACTAGATTTCTCGCGTGGTATATATATATATATTATATATATATATATATATATTGGAAATACGACGAGGAAATTAATCCGACTATATGTGAAGAAAGTTTCAAAAAATATAAAAAAATATAACAACAAAGGATGTTACGATAAGAGGAGGTATTTTGTGTGTCAATACTTAAGTATTTCGGTATTAATGTACTATATATAGTATATATATATAATATATATAAATTATATATGTGTGTGTGTGTGGGTGTGTGTGGTGTTGTGTATAAATTGTAATAGGTTATGTTTTCTAGCTCACCTGGTGCGTAAGAGGTGAACAAAGTGTTGTTGATAGTATTGGAGAGTCAATATCAGATATGAGTATAGAGCTGTTGGTTGAGTGCTTAATATCAGCGATAGTGCTTATAGATATATATATATATAATATATATATATTATATACTTACCAGGTATGTTGTATTAGGATTATTCTAAGGAAAAACTTTTTCTACAACTTATTAAATGCCCTTTATTTACGAAATATATTGAGCACTTTTGCGATTAACTACTAATGCTACACAATGAAAACTTTGTAACAACTTTTGATGAAAATATATATATGATATTTATAATTCCACAAGTCCAGAGAAGAAATATTCCAATTACGGACACAAGAGTTTTATTTCAAACAAAACAAGTCGCAGTTTATGATTAGAGTCACAGAGCAATACATGAGTAAAGAAATAACAAAGACTAGAGATTTGCATTATGTCTGAAATAGACTAAGTATTTAGTTATTCTTTAACTCATATATATTATATATATATAATAGTATATATAATCGGAAGTTCGTTTAAGAATTGTGATTTTTGTGTGTGTGTGTGGTGGTTGTGTGTGTCTCTGTGTGTATGTGTCGTGTGTCTGATGTGTTTTTGCTGCTCTTTTTATATCTTTCATTGAACGATGGATTTGTTTTGTTTTGTTTGTTGGGTTTTTTGGGTTTTTTTTTCAATTTAGAAAAAAGAAAAAATTAAAATACTGTTTTTCATAATGAAATTGTTTTTATTCATTTCCTGTTTTTTTATGCAAAAGACATTTACCTTGCGAACCCAATGTTTCTTTTTATTATTTTTTTTTCGGAATCCTGAGGTTCCAAGGAACCCACTCTGGACTAGATTTGTATTAAAAACATTTTTTTTTCAGGTTGCCAAAAATTGATAAAAAAAATCAGTTGATCAACATTGTCTTTGTAAAAAAAAAAAAAAAATTTTCAGTTCTATTTGCTGCCAAGACATTGCGTTTCAGCAGAGCATCTGGATTATTTACAAAAAATGTGTTGGTAATTGCGTCACAGAAACAAAAAAAATCAAATTTTATAAACTTCAGAACTCTGTCACATTTAAAAAGTTAACACAGGCGTATGCGTACAGCATTTAGATGGGGAGAAACAGACAATTAACTGATTCGCTCAAACAGTAACTTAAGAACAAATAAAAACAACAATTATTGATTACGACTTACAAGACATCAAATACGTAATGAAGGATATGAGCGGGATGCGAAAAAATATGAGGGGATGTTGAACAAATATTGAGGGGAGCAAAAAATATGAGATGGGGCAAAAATATTGAGAGGAGCAAAAAAAATTTTTTAGATACGGTAAATTTTAATAGGAACTTGTTTTCAGTTAGGTGGGGGGCGGTTTGTAGTGGCTAACGTGCTGGACTTGCAGCATCGTAGCAACGATTCCAACTCCAGTCGCGAATATTACATTCCCTTCGTAAACTAGTACACTTGGGAAAGGTATCGCCGGGTGCTAAAGGTCGGTATCGCCTGACAGCGAAGAGTCAATCCCCTTTTTGTAAGCACTAGACTCAAGAGATGGTTGTTGCATCTGAGTGGAGCGCCGCACCTACCACCAACCCCTTACCTTATTTTACAGGATCCCTGTGCTACTCATACGCTGAGTTGGTGGGGGTCGAATCGAACCAGGGACCTTGAGTTCCCAGCCGAACACTCTACCGACTGAGCTAAACGGTCTTATAGGTATGAACGCTTCATTACCCCAAATATTTGGTAAATTACCACTACTTGTTCTTCTCGAGGATAGCTTTAGGCATTAAATAAACACGGAGGTGATATTGCCATTAAAGCAAAGAAACCAACCAACCTGGTTCTGTTAGAACAGGATGGAACATTTAGACTTAAGTGCGAAACCTAAAATAGCGATGCATTTCTGGAAGTTCGGATGGTTTGGTGCTTTAGCATTCATGATCGTTGCCAGCTGTGTCACTCTTATGCGACGACGAACGAGGTTCTTCATTAGCAGCAAGCCTTCTCAAATCGTAGACAATCTACAAATTTCGGTAGCAATATCTCATCTACTGAATTTAATTCAACATACGCATAGGTAAAGGCATTGACTGCTATTTAAAGGTTAAGAGAGACGGAATTTGATCTCTCTGATTAAATAAATATTCCAAGCTGTAGCTGTGTCAGTATACCGTATGGTTGCACTATTTTAGGATCTCACGAACCCTTGGAGAAAGGCAAAGACAAAAGGGAACAAGAATACTGCGTGCTGTTTTGAGCCAATCCTGGAAGCGCCACCCTGCAAACGCCAGTTATACGTCACTTGCCCTACCCATCCTAAAAACCATCAAGAAAGACAAGCAGACATGCTTGACACTGCTGAAGAAATAAGGACGAACTCATAAGCGATGTTCTCCAATGGACTCTCTCAGAGGGACACACCAGTGTAGTCGACAAGCAAAAACGACATTTATCTACTCGGTTGGACACGTCTAGAGATCTTACAGTAGTGTATATCCGATGAGCGTGTGAATCGCTTGCCAAAAGAGTAATTTAAAAAAGAATACTTCTTCAGCATTAAATATCCCAACAAGAGTTGGCATGCCATAAACTAACCAATCCACCCATCTAACAATCAAGTACAGTATTTCATAGCTTAATTCGAAGACGATAAAAATTCCTACCCTACTTCAGAGCCTGTAATTCGATATTTCTCACAAAAAGCAATATCAAAATTGGTAATTAAAAAAAAGTTTTTCATCTTTTTTTTCAAGTGGTTTTATATAATTGAAATTGAAGTTATCAAATTTAAAAGTTTAGCTTTCTTCTAAACATACTAAATTATTTATTGAGTTCGGCTTTTATTTCATTAAACCAAAGAATGGAGCAAAGATTAATTTTTTATGGGGAAAATTTTACATCTTCCAAGAATTTGACTTTTTCACGAGAGAGAGAGGGAGAGAGAGAGGGGGAGAGAGTGGAAGGTGGAAAAGGGGAGAATATAGTAAAAGAAGAGAGAGAGAATGGAGAGAGGAGCAATGAATGTGGAGAGAGAGAGAGAGGAGAGAGGGGAGAGAGAGGAAGGTGGAAAGGGAAGAAAAGGATAAAAGAAGAGAGAGAGACATAGAGAGAGGGAGAGAGAGAAAAGAGAGAGGGGAGAGAGTGGAAAATGATAAAGAAGATAGAGAGACATAGAGAGAGAGAGAGAATGGAGAGAGGAGCAATGAATGTGGAGAGAAAGAGAGAGAGGAGGGAGAGAGAGAGAGTGAGAGAGAGGAAGGTGGAAAAGGGAGGAAAATGATAAAAGAAGAGAGAGACATATATATATAGAGAGAGAATGGAGAGAGGAGCAATGAATGTGGAGAGAGAAAAGGTGTATATGTGTGTGTAAACTGAAACTTTTTAAGCATCCTGAATGATGTTCCAAGCAAATTGTGACAGTTTCCAGCATCAAGATTTTACATCTTCCAAGAATTTGACTTTTTCACGAGAGAGAGAGAGGGGAGGAAGAGAGAGAAAGAAGAGGAAGAGAGAGAGAAAGGAAGGTGGAAAGGGGAGGGACATGAAAAAAGAAGAGATAGAGAGAAAGAGAGAGGGAGAGGAGCAATGAATGTGGAAAGAAGTGGAACATGGGAGAAAAGAAAAGAGAGAGAGAGAGAGAGAGGGGGGGTGAGAGAGAGAAGGTGTGTGTGTGTGTGTGTGTGTGTGCATGTGTGTATGTAAACTGAAACTTTTTAAGCATCCTGAATGATGTTCCAAGCAAATTGTGACAGTTTCCAGCATCAAGATTTCTGAATTATTACAATCTGCCAACCAAGAAAAAAAAAAAAAAAACAGAAAAAAAATAAGCAAAGATATATTATAGCACTTTAGTTTTGAGTAGTGGGTAAGGCATGTAAATGAATAGATAAACATTGAAACAGCAGGTGTAGAATAAATTCTGATAACACTAAATTTCCTAACATTAAGCTTCATTAAACTTTTCAACAAATGGAACTGAAATTTTTAGAATAATATACAAGGAAAGCAAATAAAGTATACAAAATGGAGTGATGATTTTTGTGGCCATTCTTTGGGCTTCAAGCAAGAGCACTGTCCAGTGGAGATCCTTGGTGTTAAGCAGAGTGTGATCCTTAGTGAAGAATCCTTTGGTTGTTCCTTAGTGTCACTTAATATTGGGTATGATCCTTTGGTTGTTCCTTAGTGCTCCTCAGTCTTGCAGGTCGTTCGTCAATGAGTGCAAATGGACGTCTGTCAATATCAGCGATTAAGTAGTTAACCAACTACGTATTTGGGCTGTTGATTGGCTCAGGTTTAAACCACGGGACCTCACTTAGTTTATAAATTTAAATGGTGGATTGCAGCACAGCTTATATCACCAATATATTCCAACTCCTTAATTATTGTATCATTTAGATTTTTTGGACTGTTGTTCACATCTTCATTGTTATATTCGCAATGTTTCGACTGATATGCCCTTTGGCCTTCTTCAGATCTATCTTGTTGAACTTGGAAGTCTTCATGTTGTAATCAGGAGCTTTTACAAAACTTTGAACTGGACCCTTTATTTAATCCATTGGGGTAGATTGTTCTTATTCCGTTAACCATGACCAGGTACAAGTGTTAAGCTATGTTAAGTATTCTATGTCATGTTCACCTATAGTTAGGATTGAACCTGAAACTGCTAAATTATTGTCACTTAGAACTGTATTAACTCAACCCTCATATCTGTTGTGCTATGTGTCCAGCCTCATCTAAAAAATATAAACATATAATTTGCTTGACGCATTTTGTTTATATTGGTTTGGTGGTTGGTTTTGAAGGCTATCATAATGCAAGTGTAAAGAAAAAATAGTTAACTATGATGTTGTTCATTTACCTTTGATTTATTCTTAATATTTCAGGATAAAGATTCCTATGTCAGAAGATTTCCGAAAGCTATTGAAGTCAGTAAGTCTACTGTTGGTTTGAATAACAGCAGCTAATTAAGTACAAACTTAAGCAGTGTCCAAGATAGTTGGTATATATAGAAATCAAGAATGACCCATTCATGAATTTGGGTGATTTGGGTCATTCCATCCTTGAGTTCTGATTGGCTGCTTGACTGCTTGATTTGAATGACATTGTAGAGTATTATATATATCCTGTCATTCTGCAGTAGACTTTGTGACATTCGGGTTTGTATTTTAGTTACAACCGTTTGGTGCCTTGTCTTCCCAGTTCGACGGTAATTGGAACTAATTATTCTTCTGGAGCTGTTAGCTTGTTGCTAGGATTTATCCATTCTGTTGTGATATCTTCCTCCAAATTTCTGCGTATGTGTAAGTGCATCTCTGTCCAACAATGTCTTAGTATCATTCTAGATTTGGCCTATCCTTTTTTTGGTGGGGGGTAAGGCAGGTCTTAGTAGTTTGTTTATTTGTATGTGTGTGCCCAAATTTGGTTTGAACAATTGAACTCCTCCTTCGTATATTTTTTAAGTCATTGATTGGCTGATCCAATCTTCAGCCCTCATCTAGTGTAAAATCCCTGAGAAAAGGACACCTTTCTTTCTTGACTAAAATATGATGACAGGGTAAAAGCTGGAGATTAACCATTTTGAAGGCAGATAACTTTTTAAATCTTTGTAGAATGGGTAAATTATTTTCAGAAAATAGCAGGTATGTACAAACAAGTCAATTAATTGTAGAAATTTGTTGGGTGATTAGTATCCAACTGTGTTGTGAGTTGAGTATGCTGTTGGTTTAAACAACAGTAACTAAGCACTACTGACTGGTGCCCAAAACAGTTGGTATTTATGGAACTCAGGAATACTCCATTCATGTACTTGGGTGATTCAATTCCTTGAGTTCTGATTGGCTGCTTGGTGTTATGGTGCCAGATAAATAATCTGTCATTCTGCAGTAGGCTTGCAACAAGGTAAGATCTGTATTGAGTTTTGGTTTCCTTGTTGCCTTGTCTTGCAATTTGACGGCAATTGGAATATTGCTCCTACAGGCATGAATCCTTGTACTTTTTCCATTGCTATCGGTAAGTAGTAGGGCAGACTGGGTTCTGTAGCCTTGGTATGGCAACCGGTCATGGAGAAGGAAAACTATGAATTTAAAACCACAAATTCAAAATTAACCTTGTGTCACATTGTGCCTATGGCAGAAGAGTTGGGTTTGGTTTGGTTTGTGTTTCTTGGATTTTATAGCATGTCAACTCTTGTTGGGTTATTTTATGCCAAAGACATTTTGTTTTATTCTATTCATGCTTGATGGGTATTTTTTCAAAGTCAACATTTTTTTAAGACATTTTTTTAAAATTCATATTTTTCTATTTAACCCATAGATGTGTGGCGTTATTTTCGGATTTGCCTGGGGAGTTGTCTGCCCATTTAGTTTCACTGGTTCCCGCTAGGGGCCTTTGATATTTAAGCGGCTGGTTTGAACGTCTTTCTCTTTCTTTGCCTGCCGACCTACGAGACACCACTATGGGTTAGACTCTGTCTACCCCCTTCTTGTTGGGGCTTCGGCCCTTAACACTGGCCACTCACTGCTAGTAAGTCTCTTATACGATATATGACTATCCTTTAGTCATGTACCCGTAACTAAGTTTTCATGTACATTTAGGTATCTCTTTGATACCTAAATATCTTGTATTTTACCATTCATGAATGTGTCATTTTCTCTACTTTTGTATGTATGTTTATGTACACCTCTATGTATTATGTACCCTGTTAATTCTTGTGCTGTATATAAAATGTTTTGTCTATCAACTGTTGTCGGAGTTTTATCTTCAAGAATTATCACTTTAAACCATACAACTGGTGATACCCCGAAGTGATACGAACACTTAACCTTTTTGGCCCAAGTCGACCAACAATGGTCGTAAAAGTACTCGGGATTTACAGATGGAACCCTAACACCTGGGTCAGAGTGGACCTGGTGTAATGGTGATGAAGGGGTACTCAACACTCTTTAGAGCTCCAAATTTGGAACTTCACCATTAGATGCAGTTTAATGTCATACCCAGGACACTAAGACCCTCAGCCACCACCTTCTAGCACATATATGATAAGAGTTGGGGATTACCAAAAGGGCTATAGTGTTGGGATAATTATATGTGCTCAGGCTTGACATGACAAGCCGATTGATTAGAGGGGGCCTCTGCCTGTGGACTGCTCAGCTACCAGGGTTCAATCCTTAAGCATTACAGGATGTCACCCACAGCCAACAGGTGGCCCCATTGGAGGGATTTTATCCCTTTGCAGAGGTGCAGTTGTTGTATTCTTCTGCCCTAGCCGACAGGGAAGAGTAGGGTTGGGTAAGTACATACTTGTACTAATGGGAAGTATGCAACTACTTCAGCCACTAAACAGTCACTTTTTGTTTTCTTTTGAAGAATTCACTTCTCTGATATAAAACCAAGCATATATAAGTAACATTTTAAATGGGAACATATGTGAGCAAAGATTTAGTTCGGCTGAATAATTCTATATTTACCTTTATATTTCACATCTGTTATAAAATGTTTCAATTGCCTTGGATTAAATAATTAGTGTGCCTTTAAAGGCTCACTAATTATTTAATCCAAGCCAATTGAGCATTTTTTTCTAACTTTGGTCTCTCAGGAAAAAAACAAATCTTGTATTTTTGTATATGATTTAGTGCAAGAGCAAAGATGCTGTGTGCTGTCTTGAACAAATCCTGGAAGCAGCACCCCCGCAACAGTAGCACTCCCAAATTGTAGCCATATCAGTGCTACTGTATGGCTGCCATACTTTGACCCTAACAAAACGCTTAGAGAAAAAGCTAAATGGGAGTTGCACAATAGGGTAGGTCGATTTTTCACTTTTTAAAAATATCAAATTGTCTATCTATGTGAAAGTTGTGTATTAGTATACTGAATACTGATACCAAAAATTAGATTTTCGCAAAATTTAGCCTTTAGAAAACAAGGATTTTTAGTGCATTTTAGTAGACGATCTTTGATGCTATTTCCTTAAAAATGGTGCAAGTAAAAGATCTAATTTTTTTTATCAGTATTCAGTATACTAACACACAACTTTTGCATAGATGGACTATTTGATATTTTAAAAAAGTGAAAAATCAACCTACCCTACTGTACATTCATGGCCCTGTGCCAGACTAAACCAAACCTCGGAAAATATATTTTTTTCCAAGTTTCCTAATGGTGGAGTTGTAAAGGTCTTTGATGCGATTTCCTCAAACAATGGTGCCAGTAAAAGATCTAATTTTTGGTATCAGTATTCAGTATACTAACACACAACTTTTGCATAGATGGACTATTTGATATTTTAAAAAAGTGAAAAATCAACCTACCCTACTGTACATTCATGGCCCTGTGCCAGACTAAACCAAACCTCGGAAAATATATTTTTATCCAAGTTTCCTAATGGTGGAGTTGTAAAGGTCTTTGATGTGATTTCCTCAAACAATGGTGCCAGTAAAAGATCTAATTTTTGGTATCAGTATTCTGTATACTAACACACAACTTTTGGATAGATGGACAATTTGATATTTTTTAAAAAGTGAAAAATCAACCTACCCTATTGCACAAGGATGCTGCATGTTGTCTCAAACAAATTGTGGAAACAGCACCCCACATAAAAGCAGATGTACAGCCACCTGCCTGCTATCACACAAACCATCCAAGTGATGTTTGACACTTCTTGAGAAGCAAGGACGAACTCATAAGCGGCGTTCTCCAGTGGACACCTACACATGGACACACTAGTGTAAGACAACAGGCAAAAACCTACATTAATTAGCTCTGCGTGGATTCTAGATGCTGTGTGGAAGACAGATGGCAATAAAAAGTCATGGGAATCAATGGTGTCAACACGACCTGATGATGATGATGATGATGATGATGCTTACACAATATAAAAAATTTGAATACAATCATTATAGATTGTATTCAAATTTTTTATACAACTATCTATAATTATACTTAAAGCTGAGCGAATCAATTTTTGTCTCCTAAAGGCTTTTTTACTGTTTAGTTTAAGGACATGAAAGTTATAGTAAATTATTCCTTAAGTTAAAGATTGAGTTATGTTTGAAAAAAAAAATCCATCTTGATTGATTCTAATTCGCAATTAAATCTAATACTCATCCATCTCTTACTTCACATTCAGCCTGTCACTTTCCCCCTCTATGTATATCTTGATTACCTCCTCGTTATATATGTTAGTTTCTCTGTGAGAGTAAAAAGAGTGATTTAGAGTGCGAAATATATTTGTATGTTAAATTTCAGAGGCAGCTAGCTCATAGCTTAAATTAGGTAAAATGTTCCCTTTCTTAGAAATCTCACAAAATGATTTTAATGTTTTTTTGTATTTTTTCAAATTCTCTGGCAGTATATATACATTTTTTAAAAACTTAATTCACTTTGCAAACTCGCTTTTCCCTAATCCCAATTATCCACCGAGAGCTTAATGGGTGACCCAACAGGTCATGTTTTGTCTGGTATATTCCTATAATGATCATTATCAAAATGGATTCCCTTGACTCTTTCGGCATCTGTCTCTATCAGCCATCATTCTTGGTAAGTCTTCTAAATGGCATACAGTGTCTGTGCAGAGCAAATGAATATGAGTTTTTGTTGGTTGGCCAACACAGGTATATGTCCATGTATATATATTTACCAACCCCTCCGCACGAGCAGGATATGACACAAGGTCAATTTCTTAAGCGGAGTTCAACAGGTTTGAATTCAGAGTTTTCCTTCTCCTAGACTGGTTGCCTAACCAAGGTTAAAGAGCCCAGTCTGCCCTACTATTTTATCCATAGCTGGAGGGAGAGTAGGATTCATACCTTTCCCAAGGGTATTAACGCAAAGTTAAATGCAATTATCACATCTAGGATTTGAACTCGGGGCGACGATATGTCCATGTGTATAAATTAGAGAATGTTACATGAGTTTGTTCTTACTTCACCAGCAGTGCCCAGTATGTCTTGCTGATTTTACTTGGATGGTTTGTGAGATAGGAAGTAAGTGGCTGTACAGCTGCTGTTTTGTAGCATGCTGCTTACAGGATTTGTTCGGTAATTTATGAGGAAGTGTGTCCCGGTCTCCTGCCTCAAAAATTGCTACCCGGTGATTATTAAAATAACGACCCAGCTCAGTCTATTCAAAACTATCCATCTTCATATCTATCTCAATTTGTTCATATTTATATATATTACTTTAAATACTAAGAATCTTTTTTTTATTCAGGTTTGTTTAATGTCTTGTTTTTAGTTTAAATAAACAAGAATTACGACAAAAAAAGAAGCGACCCCCTCCCCAAATACATTTACTTGTTGAAAATATCTATCTATCTCCATTTGTTCATATCTATCTATATTATTTTGTTTGTTTATCTATCTATCTCAGTCTATAACAAACTATAAATCCATCTTCATATCTAAACAAGAATTACGACAAATTACGATAAATAAACAAGAATTACGACGAGCTGGGGTTTTATTTTGATAGTCACCGGGTAGCAATTTTTGAGGCAGGAGACCGGGACGCACTTCCTCATAAATTACCATTTGTTCTAAACAGCATGTAATCCATGTAATATATTGATAGATAATGTTATTGATGGATTTTTTTTTTGTTCAATTGAAATTTGTTTTACAATGGTGAGGATGATGCAATTATGAATATAGGAGAATCCCTATGAAATGGCAAACTTTAAATTAGACGTACCCGTCATTTCATAAAATGGTGTTTAGAAAAGTTTTTTCTTTCTTATTTCTAAATTGTTTAGTCATGTGATAGCATTTACTTTTAATGCATTATATTCATAAAACAAGGTTACAAATTGTTTAGAATCTTTTACTTGTAAATTTTATTCAAATTCGCCTTGAAGAAATGAATTTGTTAAACTTTGTTTGATCTTCATATCTACCCCTTCCAATTTCTACATCAAAACTATTGTATATCCCCCCCCCCTCATTTCCACTTTTGCTAGTTACAGTTTCTTAGAAAAAAATTAAATTATTTACAAATAGATTAGTCAAACATTTTCTCAGAAAATCCAAGACACAATTTCCGATCTAGAGTTTTCTCCAGCTTTTTTGTTACAGTCAAAATCATGCAACCATACAATAGGTACTGACACAGCTCCAGTTTGGAAGACTTCATATTGTTAAAGAACAAAGTCAGAGGAAATAGCCAAGAACATTGTGATAAAATGAGGAAGTAATTCTAATTCTATTCTTTTGAATATATTTTTATTATCAACTTGAAAATTTCTATGTCAGCTATATATATATATTTACCAACCCCTCCGCACGAGCAGGATGCGACACAAGGTCAATTTCTTAAGCGGAGTTTAACAGGTTTGAATTCAGAGTTTTCCTTCTCTTAGACTGGTTACCTAGCCATGGTTAAAGAACCCAGTCTGCCCTGCTATTTACCCATAGCTGAAGGGAGAATTGGATTCATACCTTTCCCAAGGGTATTAGCGCCATGTGAAATTCCAACAGTTTCATCCAGGAATTGAACTCGGGTTGACAAGTCCATGTCCTACGACTCTAACCATTAGACCATGCGCCTCCATTCTATGTTAGCTAGCTAGCTAGCTAGCTAGCTATATATATATATATATATATATATCATTAGAATGGAGATTGTGTGTTTTTCTGTCTGTAACCGAAACTATATTACTACTCAAGTCACAATTCCCTTAATTATTTACGTGTAATTCTCCATGATTTCATTCTTTTAAACCTTCAGTTATTAATAAAAATTGTACTACATTATTAATACTGTTGACCATATCTACGTACTAATAACATGCAATTGTATTTATATATACAACAAAATAGCGGTTTACAGTTTGAATGAGAAGGCTAATTTGCATATTGATATTTAAAATTTTATTTTAATAAATATGTGCTTGGTTTTATCTTAAGAAATATAAACAAAAATCTTGTGGATAAATCTTAAAAGAAATTTATTTACAAGAAGAAATAACTGTAATATTATCCTTTACTTCCTATTTTAACTAAATAGTTAAATTAGGAAAATTTACCAATGAAAGAGGGGAGTAATGGAAAATGATGGAATAGTTAGTTTCAAAGTTGTTCTATTTTTCGATTATACCCCCTCTGTTGCAGATCTTTTTATCTGCATTCTTAGTCAGTTTCATTAGCCTTTCTAATTTAATATGATATTTTATTATATCAAAACTTAAATACTTGCACCCGGAGGGTGCATATCTTTGCTAGTATATATAAGGAACGGACAAAAAATCACTCCACAAATTTCCTACAAGACTGCATTGGCGAGAAAGTAATACCAAAGAGTATGGTAAAAGTCTACCAAAGAATGCATCACATCTACCCATCATATATAGAGAGGAAATAGTCAAGAACATTGTAATAAAATGAGGAAGTAATTCTAATTCTATTCTTTTGAATATATTTTTTATTATCCACTAGAAAATTTTTATGTCATATATATATATATATATATATATATACATATATACATCCCATCTCTATTGAATATATATACACCCCATGTCTATTGAATTATCTGAAATTTTTTTGAATTTTTTAAAAAATTTCTCCGATTTTCCTTGCATTTGTAACATCTTCACCTGACGATTGCCTCGCATGAAACCAATATGGTTGTGAATGTTCCTTTGTCACCAAATAAATAGATATGTAAAACCTTTATATATTTATTTTATTATATTATATATATATATATATATATATATATATATATATAAGGAACGGACAAAAAATCAATCAACAAAGCATTACGTATATACAAAACCACCCTTATCGCAGCCTACTCTCACAAAAATAGAGGAAATTTCCTACAAGACTGCATTGGCGAAAAAGTAATACCAAAGAGTACGATAAAAGTCTACCAAAGAACACATCACATCTGCCCATCATATATATATATATATATATATATATATATATATATATATATATATATATATATTTGGAGGATATGTGCTAAATTGAAGTTATACCTAATTTTGAAAATTATTTAGTTAATAATTATTGAATTTAGGCGGGCATATATGTTCAAATGTAAGGCTAAACAAATCGAGAAAATGTCAATCCCTGAATGTACATTTCAACCTAGGGATTGACATTTTCTCGATTTGTTTAGCCTTACATTTGAACATATATGCCCGCCTAAATTCATTAATTATTAACTAATTAATTTTCAAAATTAGGTATGACTTCAATTAAGCACATATCCTCCAAAAATTGTCGGCTTAAATCCATATAAAAATAAACACATTTGTTTATTTACTTAACCTCATATATATATATATATATATATATATATATATATATATGTGTGTGTGTGTGTGTGTGTGTGTATTGTGTATTTTGGCAGCAAGTTATTATTTAAGCAGGTTTTGTTAAAGACCACAAAATATTTCTTTATAATTTTCAAGTGTTGTTTTCCATATCTCAGGATTCAGATGGTAGAGAGTGTCCCATATTTTTTACCCAAGCGCTTTCAACCATGTCACTGGTCATCCTCAGGGGATTAATTGTTTTAGTGGTTGTTTGGTTCAAATTTTATTTTTTTTGGAAGGGTTTATTGCATTTTTTTTTTTTGGTTATTGGTTTATTCAATTAAGAGGGTTTATTGTAGGAGGGATTCTAAGATTAACACATTAGTTATTGAAGATGTTTAGTATATTGGTACCGGTGTTAATTACTTTATTATTTACGTTAGTGTAGAATAATCATACTAGTTCCAATTACCGTTGAATTGGTAAGACAAGGCAGCAAGCAGTCGTAACTTAATACGAACCTGGTTTGCTGCAAAGACTACTGCAAAATGGCAGATTATTTATGAAGCCTCATAGCATCATAGAAACCAAGCAGCCAATCAGGACTCAAGGAATGGAATCACCCAAATGCATGAGTGGACTATTCTGAATTCCCATAAGTACCAATTGTCTTGACACTGGTTCAGTTGTGCTTGGCCAGTTGCTGTTGTTCAAACCAATAGTAGACTGACTGACTGACTTCAATAGTTAGGTTTTTTATTTTCGATAATAATTGGAATATTGCTTCTACAGTGATTAGGATGTTTATTCTACAAATTTCAACTTATTTTTGAGTTGTTATGATGTTCCTAAACCGGCCCATCTCAATTGGTATAATGTTTGATTAGGAATCACAAGGTTCCTGGTTTGATACTGGCCCTCGCCAACTCAGTGTATGAGTAGCACAGGGATCTGTGTGGTAAAGTGAGGAGCTGATGGTAGGTGTGGCACTCCACCTCAGATACTAAAATAATCTCCTTGGTCAAATGCTAGTGAAAAGGGGATAGACTCCCTTGCTGTCTGGCTGATACTGACATGATATATATAAGTAAAGTTGTTGGGGTGGACTCATGCTGGTATCATCCACTCACCGAGGGAGTTTATCCTTCTTTTCCCTAGCACTAGACCAAAAAGATTGTTTTTGAGGTGGAGCTACCATCAGCTGCTTACTTTATTGCACAGATCCCTGTGCTACTCATACGCTGAGTTGGTGAGGGCCGGGATCGAATAAAGGACCTTGTGGTTCCTAGATGGATACTCTACCAACTAAGCTAAATTGGTCCTAATATATATATATATATAATATATATATATATATAGAGAGAGAGAGAGGAAGGCCCCGAAACGGTTTGCACATTCTCTCCTGATGAGCCCATGCATTTGTAAACATCCATTGTTTTTTCAATATATCATATTCATATATATATATATATATATAAAAGTGTATTTTGGCAGCATTTTTTCTTTTAAACATGTTTCGTTAAACTGTACTGACAATTCTTGTTGGACGAGTTTTTGTTTGATCCTTTCTAATTTTCTGGCCATCTTTTTAATGTCAGGGTGGAACTACTACCTCCCACTACTAATTCCACGTTACTGCTCGTTGTTTTAAAAACGAGACACCTGAAACATCCCATCAGTTTCATACCTGAAGATGGCAGATAGACATGCTGAAAGCACTTGTAAAGAAACCTTTGGTGGATTGCTACACCAGTTCCACCCTGACATTAAAAAGATGGCCAGAAAATTAGAAAGGATTGAACAAAAACTCATCCGACAAGAATCGTCAGTACAGTTTAACGAAACATGTTTAAAAGAAAATATGCTGCCAAAATACACTTATATATATATATAAATATATATATATAAATATATATATATATATATATATATATAATATAGTTTATATTTTTTTGAAGGCAATTACAATGTCAGGGTGGAACTAGTGTAGCTATCCACTAACGGTTTCTTTACAAGCACTTTCGGCATGTCTATTTGTATCTATAAAAACAAGACACCTGAAACATCCCATCAGTTTCACACCTGAAGATGGCAGATAGACATGCTGAAAGCGCTTGTAAAGAAACCTTTGGTGGACTGCTACACCAGCTCCACCCTGACATTAAAAAGATGGCCAGAAAATTAGAAAGGATTGAACAAAAACTCGTCCAACAAGAATCGTCAGTACAGTTTAACGAAACATATATATATATAATATATATATATATATATATATATATATATATATATATATTGTCACATTATATTATGTATATAAGTAGATGTTCAAATACCTTATACAAAATTCTTAAGCTAAAAAATGAATGCTATGAATCCCAAAAATTCTGATTACCATTAATATTAGAAGTAAATTACTGTCTTCTGTCAGATAACAGCACAGCATTTTACAAAAGTAGAATTTTACGCATTACCTAACATCAGCTTCCCGCTCTCCGTCTATGTGTTTCACAGATGTGCACATACATGAAAGGTGGCAACAAATAATAATAATAATCTTATTATAATGGAGATTGTGTGTTTTTATGTCTGTAACCGAAACTATATTACTACTCAAGTCACAATTCCCTTCGTTATTTACATCACATTCTCCATGATTTTATTTATATTTAAACCTCAATTATTAATAAAATTGCTTCACCTTTTTATTAGTGTTGTCCATATCTACATATAAATAACATGCAATTGTATTTATATATACAAAAAATAGCGGTTTACAGTGTGAATGGGAAGGCTAATTTGCATATTGATATTACAAATGTGATTTTATTAAATATGTGCTTAGTATTATTGATTTCTAATTGTTTGGTTTTATTTTAATGAATATAAGCAAAAATCTCTTCAATGAATATTAAATGAAATCCATTAACAAAAAAAAATAACTGTCATTTTATTCTTTATTTCCTAATTTAACTAAATAGTTAAATAAGTAAAATTCAGCAATGAAAGACGGGAGTGATGGAAGAGTAAGTTTCATTTCTATTTTTCTATTATACCCCCACTCTGTTACATATCTTTTTATCTGCCTTCTTATTAGACTTTCTAATTTAATACGATATTTCATTACATTAAAACTTAAATACTTGCACCCGGAGGGTGCATATATTTGCTAGTAATAATAATAATAATAATAAACCAAGCATGGGAGACAATTTTTTAGCAATCTATGTGTCAGTTTGCCAGAAATTTTTCAAGGCGTGTGAAACTGACTTAACTGGGCAGATCTGTTATTAGCAATTGTAAAACAATTATGAGGGAAAGCTTTTCCAACAAAACGCTTTCCTAAAACTCTGCAGGAAATGTTATTATTTCCCTCCCTCTATGGGATTAAATTACAAATGCACTTGTTTGGTTTTTCAGTCATCCATTTCATGATATTACACCCCTCCTTCCTACCCGCCCCGATTAGTTTTGAATGCCAGCAAATCTTTGACCTTGATAGTCTTCTGGCAGATGATGGGTGCACTTCTTTGCAATGACACTATATAAACATGGTATGATGAGATGAATGAAGTCAATAATAGATATTAAAATATATTAATCAAAATATGTAATTGGTATGATTTGAACCTCTGTCATCATCTTCATCATAAGGACTTTTATTACCATCATCATTTTTAAGAGTAAAATTGTCATTTAAATACAATTGTTTTGTTTTGGTTTTTTTTTTTGTTTTGTATTACGGCATATCAACCGCAGTAGGTCATTTAATGCCGATAAAGTTTTCAAATAAATCAATTCTTTATGGATAATACAATTTTTTTTATAAATACATTTTTCTATTTAACCCATAGATGGGACCCTAACAGGTACTACCACTCCGGGTCAGAGTGGACCAGGGAGCAATGGTGATGAAGGGGTGCTCCACATTCCCCAAACCTCCAAAACTGGAACCTCACCATCAGATAGAGTTTAACGTCATTCCCAGAACATGTAGACCCGCAGACACCGCCTTCTAGCACCCATATGATAAAGAGGGGTTGGGGCTTGCCATAAGGGCAATGGGGTTGGAGCAATCATATAGGTGCTAGAGCTTGACATGACCAGCCGATTGATTGGAGGGGGCCTCTCCGACCGCCCGTCTAGCCCAAGATAGGGCCAAAGTGGAGTATTGCAAGTCATGAACTGCTCATCCACCTGGGTTCTATCCTTAAGCATCACAGGTCGCCACCCACGGCCAACAAGTGGCCCCATTGGGGGAGTCTTACCCCTCTGCAGAGGTGCAGTCGGTGCATTCTAACGCCCCAGCCGACAGGGCGGTTAAATACAATTGTCTATATTAATAATAGATCTTAAAATATACTAGCAAATATATGCACCCTCCGGGTGCAAGTATTTAGGTTTTGATGTAATAAAATATTGTATCAAATTATAAACTATTGAGAAAATGTTAAACTGAGGGGGTGTACTCGAAAAATAGAACAGCTTTAAATCTAACTCTTCCATCATTTTCCATCACTCCCGTCTTTCATTTTTCATAATTTATCTATTTAGTTAGATTATGAAGTATTTAATAAAATTACAGTTTTTTCGCCTTTTTAATGGATTTCTTTTAAGATTTATCCCCGAGATTTTTGATCAGATTCATTAAGAGAAAACCAAACAATTAGAAATCAATAATACTAAGCATATATTTATTAAAATCAAATTCTTAATATCAATATGCAAATTAGCTTTCTCGTTCACACTGTAAATCGCTATTTTCTTGAATATATAAATATACTTTTATGTTATTAGAACGTAGATTAATCCAACAGTATTAATAAGCTATAAGAATTTTATCATTAATTGAGGTTTAAATAAAAATAAATTCATAGTGAATGTGACGTCAATAACTAAGGGAATTGTGACTTGAGTAGTGATTTAGTTTCGGTTACAGACAAACAAATACACAATCTCCATTATAATAAGATTAATCAAAATATGTAATTGGTATGATTTGAACCTCTGTCATCATCTTCATCATAAGGACTTTCATTGCCATCATCATTTTTAAGAGTAAAATTGTCATTTAAATACAATTGTTTTTTTTGTTTGTTTTGTTTTACGGCATATCAACCGCAGTGGGTCATTTAATGCCGATAAAGTTTTCAAATAAATCAATTCTTAATGGATAATACAATTTTTTTTATAAATACATTTTTCTATTTAACCCATAGATGGGACCCTAATAGGTACTACCACTCCGGGTCAGAGTGGACCAGGAAGCAATGGTGATGAAGGGGTGCTCCACATTCCCCAAACCTCCAAAACTGGAATCTCACCATCAGATAGAGTTTAACGTCATTCCCAGGACATGTAGACCCGCAGCCACCGCCTTCTAGCACCCATATGATAAAGAGGGGTTGGGGATTGCCATAAGGGCAATAAGGTTGGGAAAATCATATAGGTGCTAGGGCTTGACATGACCAGCCGATTGATCGGAGGGGGCCTCTCCGACCGCCCGTCTAGCCCAAGATAGGGCCAAAGTGGAGTATTGCAAGTCATGAACTGCTCATCCACCTGGGTTCTATCCTTAAGCATCACAGGTCGCCACCCACGGCCAACAGGTGGCCCCATTGGGGGAGTCTTACCCCTCTGCAGAGGTGCAGTCGGTGCATTCTAACGCCTCAGCCGATAGGGCGGTTAAATACAATTGTCTATATTAAAAATAGATATTAAAATATATTAATCAAAATATGTAATTGGTATGATTTGAACCTCAGTCATCATCTTCATCATGAAGACTTTTATTGCCATCATTTTTAAGAGTAAAATTGTCATTTAATTACAATTGTCTATATTTATAATTGAGAATAGTTTGTTTGTCCTCAATAAATGTCCAAGTGGTTTGGTTTAGGGCTACCAAATTTTTATTGACACCAGCAGAATGTTTTATTGTAAAAAGAGTTTCTCCTCATGCAGAAATGGCGGGGCGGGGGGCGTCATCAAGAGGGCATCCCTAACAACAAACACCAATCAACAGGGACAATCATACAGAATTTTAACTCTTTGCTTACTTTAAACCACTCACAGCGGCTCTTCCATCACTGTATGCCATACCCAAGTAAAGTACAAAAACTGATGGTTAGTTCATTATAATTGAGCAGGAAGACTCAGATAGCAATAATAATTGGACTTCATTTGAATAGAATGAGTTCTGAGGTGAATAGATAGTAAGAGGAATTACAGGTTTAAAGGGGGGAGCCTCTTAATCTCCCAGTTGTAGGCAAATTGTTCGGACGAAAGAAGACAAACACACAATGGAAATTTAATACATGTATTGACAAATAAGAACTTGTTGCAAATTTTATTGGCATTTGCTAAAGACTTATCTGTGAGGTTAAATACTGTTCGTTGGAGAAGTGGCACTAACGGGTATTCTGGTCGCGGTGGTTGTAGAGTTTCTGTAGAGACGCGTCCGTTTTGGTCAGTTCTCGTACGAGAGGTAAAAAGGTGTAGGAAATGCCTTTTGGAAGCTACTCGCCTTAGTAACAATCTTTTAAATTGACTATTTAGGTCCTCAGCCTTCTGATAAGTATGCTGTCGAAATGGCCTTCAGAAAGTATGCTGTTAAAAAACACCTCCATCCAGGTCGACGGCCTACAGACAAGTGCCGGGGTTTGATTCTGATGCCAACATCGTATGTTGGCTATTCGCCCCCTAGCGGCAGGGGGAGATAATTCTCTATCAGATTTCCGATAATAGTGAACTTTGAAATATCCCATCATACAGGTAAAAAAAATACCAAGAAAATTTGGTACACCTGTGGGAGAAATTTGGTAGGAAATGAGTTAACAAATTATTTTAACATAACTCACTGGGAAACAAACACCATCCTAATTACCATTATTATTATATCACTTCTTGTGAATTTTTCATACCATCTTTAGCTGGCGGTCTTTCACTGGAGTCTGAGAGATCAAAAGTCTCCACAAGTCTTCGGAGTATCTTAACTGTTCTTAATAATGCTGTTGTCTGGATAGTCTTGATTCTTTCTCAAACCCAAAGGGACCATTCCAAGTGCACCAACTACAATTAGTATCTCTGTCACCTTCATGTTTCTCAGTATTTGTCTTTCTTTTTGCTTCATTTTATTTTTACTGATCCGCTGGAATGACAAAGTCCACTATATGATATGTTCCTTTTTTCTTGTTAATTAATACTAGGTGTGGTCTTCTAGCCGGGATTAGGTGATCCATTTACATCTCAAAATTCCAGAAAAGTTTATTCTTTAGTCAGATTATGGTTTGTGCATAGACATTATTATTATTATTATCATTATGAGTTTTTCCCACCAGCGTAAGCTGATGGTCTTTAACTTGAGTCCGAGTAACAACAAGTCCTTCTCAGGTCTCCAGGACTCTTCTGAGTATTCTAGCTGTTCTTAACAATGCTGTTATCTGGATGATCTCAATTCTTCCTCTGATTTTCAATTCCTCTAGTCATTTTTCTAAGATTTTTGAGACACTTCCAAGTGTATCAACTACAATTGGTATCCCTTTTCCCCTCATTTTCCACAGCTTTTCAATTCTCTGGCAAGGTCCAGGTATTTGTCTATCTTTTTGTTTTCTGTCATCTTTACCCAGTGATCTGCTGGAACTGCAAAATCCACCAGTTGACAAGTTCTTTCTTTTTTTCAATCAACACTAGGTCTGGTCTCCTTACTGGGATAAGGTGATCCTTCTTTATTTTGAAGTCCCAGTTTCTTTTATACTTGAATTTTTAGTAGTTTCTTTTTTTTAATGCAATTCCTTCTGTGGCGTTACTTTCGTATTTGCCTGGAGAGTTGCCTGCCCGTTTAGTTTGCTGGTTCCCGCTAGGGGCCGTTTATATTTAAGCGGCTGCTTTGAACATCTCTTCCTCTTTTTCCAGTTGCTCCGACCTACAAGACACATGAGTTAGACATGGTCTACCCCTTCTCGTTGGGGCTTCGCCCCCCCCCCTTACATTACTGTAGTGATTTATACAGCATGGACTATTCCTAGTCTCATGTCTGTTGCTTTTATGTTTTTCCATTCATGAATGTGTCTTTATCTCTACCCATGTGTATGTATTTATATTACTTTTGTATGTATGTTTATGTACTCCTCTATGTATGTATTATGTACCCTGTTTATCCATGTGCCGTATACCTATTAAATGTTATGTCTATCAACCCTTGTCGGAGTTTTATCTGCAAGTATTATCGCTTAGAATCTTACACCTCTAATAATCAATCCATATGAATGAGGAAACAGCACTAATCAGAAATAATAAAGAATAAATTCCCAGTAAGATTAGAGTACACATCTTCAGATTTAAAAAAAGAAGAAGGAATGAGGAAACAGCACTAATCAGAAATAATAAAGAATAAATTCCCAGTAAGATTAGAGTACACATCTTCAGATTTAAAAAAAGAAGAAGGAATGAGGAAACAGCACTAATCAGAAATAATAAAGAATAAATTCCCAGTAAGATTAGAGTACACATCTTCAGATTTAAAAAAAGAAGAAGGGATGCTGCTAATACTACTTATGTAAAAGCAAAAAAAATATCAGTGTGTCATTCATTAGTTATGGCAGTTAAGTTGAAGTGGTAATTCATATAACTTTATACAAATGAATAATTAATGTCTATTTAATGACTTTAAAAAACTTAATATTTCTTCATTATAGAAATCATATCCATAAATTCTACACCCATCATATATATATATATATATATGATTTAGAGCAACATGTTATTTATAATCTAATTTATTTGTATATATATTTATATATGAATATGGGATAATAGTGTTATTTAGGGTATACATTAGAACTGAAGTAGTAGATTCAAATTTACTTAATAAGGGGAAAAAAAAATTTAAATAAATAAATAAAATATAATAAAATAATAGATTTAATGGTGTTTTGCTGTTTTTCTATTGGTCGTTTTAGTTTATGCTGATTTTTTTTTTATTCACGGTGTTAGGTACTATATTTAATGCGTTTGCTCCAAGTCACTTTAGTCAGTTTAGCCCTGAAGAGCATTAAGCGAAACTTTTAGTAGGTTTATCTGACTCATTAGATTTATCTTTATATATATATATATATATATATAATATAATGGTCAATAGTTTGATAGTAAAAATATACTACCAAACTTCATCTGGGGAAAAAGATGAAAAAAAGAAAAGACCAAGAGGGTCGTACCAACCGAAAATAATCGATTACTGCTTTAACACTCAGCCAAAAGAAGATATATAATGTTCGTTAAAAAAAGTCTCATCCAGACCCTTTATGACTGCTCGGCCCTCTGTTTAGTCTACCTTTAGATTTGTCACACACCTCTCACTTTTGTATGGTCCTCACCTTTTCAGAGATTAAGATAGAAATCTGAATTAGTTTTTCTAGTTTTAAAAGAAATGGGTCTTTTTTCTGGAATAAGCTTAGAACTTTTTGAATGAACAGATGAAGATGGCCCAGCGGTTAAGCAGCCTAACTGATAATGAATCGATTGGGTTTCTATCCCGGCTGTTGGTAACTTACAAATGTCTAGCCACACTGAAGACACTCTTTTTTGGGGGTGGGGTGATTCTTACATCTCTGCAGAAGATAGAGTCAGTGTATTCTAAGCCCCGCCAACAGGGTTAACTACTCCTGTGTGTGTGTATATATATATATATAAGTTAAAAGAAAGGAAATGAATCTGACGGTATGAGTATATATAAAAAGATATGAAAACACCACAAAATGCTGTTACAGTGAAAACATTTTATAACTTCGCTGATATTGAACAATATTTCGATTTTATGAAAATCATCATCAGAGCTTGTTTATACTCCGTGTTGATGTTTTGCAACATCAAGGTTTTTGTTTTGAACTCATATGACTTTTGTCTCCGCTCTTAACAACACGGAGTATAAACAAGCTCTGATGATGATTTTCATAAAATCGAAATATTGTTCAATATCAGCTATGTTATAAAATGTTTTCACTTTAACAGCATTTTGTGGTGTTTTCATATCTTTTTGTATATATATATATATATATATATATATATAGAGAGAGAGAGAGAGAGAGAGCTAAGGGCCTGTAGTGTTTGTTTGTATTCGCCTGGTGGAGTTGTCTGCCCCTTTTAGTTTGATGATGCCCGCTAGGGCACCAGTATTTAAGCGCTGGTTTCAAACACTTTCGCTCTCTTTATAGTTTCAGCAACTACGAGCCACATGGGGTAGATTCTATCTAAACCCTCTCATGGGGCTCCGCCCCCCTTACATTACTGTAAGTTCTTTACAGCATGGACTATCGCTAGTCTCATGTCTGTACTCTTTTATGTTATATCTGTATCATTCATGAATGTGTCTTATCTTTATTTGTGTACCTCTTTTTATATGTACTCTTTATTATGAACGTTGTATTCTACTGTTATCCATGTGCTGTGTTATTAAATGTTTGTCTATTAACCTTTGTCGGAGTTATTTGTATCCAAAGTATGTTGAACTTTAAACCATCCTTATAGGCCCTCATAAAAGAAAAGACAGAGTGGCTTCAAATGAGGAAGGACTGCTGTAGGATGTTCCAGACTATTACCCTACTACAATGACAGAATACAGTAAATCATCATCATATATATAATTTGGAGCATCTATACACCATAACATAATAATTTAATAATCATCTAAAAGTATTTGGTCTTGTAATTTTGTTTCAACTTATCCTTATTTGATTAATAGTGTAGGATTAAAAATAGTTCCATAAACCTCAACTTCTCAATTAATTCCTTGCAAAATGAATTAAAGACATCTTGCAGAAAAACTTATTTTCTATCTATTTACCTGTCTTGTTAAGACATTTATATTAAGATGAATTGGATAGTGTTGATTGGGGAAAAGACCAAGTCAGTTTATTCTGAATTTAAAAGGAACAGGCTAAGAAATGTCTTAGATCATTTATTCAACCAAGACATCAGATCTGTAGTCATAAAAATATGGTAACCATGGTTAAATAAAATTTAATAGATTCCTCCAATTCTTTAATTTACTTTCATGTACAGTTTTTGTTGTTGACTGACCCCAGATCTGTAGCTGTTAGAAATCTTTTATAGCGAGCTAATAATTTCTTGTCAGAATTTCTCAGATGAGAAGAAAGTATGGATTATTCAGACTATTATTCTCATCTTTATTATTATCTGTACAATGTTTCGGTCGATATGCCCTCTGGCCTTCTTCAAGTATTTCTTGTCAGACTCACAAGCCTTCTTGAACTTAGGAACCTTCTTTTTGAACTTGGGAGCCATTTGATTTCAAAGTTCCGTGATGGCTCCCGATTATGACAAGAAGGTTCCCGAGTCTTAGAAGGTTCCAGAGTCCAACAAGAAATACCTGAAGAAGGCCGGAGGGCATATCGGCTGAAACGTTGTACAGATAACAATAAAGATGAGGACAATAGTCTGAATAATCCAAATAATCCAAATAATTCAAATAATCAAGCCTCATCTTAAAAATTCAGAAAAAGAGAAGAAAGTATATAATATTTTCTCATCTCAGAAATTTGGTTGGTTGGTTGGCTGGTTGTTTTTTATGGCATGTCAACTCTTGGATTATTTTATGCCAAAGACATTTTATTTTATTCATTCTTGTTGGGTATTTATTTTTTTTAAAACTCATTATTTCCTAAAACTCATTTTTTGATCTATTTAACCCATAGACGGGACTTTAACATGTACTACCACTCCATGTCAGAGTAGACCAGAGAGTAATGGCAATGAAGGGGTACTCCACACTCACCAGAGCTCCAGAATTAGAACCTCACCCTTAGATGCTGTTGAATTTCATACCCAGGACTAAGACCCTCAGCCACCACTTTCTAGCACATATACAATAAAAAGGGTTGAGGGACAATCATATAGCTACTAGGGCCAGTTCATCTCCCAATGCTAATTTTTCAACTTCAACATTTTCAACTAATTATATATACTAGACACAAAACCGCTGCTGCCTTTCAAGGAAAGGCAAGGGGGGTAAACCCTTAAAATAAATCAGGAGCCGGAGTCCCTAAGGTGGTGTGATGCTGAAATCCAGTGCTACCCAGCAACTCCTGCAACACTACTGTTGCCAAACTGCATTGGTTCTTTACCTTTTCTTTAGATCACAGTGGCAGTGTGGAGAGAGGGGATTTTTTGCATGGGCAACAGCTTATCCTCCATATGAACCCGCCCAGGCTATGTAGTTCAAAAAGGAAAAAAGGGGGGAATAAAAGTGGGGGGGAATTTGACACAACTCCATCGTCACTCATAGATGGAAGGCTGCCAACCATATATACTAGAAAAAAAAAACGCCCTCTAGGCAGTGCAAAAATGAATTGCTAGAAATGTACTTTTCAGACAAACAAGTGAAAAGTGATATTTGGAAATGCTATGTACTAGCTGAAGAATTTATCTAAGAAGTAAGTAAAAAAGTAAAGTCGTCGGGGCGGCCTAAAGTCAGTATCAGCCAATCAGCGAGGGAGTCTATTCCCTTTTCACTTGCGCTAGACCAAGGAGATTATTTTAGCATTTGAAGTGGAGCGCTACACCTACCATCAGCTCCTTACTTTACCGCACAGATCCCAGTGCTACTCATACGCTGAGTTGGCGAGGACCGGTATCGAACTAGGAACCTTGTGGTTTCTAGCCGAAGGCTCTACCGACTGAGCTCATACACAGAAAGCGATATTAATGCATGCATAGGAAAAGCATGGTCCACTCTAAATAAATTATCAGTCATATGGAAATCCAAACTCACAGACAAGTTAAAGAGACAATTCTTCCAAGCCATTGTCGTATCAGTGCTGCTGTATGGCTGCACTACCTGGACCCTAACAAAGTGACTAGAGAATAAACTAGATGGGAGCTGCGCAAGAATGCTGTGTGTGATCCTAAACAAGATGTGGAAACAACACCCCTGTAGAATACTGTTAATTGTTATTCTGTGTTACTTTCCCCCTTAGCCTGGATTGAACCTGCAGTCTGGAAATGACTGTTACAGATTGTTAACTATTGGACAGTGGAACAGTCAAACACCTCCTCAGCTTAATGGACTCTTCCTGGCAGTAGTGGCAGTAATTATTTAAGCTGTTATAGTGGGTTCATTGGAGAACTAGTAACTTCATGGTTAGGCTTGGCCAGTCACATTGCTCAAACCAATTGTTGACTGTCTAACTGACTTACTTCAATAACCCCATAAGAAAACAACTGTACGGCCACCTGCCCCATATCACCCAAATCATCTGAGTAAGATGGACAAGTCACACAGGACACTGCAGGAGAACCAAGGACGAACTCATAAGTGACGTGCTCCAGTGGAAGCCAGCACATGGGTACGCCAGTGTGGGCAAGCCAGCAAAGACGTACATTGACCAGCTCTGTTTGGATATTGGATGCTGCATAGAGGACCTCCCGAGAATGATGAGTGATAGGGATGGATGGAGAAAGATTGTCATGGATATCCGTGCCAACAGCGCGACCTGATGATGACACTGGTACTAAAATGGTTCCTTAGTACTGATGTTGAGCTGGTGTCAGATTTAAGTGGGCTGCAGCACAGAACCTCATAAAAAAATAAAGTCAGCACAGTCGCCTATTGTTGGTATCAGATGGGCAGCGAGGGAGTCTATCACCTTTTCACTAGCGCTAGATCAGAGATTGGTTTTGTGTTTGACCTACCATCAAATCCCCACTTTACCACACAAATCCAAGCTGTGCTACTCATGCACGGAGTTGGTGATGGTCAGTATTGAAACCAAAACCTTGTAGTTCTGAGATGGATGCTCTACCAACTGAGCTAAACTGGTCCCATAATCCATTAAAACAAGGGAATAAATACATACATTTCAAACATGAAATAGCACATGTATAATGGTGATAAAAGCGTTTTGATATTTCATATTTTATTCTTATGTAAATCCGTTTAAGATAAGATAAAACATTGCAGTTAATATTTCTCTGAAATTTTGAGATGAGGCTTGATGATTAGTATTATTTGTATTATTGTCCTCATCTTCATTGTTATCTGTACAACGTTTCGGCCAATGTGCCCTCCGGCCTTCTTCAGGTATTTCTTGTCGGACTCAGGAACCTTCTTTTTGTAATTGGGAACCTTCTTGTCATAATCGGGAGCCATCAAGGAACTTTGAACCTAATCCTTTATTCAGTCCACAGGGTTATTCTGTTCTCATTCCACTAACCATAGCTGGGGTACAGGTGTTAAGCTGTGTTAATTATTATTCTATCTTACTGCTGCCCCTGACCAGAATTGAACCTGCAGTCCAGAGATAACTGTTACTGTCTTAACCTAACTCCTTTATCCTCTAGGATTTTAAGAATGAAACATTCCAAATGGTCTTCGGTTGCTTAAATACCCAACGCAAATTTAAAATGAATTGAAAAAAAAAAAAGAAGTTACATGTTTGTTTTATTTGTAATATTGAAATTGTGAATTATGGAATATATTCTAATTTATGCTATGTTTTAGCAAATTTCTAGCCTAACTTAGATATTTTCCAAGTCGTGTTTTTGTCACTTTTTTCTCGGCAAAATAATGTAGATATTTTAAATGCCATTGTAGCGTTAGTTTGTATTCGCCTGGTGGAGTTGTCTGCCCCTTTTAGTTTGATGATGCCCGCTAGGGCACCAGTATTTAAGCGCCGGTTTCAAACACTTTCGCTCTCTTTTTATAGTTTCAGCAACTACGAGCCACATGGGGTAGATTCTATCTAAACCCTCTCGTGGGGCTCCGCCCCCTTACATTACTGTAAGTCCTCACAGCATGGACTATTCCTAGTCTCATGTCTGTGCCTTTTATTGTATATCTGTATCATTCATGAATGTGTCTATCTTTATTTGTGTACCTCTTTTTATATGTACTCTTTACTATGAACGTTGTACCAACTGTTATCCATGTGCTGTGTTATTAAATGTTTGTCTATTAACCTTCGTCGGAGTTTCTGTATCCTAAGTATATATAACTTTACACCCTCCTTACACCATCACCCAGATTTTTTATTGGCAAATCAATGTAAATATTTTACAACCCCACTTTGAAGAAAAAGTGCGAGGAGTTAAATCAAGATTATTAGCATTCATTTTAGATATTGAACTATTTTGCAATAGCTCTTAAGTAAACATATCAAACGTTGTAATAATTAAATTATCATACTGTGGGATATACACGGGTCCTGCTATTATTTTATGGTTTGGTTTGTTTTGTTTTACGGCATATCAACCTCAGTGGGTCATTTAATGCCGATAAAGTTTTGGAATAAATCAATTCTTAATGCAGAATACAATTTTTTTATAAATATATTTTTCTATTTAACCCATACATGGGACCCTAACAGGTACTACCACTCCGGGTCAGAGTGGACCAGGGAGCAATGGTGATGAAGGGGTGCTCCACATTCCCCAAACCTCCAGAACTGGAACCTCACCATCAGATAGAGTTTAACGTCATTCCCAGGACATGTAGACCCGCAGCCGCCGCCTTCTAGCACCCATATGATAAAAAAGGGCTGGGGCTTGCCATAAGGGCAATAGGGTTGCGAAAATCATATAGGTGCCTGTGCTTGACGTGACCAGCCTATTGATCAGAGGGGGCCTCTCCGACCGCCCGTCTAGCCCAAGATAGCTATTATTTTAATATTACACTTAATAAAATCCAGAGTCAAATAATTTTCCTTCAAGGAATCATACAATTTTGTATCTTCGTGCTGTACAAAGCTCATATGATATTAATTGTTATCATATTGTGGGGTCAGTAAAATGGTAATTCTGGGTGGACATAAGTACAATAGAGTTATCTTCCCTTGTGGCAGTTGTTCGCTGATAGGTGGTGAGAGTTGTAGCTCATATGATATTAATTGTTATCATATTGTGGGGTCAGTAAAATGGTAATTCTGGGTGGACATAAGTCCAATAGGGTTATCTTCCCTTGCGGCAGTTGTTTGCTGATAGGTGGCGAGAGTTGTAGCTCATATGAAATTAATTGTTATCATATTGTGGGGTCAGTAAAATGGTAATTCTGGTGGACATAAGTACAATAGAGTTATCTTCCCTTGCGACAGTTGTTCGCTGATAGATGGCGAGAGTTGTAGGCAGCATCCAGGGAATTCTGAATTCTTTCTCTTTCCTCTCAGGCCGGCAACCACTTCACATGGCTTAGGCGTTTGTGCCTCTAACCCTTAAGTGGAGGGCTTTGCCCCCAACCAGCTACCAGTAAGTGACATTACGACGCAAGTCCTACAACTACTTTCTGCATGTTCATATATTTGTCTTGAATGTATTTTCTGTCTGCTCCCAGAAAAGAGTCTGTTATTGTTTTACAACTTTGTCGGAATATGTTATGTACACACATGTACCCTCGTTGGAAAGTTATTCTAAGCCTTCGAACTTTAATATAAAAACTTGGACCATATGACCTTTAGGCACCCCATTTGCTTTGCTGATTCATAAGTACATTTTTTTCATATACACCGTCAACATCCAGTTGTTTGTTAGGGGTTTGGGTTAGGGGTTAGTTTTATAATTTAAAAAAAAAAACCTCTAAAAATCGTCTGTTAACAAACAATCAGATGTTTATGGTGTAAATGAAAAAATGTACTTATGAATCAGCAAAGCAAAAGGGGTGCCTAAAGGTCATATGGTCTAAAAACTTTACATCTTATAATATAATTGTTATGACATTTTTCTTTGGATGTCACCTCTGTTTTAGCGGTTGGCATTGACCAATTCTGGAATCTCAGGATTGTTCTATGTATATGCCTACATTAATGTTTTTTTAATTCTTATCAAGTTACTTTTGAGCAGGTGCTGGGGGTCCCAGATGTTTCTCTAGCCCAGAGCCCCTAGTTGTTTCCATCTGTGTTATTTTAAACTGCTTGATAATGTGAGTGACACTTAAGAAATTTATTTATTTAAACAATTTTGTTTTTTGTTTGGATTGTTAATCTTAAGTAAGCACATGATTATTTTGCATCTCAACTATACGGAATAATCATTTTAGTAAAACAAATAATTTATTATCATTCATCTCAATTTTTAAAATGAGGCTTGAGAATTTGTATTATTTAGATTTTTCAAACTTTTGTTCTCATCTTTACTGTTATATACATAATGTTTCGGCTGATGTGCATTCTGGCCTTCTTCAGGTGTTTCATGTAGAACTTGGAAACCTTCTTATTGAACTCATGAAGGCCAGAGGGCACATTGGCCGAAATATTGTGTATATAACAATAAAGATGAGAACAAAGTTTGAAAAATCTAAATAATGCAAAATAATTTGTTAAAGTTTTCTTTTGAACTGTGGAAATTTTAATTCTGTTTGATTAGAATTGGGTATTTTTGCATTATATATTCTATATTTATTATACATTATATATTTTATTATTATCATTATGCAATTTAATATTATTGGGTTTGATTAGAATTGGGTATATTAGATTTTAATATTATTGTTATTATTATTATACATTTATATATTTTATAATTATTATACATTATATATTTTATTATCATTAAAATACAAATTAATATTGGGTTGATTAGATTTGGGTATATTAGATTTTAATACTATTGTTATGCATTATATAATTTATAATTATTATACATTATATATTTTATTATATTATTATTATTATTATACTATTTGATATTATTGGGTTTGATTAGAATTGGGTATATTAGGTTTAATATTATTGTTATTATTATTATTATACATTATATATTTTATAATTTCTATATATTATATATTTATTATAGGTTACCTGATGCAAGTCTTAATACCAAAGAGCCCTGTGGGCTGGGGCTTTAGAATACATCGACTATACCTCTGCAGAGGGGTAAGATCCCCCCCCCCATAATGGAGCCACCTGTTGGCTGTGGGTGGTGACACGTGATGCTTAAGGACAGAATTCTGGTGGATGAGCAGTCCATGACATGCAACACTTCACTCAGACCCTTACTTAGGCTAGACAGGTGGTCATGAGGCCCCCTGCAATCATTTGGCTGGACACGTCAAGCCCTAGCACCTATATATTGTCCTGACCCTATTGCCCTTATGGCAGGCCCCAACCCTTTTTATCATATGGGTGCTAGAAGGCAGTGGCTGAGGGTTTTCTTGCCCTGGGAATGACGTTAAACTCTGTCTGTTAGTGAGATTTCAGTTCTGGAGGTCTGAGGAATGTGGAGCACCCCTATATCACCATTGTTACCAGGTCCACTCTGACCCAGAGTGATAGTACCTGTTAGGGTCCCATCTATGGGTTAAATAAAAAAATGTGTTTATAAAAAAAAATTGAGTATCTATTAAGAATGATTTTATTTCAAAACTTTGTCAGCATTAAATGACCCACCGAGGTTGATATGCCATAAAACAAACCAAACCAAACCTTAATACCAAATAAAACCTAAAGAATGGAAATATTTAGTAAAATCAACAAAAGGATAATATTTGCGGAAGAAAAATATAATTTTTCTGCTAAAAAACAACAAAAAAAAAGTCACAAGTCATTTTGAAGGTTTATAATTTCCTCTTTTAAAATTTTCATAACAATCATCATTCCTTATTATGTTGCCATGACAACCTCATAGTCAGTTTTAATGTTCTTGTTATGGTAATTTACCATGCATGCATGAACTCTTCCAACTATAAATAGCAGCAGGTTCTGCACTTAAGCCAGGTTAATATTTCAGCGGATATCCGATAAGACAGCCTTGTGTGTAACCATCTCATTTGTATATGTTTGTACTACTGTTCTTTGTTAATATATTTGTTTAACTCATTTCTTCTCTTGTGTTTTTATTCAACAACTTGACAGTTAATATTTCAGCGGATAGCCGATAAACAGCCTCGTGTGTGACCATCTCATTTGTATATGTTTGTACTACTGTTCTATGTTGATATATTTGTTTAACTCATTTCCTCTCTTGTGTCTTTATTCTGGCCCCTAACCAGGCCAAAAAAGTTCTTCAATATTTTTCCTAAGATTTAAAAATGATTTCTCTTTAATCCTGATCTTTGCTAGAAAATAGCTAAGAAGAAAATTTTCTTTTTTACTCTTTCCTTTTGTAATTATTACTCACAAATCCTTTTATTGTCATAGGTCACCACCACCATCCCACCCCCCAGAAGAGCCACCCTTTTGGCTGGGGCAGAAGAATACACGACTACACCTCTGCAGAGGGGTAAAATCCCCTGAATGGGTTTACCTGTTGGTCATGGGTGGCAACCTGTAATGCTTAAGGATGGAATCCTGGTGGCTGAGCAGTCCATAACATGCAGCACTCCACTTTGACCTTTACTTGGGTTAGAGGGGTGGGCGGAGAGGTTCCCTCCAATCAATCAGCTGATCATGTCAAACTCTAGCACTTATATAACTGTCCTGCTGTTGCGTAGCGGCATCAATTTCCAATATATTATATAGCAGCTTCTTCACGACGCTAAATCGCGTATCTGTATACATTGCGGGTATATATGGTCACGTAGCGAAGCATGTAGTAGTCAGACTTAAGAAACCACAACACATGGGTATTGTAAAAACTTTGAGTTTATTTTTTTAATCTCTGCCGTGGTGGGTGGTGAGCATTGACAATGACTACTACGACTGCTGGGATGACTGGCGATGGTGAGGTGGAAGGGGTGGATGAACCTCACTGCCCGCTGGCAGCAATGGACCGTAGCGACAGTTGCTCACTTATGCTCTGTCCCGGGACTTCTGTCTGACTGACCTGTCGGCTCGAACCCTCAGGCCTTTATATTCATAGATACTCCTATTCTGGAACTCTGATGGAAATTTTTATCCAAGAGAAATTTTGTAAGGCATTTAAATGCCTATTTTTTGTCCGCCTTTCAATATGTCTTGTTTCGTATTTTTATACGAAAACAAATGGACAAAAAGGGCTCCTGTGGCTAGCTCCGGCACTGGAATTGGTCACGTGTCCCCAAAAATCTGCCTCTTTAGAAATGGGAAGAGAGGAGTGACAACGCATTTTTGATTCTGGCAGCAATCAGCAGAGTGTCCATTCTTAGCGCTGACTGATAAACCCCTAATATAAACAGCTACAATATAGACATTGGCCAGTTCCCGAGAAAACCTTGGTTGAGAAGAGTGACTTTAGCTTTCGGAAGCCAGCAATTTTCCCTTGAAAAACAGACACGGGGTGGGGGGGGTCTTTCATTTCCTTTTGCGAAAAAGGTCGCTGTTCCTTTTGACTTATACTTCAGATGACGAAGATAGTTGTGAGTGTCCACCTGTTAGACGAAAATGGACAACAACGCATGAAAAAAAAGGATACCAGCGCAGAGGGACCAGCTGTAATTTTAACAAAGAGCCTCGTTTTTTGGCGATAAGGAACGAGAATATCGAAAGAAGGTTTATCTTTCGGTCTGCCGTTATTTTCAGCCTCGAGAGCCTTGTTCTTTGGTGAAAAGGAACAAGAGATATTGAAAGGACTTTTATCTTTCTATTTATCTATTTTTGACCTCTCCTGCGAGAGAGAGTATATTTTTGAAGGGTTGTTCTTTTCTGTTAAAACCCATTCTAACAGTAAGTGTTTTCTTCACATTTTGTTTTATTTTTGTAATTTTTGTTACCCGGCGTCTAAATTGTCCTTTTAGCGGATGTCGTGCATGGGGAATTCTATGCAATTTTTAATTTGAATTGTATAAATTTTATTTTGCCTCCTTTGTGGAGATATTTGTAATAAAGTTCTTTTTCTCTATCAGCAAGACCGTTCGTAGCTTCATTTTTTCCCTACCCTTTTTTTTGACGACATCATTTAGTTCAATGGTCGGTATTTTTCTGAAAATGGAAAAATATTTCTGACAACTCTGGGGAGTGTGGAGTACTCCTTCATTGCCATTACTCCAGGTTCACTCTGACCTGGAGTGGTAACACCTGTTGGGGTCCCATCTATGGGTTAAATAGATTTTAAAAAAATTAGTTTTTAAAAAATGTGTTTGAAAAAAAAAAATTAATTAACTTATGAGAACTAGCAAATATATGCACCCTCCGGGTGCAAGTATTTAAGTTTAAATGTAATAAAATATTAGATTAAATCAGAAAGGCTAATGAAACTAATTAAGAATTCAAATAAAAAGATTTGAAACGGAGGGGGTATAATCGGAAAATAGAACAACTGAAACTTACTCTTTCATCACTTCCGTTTTTCAATGCTAAATTTTCCTAATTTAACTATTTAGTTAAAATAGGAAGTAAAGAATAAAATTACAGTTATTTCTTCTTGTTAATGAATTTCTTTTAGGATTTATTGAAGAGATTTTTTACTCATATTCATTAAGATAAAACCAAACAATTAGAAATCAATAATACCAAGCACATTTTTATTAAAATCAGTTTTTTTAATATCAATATGCAAATTAGCTTTACGTTTACACTGAAAACTGGTATTTTGTTGTATATATAAATACAATTGCATGTTATTAGTATTTAGGTAAGGCCAACAGTATTAATAATGTCAAACAGTTTTATTATTAATTGCGGTTTAAATAGAAATAGAATCATGGAGAATGTGATGTAAATAACTAAGGGAATTGTGACTTGAGTACTAATATAGTTTCGGTTACAGACAGAAAAACACACAATCTCCATTATAATAAGATATGTAAAAACAAAATGTCTTCAGCATCAAATAACTCAAGAGTTGATATGCCGTAAAATCCAACTCTTCATTTTAAACGGAGATTTAATTTTGTTTGACCTCGCACTTCTTGCAGATACACAAACACAGGCTGAGGCACTTCTACACAGCCTGGAGGAGGCAGCAAAGAACGTCGACCTCTACGTAAACTCTGATAAAACTGAGTTCATGAGCTTCAAAAAGCAAGGAGACATAGGAAAAAAAAATAGGAAAGGCATGGTTGGCCACCAACAAATTATCAGTCATATGGAAATCCGATCTCCCTGACAAGCTAAAGAGACGATTCTTCCAGGCTGTGGTTGTGTCGGTACTGCTGTATGGCTGTACCACCTGGACGCTAACGAAGCGCCTTGAGAATAAGCTAGATGGGAGCTGCACAAGAATGCTGCGAGTGGTCCTGAATAAGTTGTGGAAGCAGCACCCCACAAAGAAGCAACTGTATGGCCACTTGCCCCCCATCTCACAAACCATACGAGTAAGACAGACTAGGCATGCGGGACACTGCTGGAGAAGCAGGGATGAGCTCGTAAGCGATGTACTACTGTGGAAGCTGGCACATGGGCACGCTAATGCCAGAACCTACATTGACCAACTATGTAAGGATGCTGGCTGCTGCGTGAAGGAGCTCCTAGAGTCGATGAATGATAGGGAAGGTTGGCGAGAGATTGTCATGGATATCCGTACAAACAGCGCGTCATGATGATGATGATGATGAAAATCCAACCAACCAATCAGAATTGTAAGGAATAATTTACATAAAATATTAGAGAAGTGTTTTGCTTTGAATAGGGGATTATCTACTTGTAAAATTTAAAGACCTTTTTGAATTTTTTTCTTTGAAAATAGATTTTTCCTGTTTAATATATTAGAGCACTTTATTATTATAAATCTGTAATTTCAGTTGACTTAAAAATAACCCAACAAACCTTTTTATCCACTGTAATAAAATATTTTAAGGTTTTAAATTTATTCATATTTTTTATTGTTGTCAAATTGCCAACGTTGAATATTTGCTGCGGGACTTGAATTGTTTAACATATTTCACTCTCTGGTCATGTGCTGAGGTTGGTCAACTTTGACAAATATCAACAACCAAGGTAACTACTAGAACCATTTGACACTTCGTTTTTTATTTGACATTCAATTTAACTCGAATTAACTACGAAAAAGTATTTTAATTTAAATACATTAAAAAAAGAAGAAGAAATCCAACAAAAATAGCATGGCATGCATTATCCAATCCAACAATTTTCTTAAAAGGTTAAAAAAATTAATGATAAAAAAAACAAAAAACGCATTACAAGAAAAAAAATATTAACAATAATTTTTAATTTGATTTTTTTTTTTTTAAAGCGAATACAATTTCTTTGATGTGGAATTAGGGTAAATTACCTCCTCCGCCCACAATTGTTTTTTGACATACAGTAACATTCTTTGAGTTAATTGAAAAATAGGATTTGTAGGTTTATTTCTATTTACCCAAACGCCGCGGGTAGGAAGTGACACAAGGTCGCAAATACGGAGGATCCAGCGAAGTTCGAACTCGCTATTCAGTAATTGATTTGCAAGACGCCCAAATACGAATACTTATAATTAGGTTTGCTAAACTGAACATTTATTTAGCTTTTTTTTGTACTGATGCTCATTATGTTCAGTTTATTTTATGGTAGGAATTTACGAGCAAATAGTCCTTCATTACCGTTACTACTTTTCTACCGAGACAAAAATTTGACCTTAAATAATCGATTTAATTAATTTTAATTCGTTTTTAAAATGAAAATAGGCTAAACTTGCAATTAAAACGGAAAATTTTGACGATTTGCAACACATCAAACTAAATTTTGAAATCAAAATTAATTCTAAAAATCCGATTCAAAATACTTTGGTTGACTTAGGTAAACTGCATGTGGTGGTGGGCTCCAGCCTTGGAACTTTGGGGAGTGTGTGGTAACCCTTTCACCATTGCTCACTCTGATCCGGAATGCTAGTACCTGTCACAGTCCAATTTATGGGTCCAGAAATAGATTTGTTTAAAATTATTCGTATTCGATAAGAGTAAGACTATGTGTAATAAATAAATAATACCTCTTAAGAAACAACTACACGAATGCAATTCCTAACCTCTAGACATAAAATAACCCAGACGTGTTGACATGCTGTTAAAATCAATCAATAATATCGTTTTCAGTGATATCAATGATCATCGTGCAATAAAAAGAGAACTGGGAAGTAAGATAAAACTGTGAATTAAATTTAAAAAAATAATTCCGTTTTTAATCTTTGTTGTTGTAAATTCAATTTTTTTTAATCTCCAAGAGGGAAATTTGGAAACCTTAAATCCGAATAATGTTATTTATGCTTTAAAACAATAATTACATAATTATACACCCCTTCACGTGGACCGTGGTGTAAATAGTTAGGAATTGACATTTCATTTACCTATCAATCAGACCATTACTCTGAGTTCGATTCTCACTAGGTACCCCATACATCTGGCCTTGTGACACGACTAAGCTAAACTTAGTAAATAAATGACTAATTAATATACTTCCAATGAAATATGTGCCACTGTTGCCACTGTTCGGCTCAACTGAACATTTTAATGAAATCGTAGAAGCGGAAGAAAAATGGAATTCACTTGCAATTGATTTTTACGGAAATAGCCGAAGACATATTAAAAAGATTAAAAATAAATATCGTTAGAAATAAATAATCAAGCTAATTTAGATTGTTTTTATTTTTGTTTAGATTAAAAAAATATGTTAATTGAGAATTTTCGTTAATTTTTATATTCTGAGTAAAATATTTTTTTAAAGAGGTTCACTGGTTCAGACTAGTAAATAAAAAAGCAGGCGGGCTTTTTCATCAATCAATTTTAAAAGTCGATAGTGCTGAAAATGTCTTTAAATTATATCCAGAATGATGATGAAATATGTGTTTCAAAAGATTCTTTAAAAAAATTGGTAAGTTTTACTCTATTTTCTTTTTTTACGCTAAATAATTTAATTTGCATTAATTATTTTAATTTTTCTTATTTTGGGGTAAAGAACAAAAAAAAACATACTCAATTTGTATAATGAAGGAATTCTTCAGAAGTTTATATTGGAATCGATAAAAACTGAAAGAGAATACTTTCTTTTTCACGTTTGATTAATTTATGGCTTTTTGGTGGAGAGACTGATTTTTAAAAAATATGTCCCTGAATAGTTTCTGTGTTTTGTTCAGTTTAATTAATTAAAAATTAAAAATTTACAAAATGTTTGAAAAACATGAAAGTAATGAAATATTGAAGGTTTTTCTTTTCATGTCATACATTTACGGTCGTTGTTATTTTTATTATTGCAAAACTAATGACATTTGTTGGTATAAAAATACGTATTGACTAAAAAGAAAAAAAAAAAGATTGTAAAATAAATTGAAAATAGTCAAATCAAATGGCCATGGTGTGCCGTACTAAATTTTATTTTTGTAATTTAAACTTTTACGATTTAAGTTGAATTTGCAATAAATAATAAAGAATAAAAGTAAATAATAATAATAATAAAAAAATTGGCGCTTGTTCAGAATAGTCCACCCATTAAAATTTTCGTTAATTCCGCAGTTTATGTACAAAAAATTTATCTAGAAATATAATACTTATATTCACCACCCAGAAGAGTAATTTTCAGTGATTTAATTCATTTTTTTTTGTTTTTTTTTGTTCGTGAACGAATAACACTTAATTGACTACCGAAAATCATAAATCGGTCATAACTCGACACCTGAGTATTTGAAGGAGCGAAAAACTAAAGAAATATGGCCGATGGCCAAATTGCAGGTAGTTTAAGATATATTTACACAACCCCTCTGCTATGTACAGGATGTGACATAAGATCAATTTTTAAGCAGAGTACAGCTGGTTTGAATT
Source organism: Doryteuthis pealeii (assembly GCA_023376005.1). Lineage (NCBI taxonomy): Eukaryota > Metazoa > Mollusca > Cephalopoda > Myopsida > Loliginidae > Doryteuthis > Doryteuthis pealeii. The sequence continues at coordinate 87,642,807 of CM042158.1, read as the reverse complement.
CAATTTTCCTTTTCCTAGACTGATTCCTGTACAAAGGTTGAAGATCCCAGTCTACCCTACTATTTACCCATAGTCGGAGACAAAACAGATTCTTTTGGAAGGGCATTAGCACAAATTGAAACACAAACAGCCTCATCTAGATTTTGAACTCAGTTTCCAAGTCCATTTTTTAAGACAATAACATTAAATTATATCCAGAATGATGATGAAATATGTTTCTAAAGATTCTTTAACAAAATTGGTAAGCGCCTCCACAAGAGGTTCAAGTAGTTGAAGATGTACTTTAGGGAATTGACTGTTAAGTTTTACTTAAAAAAAAAAAAAAAAAAAAAATAAAAATGAAGCAAATGATTGAAACTTAGTCTTATCTGGAGAATGTTAAACAATTTTATTGTATCTCAAAAATAACTATAAAAATTATTTGTTTAAAAGGGCTCAAAAGATTTGCAAATTCACTAAAAAAAAAAGAAAGAAATAATTCTAAATTTTTCCCCCGCCCTTAAAGTATTTTCTTATTAATGAGAATGTGTTAGAAAAATTAAAAAGTTAAAAAAAAAGATATAAAGTAGATGCAGACCCATTTTTGTGTACAAAAAATATTTTCTAACCAACCAGAGTGTTGTATTCTCAGACAATTTCTGGAGGGAAAATTTCTAAGTCCTCTTAATCCTATCTGACAAAGATATAAGGTGTGTGTGTATGGGGGGGGGGAACTTCAGTCAAGGTTTAGACACTAAAATAAGAAGGTTGTATGAAAAAGACAAAAATGAAAAAGAAAATAGTAGATTGTTACCAGTCTTTCTCTAATAACCAATTTATTCAGGTCCACTCTGACCCGGAGTGGTAGTACCTGTTAGGGTCCCATCTATGGGTTAAATAGAAAAATGTATTTATAAAAAAATTGTATTCATTAAGAATTGATTTATTTCAAAACTTTATCGGCATTAAATGACCCACTGAGGTTGATATGCCGTAAAACAAACCAAACCAAACCAACCAAACCAATTTATTCATGCAGTTTCAAAAAGATACATTTTCTCTAAGAATCAACTAAATTTTTATGTGATTTGAACGAAAAATTGGAATTTCCCTAAAATCCAACTTTCCTATTATTTGTAATTTTAAAAATGAAATTTAATTTTCTCAAAACCCATTCTGCTTGTCTAACTGGTTTTGACTAATCTTTTCAACACACTTTGATTGACCCCCACAGTTTCAACATACCTTTCAACTGCATCTTTTGAGCTTTCTATATTGAATATTGGAGATTCGTGGTGTAATGGTTAGAGTCATAGGAAATGGACTCGTTGGCCCGAGTTCAAATCCTGGAGATACATAAAATTTAAATGCTGAATCAGAAAGAACATACAATTTTACATAAGAATGAAAAGTTTTATCAAAATTGTTCCAAAAATAAAGAAATGGTGAAGAAATTACTAAATTTCTTGTTTTGAATTGGTCCTTTATTTGATATATTTTTTTTAACAAAATCATGTCCATTTTTGTACCCCCAATTTCGGGGCTTTAAATTAACTTTTGAACCACTGGGGATATTTGCATATCAGTTCTGAACTCCATTTACAAAGCTCTATATTACTAACGTGATTAAATAACAATAACCTTAAATAAAAAAAAAATCAACTGAGAATGATATCTCTCTCTCTCTCTCTCTCTCTTCTCTCTCTCTCTCTCTATCTATCTATCTATCTATCTATATATATATATATATATATATATATATATAACAGTAATAAAAAAAACTAGATAAAATAGTGGTCCCATTTTTGACAACTTCCACTTTTTCACTGCTGTTGACCACCAAGACTCTCTGACCCTACCACACACTTTCTTTTGCATTCAATTATTAGAATGAATTAATATCATAAAATAAGTTCATTTGTTTATATACTAATTATTTATTAGCAACGTTATCATATGCACTGCACAGGGACTGTTATTAAAGGGGAGAAAAATGCATCCCCCTCCCTCGAACAGTAATTGAGCAGAACGTCTAAGTATTTTTTAAAAAATTTTTTTTTTTAGCTAATTTTTAGAAAATAAAGTGAGATGCTTTTGGTCATTAGGAAAAAAGAAACTGTGGTAGTGTGGCCTAACAAAACTCTCAAAATGGGACCACAACTCAACCATTGTACCAAAAGTTATTATAATTTACCAATTCTTTGCTATCAGTTAATCTTCATTAAACATTAATTACAACTGGACATTTTATAACCAGACATTTAATGACGCAAATTTGCACCTACCAATTTATACTTCTTGAAGTTTGATATAAATACCTGTATTTTCTTTACTATAAAAAAACCCGAAGATATGCCGAGTTGTGCAAATTGAATCTAACCAGAATCTGTAGATGGGGGGGCAATATAATTTCTGTTGTAAATGAATATGGCCAAAATGCGTTTTGTACATGTGAAGACAACTAAGCACAAGAACAACAGCTCCATCTGGCATCTGGCAACCATATGAAAGAACTTAACATAAGCATATGGCCCACCCCATGCTTAATAGTCATCATATTTACTGGTGAATAAATACTGTGTCAAGCTATCTATTTTAATCATAGCATGCCTCTAATAAGTAGCATCATTTGGTTTGGAAACTCAACAAACAAAAGAGCAATAAGAACTATGCTAAATATTCAAACTCACTCTATTTGCTTAGATCTAGACATTTCTCTGTTATTTCCCTTTTTTTCAGTAGAGCGTTCGGCTAGGAATCACAAGGTTCTTGGTTCGATACCGGCCCTCGCCAACTCACTGTATGAGAAGCACAGGGATCTGTGCAGTAATGTGAGGAGCTGATGGTAGGTGTGGTGCTCCACTTCAGATCCTAAATGGTCTAGCGCTAGTGAAAAGGGGATAGACTCCCTCGCTGTCTGGCTGATACCGACTTTAGGCCACCCGATGACTTATTACTATTACAATATTTCTCAGTATTTTTTCATATTTATTTCATAACTAGTTTGCCCATACTGTAAAAAAAAAATGATAGCAATATTTAAATACATTTGTATTTGTCTGAATTTTTTAGATGAGGCTTGATAATTTATATTATTTGGATTTTTTGGACTGTTGTCCTCATCTTTATTGTTATCTGTACAATGTTTCGGCTGATGTACTCTTTGGCCTTCTTCAGGTATTTCTTGTTGGACTCAGAAGCCTTCTCGAACTCGGGAACCTTCTCTTTGAACTTGGAAACCTTATTATATACCCAATGTTTCGGACGATGTGCCTCCCCCCTGGACTTCTTCTGGTTTTCCTGTCAAACGGATGCACACATCTTTATTTGTCTGAATTTTTTAGATGAGGCTAGATAATTTGTATTATTTGTATTTTTTGGACTGTTGTCCTCATCTTTATTGTTATATATACAATGTTGTTGCTGATGTGCCCTCCGGTCTTCTTCAGATGTTTGTTGTCAAAGTTGAGAACCTTCTTGTCGTAATTGGAGCCTTCACAAAACTTCAAACTGAACTCTTTATTCAGTCCACCAGGGTAGACTGTTCATAGAATATTTAACATAGATTAACATGGTTAGCTAAATGAGGAAAGTCTACTCTGGAGGATTGAATAAAGGGTCCCGTTCGAATTTCCATGAAGGCTCCAAATTCGACAATAAACACCTGAAGAAAACTAGAGGGCACATCTGCTGAAACATTGTGTATATAACAATAAAGATGAGGGGAATGGTTTAAAAAATCCTAATAATGCAAAATACATTTTTACTTATATAGAAAAAAACATTGAACTGCATTTTCTTTATGTTCAATTCTCCCTGAAACTAAAACTAAAACGAGGTTTAAAGTAATCCACTGCGTAAGTTGGAAAGTGCAATTTCACTGATTGTTTTAATTTTTTATATGATTTTTTTATTTTAGAAAAACTAAATAACATTTATGTGTAATACCAATCTTGCTTTGATCTCTGAGTGCTACTTGCTGGATTTGCATCTATGACTTGGAGAACACCCTCAGAATCCATCTATACATATATATATAGGGCAGTTTGTATGTATGTATGTATGTATGTATGTCCGCATGAAACTATGAAAATAAAACAATTAACAACAAAGTAAATATATTAGTATTATTTGTATTATTTGGACTATTGTCCACATCTTCATTATTATCTGTACAATGTTTTGGCTGATGTGCCGAATAATACAAATATGTTTCGACCGATAGTCCGAATAATACAGATACGTTTTGGCTGATAGTCTGAATAATACAAATAACTGTAAATACATTTTAATATCTTCTTAGAAACTAATCACACAGGATAGGTTACATGGTAGGACTTAGACAGCTTTAGTTGGGACCCATAAATTTTCCGGGGACTTATTCAAAGCGAATATGTGTGTTCCAGGATGCACTAAATCAAAAAGCTATCAGCACCACTGTGTGTGTGTGTGTATATATATATATATATATATATATATATATATATATAGTTATAATAGTATTTGATAATTTGCTTTTGAAGCATTGTTAAGTATTTTATTATTTATATTTTTGAAGGCAATTACAAATCGTATATGGTATAAAATTCAATAATTATTGAAAATAATCATGACAAGCAAACTCGGCAAATAACGCATGTGACATGTGGAACACAGTACAGCTGTTTCAAACTTATTAGGTCTAATCAGCAGTGTATACCTATGATTTCCCTCCGACAGAGATCGACCTGGGGAACCCAGCACGCAGAGTCAGAAACTCTACCCCTGGGCCACCGGCACGCCGCACACAAAATACACCAAATTAACATGATAAACACGCCACTACTATATAGAACTTAGTACAGTGAGCATACTTATATTTAGTTGTTTTTCCCATTTCTAGTTTTTATTTTCAAATGATTAATCTATATGTTAATTTACTTATCAAAATATACCAGTCTTTTTAATGCTAAATATTCAACCTCTCTAAAAATAATTTGTCATGCAAATTCTTTGTTTACACTGTTGTCTTCAACCTGTTGATGTATTTTCAAGTTTTTCATTTTCATTCAGCTGAATGAGAAGTATTTGTTGAATCCTGTTGCCATTTACCTCATCATTAACCTTTGTCTTCTCTTCTTCATCAAGATGAAATCTTTCAGAAAGAAATTTAACAGATCATTTGACTTGACCATATGGCATATAGAAATGTCTCAACCATATTAATAACATTTTATATAGGGGAACAATTAACAAGAATACCGATCACGACTATCATTTTTCTCAGTAGTCTACCACTTGTGCTCACTGTAGCAAACATACTCTCAGCATGTTACTATCTTATTACCTTTGTGATATCAAAGTTGTATTTTATTGCATCTGTCATGTAAAAGACAATTTCCTCATTACTGTTACCAGTCGTAATATAATCACCTTAAACATATGGTTTCAACTGGGAATCATGATCACTCTTTGTTTTTTAACTCTACATTACATTCTACTTTGTTGATACATTTTCTTTTCACTTCTGATTGTTGTTATGTAACTTTATATTTCATTTGAGTTGCACCTTAATTGGAATATTTTTTTTTGTTTATTTTATCTTTGCAATGTCTACTGTTCATGTTATAAGACACTGGCTTTAGTTCAAAATATTCTACATCATCAAAAATTAATTCTGAGTCAATAAATTTTATATTTGGACTTATTTTCTTTAAGAAATTTGATCATGTTTTTGATATTTCTAAATATGTATCTTCTTATTATAATGGAGACTGTGTATTTATCTGTCTGTAACCGAAACTATATCACTACTCAAGTCACAATCCCCTTAGTTGTTTTTTACATGACATTCTCCATGATTTTATTTTCATTTAAACCTCAATTATTAATAAAATCGTTTTACATTATTAATACTGTTGGCCTTATATACAGGTATTTGCCTCATACCCCACTTGTATGGGCTGGGCACAGGCCTTGTTTTAACATGGGCCCACCCACAAGCTGAAGCTCATGGGTTGGAAAGAACAAAAATTGCGTTGATTCTGTTGGCATTCTCTTTCAAGGGGGGCGCCTCAGGCGCTGGACAATAAGCCTCAATTATTAATAAAATTGTTATACCTTATTAATACTGTTGGCCTTATATACATACTAATAACATGCAATTGTATTTATGTATACAACAACATTGTGGTTTACAGTGTGAGTGGGAAGGCTAATTTGCATATTGATCTTAAAAATTTGATTTTAATAAATATGTGCTTGGTATCATTGATTCCTAATTGTTTGGTTTTATCTTAGTGAATGTGAGCAAAAATCTCAGGGATAAATCTTGAAAGAAATCCATTGATAAAAAGAAATAACTGTAATTTTATTCTTTACTTCCTATTTTAACTAAATTGTTAAATCAGGAAAATTTAGCAATGAAAGATGAGTTTTATTTGTTCTATATTTTATTATACCCAACTCTGTTTCAAATCCTTTTTTATCTACATTCTTATTTAGTTTCATTAGCCTTTCTATCTTAATATAATATTTTATTACATTAAAACTTAAATACTTGCATCCGGACGGTACATATATTTGCTAGTATTAATAATTAAGAGTCGGTAGAGCGTTCGGCTAGAAACCACATGGTTCCTAGTTCGATTCCGTTCCTCGCCAACTCCGTGTATGAGTAGCACAGGGACCTGTGCGGTAAAGTAAGGAGCTGATGGTAGGTGTGGCGCTCCACCTCAGATGCCAAAAACAATCTCCTTGGTCTAGCGCTAGTGAAAAGGGGATAGACTCCCTCGCTGATTGGCTGATACCGACTTTAGGCTGCCCCGATGACTTTTTTTTACTATCCTTTACATCCTTTTTTATAAACAGCCAAATGGTATACTATCTAGTATACATACTTATTTGATCAAGTTGAAGCTTTTAACATTTAAAAAAAAAAAAATATTGTTCATATGGAAAAGAGGCCTCTAACAATAAAATAAAAAAATATATTTTCCTGACCTCTCACCAGGTGAGATTAACACAAGGTCTTTTTAATGTGGATATTTAAAAAAAATATTTTTATGGGGTATCCAGTGAGGATTGAACTCACTATTCAGTAGAAGCCTCAAACAATAAACAATCATCAGGAAAAAATGTTGCAAAATTTAACTCTTCATATAAAACTTGAATTTCCAAAATTCAAAATAAAAATAAAAATTATCTAAGTAAAATAATTTCATCATCAAGATGTGCTCATGGATTCTTTTGACTCTCTCTCACCATCTATCCCTATCAGCTGGGCTGTGGAGTCAGTTGGAAGCAATTGAGCTCAGTCGGTAGAGTGTTCGGCTAGGAATCTCAAAGTTTTGGTTCGATACTGGCCCCCGCCAACTCAGCGTATGAGTAGCACAGGGATCTGTGCGGTAAAGTAAGGAGCTGATGGTAGGTGTGGCACTCCACCTCAGATGCCCAAATAATCTCCTTGGTCTAGCGCTAGTGAAAAGGGGATAGACTCCCTCGTTGTCTGGCTGATACCGACATTAGGCCGCCCTGATGACTTTACTTACTTTTACTTTACTTACACTTAATATGGCCCTAGTTTAGTCTGTAAAGTTATACAGTGCATACTCCTTATAAATATATTATAGTTTTATATTTATTATGAATTGTAATCACTTAATTACATAAAGAGGAGTCAAGTTGGAGGTGCCAAAAAAGAGGAGTTGGAGTCTCTCAGCCATTGCCTTTAGTAGGTCCTCTAGATGGTATTCAGTGTTCATTACACTGCTTAATGTAAGTTTTTGCTGGTCAGCTAACTTTGGTGTGTCCATGTGTAAGAGTTCAAGGGAGAATCTCACTTATGTATTTGTCTTAACTTCACAAGTAGCACCCACTTGGATAGTTTGTGTAAGTAAGTAAAGTCGTTGTCGGAGTGGCCTAAAGTTGGTATCAGCCAGACCGCGAGGGAGTCTATTCCTTTTTCACTAGCGCTAGACCAAGGAGATTATTTTAGCATCTGAGGTGGAGCGCCTCACCTACCATCAGCTCCTCACTTTACCGCACAGATCCCTGTGCTACTCATATGCTGAGTTGGCGAGGGCCGGTGTTATGATTCTTAGCCGAAACTTTACCGACTGAGATAATGGGAGGTAAGTGGTTGTAAACATTATTAATTAAAAGGGTTTTATAATTTGCTTGAAGCATTTTTTATATATTGGTTTGGAGGTTGATTTTGAAGGCTATCACAATGCAGGTGTAAAGAAAAAATAAGGTAACAATGGTGTTTTATCTTGAAATATTAATATCAAGAATAAATCACAGGTTAACAAACAACACCATTGTTACCTTATTTTTTCTTTACACATGCATTGTGATAGCCTTCAAAATCAACCTCCAAACCATCATTAATTAAGTTTATAGGTAATTATGTAGCATTATTGCTTAGTTGACAAATTTTTTTGTATTCCTCATTAGACAAGTTAAAGAGACAGTTCTTACAGGCCGTTGTCGTGTCAGTGCTGCTGTATGGCTGCACACCTGGACCCTAACAAAGCGACTAGAGAATAAACTAGATGGGAGCTGCACAAGAATGCTGCGGGTGATCCTGAACAAGACATAGAAACAGCACCCCACGAGAAAGCAGCTGTATGGCTACCTGCCACATATCGCCCAAACCATCCGAGTAAAACGGACAAGACACGCGGGACACTGCTGGAGAAGCAATGACGAACTCAAAAGCGACGTCCTCCTGTGGAAGTCAGCACATGGGCACGCCAGTGTGGGCCGATCAGCAAAGACGTACATTGATCAGCTCTGTGCGGATACAGGATACTGTACAGAGGACCTCCCGAGAATGATGAGCGATAGGGACGGATGGAGAGAGATTGTCATGGATATCCGTGCCAACAGCGCGACATGATGATGATGATGATGATCGCTTAGTTAATTCATACAAAAGTATTATGAATTTTTACATCCCTTAATAGGGGCCCGGTTAGCTCAGTCGGTAGAGCGTTCGGCTAGAAACCACAAGGTTCCTAGTTCGATACCGGTCCTCGCCAACTCAGCGTATGAGTAGCACTGACTGACTCAGGCTAATATTTTAATTTTTCTAAATACCATATATACTTGTGTATATAGCAGCATGTGGTGAAATGGTTATTGTTGTGGGAAATGGACACAGCGAGAGGAGTTCAAATCCTGGACAAGGCTGTTAAAATGTTTATAAATATAAGTAAAATCTTACCTAGTATATTTGAGAAACAGATTATTATGAAGAGTATTGGGTGAATACATAATCCATTTTATAATGTATCACTGTCAGAAAAAAAAGCAATACTCTTTAAGGAATTACTGTTTTGATCTTTGTTAAGGAGAGTTATCTCCCCCTAACGATTCAACCACATAATCTCTAACAAGGAGGGAGAAAAAAGACTGACAGTCAGGCAGACAAGGACTGGCCCCACATGTGACCACACACGATACACACACTGTTGAATTCTATCCAAAACCATCCACTGCATTCCCTGTCAGTGAGAATAAATAAAACAAATATTGTTATATGTTAAACATATTTCATTGTTTTTATTATCATTTTATTATTCCTACATCTTGGGATATAACAGTCTTAAAGAAATGTAAACCACCCAACTCAGCAGCTAAAAAAAATCCCCTTACTTAGGCTAGATGGGTGGTCGGAGAGACCCCCCCCCCTGATCAATCGGCTGGTCATGTCAAACACTAGCACTTATATGATCGCCCCAACCCTATTGCCCATATGGCAATCCCCAACCCTTTTTTATTATATATGTGCTATAAGGTGGTGGCTGAGGTTCTTCATGCCCTGGGAATGTGTTAAACTCTATCTGATGGTGAGGTTCTGGTTGTGGAGAATGTTGAGCACCCCTTCACCATTGCTTCTTGGTCCACTCTGACCCGGAGTGGTAGTACCTGTTAGGGTATCATCTATGTGTTAAATAGAAAAATGTGTTAATAAAAAAAATTGTGTATCCATTAAGAATGAATTTATTTCAAAACTTTGTTGGCATTAAATGACCCACCGAGGTTGATATGCCGTAAAACAAAAACAAACCAACAACTTCCATTCTTACTTATCTCATGTTGATGATCCTAATGTCTGAAGGAAATTTGACCAACAAGGAACCATATACATTTTCAAAAGTTAAATTATGTAAAAGCATGATATATATATGTATATATTTACTCTAGTTCTCTCTGTATATTAATCTCATCTTTCTTTTTTCCCTTGTTCTGCACTAAATGACTTAAGTAGGTTAAACATTGCATAGACCATCTCCTAATGGCATTAGCCACTCTCTAATACCCTTCACGTGTTTTGCAAAATCCTAAGTCAACTTCATTTTAGTTCTTTTCTTTCCTTTCTCTGTATTCAATACAAAGAAAATTGTATCTCAAGTTCAAACAGATTTTAGTATTAGAAACTTAGCTCTAAAGTTATGTTAAGTATAGTCTGTCTTTGGCAGATTAAAAATCAGTCAATCTTGCTTTTTTTCCTTTGCCTCTTGTCATTTTATCTCTCTGGTTTGCTGCAGCTGACACATGTTTATTTTGTATACGAATCATCTATTCAGCACAGTTAGTGCTAAAAATGAACAAGCAGCATTTCAACATATATATTTTACTCATTTAAAATTTTCATTTGCAGATCAGGGTTGGACTGAGCAGTTGGGCCATTGGACAGTGCCTGAGGGCACAAGGTATCAAAAAGCCCAAATAGCAAAAAACATTTTTAAAGTTGCCTCAAATGAATCAATGTGTTATAGATAAGATATTTTAACATTATGAATCCCTGCTATTATGTTGGAGGCGCGTGGTGTAATGGTTACCGCCACAAGAAAGGGACATGATGTGACGAGTTCAAATCCTGGTCATGGCTGTTTGCATTTCACATAGTGCTAATGCCCTTGCTATGTTTAATTAGTAGGGCAGATTGGGCTCTTTAACTTTGGTATGGCAACCAGTCTAGGAGAAGGAAAACTCTGAATTCAAATTAAAGGGGTTCTTTTCTCATTAGTCGAAACTACTTTGAGAGCCCCTCCTCTTCCTAAAGTTTGATCTTCCTAATATAGATATTTACCCCCCCCCCCACACACATATTCAGTTCAGGGTGTGAAAAGAGCTTGATAGTATTTTGGGAATTTTCTCAAGAATGCCTAGTACCAAAAATAGCTTCAGCTTAGGCATCAGGGATCAATACTGACCTGCCCTTTTTTATTAGGGGAGGTACTACATGTGAGGAAAAGTCCCTGAAGCGAAGTCAAATAGGAACACCAGAGATTTATCTATACTAAGTATGTAAACTATTCTATCAATATAGATTTTCTTAACTGTATTTCTCTGTAATACTGGAAATAAACACCCCAATAGATTGTTCTATTTAAAAAAATAGTTTTGGAGCTTTCAAAACAAATATACATATCTATATAGAATGATGGTGTATGGAGGTGTAATGGTTAGTCGTAGGAAATGGACTCATTGACCTGAGTTCAAATCCTGGATGAGGCTGGTTGCATTTCACATAGCACTAATACCCTTGGGAAAGGTATGAATCCAATTACTCTCCCTCTAGTTATGGGTAAATAGTAGGGCAGACTTGGCTCTTCAACCTTGTCTAGGTAACCAGTCGAGGAAAAGGAAAACTATAAATTCAAACCTGTTAAACTCCGCTTAAGAAATTGACTTTGTATCACATCCTACTTGTGCAGAGGGGTTGGTAAATAATATATATATATATATATATAATGTGGGAGAATATGTGCTCAATTAAAGTCATACCTAATTTTGTTAATTAATAACTAAATGAATCACGCACAAAGCACTGCCCTGTCTATAGCTCTGCTGATGAGGCCTAATACAGAGATGACTTTTTCTCGATTTGTTTACGCTTTACATTTAAACCGATATGCACGCCTAATTCATTTAGTTATAATTAATTAATTAACAAAATTAGGTATGACTTTAATTAAGCACATATTCTCCCACAAATTGTCGGCCTTCGCCATTTTCAAAACACACTGTTTGACTACTTCATATATATATATATATATATATATATATATATATGAGATTTTTCTCGATTTGTTTAGCCTTACATTTGAATAGGTATGCCCGCCTAATTCATCAATTATTAATTAATTAATTTTCAAAAATTAGGTACGACTTCAATTAAGCACATATTCTCCCCAAAATATGTATATATGTAAAATGATGGTAGGATAGGTTAAAGGGTCAATAACCCTTTTTGCTCTAGAGCCTAGATCACTGTCAGTCCACTTCTGCTGCAAATGGAAGACAAATCTAGATTTCCGAGTGAAACTAATGTGGATGTTTGCTGTTATAACATGTATTCAGTTTGTTCTATATTCAAGATTATATTATTGAAGTTTCTCTTGCTGGTTCTTGTGAGAATTTAGAAAATTGTGACAATTCTAAAAAAAAAAAAAAAAAAAAATTCATTCATTGAAATGTCAAATAGTTATGCTCTACTTTATGACATATAGACAAATGTTGTGGTGTCTGCTTGGCACTTTTAAGTGCTTGACCCTTAGAGAATTCATTGTTGTAAATGTGTTAGATAATTCTTTTAAGAGATACAATATAAGGAACAAGAAGTTTTTGAATTCAGTTTTTTATTTTTATTTTCACTTTATGAATAGCACAGCTTGTGAAATAATAAATCCTTCCTTTTTTTTTTCTCATAATTTTTCAGAGTTCACCATCTCTTTCTGGTTAAAAGAAAAACGCATATTTAGGCACTTACATTAAAATATTTTATGCGTGGCTTTGTTGGAGGTTTTGAAGCTATTAACAAATACAAGATGTATATCAAATGCAAAAATAAAAATTTTCACCCTCTTGATTATTTGTTATAAAAGCATTTGTTCCCTTTATTAGTTTTAAAATGTCCGTCACTGCAGATGAAATTATTTTCCAAAATTGTATTATATGTGGGTTTTAAAAAAAAAAATTTTTTTAATTTATTTATTTATTTTTTTAATTTGTTTTTTATTTTTATTTTTATTTATTTATTTATTTTTTAATTTTTTTAATTTGTTTTTTTTTAAAATTTTTTTATTTATTTATTTTTTTTTGCGTTAGGGTTTGGGTTTTGTTTTAAAAAGACTGCCACTGCAGATGAAATTATTTTCCAAAATGGCATTATATGTGGTTTTTTAAAAATTTTGTCATGTTTTTTTTTTTTTCGTTAGGGTTTGGTTTTTGTTTTAAAATGGCTGCCACTGCAGATTACATTATTTTTCTAAATTGCATTATATGTGTTTTTTTATTATTATTATTTTTTTTATTTCTTAGGGTTAGTGTTAGGGTTTGGGCTTGTTTTGCTATTGCTAAAGTAGTGCCCATTTTAAACAGGAAAGGTAACAGGTGCTTTATTACAAATATCCATTAGCCCAGTCGACTGGGTTTTTAGAATACACCAACTGCACATCTGCAGAGGGGTTAGACCCTCCCCCTACCCTAATAGGGCCACCTGTTGGCCGTGGGTGCCGACCCATGATGCTTAAGGATAGAATCCTGGTGGCTGAGCAGTCCAGGATATGCAATACTCCACTTTGGCCCTTATTTAAGCTAGACAGGCCCCCTCCGATCAATCGGCTGCCCATATCAAACCCTATATGATTTGCTCAACCCTATTGCTCTTATGGCAACCCCAACCATTTTTATCATATATGTCCTAGAAGGCGGTGGCTGAGGGTCTTCATGTCCTGGGAATGACGTTAAACTCTATCTGATGCTGAGGTTCTAGTTCTGGAGAATGTGGAGTACCCCTTCATCAACATTACACCCAGGTCCAGTTTGGACCTGGAGTGGTAGTACCTGTTAGGGTCCCTTCTATAAGTTAAATTCAAAAAAATGTGTTTATAAAAAAAATTGAGTACCCATCAAGAATTAATTTATTTCAAAACTTTGTCGGCATTAAATGACCCGCCGAGGTTGATATGCCGTAAAACAAAACAAACAAAAATTTCCATTCATTTTTTTAGACTATTCTCTTCTGTGAAATGTTTTTGAATTTATTTCAACTACTTATTTTAAATTGATGACACATGTTCTTACTTTTATAAAATACTAGAAGCGGCTACCCGGCGTTGCCTGGGTAAAGGGGGGGGGAGTAAAAAGGTAGTATCGTAGATCCATTATTGTTGAATCATGAGTTCGATCCCCACAGGATGCCCATTAAAATCCCTATGTAAAAAAGACGTTACATTGATCCAGACAATTTGAAAAGAAAAATGAATGTCTCCTATTTAAAATACTAAAAATTCCAGCCGTTATCATTTGAATTTTATTTTTCTAATTATCTTCGCAAATATAAATCAAATCTTCATTATTTTTGTTAAAAAACCAAGCCCTGGTGATATTTAATGTGTATATATATTTACTTTGTCGTTGATTGTTTTATTTTTTAAATTTCCTCCAGATATACGCATACACACAAGTGCCCTTTATATATATATTTACCAACCCCTCCGCACGAGCAGGATGCGACACAAGGTCAATTTCTTAAGCGGAGTTTAACAGGTTTGAATTCAGAGTTTTCCTTCTCCTAGACCGGTTGCCTAACCAAGGTTAAAGAGCCCAGTCTGCCCTACTATTTACCCATAGCTGGAGGGAGAGTAGGATTCATACCTTTTCCCAATGGTATTAGCGCTAAGTGAAATAATTGCCACGTCCAGGATTTGAACTCGGGTCGACGAGTCCATTTCCCATGACTTTAACCATTACACCACTCGCTTCCTTATACATATATAAAGTGCCCTTTATATATGTATCGAAGATAGATTATCACTTAGTGGGATCCTGCATGTTTATGAATGTTTATTTTGGAAGAATTTGTTTGTCTATCCTCTATAAACAATCAAATGGTTTCATATAGCGTCACCAAATCTGATGTGCATACATATTGGACCCAGGGGTAGGTTTTAGCACAATTTCTTTTTGTTCTTTGTGAGGAAAAAGGGGGGGGTTTCGTAGAGAAAGCCTCTCTAACAATAAATAATAATAACCAGGAAACAATGTTGAAAGATGTAACTAATTGTACAGAATTTAAATTTCTAATCTTTAAAAGGAAAAAAAAAAATTAACATATTATTTGCCTTAATAAAATAATTATTCGCATTGAATTAAACAATAATAATTAGGTTTTATTGGTAATTCTTTAAGTGGGAGATGTAAAATAATTACATAATATCATTGTTTTATTAGGAGTAACAATCCAAGGAAAAAACAAATATGTTTAAATTAATATTAATCACTTGAATTTTAGAGTAACACTTAACCATTAAGTACTAAAGAATTGTTCTACTGTCATTATAAACAATTCTAATCCAAATCTTAACCTCTTACCTAGTACATCAGCTAATCATATAAAGGTCCGGATTAACTCAGTCGGTAGAGCGTTCAGCTTGAAACCACAAGGTTCCTAGTTCGATACCAGCTCGGTATTTTTAAGTAAAAATACCAAACTGTATAAAATCATGCCTAATTGATCCCACTGCAGACTCTTTTTTTTTTTTTTTTTTTTTACATTATAATTTCAGTTCTTATTAATAAAGCAATTTATTTTTCAAAAATATTACATAATCTTTCCTCTTTAAGATAATATCTTCACTGGTTCCACAATCCAGTTTTGTCTGGTAGAGCGGATTGCATGTCTTAGCAAGAATAGCCTAATGGATCTCTCAAGGTATTTCCTTCTCCTACACCAATTACCATACAAAGGTTAAAGAATCCAGAAAGCCATACTATTTACCCATGGCTGGAGGGAGTACAGTTAGATCATACCTTTCTAAAGGGTATTATTAAGGGATATGCAAACAGCCTTTTTCAGGATTTGAACTTGGGTAGCAAATCTACTTCCTATGACAATAAGCATTACCCCACAAGCACTTGCATCAATAATAAAACTTTTAAGAAAAAACAAATAAATTTTAAACAGAGTATTAATCCTTTAGTGTTCGGCTAGGAATGACAAGGCTCCTGGTTCGATACGGCCCTCGCCAACTCAGCGTATGAGTAGCACAGGGATCTGTGTGATAAAGTAAGGAGCTGTTGGTAGGTGTGGCGTTCCAACTCAGATGCAAAAACAATATCCTTGGTCTAGCACTATTGAAAGGGGATAGACTCCCTCGCTGATTGGTTGATACTGACTCAAGGCCACCAGACGACTTTACTTATATATATATAGGGGAGTCCCTGTGGTGTAGTGGCTGATGTGTGGGACTGTGACATCATAGTAAACGAGTTCAAACTCCAGTCTCACTATTACATTTACTTTTGGAGGAATACCCTAGGGAGAGGTATGAACCCAGATGTGGGTTATTAAATAGTACTCCTACTGTTCTTCTACAAGGATAGCTTTGATTAATAACCCATGAAGGCTAATATACTATTAAACAAAGAAACTAAACCAAAACCCATATCTATACATGTGTGTGTTTCTTTTTATTTCCTTCTTATCTGGCCTTTTACTTATTCTCGAGTATATATTTTAATGTTTCTGATTATGACTGACTGAGCAATTTTATGATTTATATTTATTTCTTCTTACTGTAAAATTAATTAAAAACATAATCTACTACTTGAAACAAACTAAAATAATAAAGTATATGTGTGCCTAATTGTATCATTAATAAAATTTGAATTATATATATATATATATATATATATATATAGGTAGATAAAAGGAAAAGTGAGCAAGAAATAAACAACTCAAAACAAATCAAGGGTTCAAATGATTTTGTATTTTATTAAAGCAAAGTCACGTGAGTACATATGATTTGGTGAGGGGTGGTGTGAGGGTAGTTTGGAGGATGAACAGTAGATACCCTCACACCACCCCTCACCAAATCATATGTACTCACATAACTTTGCTTTAATAAAATCATTTCGACTGATGATGTCCGAGTAATACGGACGAAATCATTTCAACCCTTGATTTGTTTTGAGTTGTTTATTTCTTGCTCACTTTTCCTTTTATCTACCTCATATTGTCGGATTCTGAACCCACCCATCTTATCTTCATATATATATATATATATATATATATATATTATGAAATTTAACATTTTGAAAAAACATATGATGTTTGTTATGTAATTGCTGACAGATCTGTTTTGACCAAATCGATAAGTTGGTCTTCATCAACGAGCGACATAGACGGGAAGAAAGATTCAGCGTTCGTTTTTGTAAACAGTCTTTTAACGGATATCTTTCTTCCCGTCTATGTCGCTCGTTGATGAAGACCAACTTATCAATTTGGTCGAAACAGATCTGTCAGCAATTACATAACAAACATCATATGTTTTTTCAAAATGTTAAATTTCATACTGTCGGATTAATTTCCATCTATTTTCATATATATATATATATATATATATATGGGCAGCAGTTTTTTGTTAATGCATATTTAGTTAAAAAGAACAGATATGGAAGAATGTATTATAACTACATTTCTCCAGTTGATCCCCCCCTCAAAAAAACGTATAAGATGTTTTATACGTTTTTCAGGGTAAAAAAAAGCTATTTCACACTCCATTCTTTAAAATGAAAATTACTCCGTTTCATTTTATGAAATTTTGACATTCTTGAAAGCGCTTGAAACCCGGAATCTTTCAGATGATTTTTTTCATTCATTCATTCAATCCTGATTCATGTTTCCTTGTTTGTAAAATAAAAAAAAATTTGAAAAAAAAAAAATTCATACATTCTTGTCTGTTCTTTATAACCAAATATTTCTCTGTAATGTCGGGAATTTTTGACAAAAATGTCAGTGTGACTGGGAGACCACACAAAATTATCAATAATTGTAAAATTATTTACATACATATTATATATATATAATAAAGTAAAGTTGTCGGGGGTGGCCTAAAATCAGTATCAGCCAGACAGCAAGGGAGTCTATCCCTTCTCACTAGACCAAGGAGTTTGTTTTTTGCATCTGAAGTGGAGTGCCACACCTACCATCGGCTCCTTACTTTACCATACAGATCCCTGTGCTACTCCTACACTGAGTTGGTGAGGACCAGTATCGAACCCGGAACCTTGTAGTTCTTTGTCTGACGCTCTACTGACTGAGCTAAGCCGGCCCTTATATATTCCACAAGTCTGTTTTTCAGTTCACTTCAGCTTTTCCCAAAGTCTCTAGGACAAGGAAGTAATAGTTTTGGTTGCTTCTTGGTATTATGGCCCAATTCAAGCTTGTAAAGCATAAGTTCTTGAATTAGACTACATTGCATGTTCATCTGTGTGCTTTTCAAATCACACACAGAATAAAGCAATGCACAATGTATCAGTGCACCAACTACCAAAATACCACCAACCACAATGGATAGTTTTTCCACAGCTTGAACTGCTTTGGTCATATGATATAAAGAATGTTCAGTGGAACTATAAGACAGTAAAGTCGTTGGGGCGGCCTAATGTCGGTATCAGCGAGGGAGTCTATCCTCTTTTCACTAGTGCTAAACCAAGGAGATTATTTTTAGTGTCTGAGGTGGAATGCCACACTACCATCAGCTCCTCACTTTACCGCACAGACCCCTATGCTACTCATAAGCTGAGTTAGCGAGGGCCGTTATCGAACCAGGAACCTTGTGATTCCTAGTCGAACGCTCTACCGACTGAGGTACTTTTTCCACAGCTTGAACTGTTTTGGTCATATGATATAAAGAATGTTCAGTGCAACTATAAGACATAAGATTATTGCACTGCACTGTTGTTAATGTTTTCTCTCAAGTCTTTAGTTCCAGACAATGCCATTGAGTATCCATTTAAGAATGAATACATTTCAAAATTTTGTCAGCATTAAATGGGGTGAAGCAATGCACAATGTATCAGTGCACAAACTACCAAAATACTACCAACCACAGTGGATAGTTTTTCCACAGCTTGAACTGATTTGGTCATATGATATAAGGAATATTCAGTGTGACTGTAAGGCCATACAAGATTATCATTCAGTTGGATTGTAAATTATATATACTAGCCAAAAAAATGTGCTCTCCGGGCACAGGTATTTAAGTTTTAATACAATTAAATACTATATTGAATTAAAAAGACTAATGAAATTAAATAAGAACACAAAATGATTACACTTATTTTTATTTATTCTAATTGATTTCAATATAAAATTATATATAGGATTGCTTTTAATACGTTTTGATAATAAAACAATATTAATGGAAATCAATAAAACCAAGTAATTATTTATTAAACACGGTTTTATTAAAACCGGTATGCAAATTACTTAAACCATGTACTATGTAAACATTTATTTCTTAATGATATATAACACACATCAAAGGATTGCAAACACATTAATAATATGGGCTGTTTTGAGGCAAATCTATCTTTGCTAGACTTTATAAGAGACATTGTTAATAAATAAGATGCTAATCAAGATTAAATAGGATTATTTAATAACCATTGAGAATATAACAAAATAACTATGGAATGTGTGACTTTAGTGGTGATGTAGTTTTGGTTACAGACAGCTACATATAATCTCCATTATTCATACATACATATATATATATATATATATATATATATATATATCAGCCCTGTTTTTCAGGTCACTGTAAGACATGGAAGTAATGCAGACCTATGACATATTGGCAGGATGTTTGAATTCAGAGGAGTCTTTCTCCTAGACTGGTGTCTTTCAATGCCAGAAAACCTGGTCTGCACTATTATTTTACCTATAGCTGAGGAAGGAGGGAAGAAGATAGACTTCTGTATATCCAAACAGCTTCAGTTGGAATTTGTACTCAGCTTCTGCATTCCATTTTCCAACTCCTCTTTATGTAATAAAGTGATTATGTTCTACAAATGAATATAAAACCATGATCTTTTATAATCTATTTATAAGGAGTGTGCACTATATAACTTTACAGACTAAACTAGGGCCATATAAATTATAAATTCAACTGGAGTTTGAAAAACTATACTGACTCCAACTCCAATGACCCCTTAATTGCTTACAACACTGACTCCAACTCCAATGACCCCTTAATTGCTTACAACACTGACTCCAACTCCAATGACCCCTTAATTGCTTACAACACTGACTCCAACTCCAATGACCCCTTAATTGCTTACAACACTGACTCCAACTCCAATGACCCTTAATTGCTTACAACTCTGACTCCACAGCCCTGACTTTATCCATAGGTTGAACTGCTTAAGTCATGTTATATATGTACCGTAAACTAGCATATAATCGAAATATTGCAAAACTTTTAACTCATCCAAGTAGATTTTTAGATTAGTACATAAAAACTCCAAAACTTTCTTTATCTGATATTTATTGTTATTTCTAGGCCATGGTGGTTGTATGATCTAAGCAGCTTAACAATTTTGCAATGATATGGTATGTATAACAGGTGATGTGAAATTCTATAGAAATTCTCAATGCATGAATGAATGAGCATTGTAGCATGTAGTTTTATTTGTGAACTAACACATTTGAATGCTGAGTATCATGAAATTATAAAGGGTGTTTCTTTTTATTTTAGGTAGTTCAAACTCAATAGCTTTTCCTTCTATTGTTATTCATCTAGGAAACATATCATTAGGTAATGTTTGATTTAGTAAGTGATCATCATTTAAGAAGAGAATGTGATATATCAGATATGTCTCTGTGGATGTGACTTCCTCATATTTAAGCACATATTTTCTTAGTAAAATTCCTTCCGCCCTGTTGGCTGGGGCGTTAGAATGCACCGACTGCACCTCTGCAGAGGAGTAAGACTCCCCCAAATGGAGCCACCTGTTGGCCGTGGGTGCGACCCGTGATGCTTAAGGATAGAGACCAAGTGGATGAGCAGTTCATGACATGCAATACTCCACTTTGGCCCTATCTTGGGCTAGACGGGCGGTCGGAGAGGTCCCCTCCGATCAATCGTCTGGTCACGTCAAGCCCTAGCACCTATATGATTTTCCCAACCCTATTGCTCTTATTTATCATATGGGTGCTAGAAGGCGGTGGCTGCGGGTCTACATGTCCTGGGAATGACGTTAAACTCTTATCTGATGGTGAGGTTCCAGTTTTGGAGAATGTGGAGCACCCCTTCATCACCATTGCTCCCTGGTCCACTCTGACCCAGAGTGGTAGTACCTGTTAGGGTCCCACCTATGGGTTAAATAGAAAAATATATTTATAAAAAAATTGTATTATCCATTAAGAATTGATTTATTTCAAAACTTTATCGGCATTAAATGACCCACTGAGGTTGATATGCTGTAAAACAAAACAAACAAACAATCAAGGCCAACCAGAATGAAGTTTGATAAAACTAATGCATCTAAAAATTAAATTTAGATTATTCAAACTATTGTCCTCATCTTTATTGTTATCTGTACAATGTTTTGGCTGATGGGCCCTCCAGCCTTCTTCAGGTATTTCTTGTCAGACTTAGGAACCTTCTCAAACTCAGGAACCTTCATATTGTAATTGGGAGCTGGTCCAACAAGAAATACTTGAAGAAGGCCAGAGGGCACATTGGCCAAAACGTTGGGCAGATAATAATAAAGATCAGGACAATTGTCCGAATAATGCAAATAGTACCAATTATCAGACCTCATTAAAAAAATTCAGAGAAACAAAAATTAAATGAATGAAAATACTAGTCGAGATTAATGATAAAGTGCATTTCTTTTCAGGTTTTAATGACTGATGTTTTTTTTTTTTTTTTATTTCTTTGAGATCTAAAATTTCACACATGGTATTTTTGAGTGAATTTCTGTTTAAACAGGCATGCAAATGTATGTAAATATTTTTCAACTGAACTTGTTTCTGGCAACATACACTGTTTATGTTTGATCTCTGACCTCTGAATAAATTAAAACTTATGTATCTTTTGAAGTAAGCATGAATACATTAGTATTTGGAAAATGTAGTTTTGGAAATATCATTATAACCAGATAGTCTTGTGTAAGAGAAAATTTTAATTGTAAAATTTAGTTAAAAGAAAAAATATGGCTTTTTTTCTTGTAATGACAATATTTGACTGTTATAAATGAGATAATTGGGTTAGAAGGGGCTCCTTAACCCTAGTTGGCAACCCATCAAAGTCAAGGAAAAGTCTGACACAAAACCTCTGCTGCCTTTCAAGGAAAGGCTAGGGGAGTAAACCCCCAAAAGAAATCAGAAGCTGGAGTCCCTAAGGTGGTGTGATCCTGAAATCCAGTGCTACCCAGCAACTGCGACACTACTGTTGCAAAACTGCATTGATTCCTTACTTTTCAGTGGCAGTGTTGAGGGGGGGGATTTGCTGCTTGGGCAACAGCTCATCCTCCATATGAACCCGCCATCGTCTACTGTAGACAGAAGGATGCCAACTAGAAATCCTTGTATGCACTTTGTTGAATAGAATCCGCTCAGTATTTTGTATTCTGAAAACAGTTTTATGTGTGCAGTTATTTTTATTACTGATATTAAAAAAAAAAGAAGCAAACAGGCTTTAAGTTTACTAGTTGTTTTAGTACTGGTTACTTATTTTATGTTAACAAAATGAGTTGTTATGAAAAGTAACACTTTAGAGTTTTTACTTAATAGTTTAAAAAGTGGATAATCTATTAATCGGATATACCACAGTATGATAATTTAATATTACAATGTTTGATATGTTTACATAAGAACTATTGCAAAATAGTTTAATATGTACAATATAAATTAATCTTGATTTAACTCTCTCACACTTTTTTTGCTTTCTTTCCTTCTTTTCATTATGTTTGACTGAAACAGATTAGTGTTATTGCCCCATCTCTATATCTTTCTCCTACTCTCTTTCTTTCTTATATTTTTTCTGTGTAGCATGTCCTTTACTTCCCTTTCTTTCTTGATAATAAAAACAGAATGGTCCATTATTTAGCTGCGGTGACGACACTCATAAGAAATAAGAATTCTGTGGATAAGCAACACCAGATACTCAGGATTTACACTTTTGCATTCCTTCTCAGATGATTTGGACAGTCTGATTTTTAACCAGAGGGTGTTAATGATAATGGTTGGAAGATTAAGGAACAAGAGATGAGCTGATAAGAAGCTCTGCATTACTTTCTGTGTGAATTGAAAGTCAAACAGATGAATGTACAAATGTGAGAACTTATGATTTACAAGTTTGAACTGGTCCTTAATTCTTCAGAAGTAACTAAAAAAAACATTTTTGTGCAAAAGTTGAAGGCGTAGTTGGTCATACTACAGTAACCAGATGGGTCAAGAAATTATGCTCAAGTTGCAAGAACATTTACAATCAGGCATGGTCAGATAGGCCTAAAACTGTGGATCTTGAGGCCATGCTTCAATCGAATGGGGCAAATTTGGTGAGTAGCACTTAGGTTCTCATTACCTTTATGTCTTTGGCAAAAGCATCCAGTGTTGCTGAATTGTGCCTTACATTAACAAAACTAGCAAATATATGCACCCTCCTGAAGAATAATTAAAGTTCCAATTACCGTCGAACTGGGAAGACAAGGCAACAAACGGTTGTAACTTAAATACAAACCCGGATAGTCACAAAGTCTATTGCAGAATGACAAGGTATTTATAAGACTCCACAATGTCATTCAAATCAAGCAGTCAAGCAGAACTCAAGGAATGGAATCACCCAAATCACCCAAATTCATGAATGGATCATTCTTGATTTCTATACATACCAACTGTCTTGGACACTGCTTAAGTTGTACTTAGTTAGCTGCTGTTATTCAAACCAACAGTAGACTTACTGACTTCAATACCTCCGTAGGTTGCAAGTATTTAGGTTTTGATGTAATAAAATATTGTATCAAATTAGAAACTATTTAGAAAATGATAAACTGAGGGGGTATAATCGAAAAATAGAACAGCTTTAAATCTAACTCTTCCATCATTTTCCATCACTCCCGTCTTTCATTTTTCCTAATTTATCTATTTAGTTAGATTATGAAGTATTCAATAAAATTACAGTTCTTTCGTCTTGTTTATGGATTTCTTTTAAGATTTATCCCTGAGATTTTTGCTCAGATTCATTAAGAGAAAACCAAACAATCAGAAATCAATAATACTAAGCAAATATTTATTAAAATCAAATTCTTAATATCAATATGCAAATTAGCCTTCTTGTTCACACTGTAAACCACTATTTTGTTGAATATATTGATATACTTGCATGTTATTAGTATGTAGATTAATCCAAGAGTATTAATAAGGTATAACAATTTTATCAATAATTGAGGTTTAAATAAAAATAAATTCATGGTGAATGTGATGTAAATAACTAAGGGAATTGTGACTTGAGTAGTGATTTAGTTTCAGTTACAAACACACAATCTCCATTATAATAAGATATTGCAAAACTTTTGATTAACTCTAGTATATTGTTTTGGTGACAATCCTTTTCTCAATTTTATTAGTGACTGAATTGGTTTTGATTTCTTTATAACTTAAGTTGTTTTTTTTGTTCTTTTAATGACATTTGAATAATTTGGAACAAAGTATTAAATAAAATCCAGAGATTAAAATTAAATTTGTTTTTATTCAATAAGTAGGGGTTAAATTCCATTATTAAACATAAAGAGTATCAAATTTAGTCAGTGAAACAAATTAAAACTTTGTACCTTTGCTTATTGTTTGTATTTTAGTACACTTTCCACTGTTGTTGAATAATGTCTTTTACAAGGGCCAGCTGAAAAATTCATAAGCTGACCAAGATACTCTCATGGAATGTGACCAAATGAGGTTTATTTTTCAACATAGTTTCCATTGTGGTCCACGCACTTCTTCCATTGATATTGTTGTGTTTGAATACCATTGGTCAAAAAGTCATGAGTAGCAGATATGTCATATGAACTTTCAGCACATTCTTGTATAAAATTGAGGTTTATTTTTCAACATAGTCTCCATTGTGGTCCACGCACTTCTTCCATCGATATTGTTGTGTTTAAATACCATTGGTCAAAAAGTCATGAGTAGCAGATATGTCATATGAACTTTCAGCACATTCTCGTATAAAATTGAGGTTTATTTTTCAACATAGTCTCCATTGTGGTCCACGCACTTCTTCCATCGATATTGTTGTGTTTGAATATCATTGGTGAAAAAGTCATGAGTAGCAGATATGTCATATGAACTTTCAGCACATTCTCGTATAAAATTGCGGTTTATTTTTCAACATAGTTTCCATTGTGGTCCACGCACTTCTTCCATCGATATTGTTGTGTTTGAATACCATTGGTCAAAAAGTCATGCGTAGCAGATATGTCATATGAACTTTCAGCACATTCTCGTATAAAATTGAGGTTTATTTTTCAACATAGTCTCCATTGTGGTCCACGCACTTCTTCCATCGATATTGTTGTGTTTGAATACCATTGGTCAAAAAGTCATGAGTAGCAGATATGTCATATGAACTTTCAGCACATTCTCGTATAAAATTGAGGTTTATTTTTCAACATAGTTTCCATTGTGGTCCACGCACTTCTTCCATCGATATTGTTGTGTTTGAATACCATTGGTCAAAAAGTCATGCGTAGCAGATATGTCATATGAACTTTCAGCACATTCTCGATATAAAATTGGGAACAGTACCTGTGCTTTTGATATGTAAATATTTTTCATTTTATAATGGAAATTATTTCTATAATTTTAATCTTTAATTAGTTAACTGGTTTCGTAGAGGTGTGTGGTATAATGGTTACCATCTTAGGAAATGGACACTGCGAAAATGAGTTCAGATCCTGGATGTGGTTGTTTGCATTTCACATAGTGCTAATTCCCTTAGGAAAGGTACAAATCCAACTATTCCCCCTCCAGCTACCGGTAAATATTAGGGCAGACTGGGCTCTTTAACATTGGCATGGCAACTTGTCTAGGAGAAGGAAAACTCTGAATTCAAATCAAAAGGAGTCTCTATTTTTGTTAGTCAAAACTACTTTAAGAAATCCTCCTCCTCCTCCTCCTCCTCCTCCTTTCTCTTTTTCCTTTGTGACAAGTTTTAACTTTTTCCTAAATTTCATAGCATTTACAATTTTTTTCAAACAGTTTATTTATAAAATTACAAAAGCTATCTTATGTTTATATCTTTGTATGGTTTCTTTTTATTATTCACTAGTAACCAGGAAGTTGTAATTTTATATCAAGTTTTAGTTCTAAAAAAAAAAAATGAAGTCTAAAAATGAGGTTAAAGTCAATTGGCTGCAACAAAGTATAACTTAATGTTTTACAAAATAGATAAAGGAATAAAAAAAAAAGATAGAAACTTCTTTTTAATGTTGATAAATATCCATACTATCATGCTTAAGTTTGTGTGTCCAAATATTAAGTATAGACACATTTGTATGAAAGGTTTTCAGATTAAAAAAAAACCCACTCCAATTAAAACAAAACACAAAAAATAAAAATAATGAATTACTTGATTTTAATACAGTTTTGGTACTTGCTTTATAAAGAAAGTTTTTATAAAAAGACAATTTAAAAAGGTTTTGTCACTATTGTTTTTTTATTGTGTATCTCAGCTCCCTTAATTTGATAATTTGGTTTAGTATTATTTGGATTATTTGGACTATTGTCCTCATCTTCATTCTTATCTGTACAATGTTTTGGCCGATGTGCCCTCTGGCCTTCTTCTGGACACAAAGCCTAGTGGAGTTAGGTTAAGACAGTTCTAAGTGACAGTTATCACTAGACTGCAGGTTCAATCCTGGTCAGGGGCAGCAGTAACATAGAATAATAATTAACATAGCTTAACACCTGTACCCCAGCTATGGTTAGCGAAATGAGAACAGGATACCCTCGTGGAGTGAATAAAGGGTTGGGTTCAAAGTTCCGTGATGTCTCCCAATTACGACAAGAAGGTTCCCGAGCCCAAGAAGAAATACCTGAAGAAGGCTGGAGGGCACATTGGCCGAAACATTGTACAGATAACAATGAAGATGAGGACAATAATCCTAATTATCAAGCCTCATCTCAAAAATTCAGAGAAAAAATTTGGTTTACATATAAAAAGAGCAAGAGATTGATTTTTACATTTAAAAGATAAATAGATTCTTTGTACATTTTGTAAAAGAAAGGAAATCCTGGTTTCGTATGGAGGCCTTTCTTTGATAATGAAAAAAAAAAAAAAAAAAAAAAAAGGAAAATAAGGTTTGTGTGTGTTCAGTTTCTTTGTTTAATCGCATATCAACCCTCACGTGTTATTTAATGCCAAAACCATCCTTGTAGAAGAAATGTAGTGGTAATATTTAACCCATAGTAGGGGTATGTGGAGTTTCATATCTTTATGTCTAAAAGTGAATGTAATAGTGTGACCAGAGTTTCAACTTGTGGTAATCTGAACATTAGCTACATAAATGAGAGTAACCTCTCCTTGTATCTTTCACTTTGAGGAAGCCATTTTCATTTTACTGTAAATGTACACTGAAAATAAGAATTTGTTCGAATCAATACAACTGCATGTTTTAACATGAAAATATCATAAAATGTGTTCTTAATTATGCTTGCGCATTATTTGAAATTAACTTAATTGTTATTAAGAACATAATTTATGATATTTTCATGCTAAAACATGCAGTTGTATTGATTCGAACAAATTCATATTTTCAGTGTAGATTTACTGTGAAATGAAAATGGCCAACCAAAACAAATGGCTTCCTCAAAGGAAAGATACAAGGGGAGGTTACTCTCATTTATGTAGCTAATGTTCAGATTACCAAACTTGCTTACTATGATGTTGTAGTCCAGCATGTTAACCACTATGCTTTGGGGACTTCTGGAAAATATTGGGGGGGAATTTTTTAGTTTTATTTGCTTATATTTTACTAAGACATTTTTGTGTGGTTATTGATTTAGCCTTTGGCTTTAAGATAAACAATTTGAGGTTGATGTCTGGTGTCAGTTAAGATTACTGGAAGTTATCAGATGGCAAAATATGCCATTTCTAGTCAAACTGAGTGAAACAGACTTTGATTAAAATTAGAAAAAAATGTTTTCTTTTTAATTTTATAAATGGTGGAATGGAACAGATGAAGTCAGATCCGTTTTCACATGTGTCACCATATTCTGGAGATTCAAGAGTGAGTTGTGAAAAAAGACTTGACATATTTACAAAAGATGAAAGAACACGAAATAAACGTGGGGAGTCACAAAAATATTAGAAATTATTTGTCTGAATTTTTGAGAAGATGCTTGATCAATGATGTCATTAATTGAATGAGATCGTTAAAATTTCTTCGACGCTTTGTTTGATTAACAGTCAAACTATTCAAAATGATGGTTGGTTTTGAAGGCTATCACAATGCAAATGTAAAGAAAAATAAGGTAACTATGGTGGTGTTTGTTAACCTGTCATTTATTCTTGATATTTCAAGATAAAAATATCTTCTACAGAAGATTTCTGAAACTGAAGTTGTTGCTAGTGACTGTCCATTTTGTTTTGTGTCATATCTTCAGAATTCTCTGTGTGTGTTCAACAGTGTCTGATTATCATTCCAGGTTTGGCTTACCCTCTAAGCATTAGCATATTCAAAATGATCCAACCTGAGGAATCATTTTGAATATGCTAATGCTTAGAGGGTAAGCCAAACCTGGAATGATAATCAGACACTGTTGAACACACACAGAGAATTCTGAAGATATGACACAAAACAAAATGGACAGTTCCTCAGGTTGAATCATTGCTATGCTTGGATAGATAGGGAACACCTGAAGAAGGCTGGATGATATAGTGTCTGGATGATATAGTGGCTGAAACTTTTTTATGCACCACCATTAAGATGAGGATAACAGTCTGAAAAATCAAAATAATAAAATGGAACTTGAACAGCTAAACTGATTGTTGTCTCTAATGTATCTATTATTTCCAATTTGTAAGAATTGTTTGGAAATTTTGTGTTTTTATTTATTTATTTTTTTTTATTGCAGATTTTACTCGTCAAAGAAATCACAACAAATTTGGAATCTTACCATAGGATGTGCAAAACTGTCATCACCAATAGTGAAGAAAACAAATGTGGATTAGTAAGTAATTTAAAGTTTTAATACTATAGAATTAAAAACTGAAATAACGTATATACTTGCGGATAGGTCACACCCCTAATTTGTGGTTGTCAAAGTAGGTATTTGCAGTTGACCTACAGATAGGTCGCATTATAATCTGGCTAGTTACACACCCTATTCTAACATAAAACCTATCAAATATTCACTTTTATTTCAAAACTTTACTTATAAGTACTAGCAAATATATGCAC
Source organism: Doryteuthis pealeii (assembly GCA_023376005.1). Lineage (NCBI taxonomy): Eukaryota > Metazoa > Mollusca > Cephalopoda > Myopsida > Loliginidae > Doryteuthis > Doryteuthis pealeii. Next base: position 87,613,581 of record CM042158.1, on the reverse strand, counting down.
CCTCTGGGTGCAATTATTTAAGTTTTAATATAATAAAATATCATGTTAAATTAGAAAGGCTAATGAAACTGAATAAGAATGCAGATAAAAAGATTTGGAACAGAGGGAGTATGATTGAAAAATAGAACAACTTTGAAACTAACTCTTCCATCATTTTCCATTACTCCCGTCTTGGTAAATTTTCCTAATTTAACTATTTAATTAAAATAGGAAGTAAAGAATAATATTACAGTTATTTCTTCTTGTTAATGGATTTCTTTTAAGATTTATCCCCAAGATTTTTGCTCATATTCAATAAGATAAAAGCAAACAATTAGAAATCAATAATACTAAGCACATATTTATTAAAATCAAATTTTTTAGATCAATATGCAAATTAGCCTTCCCATTCACACTGTAAACCGCTATTTTGTTGTATATATAAATACAATTGCATGTTATTAGTATGTAGATATGGTCAACAGTCTTAATGATGTAAAACAATTTTTATTGATAATTGAGGTTTAAATAAAAGTAAAATCATGGAGAATGTGATGTAAATAACAAAGGGAATTGTGACTTGTATAGTAATATAGTTTGGTTACAGACAGACAAACACACAATCTCCATTATAATAAGATTATATCTAGAACACTTTGCCATAGACTGTGATATGCAATGCAAATATATAGAAATAAGGGTTGTGTTTCTTAGTACTATAATCATAAATGAGCCTGGGTAAAAAAGCGTAATTGTCAACTCAATAATAAGAAAAGTCAATAATTTTTTGTTTTAATTCTTTCAAAATTTAAGAAAATTTAGGTTATTGAACAATTAGTTACATTATGCCATTATTTCCATAACGATGCGGTCAATTTTGTGACTCAATCTTATGCGTTTTATGGAGTTGTCTGTTGAAATCAAATTTCTATTATTTATTTTCAACAGTTAACTCTTTAAAACAGTAACCAGAGATTCATGAAAGGTTTCTGAAGTATAAAACTTTGAATCTCCATTCTGTCTATTTTTTTTTAACCCCTCAGAAACTAAAATACAACTCAGAAGTTGACTTGGCAGATTACTTGTATTTCCATAACAAGATATTTTTAAATTTTTTCTTTTTTAATTAAATTGGTAAATGTTGAAGAGCCCCTATGATCTTAACATTTATTTTTCAATAAAATAGCTCTTTAATAAAGCCATTAATGAATAAAGTACTGAAAATTTCATTAAAATTGAACAATTCCCTGATTTTTGGTAATTGTTTAAAAAATTAAAAAAAAAATTATTCCCTCTCTTGAGTAAAATTGCATATACCTTCTAATCATCATTACACAAGAGAATGAATGGTTTCCTTAGAAAGATAAAATACTAAATTAAAAAATGAAACCAAACAGGGAAATTGTGGTATCAAGGGAAAAAACAAAAAAACAAAATCAATACCAAAAGTAAAATTGCCGAACTTCCCAATTCTAGCTAATAACCTTGAGAATAGTATGAAACCAACTATTCTCCTTCTTGATATGGGTAAATAGTAAGGCAGATTAGGCTCTTTAACCTTGGTATGGTAACCAGCTTAAGAGAAAGAAAACTGAATTCAAACCTATTAAACTCCATTTAAAAATTGACCTTGTGTTGCAACCTGTTTGTTTGGAGGGGTTGGGTAATGGTAACTGTTATAACGTGCTTAGCGAATAATAAGACGTGTAGCCCAGTTGACGTTAACTACGAGAAGACCTCACTTCCGCCTTTTATTTGCAACAATACAAGATGGCTGAAACAGTACTTCCGTTTTTATACAAACAATGGTATAACCAGTGCTTCCGGTTCTTAGTATACCACATCAACATAATATGGGTTTTATAGTAGAAAATGAATATCCAACTATTTTTGGCATTAATAACTCAACAAGGGTTGACATACCATAAAACCAGCCATTTTATAACCTTTTTTTAACAACTTGACTAAGATCATGTACATCTTTATTAACCTGCAGTGTCTACAGGACCCACTCAGGTGTGGTGTCTCATAGCATAAATTTGAATTAATTATATACCAACCTTAAGAATGCTAATATTATCTAGAACCTAAGTATTGGCATAATTATTGCTTTGCTTAACAGTTTTTTTTATGAAAAAGAGGAAATATTCTGTTACATTCATTTATATTTTATCCATATTTTTATTGATAGTTTTTTTTCTTAATATTTAACTCTTTGAACCTTTAGCCCCTGGGTTGTCAGATATCCTGTACCTGAGCTGACAAAATTCACAAATGCAATCAAGCAAAAAACACATTTCAATTTTTCTCTAGGGCACACACATCCTGTGATTTCATTAAACGAAAGGCTGTGAATGGTTGCTACATTATGCTTTTTATTAATAGTACTAGCAAATATATGCACCCTCCGTAGGGTGCAAGTATTTAAGTTTTAATGTAATAAAATATTATATCAAATTAGAAAGGCTAATGAAACTAAATAGGAATGCAGATAAAAAGATTTGAAATAGAGGGCAGGTATAATCGATAAATAGAATAACTGAAACTTACTCTTTCATCACTCTCGTCTTTCATTGTTATTTTTTCTAATTTAAGTATTTAGTTAAAAGAGGAAGTAAAGAATAAAATGACAGTTATTTTTTCTTGTTAATGGATTTTATTTAGACTCATTGAAAAGAATTTTGCTCATATTCATTAAAATAAAACCAAACAATTAGAAATCAATAATACTAAGCACATATTTATTAAAATCACATTTTTAATATCAATATGCAAATTAGCCTTCCCGTTCACACTGTAAACAGCTATTTTGTTGTATATATAAATATAATTGCATGTTGTTAATATGTAGATATGACTAACAGTATTAATAATGTAAAACAATTTTATTAATAATTGAGGTTTAAATAAAAATAAAATCATTGAGAAAGGGACATTAATAACTAAGGGAATTGTGACTTGAGTAGTAATATAGTTTCGGTTACAGACAGAAAAACACACAATCTCCATTATAATAAGATTTGAAAGCCAATAGGTTCAGAGTGGTAAATATGAATATTGTTTCTCTGAATTTTTGAGATGAACTTGATACTTTGGCTTATTTTGATTATTCTGACTATTGTCCTCATCTTTATTTTTATCTGCATAATGTTTCAACCGATGTGCCCTCCGGCCTTTTTCAGGTATTTCTTGTCAGACTTGGGAACCTTCATGTCCTAATTAGGAGCCTTTACAGAACTTCGAACTTAACCCTTTATTTAATCCATGAGGGTAGACTGTTTTTATTCCGTTAATTATGACTGGATGCAAGTGTTAAGCGGTGTTAATTATTCTATGTTACTGTCACCCTTGACCAAGATTGAACCTGCAGCCTAGAGATAACTGTCACTTAGAACTGTATTAACTCAACACCTATATCCATGTGTCCATAAATAGGAATATCTTGTATGGTATATTTCTCTGAATCATTTTTATTTTTACTAGCAAATTTATGCACCCTCCGGGTGCAAGTTTTTAAGTTTTAATATAATAAAATATCATATTAAATTAGAAAGGCTAATAAAACTAAAAAAGAAAGCAGATAAAAAGATTTGGAACAGAGGGGGTATTATCAAAAAATAGAACAGCTTTGAAACTAACTCTTCCATCATTTTCCATTACTCCCGTCTTTCATTGGTAAATTTTCCTAATTTAACTCTTTACTTAAAATAGGAAGTAAAGGATAATATTACAATTATTTCTTCTTCTTAATGAATTTCTTTTCAGATTTATTGAAGAGATTTTTGCTCATATTCAATAAGATAAAACCAAACAATTAGAAATCAATAATACTTAGCATATATTTATTAAAAATCATTTTTTTAAGATCAATATGCAAATTAGCCTTCCCATTCACACTGTAAACCAGTATTTTGTTGTATATATAAATACAATTGCGTATTATTAGTATGTAGATATGGTCAACAGTCTTAATAATGTAAAACAATTTTATTATTCATTGAGGTTTAAATAAAAATAAAATCATGGAGAATGTGATGTAAATAACTAAGGGAACTGTGAATTGAGTAGTAATATAGTTTCAGTTACAGACAAACAAAAACACAATCTCCATTATAAGAAGATTTTTCTAATGATTATTTTTAACATTTGCTTTAGGATAATGGACAGTTAATTGTAAACCAGAATGATCTTGCTAAATTATCAACAGAAGTGGCTCAGCTTACTCAAAATTTACCCAAAGTGTTTACAAAGAAACTGATAACAACATTAAGCCAAGTGGAAAATATATCAAAAGGTCAGTTGCTTTTTTTTATTTATTTATTTTTTTGTTGTTACAATTTATCCAATTTGATTTTTAAGTATTATTCATACTAGCAAATATATGCACCCCCCGGGTGCAAGTATTTAAGTTTTGATATAATAAAATATCATATTAAATTAGAAAGGCTAATGAAACTGACTAAGAATGCAGATAAAAAGATCTGCAACAGAGGGGGTATAATCGAAAAATATAACAACTTTGAAACTAACTATTCCATCATTTTCCATTACTCCCCTCTTTCATTGGTAAATTTTCCTAATTTAACTATTTAGTTAAAATAGGAAGTAAAGGATAATATTACAGTTCTTCTTGTAAATAAATTTCTTTTAAGATTTATCCACGAGATTTTTGTTTATACTTCTTAAGATAAAACCAAACAATTTGAAATCAATAATACCAAGCACATATTTATTAAAATAAAATTTTAAATATCAATATGCAAATTAGCCTTCTCGTTCAAACTGTAAACCGCTATTTTGTTGTATATATAAATACAATTGCATGTTATTAGTACGTAGATATGGTCAACAGTGTTAATAATGTAAAACAATTTTTATTAATAACTGAAGGTTTAAAAGAATGAAATCATGGAGAATTTGACGTAAATAATTAAGGGAATTGTGACTTGAGTAGTAATATAGTTTCGGTTACAGACAGAAAAACACACAAATCTCCATTATAATAAGATTTGACTTGTATTTCTTTTATCATAATTTCAGTTGCTTTTCATCGCAAAATACCAAGAAAGGAGATATAAGTTTTAATTTTACAAGAGCCTTTTCTTATAGTAAAAAGTAAAACGACGGGGTGGCCTATTGTTGGTATCAGCCAAGGTTTATCCCCTTTTCACTAGCGCTAGAACCAAGGAGATTGTGTTTTTCTGGCGGTAGAGTGCCAAACCTACCCGCTTCTACTTTACCACAAGATCCAAGTTGTGCTACTCATGTGCTGAGTTGGCGAGGGCTGGTATTGAACATGGGTTGTTGCAGTTCGAGGAGGATTTTCTACCAACTGAGCTAAACCAGCCTATGGTCTGAGTAGTTGTGATAAAAAGCAATTGAAATAAGATGAAAAAATACTAGTAAAAAATGAATAATAGTTAACATTATTTCATGTAATAAAAACAAATCTAGATTTTATTTCAGTGATTTACAAATTATGCTTTCATAAAAAAAATAAAAAAAATTCTGAGGATAAATTTATAGTAATCACTTTATCATTTGATGCAAGTTGATGAAATAAGGTAATCATTGTAGTTTTATTTACTTGATCTTGATTGGGCCCATCAGCGGAAGTTGGAAAAATATGAAGACCTACTGAACAATGCGTCAGAAAGGATGGATAACATATATTTCCCATTGAAGTCGGATGTCGGGATTATTACCAACTCAACCTCGGCATTTTTGTCTAAACTTGGACTTTCTCTACCAGACAAGAGGAAATACTATAAAAAGATTCAGGAGAAAGCTCTAACCGCATCAGCGTGGATATGGCAGTCCTATATTGTGACATCAAACCGACAAAGTCTGGTACTCTACATATCGTGAGATACTGCTGGGGCACTCTGGGTTAGTAGTAATGATGCTTCGGCCTGAAACCCAGAGTCATCATCTGATGAAGGCTTTGTTGGTTGCAATACTACTGTATAAATAGCAGTCAATGTAGTTTTATTTATCTGTGAATAAGACTTTCCTCTTTTATGTAAATTGCAAACCCATCTTGCTAATAATTAAAGTACAACTAGTTTAGATATAAAAGCATGTTTTCCAGTTTTCTTAAAAAGGCTTTGCTATTATTTATATCCTCAGTTACTCACATGACTTTCGGAAACATTTTTTTATGCACAGAGTTGCTGAGGCATGGTATAAACTGCCTGCACCCGTTGTAAGTAAAGTAAAGTCAACGGGGCGGCCTAAAGTCGGTATCAGCCAGTCAGCGAGGGAGTCTATCCCTTTTCAATAGTGCTAGACAAGGAGATTGTTTTAGCATCTGAGGTGGAGCGCCACACCAACCATCAACTCCTTACTTTACCGCACAGATCCCGTGCTACTCATACGCTGAGTTGGCGAGGACCGGTATCGAACTAGGAACCTTGTGGTTTCTAGCCGAACGCTCTACCGACTGAGCTAACCCAACCCCTTGCCGAAACACTGCATCTTTCAAAACCTCCATGCTTCCTGTAATTTGACAAAACTATACCTGACACCCCCCTCCACACATATGCATGCGCACACATACATGTATATTATTACTGTACACTATTCATGTTTGTGACGTTAGTACACTATTCTATGTACTATACATGAGCCTTTAATGAGTAGTGGTGCACCTGAGCACTGTACGCAATAAATTTCAAGCTCAGTTGGTAGAGTGTTTGGCTAGGAATCACAAGGTTCTTAGTTTGATACCGGCCCTCACCAATTGTGTAGCACAGGGATCTGTGCAGTAAAGTGAGGAGCTAATGGTAGGTATGGCACTCCATCTCAGATGCTAAAATAATCTCCTTGGTCTAGCACTAGTGAAAAGTGGATAGACTCCCTTGCTATCTGGCTGATATCGACATTAGGCCGCACTGACGACTATTATGATATTAAATATGTGCCTGTTTGTAACTGAATTATTGGGAAAATTGGATGTTTTCTATGATAAAGTTCCTCAAGATTTACCTAGTGATGAAAGTGAAATTGGTTTTGACTTAATTTAATTACCAGGAGCCATGTTATGGGTAATTTTTGTGTAACCCAACATGGAAAATTTCCAGATCTTTCACAAACTAGTACAGTTATCTTCGTTGTCTTTAACTCTTTTGAAATCAAATCATGATTTAAACAATTAGGAACATTTAATGTTGCATTGTGAGAAGAATGACAAATCAGACATGAAAGAGAACAGAAAGAATTAATATTCTCTCATTTCTTTCTTTACAAATGAATATTGTGAAAAGAACTAATGGCTATAAAATGATGAGGTTTATTATTATTACTAGCAAATATATGCACCCTCCGGGTGCAAGTATTTAAGTTTTAATGTAATAAAGTATATTAAATTAGAAAAGCTAATGAAACTAAATAAGAATGCAGATAAAATGATTGGAAACAGAGGGGTGCATAATCGAAAAATAGAAAAACAGAAACTTACTCTTCTATCACTCTCGTCTTTCATTGCTAATTTTCCTAATTTAATAACTTAGTTAAAATAGGAAGTAAATAATAAAATCAGAATTATTTCTTCTCGTTAATCGATTTCTTTTAAGATTTATTGAAGAGATTTTTGATCATATCCATTAAGATAAATCCATACAATTAAAAATCAATAATACTAAGCACATATTTATTAAAATCAAATTTTTAATTTCAATATGCAAATTAGCCTTCCTGTTCACACTGTAAACTGCTATTTTAGTGTATATATAAATACAATTGCATATTGTTCATTTGTAGATATGATTAACAGTATTAATAATGTAATACAATTTTATTAGAAATAGAGGTTTAGATAAAATCAAAATCATGGAGAATGTGACGTAAATAACAAAGGGAATTGTGACTTAAGTAGTGATATAGTTTCGGTTACAGACAGAAAAGCACACAATCTCCATTATAATAAGATTTCTATTTTCCATATTCTGTGTGAAAAATGAATTGATGGTGAATTAGACAATCTTGCTAATTTTTTTTTTTTTGAAACCTGCTAATAATTTTAAAAAATTGTTTGTGTTTCATTTTCTTTATAATCCCATAATTATTTCTTATTGTTTGTATTTTTTTTAAATCACATAATTTTCTTAATTAATTATTGGGGAATGGGATATTTTAGTAATGAAAGTGAAATTGGTTTTGACTTATTTCAGCTACTAGGACATTTTGAAAATAATGTGTAGATTCCCTTCATTTTAAAAAGCCATAATTCAGGAATATGAATCAACATGCATTTTATATAAAGAAAAGTAACACTAGCGGCAATACTCCTAGGTTTGAATGGAGTTAACCGCAAATGTGGCAGACAGGTTAAGAGTTAAAGAAGTAAAACGAACGATAAGATATGAATAAAAGACTTGTATTAGATATAAAACTTGCAAACTTTAGTCTCGTTTGCGCAAATATATATATGTATATAATTGTCACTTAGCTGTTTATCCTGGGATATAGGGGTATTAACGAAGCCCCTTGCTACGGCCTTCTGATATAGTTCGGATATAGGCGGACTTCTGTTTGCGTCCGACTCCGGTTCTGTTGAAGAATAGTGGGAGCGACCTTTGTTCGGTCCTTTCCCTTTCGTTGCTGGTACAGAAGAGAGCATGAGTCTGCACTTTGGGTTTGCCGCCAAAGTATGCTGGCTCATGATTGGTTGGTTTGAAACAGAGGCTCGCAGACAAGGGACGATAACCCATACCCCAGAATTCTTAATATTTATTATTATTATTTTCAGAAGAAATTTAATGTTTAAAAGCAACCACGAAATTCATTAAGCCTAATAAAGATGGAACCAATATATATATATGAGGAAGAATGAATAAAGAAAAGAAAGAACAGAATGGATAATAAAAGATGAATTTAATCAATATCACTTACACATGTGTTTCGGTCAGTTCATCTCTGTGTACACGGTTCAAACTATTATTATCATTAAATAAACAAATGAAATGAAATAATAATAATAGAAAAATGTGAAAATTTTCTGCACACAGAGAAGATTCAACCTTCATCAGAGTGAAATTTTATTTTCAATGAAAAAATTTGTTGGGGAAAAACGGAGAATTTTTTTAGAAATGTTCGAAGAGAATCTTTTTAAAAAAATCACTTTTGGAACGCTGAAATAAAACCGTTAGAATTTGAATAACCGTGTACACAGAGATGAACTGACCGAAACACGTGTAAGTGATATTGATTAAATTCATCTTTTATTATCCATTCTGTTCTTTCTTTTCTCTATTCATTCTTCCTCATATTGTCGATTCATTTCCAATTCCATTTTTACACAACACACATATATATATATATATATATATAGGTACAAGTAAAAGATCTAATTTTTTGGTATCAGTATTCAGTATAGTAACACACAAAACTACCCTAATATGCATACTTGTGATAATGTTCAGACCCTGAAGATTCGCGCTACTACGAGAAACTGAAGTCAGTAGTTTTTAAACCATTCGATTTTAATTGTCTATTTAGCTCTTTATATTGAGCACTTACTAAAAATCCAGGAGTAAATAAGATTTTATATTTATTTGCTTGGTGGTAATGGTAACTGCGATATATATATATATATATATATATATATATATATATATATATATATAATATATTCTATTCTATTCTATAGTGACTTTGCAACAACACAACTACGCAAACAAAAAGAAATTAAATGGATACTCAAACTTGATACACACACAAAAAGGCTTGAATAGGCACTTTAAATGCATACAAATACTTTCACTTAACCCATGCCTAATGTCTCACCACAAACATTATAGCCCTCCAAAAAACAAACACAAGGCACAATAAGAGGAAACCTTCCACCCTGGTCCTACTGGAGATATTAAATTCCCATACACAAAACACACAAAAAAACAAACTTTTAGTACAACCAGCCAATAGACCATTCACCTGATACCCCAATGAAAAGACTCTTATACATTATCACAAGTATGTATATTAGGGTAGGTTTGTGTGTTAGTATATACTGATACTGAGATAAAAAACTTTTTTTAATGGTACACATTGTTTGAGGAAATAGCATCAAAGATCGTCTGCTAAAATTCACAAAAAATCCTTATTTTTTTTACAACATTTGGCCTAGAAATTGGTGAGAAAATTTATCGTTTTCAATATTTAAATCAGAAAATGTTATTTTATTAAAATGAAATATTATAAATAGAATTCAAATTGAAAATATATATATATTTGAATAAATGACAAGATAAGTTGGTGGGAATGATTCTATTCAAAACCTTTTTAATAGAGAAATATTAAAAATTGGTAGTCCACAAGAGAGCTCAATGTATAATAATTTGATAATTATATACATTGAGCTATATTTAAAGGATTGATTGAAAAAGGTTTAAATATCTATTAACATAGCCGAACAACAATATCTCATATAAATGGTTTCCTTGGCTGTTCTTATTTAAAGTAAAAAATAAAAGTGGAAGACATGTAGCGTAATTATTATGGTCTACGGGGAATTCAGGAATTGAAAAATAAAATGGTATTCAGATTTCTGGAGAAAGAGAAGAAAAAGAAATAAGAACAAAGGTTGAAATTTGGAAGAGTAAACATTCTTCGGGATGCCAGTAATTGACCTAGGAATGACCCCGAAAATAGATTTAAAAATAAAAGTGGAAGTTCCGGGTTTTGACCGGAAACGTATGTGACCCTGTGATGAGAAACGGAAAAAGAAAATCATCCTTTTTCGGCTGGGCTCTGGTGGGAGTCGGATGTGGCTCCCGGTTCCCCGTATGGGTTTAGGATAGTAGTACTGAACATGACTTGTGATAGAATAGTTTGACCCTACTTTCTCTCTCTCTTTCCTTCTCTGTGAAAAGAACCCACGAGCCTAGGAAGAAATAAACAGCTCTTTGTGACTATACAACTTGTGTGTGTTGTTTCTGAACTAACAACGACTACTACGACTCGAACTTAGCCCTATGCAACAGACATTAGAATTATAAAGTGAGTGAGCAAAATTCACAGACCAGATGTGACATGAAAACTATGAAAGCACTGCAATAAAGCTATTTGTATATAATATTTTAGAATTTATTTTACTATACCCTTTTGATGGCTTGAATTTTTCCCTTGGGATTATTATTTTTTTTTTTGCAGGGGCATTTTTTCCTTTGGGGGATTATTTTCTGCCACCTTTTTGCTCCTTATTAGTGTAAAGTAGGTAAGATATACCAAATTAAGTGTTACTTTCAATCACCTCTCTAATTAGTAAATTAAAAAAAAAAGAAGTCTTCCATATTAAATTCTTTGTACTGAATTCAATTTTTTACACATTTTGTATTTGTATCCTACGATATTAAAAAACAAAATAAAGATCTCCAAAAAAAAAAAAAAGAAAGTTTCTACAAAGTTAGATTAACAGGAAAGTTATGAAGACTATAATAAATGTTATATATCTTATAATACTTTTGTCCCTAAAGAATGTACACAATCGACAGTATTTATATTTACTAGCAAAATAAAAAAACGCCCTCCAGGTGATGTAAAAATAATTTTTTGAAAGATATTGCTTGAGGAGGTGGAAGTTAAAAATTAAATGTTGGTGAGTTTGAACCATAAATCATGAAATCATCAAATTTATTAAAGGAGTCAAAAAAATAAAACAATTTGAAATCGAAACTAAGTTCTTTAACTTTGAATATCTGTTTAAATAAAACAAACTATATATAAATATATGATACTGGGGATGTATTTATTAAAACTTGTTTTAAAAAACAATGAGGACTGTCTAATGTTACATGCTCAAATTTTGAGTGTATTTATTCTATGTTATGATGATTTCAGATATAGTGACATAAGCAGTGACGTAGTTTTTGTTACAGACAAAAACCGGAAGCGAATCTCCATTATTAATAGATTTGTCTGAATTTTTGAGATGAGGCTTGATAATTTGTATTATTTACATTTTGCAGACTGTCATCCTCATCTATATTGTTATATACAAAACATTTCAGCCAATGTATCCTCCGCCTTCTTTTGGTGTTTCTTGTTGAACTCAGGAGTCTTCATGTCATACTGAGGAAGGTTCCCAATTACGACATGAAAGCTCCCGAGTTTGACAAGAAACACCTGAAGAAGCCGGAGGATGAAACATTGTGTATATAACAATAAAAATGAGTACAACAGTCTGAAAATTTTAAGTAATAGTATTTATATCTCTTCTTAACAACAGAAACAGCCTATCTTAACTAATTATTTAAAAAAAAATGAGTAAATAGATAGAACCCTTTTAGAACAGTTTTTAAATTGTTTATACAATTTAAATCAGTTTATTTTAGATTATTAGTTTATTTTATACAACTTTTTATAACAAATTAAAACAATTAGAATAATTTTTATTTTTTTTAATAATCTGGAAATGTATGCCCATATTACTAAAGAATCAGTTTTGTTGAGATATTTTATAATTAAAACCATATATAAAAATGTATTTAGATTAGAAGTCTATATGGAGCTGTGTATGATACTTTTTCATTTTGACAAGGGCTCCGCAGTATTTTTATATTTTTTGATATATATATTAATACACTTGTACCGCCATGTGTCACACCCTGTCATCACCTCTGTTAAATAATGGACCGTTCCATTAAAAAGAAAACCACATAAAGTGAAAGAAAGAAAAGAGGAAATTAAGAGAAAAGTGAAAGAAAGAAATCAAATGACAGCAAAAGAATGTCAACTATGTCATGTGAAGGCTTACATGAAGAGGGTTGGAAATTGTTAAATACAAATAGAAATCCACAATAATTTAACTTAGATGTTATTTTCGTGAAATGAATAAATGAATCAAAGACAAATTTCAAAAAATCCTTTTAGATTTTTTTTTCTTGGGATAGGAATAGAGAATGAAGAGATACAGGTATAAGATGATGGATAATCTTTATTATCAACTACTGTGGAAGTTCCTATCTATTATTGTCAGTATTTCCTATTTCTCTTCTCACTGTCACATATGACCGGGTATTATTAAATACAAACATACATGCAATAAAAATTGATTCATTTTATTTATGCATTTGATATTTATTTAATAATAAGACATGAATTAAGACAATTTGATTTTTTTTTCATATTTTAACTATTTATATGTTTTAAAACATTACAATTGCAAAATGTGCTGTATACTATCAAAAAGTGTCAAATATATAAGTAAGTCTATACTGATTTTTAACACTATAATAAAGTAAAGTCGTTGGGGTGGCCTAAAGTCGGTATCAGCCAATCAGTGAGGGAGTCTATCCCCTTTTCACTTGCGCTAGACCAAGGAGATTATTTTAGCGTCTGAGGTAGAGCGCCACACCTACCATCAGCTCCTTACTTTACTGCACAGATCCCTGTGTTACTCATACGCAGAGTTGGCGAGGACCGGTATCGAACTAGGAACCTTGTGGTTTCTATCCGAACGCTCTACTGACTGAGCTAACCCGGCCCATAGATGTGAATTATTGGGATGAAAAAATGAATTTCAAATCAGATTAATCAAGAGAATTACATCTATATACATTTTGCTTCTGTGTATTTCTTATTTAATTTTTTTTCTTCTTTTAGCCAATTCAGTAAAGACTATACACCATTTTATTCTCCACATGCAAAATATTTTTGAGCTGTTTTCTTTCTTTTTTTTTTCCATTCCATATATTTTTAGATTTTGAAAGTTCTTGTTTTGTAAAAATTTGAAACAGCAGGTACATTATAAGGATTGTCTTGTTTGCTTATGAGTATTTGTGTTATAGTGTGACAAATATTGTATATGGTTTTAATTATAAAATATGATATCATGAGAGCTGGTTCTTTAGTACTATGGGCATACATTTCCAGACCATTAAACACATTAATTATAACCCATATAAAAACAAATGGGTGAAAGTCACTAAGAAAATGAATTTAATACCATTTTGTTTGTGACTTAAATTTTCTTAACATTTCAAGAAAGATGCTGTGTTATGTAAGATTCATTTTCATTAAAAAGATGCCAGTCAAAAATTATTGGTAACTTTATTATTTGATAATGTATTCAAATAGTTATTGAATTTAAACGTTTTAGTAAAATAGCATTCATAAAATCAGGTAGATCTTTGAGATCTTGTATTTTTATTAAAAAAATGAAGATTATTTCAGGATGAAGAAATTAAAAGATAAATAGATCCAATCAAGAAGCCTATAAGTCATGGAACTGTAAGAAGGGTTCAAAGTTATATATACTTGAATACAAGACTCCGACGAAGGTTGACAGATAAAACATTTAATATGGCACAGCACATGGATAAGACGAGATGCATAATACATAGGTAAAACAAAGTTACATGTAGAAAGATAAAGACACATTCATGAATGGTACAAGCTATACAAAAAGTACAGACATGAGACTAAGAATAGTCCATGCTGTATAATTCACTTACAGTAATGTAAGGGGGTGGCAAAGCCCCAACGAGAAGAGGTAGACCAAAATCTACCCCATGTGTCTCGTGGTTACTGGAACAGGAAAAGAGACAGAAGGGTTTGAACCCGCTAGGGGCTATGTATTTACATAGCCCCTAGCGGGCACCAGCAAACTAAACCGGGCAGACAACTCTCCCAGGCAAATATGAAACTAACGCTACAGAACTATATCTGATACTTTTTCGTATTTTTTAATATATATTATTTGGATTAATTGTACTATTGTCCTCATCTTCATTGTTATATATACCTGTCGGCTGACGTGCCCTCCGGCCTTCCTTAGGAGTTTCTTGTTGGACTAAGGAACCTTCTCTTCAAACTTGGGAACCTTCATGGAACTTTGAACCTAACCCTTTCTTTAACATAAGGTTGCAAGTATGAGGCATCCAGTGAGGATCAGACTATTCAGTAGTAATGGATCTGTGAGACTAGTTTCCTAAACATTACAACTCATTCGGATGCCCAAGATATTTACCCAACCCTTCACCACAGGTTATATGTGACAGAAGGTTGCAAGTATGGAGCATCCAGTGAGGTCAAACTCGCTATTCAATAGTAATGAATATGTTTGTTTGGGTTTTACGGCATGTCAACCCCTTGGGTTATTTTATGCCGAATACTTATATTGGTAATTTGGTATTCAAAAATGTTTAATGCCGACAAGGTTTCGAAATAATTTCATTTTTAATGGATAATACAATTTTGTTTATAAACTCATGTTTTCTATTTAACCCATAGATGGGACCCTAACAGGTATTACCACTCTGGGTCAGAGTGGACCAGGGAGCAATGGTGATGAATGGGTGCTCCACATTCCCCAAACCTCCAAAGCTGGAACCTCACCATCAGATAGACCCTCAGTCACTGACTTCTAGCACCCATATGATAAAAAGGGGTTGGGGCTTGCCATAAGGGCAATAGGGCTGGGAAAATCATAATGAATATGTGAGACTAGCTTGTTAACCATTACACCAAAATGGGATGTCCTTTGATTTTGATTTAATAAAAAGTATATAATTGATTGAATGTGGCTTTATAAATTAGTAAATATTTATTTATAAATTATTCTCAGATATGAAATGTCCTTTATTTTGAAGAACATATCTTATTTTTCTTTTCTTTTTTTTCCTTAGTTAAAAAAAATAAAGTTATTCCTGAAACTTATTTTGAAAACTTGGTATCAGTACAAATAAAAGTTTCATCTAACATATTTATGCCTCATAAATAAGAAAATTAGTTGTTTTTTTTTTCACAGATAAGATTTTATCATGAACAGTATGATTCAGCTTTGTTTCTTAATATCTATCCTAAAATACTGCTTCTACCTGTTTTAGTCGATCAATGTTCTTTTTATGAATAGCCTTCAAACCCTCATGTATAATTTCTTATTTGATAGTGCTTATTAACTTTACAAAGAAGAAAAAAAGCAACTAAAAATAGCTGTACTAAAATTAGTCCAAAGCTTTTTTTTTTATAGTGTTTTATATGTTACATAATTATTAGATACCTAATGATTATGGCAATAGTGTAGAAATCATAATGGTGATTAGTGCAGCTGATGGCCTTGAGAGTGAGTGACAGTGCTTGACCTCACTCTCGCCTTCCGGGGATAAATTGTGAGAACCGGAAGGCGTAGAAAACCCTGTTCTGGTTTAAGGATAGAAGTAACTCAGTCAGTTAGAAGTTAGAAGCCGAGCTAGTAACATGTAAGTCTCATCTGCGCAGATTGTCTGGGTTGGGGATTTGGAAATAAAGTAACATCAACGTAAATCAAAGTCTTGTGTTTATTACCTAAAAACTACCAATGACACAGGGCTTATGATAACGAGGAATCCTCATAGAAGACCAGACCGGAATCCCCAAGAAAGTCAACACCAGACGCTAGACCAGACCAAGATGATAGACGATCAGAATAGCAAAGCCGGCCAGAAGAATAGATGACCAAGATATAGAAGAAGTAAAGAAGTAAAGAAAGGTATATAACATTATATAGACTAGCAAATATATGCACCCTCCGGGTGCAAGTATTTAAGTTTAATGTAATAAAATATTATATTAAATTAGAAAGGCTAATGAAACTAAATACCGATAAAAACATTTGAAACAGAGGGAGTATAATAAAAAACAGAACAACTGAAACTTACTCTTCTATCACTCTTGTCTTTCATTGTTATTTTTTCTAATTTAAGTATTTAGTTAAAATAGGAAGTAAAGAATAAAATGACTTATTTTTTCTTGTTAATAGATTTCATTTAAGATTCATTGAAGAGATTTTTGATTATATTCATTAAAATAAAACCAAACAGTTAGAAATCAATAATACTAAGCACATATTTAATAAAATCACATTTTTAATATCAATATGCAAATTAGCCTTCCCGTTCACACTGTAAACCACTATTTTGTTTTATATATAAATATAATTGCATGTTGTCAGTATGTAGACATGGTTAACAGTATTAATAATGTAAAACAATTTTATTAATAATTGAGGTTTAAATAAAAATACAATCCTGGAAAATTTGATGTCAATAACTAAGGGAATAGTGATATGAGTAGTAATATAGTTTCGGTTACAGACAGAAAAGCACACAATCTCCATTATAATAAGATTTGGTACTGTGAGAATCTCAGTATATAACATTATATACAGTTTTATATACACTGATGGAAGATAAAATTGCAACACTCTTACAATGTACAATGTGGTTTTTTCAGGGTACAGTATATTCATATATATTCATAGTGTCTGAGTATTGTTAGTATACTACTTATTTTGAAACCTATGCAAGTATTGATCTATATATGTGATACTTTACTGTAATATTACCTGTACATTTAATCTTTTGTAAATTGAAATGCATATTCAAGGTGTTGCATTTTTTTATCTTTGAGTATAATTTTTCAGTTTTAGTTATGTCAGTTCAATATAGATATTATTGTGTCGGTGATGTAGATAAGTTTGTTTTAATTTTATGGATAACTAAATTACTCATGAGCCTATTGGATTTCTTTTGTAACAGGGGTACATAATGATATCGATGTTTCTATTTAGAAAGATGAGAAGGATTCTAATTAACATTTCTTAGTTATCTCTGTTATATTGACTAACAAAAGAAATATGCACCCTCTGGGCACAAGTACTTAAGTTTTAATATAATTGAATATTATATTGAATTAGAAAGACTAATGAAATTAAATAAGAACACAAAAATGATTACACTTATTTTTACTTTATTCTAATTGATTTCAATATAAAATTATACATAGGATTGCTTTTCATGTTTAAGATTAAAACAATAATATTAGAAATCAATAATACCTAGTAATTATTTATTAAACACGGTTTTGTTAAAACCAGTATGCAAATTATTCGCACCATATTTTATATAAACATTTATTTCCTTATGATATATAACATACATTTCAGGATTTTAGACACATTAACAATATGAGCTGTTTTCTGGCAAATCTATCTCAGCTAGACGTAAATAGAGATATTGTTAATAGATAAGATGCTAATTAAGATTAAATAATGATTATTTAATAACCATTGAGAATATAACATAAATAACTAAGGGAATTGTGACACTGGTGGTGACATAGTTTTGATTAGACAGACAATCTCCAATATAATAAGATAATCTGAATGATTAAAAAATGACTTTCAGCATGAATACACTACCCACAAAATTATTCAGCTGCAAATTGGACTACAAATTCCTTTATTATCTTTTATTGCTCTAATAAAATCTTGCAATGATGAGTGATTTTTGGTTTGGTTTCTTTGTATAATGTCATATCAACCTTCCTGGGTTATTTAATGCCAAAGGCACCTTTGTAAAGGTACTATTCAACCCATAGCTGGGGGAATAATTGAGTTCATATGTGTCATTTTTGCTGGGTTAAGGTTATATATATATATATATATATAAGCACTTAGTGTAACAGTTATTGATGTTTGGAAATGGAATTGGTGACCTGAGTTCAAATCCTGGATGAAGCTGTTAGTGTTTCACTTTGTGCTAATGCTATTGGGAAAGGCATGAATCCTTCAATTCTCCCCTCCCAGCTATATGTAAATAGTAGGGCAACCAATGTAGGAGAAGGAAAACTGAAATCAAACCAGTAGTTTTTAAAGTAGGTGGAGTAGCCTATTGTCGGTATCAGCTGGACAGCAAAGGAATCTCTCCCCTTTTCATTGGCACTAGACCAGGGAGATTGTTATTGCATCTGAGTTGGCACACTACACCTACCATAAGCTCCCGACTTTACTGCACAGATCGAAGCCATGCTGCTCATGCACTGAGTTTGTGAGGGCCAGTATTGAAACTGGAAATTTGTGGTTCCTAGGTGCTCTACTGACTGAGAAACTTAAACTTGTATTGCATCCTGCCTGTGGCAGAGGGGTTGGGTAAATACATATATACAAACATAAGAATTTTAGTATTAAAATTCTCATTATTTTTCCCCAGCCAAAAATAGCACATCATAGTAAGTTTTTTTTTTATAGATAAGTATTGAATTTGACTATTAGGTTTATTTTTTTATTTTTTCCCCCCTCCTTTAAGAACCTAATGTACATTAAAAATAGAAAATATATTTTTCTTAATAACCAAAATATAAAAGAAAGGTAAATTATCCCTTACTAATTTTATAAGAGATGCAGATTATTATTTCTTCTTGTTTACATAAAGAGAAAATTTGAGAAAAACATCTGGCATTATTAGTTTGTAGTAATGAGTTTACTTTGAGATTGTTTTCATTGAATAATGGAAAAATAACAGAAAAGTGTTTTTTAAATGATCAAATGTCAAAAGAAATCATTAAGTTGTTTTATTTTAGATACTGACACCTGCCCTTTTTTATAATCAACAGGTGACATTCATACTAATACACATTGAATACAAAACATATTTTCTCACTAATCCTTCAATTTCTTTAACATTTTGAACACTTAACGCCTTAGCCCATCAGATACCAATTCCTGAACTTAAAAAATTCACACAAAAACAAAATTGTGCACAAAACCTGTTCAATCCTGGGGGTGTCAAAGTTTAGGTAACAGACATATGCTGAAAAGAGGAGGGGGTCTCTTAAGGAAAAATTGTGATATTGTTTAAAGTACCTGCTACCTATTACATTTCTATTCACATAAGATTTATTATCTAGATGTAGATATAATATAAATAATTTATTTTTATATCTAGATAATGAGCTCAGTTGGCTAGGAATCACAAGGTTAATGGTTCGATACCGGCCCTTGCCAACTCAGTGTATGAGTAGCACAGGATTTGTGCGGTAAAGTGAGGAGCTGATGGTAGGTGTGGCGCTCCACCTCAGATGCTAAAATAATCTCCTTGGTCTAGCACTAGTGAAAAGGGGATAGACTCCCTCGCTGTCTGGCTGATACCGACATTAGGCCGCCTTATGATTTTACTTACTTTTATAATAAATTATTTCAATTTTTTTAAATGCATGTCATCGTGTCATTTAACTTAAGTAATCAAGTCAATTTAGAATTTAATAAAGACATTCAGCTGCGGCATATAGAAATCTAATAGATTGTAATGGAGTTATCAGAATTATAATTAATTAGAATAATTTTATTTATTTTGTTATTGTCTAAAAGAATTACAATGGTTACATTACAAAAGTACTACTAGTACCAGGTACTTGCTTGGTCACTTCATTTTAGGAATTAATGCCCTGCCCTTAAAGGTACCTGGTACTTTTTACAATATCACAATTTTTCCATTAAGGCTCCCCCTCCCCCTTTTTGGCATACATGTCTGGTACCTAAACTTTGACTCCCCCCTGACCTTACTCCAGAAAACAGATATCTTCCTTTAAAGCTATTCCATTAATTAATCAAAAGAAAGGCTTTAAATAGTTACTATACTAAGCCTTTTATCATAAGTATATGACATTATCCCTAGAGCAGGGGTTCCCAACCTTTTTTGCTATGCTTCACCTAATGACCTCTAAGATCCTGATATATTCCCCCATGTGGTACAAGTGGGGGCAACTTGTTACAAACAGGACCATCTTGAAGAGAACTGGACTCCCTGGCATGCATGAAATACTTGTCCAACGCAACCTGAGATGAGCTGGCCACTTAAACAGACTTGGGGATGACAGACTACCAAAGCAGATTCTGTACTCTCAACTGAGAGAGGGATCACTTGGAATCGGTAGACCAAAGCTCGGGTACAAAGAAAACATCAAGAGAAACCTGAAGAAACCTTAACATCTCCATAGGCAGTTGGCAAGATGCAACCAGAGACCGAATAAATTGGAGGAAAATGATTTGCATGGTGTCATCATTGGATACGATGGACAGCAAGTAAAAATAATTCTTATAATTTAAAAAGTGAACTCCATTTGAGCTGAAGAAGCTTAAAACTCCAATACATTGGTTTAAACAAACTTCAAAAGAAAAAGCCATCTATGAAAAGTAAAAATGAAATAAAAGAATGACAGAAAATGATAGAGAAAATTTGTATATAAATATTTTTCCGTGCCCCCCCCCCCAAAAAAAAAAATCAAATTACCCCCTTGTGGAGTTTATGCCCTATGTTGGGAACCACTATCCTATAGAGTGGGCTTACAGTGTATAGTAAAATAGTACTTAACCCCCAAATATTGGGCTAATGAGTTCAAAGGTTTGTTAGCATTTTTCTTTCTTGATCAATAAAAACAATATTTATCTTAAGCTTTTCTCTCTAAAATATTCAGAGGTCTACAGGTATTTGCCGCATACTCCACTTGTATGGGCTGGGCACAAGGCCTCGTTTTAACATGGGCCCACCCACAAGCCGAAGCTCATGGGTGGGAAAGAACAAAAATTGCGTCTATCCCTTTGGCATTCCACCTCAAGGGGGCGCCTCAGGCGCTGGGCAATAAACCCAGCCCTGCCCCTTAAAGTCAAGGGGGCAGGTATTGCCTGGGGGGATAGGCTCCTGGGATTGACGCTATTAACTTGTAAAGATCCAGGGCCGAAGCCACTGGACCCCCACCCCGTTGGGCGGGTTTACTCAGAGGTCTACATCTCAATTGGAAATTATTTAATAATATAATACATTGGAAGGATATGGCATGGAAATTAGTCTAGGTGAAGGAAAACTCTGAATTCAAACCTGTTAAACTCTCCTTATGTCACATCCTGTTCATGTGAAGGGGTTGGGTAAATACATACATTGGGAGGATATTAATCTCATAAATGATTTATAATAAATCATTTATGCATTGAAAGAATAAACTTTCTTATTTCTATTAGTTAAGTCCATTAAAAAGAATAATTGAAACTTCTATCACCCTTAAAAAAAATAACTATATCTACGATATGAGTGGAGGTGCCTGGTATAATTGTTACTATCATAAGAAATGGACACAGTGAGATGAGTTCAAATCCTGGATAAGGCTGTTTGCATTTCACATAGCGCTAATACCCTTGGGAAAGGTATAAATTCAACTATTCTCTCTTCAGCTATGAGTAAATAGTAAGGCAGATTGTGTTCTTTAACCTTGGTCAGGCAACCAGTCAAAGTGAAGGAAAACTTTAAATTCAAACCTGTTAAACTCTGCTTAAGAAATTGACCTTGTGTCACATCCTACTCTTGTGGAGGAGTTGGTAAATATATGTATATATCCAGTGATGTTGATAGCTTTTTAATTTAGTGCGTCCTGGGATGCATGTATTTGATTTGAATCAGTCCTTGGGAAATTTGATGGGTCCCAACTAAAGTTCCTTAATAAATTGTCGAGTTTTTAGCTATGAACAACTAAAGCCATGTAACTCCTACCTTGTACTCTATAGTGTGTAATTCATTTCCAAGAAAATATTGAAATGTATTTACAGTTAGCTGGAAAGGGTGGGGGAAGAAAAAAATATCACTGGGATGCATGGATACAATTTTTCTGCGTCCTTTTAGATTTTTCTGCGTCAGTGACGCAGGACGCGTACTTATCAGCATCTCTGTATATCTATGATGAAATTTTAAGTATAAATATAACTGCAAGGACAAAAGTATCACAAAAAACTAATAAATAAACTTGAGGTTAATATTCATTCCAGCCAGCGCCATGCTCTGATTCAGTTCTTGCTACTGAGTACTTAGTCACATGCCTATCATTTACTAATGATAGTCAATTTTGTTTATGATTTGTGAAACTACTTTTCTGGCATATTTGGAAAGTATTTTCATTACTGAAGTGAATCAGGGGATGTATTTGTTGCTGTTTAGTTCGACCTGCTCTTATGAATCAAACGTCAAAGGATTACTTCCTCATTAAAAATATATTTCTTATATTTTTCCCATATAAAATTTCTTTAAAATGTTCAGAATTCTGTATTATATTAATTAGTTATTTTTAATATATTTAGCAAGAACATAATTTTTATCAATCATTTTGTAAATTATTTCAGTGTTATTTATTATTCATGAAAAAATTCATATCTTTAAATGTCTGAGTGTCATATAGTACCTAAATAATGAGAAAGGAATTGTCTGTTTTCCTATAAATCATTTCTGACAAAACCTTGTGAGAAAAAACGAGATTTCATGGGATTTGTTAATTCATCCTAGCAATTACTAATTACTCTGTTAACCTTGTATTTTTGCTTAATAAACCTTTTTCATTTTCCTTAATGCTCATTATGTTTCTTCCTATTATTTTTTTGTTAACTCTTATACTCAAGTTACAACATTGTGATAATAATTTTTTTTAAGAAAATATATTAGGGGAAATATTTTTTTATGAGGTCTACCCCCCCCCCTTATTTTATTTTATGAAATATGAAAAAATGAACCGACAAAAAACGATTTTTACTTTTTTTCTATAAAGATAAGAGTCTGAATAATTATATCAGAAGATTTTTATAAGTTTCAATGTCTGAGTTTTTTAGTAAAAGAACCATGAATACAGAATTCTGCTAAAAAAATATCAATAAAGAAACTGACCGTGTTGTAAAAAAATTGACTATTTTACTTAATTTTCAAGATAACGGAGAGTAATTTTTCTCTAATTGAATAATTTCATCTTTGAAATAACTGTTTTTTTTTTTTTGTAACAACTCTTTATGTTCAGTATTATCTGCATTATTCGGACTATTGTCCCCATCTTCATTGTTATTTGTACAATGTTTTGGCCAATATGCCCTCTGGCCTTCTTCAGGTATTTCTTGTCAGACTCAGGAACTTTCTCGGACTCGGGAACATTCTCTGAAGAAGGCCAGAGGGCATATCGGCCGAAACGTTGTACAAATAACAATGAAGATGGGGACAATAGTCCAAATAACACAGATAATACTAATCTTCAAGCCTCATCTCAAACATTCAGAGAAATTCTTTATGTTCATTATTTCTTTTTTGCGAGATTTAAAAAAAAAAGTTCAAAAATATGTTTATTCCTTTAATATGGCCTAAACTTATCACATGACCTATTTTGGTGGTACCTATTAAACATACTGACTTTCTTCAAGTAAGTCGTATTTGCTTATTTTGTCTGGTTTGTACTTCAATTTAAATAAATATAAATTGTTATAAAATTCAAATTATTTAAACTAATAGTTATTAACATTTTCTCTAAGCTACAGTTATTTAAGATATTAATGAATGTCAAAGATAATGTGTTAATAGCAGTATGTAATTGAAGAAACAATTTACAAATAGAGATACTAATTTTTTAAAAATGAATGTAATTTAATTAGGTTCTTGGACATATAATATTATTTGTATTGAAGTCAGTAAGTCTACTGTTGGTTTGAATAACAGCAGCTAACTAAGTACAACTTAAGCAGTGTCCAAGACAGTTGGTATATATAGAAATCAAGAATGACCCATTCATGAATTTGGGTGATTTGGGTGATTCCATTCCTTGAGTTCTGATTGGCTGCTTGACTGCTTGATTTGAATGACATTGTGGATATAATGACTCCACAATGTCATTCAAATCAAGCAGTCAAGCAGCCAATCAGAACTCAAGGAACGGAATGACATTGTGGAGTCTTATATATATCATGTCATTCTGCAGTAGACTTTGTGACTATTCGGGTTTGTATTGGGTTACAACCGTTTGTTGCCTTGTCTTCCCAGTTCGACGGTAATTGGAACTTTAATTATTCTTCAATTTGGAATTATTTGATAAAATTATACTTTATTTTAAGCATCTGTTCATGTATATCTGTAGTTTAAAAATGTGTTTTGAGTGAGTCCTAACGCATTACGAAATTGATAGGTATGTTGAGTAAAGAAGAGGAAAGTCGTTAATAGATAAGTGATATCATGAATTCATTGTTTGATATTGGAGAAGGAAGTCCTCATCTGAGTTTGATAATAAATTTCTTTTTGTACTTATACAGTTATATCATGTTTTAAGTTTTCAGTACACATATACAGCTGGATTTATTCACCACGAGTATTGAACCAATATTAAACTCTGAGGTAAAAAGTAAATGAATGAATGAAATGAAGATAGAAATTGGGAAGTATTTGAAAGAGATTACTTGCTTTTTTATGGAAGTATGCTTAGCGTAATGGTTATCATTGTAGGAAATAGAATTGGTGACGTGAGTTTAAATCCTGGACAAGGCTATTTTCCTTTCCCTTTGCACTAATGTTCTTAGGAAAGGCATGAATGAGTCTCTTCCCTACCAAGCTATGGGTAAATAGTAGGGCAGACAGGGCTCTCTAGCTTTAATAAGGAAACTCTGAATTCAAACTAGGTTTACTTTGCTTGAAAAATTGACCTTGTGTCACATCCTGCCTGTGGAGATGGGTTGGGTACCATACATATTTGCTTTTTTATCTTTGGTCAAGAAATAACATCAGTGAAATGTGCTAAATGGTAAACAAAGAAATAACAAAGGAAAACACCTGAGAAATATATATATATATATATATATATATATATATATATATATATATATTGAAGGATTGTAAATGAGAAGAGTGTTGCTTAGAAAAGTGCTCAATGCAATAATAGCAGAGCGGATTTAAAAAATTGAATATAAGATTAAGGGGCTATATTACTGTTACTCAAGTTTCATGTATTATACTATCCTCGGACAGGAGAATATATATATATATATATACACTAGCATGAGGCAGTAACTAAGATGTGGACTACTAAGAAATATGTTTCTAGTAATACAGTCACTACTGTCATTTGTTTTTATAAAAACAAAAATCTATAGGCTGTGGAAGCTGACATAGAGAACCAATAAACCACAAAAAAGGGGGTTTGTTCTAATATGCATTGTGTTTGGAGCTAAGGACAGATAGGAAAAAGGAAGAGGCAGAACATTTGGTAATCTGAACATTAGCTACATAAATGAGAGTAACCTTCCCTTGTTTATTTCACTTTGAGAAAGCCATATGTTTTGGTCGGCCATTTTCATTTCACCGTAAATCTACAGTGAAAATACAAATTTGTTTGAATCAATACAACTGTATGTTTTAACACGAAAATATCATAAAATGTGTTCTTGATAACAATTAAGTTCATTTCAAATAATGCGCAAGTACAATTAAGAATACATTTTTAACACGAAAGTGTTAAAACATTCAGTTGTATTGATTTGAACAAATTCATATTTTCACTGTAGAATTACGGTGAAATGAAAATGGCCAACCAAAACATATGACTTCATCAAATTGAAATAAACAAGGGGAGGTTATTATCATTTATGTAGCTAATGTTCAGATTACTGGAAATTCTGCCCAAGGAAAAATGTCCTTTTCTACTAAGCCTTTATATTTGTAACCACATATATCTGTTTACTGTCTTGTGACTACTACCTGTATATGACATCACTAAATCATGGTGATTCTAGATATATTTACAGCTAAAAGCAGATAACCTTGCTACTATCTTGTTTATTTATCTTATGTGACTGTTATACCAGATTCAAATAAGAGAATTTGGTTTCAAGTATAACTTGAGAAAATTTCAGTTATGAAGGAAGGCAAGAAGAGTTATGTCATTACATTCAGGTTTGTAAATGTAGTTTGATGAAATGGTGAAGTGTGCCAAGGTCATCTGATGGCAGCTGACACTGTATAGATAAGGCTATTCATATTTGAAGTTTCAAGATTAAGAATCTGACATTTTAAATATGGACATCCTCAGACTTTGTCATTTCAGTCGTGTGACAAAAAGGGCTTATATATATATATAAGTCATCTACAGACACTGTGTTTCGGCGTTTCACGCCTCTTCAGTGTGGCTAGGCACAATAACTATCTCTGACCAGGAGTGAAATCCAACTGACTTTTCACCTGCCTGATTTATTAACCTCTTGGCTATTTGACAGCTGACGTAAAGGGGTGGTGTTTAAACTATTAAATACGTACATTTTTTATATATTTTATGATCACCAGAGAGATCCAGTCTGTAAACAGATGATCATTGCTTTATATATGCTGGCAGTGAAAGTTAATTTAAGTCGCTCCTAGAGAGCTCTACCGAGTTTTGGGAGCATATAATTATATATATATATATATATATATATGTCTGAATTTTTGAGATAATTTTTTGAATTTTTGATAATTTGTATTATTTAGATTTTTCGGTCTGTTGTCCCCAACTTTATTGTTATATACACTATATTAACTGTATAGCTATGTTAAGTATTCTGTTATTATTGCCTGTGGTCAGAATAGAACCTGCAACCCCCAGGTAATTGTCACTTAAAACTGTATTAACTCAACCTTTATATCCATTGTGTCATGTATCCAACAAATGTCCAGTTGGACGCATGGCACAATGGATATAAGGGTTGAGCTAATACAGTTTTAAGTGACAATTATCTAGAGGTTGCAGGTTCTATTCTGACCACAGGCAATAATAACAGAATACTTAACATAGCTATACAGTCATGGTTAACGGAATAAGGAGAGTCCACCCCATTGGATTGAATAAAGGGTTCGGTTCAGAGTTCCTTGAAAGCTCCTGATTACAACAAGAAGGTTCCCGAATTTAATGAGAAACACCTGAAGAAGGCTTGAGGGCACATCGGTCGAAACCTTGTGTATATAATCATTAAAGATGAGGACAACAGTACAAAAAATCTAAATAATATGATATATATATATATAGTAAGTCATCCACAGACACTGTGTTTCAGTGTTTCACGCCTCTTCAGTGTGGCTTGCCACAATAACTACCTCTGACTAGGAGCGAAATCCGACTGATTTTTGTCTGCCGGATTTCTTAACCTATAGGACATTTGACAGTGCCGTAAAGGGGTGCTGTTTAAACTATTAAATCCATACATTTGTTTATATAAAAAAGGAGAGGAAAAGGAAATAAGAAGAGAAATTATAACCACACAGATAAAAACATAAGCACGTCATTTCTGAAAATAAACTCTGATGATGAAGCTCTTGCTTCGAAATCGATAAGACATAAAAAAACATCTTTTTGTCTTTATTTTTTATACGCATTGTATTGCCTTCGAATTTTAATATTTTATTTGTTTATATATTTTACAATCACCAGAGAGATACAGTATGTAGACAGACGATCATTGCTTTATATATGCTGGCAGTGAAAGTTAATTTAAGTCACCCCTAGAGAGCTCTACCGAGTTTTGGGAGCATATATATATATAGAGAGAGAGAGGCAGAGGCAGGAAATAGATTCTGGGAGGGCAGAGAGATACAGTCTGTCAGCTTTAAAGTAGTGGAGAAGGCCTCAGTCAGAAGAGATCAAATGGTCAAAGACAAACTATAGGTTTCGGAGAGGTACTGAAGTAACAAACACCCAAATTTACTTGCCAAAAATTTGCCATTCACACATTGCATCTCCTTGAAACACAAAATGTTTTTATACCATCATTACGTATGAAATGTAAGTCTCAAATTTCTCTTCTCCCACGCAACAGAACGAAGAAGAACAATTTACAGGTTCATCTAGCTTCAAATGGCTAAAACCTGATTCTCAATTTACAACTACAAAAGTTGCTTTAAGTTTAATTTCTTCACCCAGAAACTTAACATGGATTTGGGATTTTATCTTGTGTTAGTTATTTTAATCATACAGGATATTTAAGTGATTTGGCGTAATTTAGGATGATACTTTTTTGGCAACAGAATAAAAATTCTACTCAATAGATTGCAATGGTTTTTAATAAGTCAGATTAAAATATGCTATATCAAGCGGGATAGAATCCCAGGGTCACTTTAACCATCAACTTAGTTAGATTATTAAATATGTCCTTATTTAGCCCAGCATGACTAAAATAGTGTAAAATTAGACTTGAAGAGAATATTTAGTATGTTATGATTATTTTCTTTAAAATTTTTATTAGATTCTTTTTTAGAATTTTATATACATATATATATATATTTACCAACCCCTCTGCATGAGTAGGATGTGACACAAGGTCAATTTCTTAAGTGGGGTTTAACAGGTTTGAATTCAAAGTTTTTTTTCTCTTAAACTTGTTGCCTAACCAAAGTTAAGGAGCTCTGTCAGCCCTACTTTTTACCCATAGCTGGAGGGGAATAGTTTCATACCTTTCCCAAGGGTATTAGCACTATTTGAAATGCAAACAGCCTTTTCCAGGATTTGAACTCATCTCACCATGTCCATTTACTATGATGGTAACCATTACACCATGCATTTCCAACATACCTGATATAGACACACAAAACTTGCAGACCAACTTGATTGGCATGTCAACCCTTGTTAGGTAAGTTGATACTCAAGTCAGTCTTTTTTCAAGCAATGACATGATTTCAAATAACTATTCCAATTTAGTAATCATCATTTCTACACAATTATAGCTTTAAGTAACTATTCTTAAGATATAATTTGTACACAATTATATGGTTTCAAATATTCCTATTTAAAACTAATAAGTTGAAAGCAATTGTATGGTTTCAAGTAACTATTCCTACCTATTTAATAATACGTATTTGCTAACAAATATATATCTTCAATTAACTATTCCTATCAAATTACAATACCAATGTTTTCCGATCAACATATTGGTAAATTTTAATTATGTTA
Organism: Doryteuthis pealeii; assembly: GCA_023376005.1. Lineage (NCBI taxonomy): Eukaryota > Metazoa > Mollusca > Cephalopoda > Myopsida > Loliginidae > Doryteuthis > Doryteuthis pealeii. The sequence continues at coordinate 87,584,091 of CM042158.1, read as the reverse complement.
AACATCTCATACTTAGTAACTATATCAATGTTTCAAGAGTAAATCTAGTTGAAAATCAATTATCTGAGATCTGTTTGACCATATATGAGACCCTAACATGTACTACCATTCTGGGTCAAAGTGGAGATTGAAGTAATGACAAAAAATGGGTAATTCCACATTCCTCAGAAAATCAAAACTGGACCCTCACCACTAGATGCACCCAGGACACTTGCAGACCAGAAGCAACTGGAATAATTTAATTTTATGAATACACTTAATGAACTTGTTTGGTTAAATTTTGTTTTGTACATAGTAAATATAATTTTAATTGATAGTTATTTTTAACTGGTTAATTACAAATATAGACAAGAAATATTTCTTGTCTATATTTGTAATTAACCAGTTAAAAATAACTATCAATTAAAATTATATTTTCTATTTAGAAAGAAAAGATCCTGTTAACTTTTTGAACCCTTAACCCATTATTCTTTGAATATCCTCTACCTAAGTTTACAAACTACACAAAAAAGAACTGCACCTCTGCAGAGGGGTAAGACTCCCTGTTGGCCGTGGGTGGTGACCCGTGATGCTTAAGGATAGAGCCCAGGTGGATGAGCTGTTCATGACTTGCAATACTCCACTTTGGCCCTATCTTGGGCTAGACGGTCGGTCGGAGAGGTCCCCTCTTATCAATCGGCTGGTCACGTCAAGCCCTAGCACCTATATGATTTTCTCAACCCTATTGCAAGCCCCAAGCCCTTTTTATCATATGGCTGCTAGAAGGCAGTGGCTGAGGGTCTACATGTCCTGGGAATGACGTCAAACTCTATCTGATGGTGAGGTTCCAGTTTTGGAGGTTTGGGGAATGTGGAGCACCCCTTCATCACCATTGCTCCCTGGTCCACTCTGACCCGGAGTGGTAGTATCTGTTAGGGTCCCATCTATGGGTTAAATAGAAAAATGTATTTATAAAAAAATTGTATTATCCATTAAGAATTGATTTATTTCAAAACTTTATCGGCATTAAATGACCCACTGAGGTTGATATGCCGTAAAACAAAACAAAACAAACCAAACCAAACAAAAAGAAGAAAAAAAGAAAAAGCATAAATCAACTTTAAAATTTGTTCTAGACTGCCAATGTGTTTAAAACCATTCCGTTAAAAGTTAACCGAAAAGCTATGAATGGTCATTATATTAAGCCTTTTAGTATTTGATATAATCTCCCCAAGTCTGACATATCTGAACTTATGATGTGTAGTAAAAGAGCGCTCAACCTGAAATATCAAAATATTCGGTTTACACATTCAAAGGGTTAATGATATCTCATCAACAGATTTTTACTAGAGCAAGGTCTACTTACACATAATGAGAGATAGGGATAATGGCAGTTCTTAGATTAATATGTGAATATTTTATCTTTGTGACTTTATTCTATTTTACTTCAAAGAATCCCTTTCTCTATTTTCCCTTTCCTTAATAGTGTGTGTTTGTGTTCAGAACTGTAAACACGCTTGCTTGTCTAAAGAGATATAAAAACAGACAAACACACACACAGTTAAAATTGTCTAATCATTACAAGTCCAATTCTAACTGTGTCAATTAGTGCTCCGCTGATGGTATCTTATGTACTTATGAACATATTTTGTGCCAGGGACATTGGAGTTGGGGGGTGGGGTTTTTAGAGGAACACATGCATGGTAGTATTGGAAGTGAAAACTTCAAAGAAATGTCCTCTCTGGTATTTTAGTCAGTGAAACTAGGAATCTGAAGTCTGAGGCTGCCTCTTCTCATGGTTTGCTTCTTATTAATGTATTTTCTCACTTGGCTGAGGGGATATATATTTTTTCTGATCACCCCCCCCCCTTTTTTATTCTATACATATGTACAAATACAAACTCATGAAACTGGAGTAAAAAACAGAAACACATAAATGTCTCACAAAAAAGACAGCTCTTTGTAGTTATTTACTAAGCTTAGTTTAATTTGGCAGAAAGCCAGCAGTATGGAGTGCCCAATAAGAATTGAACTCACTAACAATCGTTTACTAGCCCAGCTTATTAAACATTAGACTATTCAAGGTGCCTAATTAGCTCTTTGTATCAGATAATTCTATTTAAAGTAATTCAAAATCTTTTTGTTTGATTGATTGATTTTAATGGCATGTCAACCTGTCTAGGGTTATTTTATGCCAAGAGGTTAGAGAATCGCATTCATTATATGTTCATATTTACCTTTTGTATAGTTATTTCTTGAGAATTTTTTTGCACATTGTTCTATTGAATACAATTCATTTTTAGATAGATCTATTTGACCCATAGATAGGACCCTAACAGGTACTACCACTGAGTCAGAATGGACCTGGGAGTAATGGCAGTGAAAAATGTATTTCACACTCCTCAGATCTCCAAAACTGTAGCCTCACCGTCAGATGCAGTTTACTGTTCTACCCAAGACACCCCCCCCACACACTTTTGCAGGATGTTGGGTCTTATCACTCAGCAGAGGATACAGATTGTTCTAAGCCTCACTAACAGGACTACAAAATATTTTTGAGGTATCTGTATAATTGATGAATTTTTACAATTAATGTGCTTTATTTTGACAGTTAAGAAAATGCCAGAGTCTTCAGAATCATTTTTTTAAAGTTAGAAAAATTAATTTTACATTTAAGGTGTTAGCACCTGCATTGCTTTATCATTTAAGAAAACATGGGGACTATGATGGTGTGATAAACATAGAAATAGATATTTATTGCAATCCTAGATGACCTCTGAACTAGTTGAGTTCATCTAACTACAGTCCATAATGATATTAATGTTTCTATTTAGGAAGGAATGAAGAATTCTAATTAGTATTTTTTTTTACTTTGTTATATTTAAAATTTAGATGATTAAAGATAACATTCAGTGAGAACACTTATCTTACAAAATTATCATTCAGTTGCAAATTGGGCTGGAAACTTCTTTATTCTCTAAATTAGACAATTTTAATCATAGTCGTTGCGGTGGCTTAAAGTCAGTATGAGCCAAACAGCGAGGTAGTCTATCCCCTTTTCACTAGTGCTAGACCAAGGAGATGGTTTTCGGCATCTGAGGTAGTGCGCCACACCTACCATCAGCTTCTTTACTGCACAGATTCCTGTGCTACTCATATGCTGAGTTGGTGAGGGCCTGTATTGAACCCAGAACCTTGTGGTTCCTAGTCTGATGCTCTACCGACTGAGCTAAACCGGCCCCTTTTAATCATATTGCTCTAATAATGTACTGTTTTTGCTGGATTACAGTTATTTACATATACAAACAGAATGAAACTTTTAGTTATACCAATTGTATTATGATTTTAAAAAATAAATAATATTCTGCCTTCTCACTTGTGTGAAGAAATCGGGCAGTAGTTCAACTGAACGGCAGCAAAAGAACATAAAACAATGAAATAAAAATAGAAAAAAAAGACTTGAGACAGTAGGATAGTAAAGGTTAGGTATTATTAACAAATACATACATTTAAGAAGAAAGAATAGGAAAAGGTAGAAAAAAAGTTCAGTTTCTTCGCCAGCCTCAGGATAAAAAAAGATTGTGAATGTCTCTTTCAATAGTCATATTAGATGCGTTTGGTTCTAGTGACAAACTGGATGGAACTGAAGAACTTTAGTATGTAGAAATAAGAAAAACAAAGTATTCCAATAGATGGAATATTATTTATATATTGTGAAGTCAACGTTAGAACATTTTGGTTTATTATAAAACATGCATCAGGACATTAGGATGAGTATTGTGTTTCTCTGAATTTTTGAGATGAGACTTGATACTTAGTATTATTTTGTATTATTTGGACTATTGTCCTCATCTTCATTTTTATTTGTACAACATTTTGGCCAATGCGCCCTCCGGCGTTCTTCAGGTATTTCTTGTCAGACTCAGGAACCTTCTTTTCGTAATTGGGAACCTTCTTGTCATAATCGGGAGCCATCACGGAACTTTGAACCTAATCCTTTATTCAGTCCACAGGGTTATTCTGTTCTCATTCTGCTAACCATAGCTGGGGTACAGGTGTTAAGCTGTGTTAATTATTATTCTGTCTTACTGCTGCCCCTGACCAGGATTGAACCTGCAGTCCAGAGATAACTGTCACAGTCTTAACCTAACTCCTTTATCCTCTAGGCTATGTGTCCAATCCGATTACGACAAGATTCCTGTGCTACTCATATGCTGTGTATTGAACCAGAACCCCTAGTCTGAAACTGAGCTATGCTCTAATAATGTAATTACAGTGCTGCTAACCATAGCTGGGTACCTGTGTTAATTATTATTCTGTCTTACTGCTGCCCCTGACCAGATTGAACCTGCAGTCCAGAGATAACTGTCACAGTCTTAACCTAACTCCTTTATCCTCTAGGCTATGTGTCCAATCCTGATTACGACAAGAAGAAGGCCGGAGTGCACATCGACGGAAACGTTGTACAGATAACAATGAAGATGAGGACAATAATCTGAATAATACAAATAATACTGAGTATAGTGTTGTCTAAACAATGTTGGAATTCTTAATAAACCGAAATGTTTTAATATTAACTTTACCATCTACAAATAATAGTTCATCTTTTAGAATATTTTCTTTTTTTTTTCTTTCTGCATACCATCAGATTTATTTCCATATTTTATCATTCAAAAATTGTATATATTTTTTCATACACACATCCCTTTCTTTGATCATTCTAAACACAAAAGTGAGTTTAAGTATAGATTGTTTCAATAGTTGAAGACTATTTTCTTTTTAATTGTATTAAAATATTTCCTTATGATTTCTTACTTTTGAAGTATTTTTACATAATTTTGAAATGTTTGCTTATCTATCTATCTATACATATATAAAGGACAGTTGGTGTGTATGTATATATGTATGTCCGAATGAAACTATGAAAATAAAACAATTAACGACAAAGTAAACATATATATATATATCTATATACATTAAACATCATCAATTCTTGATTTTTGTGCCAAAATTATGAGGATTTGATTTATATTCAAAGATATTTAAAAATTAAAATATACATAGAAATAGCATTGAAATTTACTTAAAAATGTGCAGCATTTGTAAATCTTAAAAGTGAACAAATAAATACACCAGGCCCCCCGCCCCTCTATCCAGGCAAGGCTGGATGCTCTAGTATAAATTAAGGGAATATGTATTTATAATTTTACACTGTATTTTATAGATTCATCAACTCCTTTATCTACGTGTAACCATTTTTCATTCATTACTATTTTGGTAAGCGTTGCTGTGTTTTGCTTAAGGTCTTTACGTGCAGAATAGATCAAGGAAAAGAAACACAAAAAACAAAACATAAAAAAAAGTAATGAAATTACTCACATCTGAATCCTCTTACCGTTATCATAATAATAATAAAAGGACAAATTTAAACTTTTGATGCTTTTAAAATGTTCCCATGTGGATACTTTTATATTCCAGGATTCTTCAAAATTGATTCTGGCATTTTTAAATGACACCACAATACACATATATTTGGCAGTACAGTTTTTGTAGTATAACTATATAAATTGTTAATAAACTTTATTTAATAAAAACATTTTTCTTTGTAAGAGAAAATGGTGTTAGTTACTGATAGATAGTGTGCCACAGAGAGATTGGTAGATTATAAGTTTTACATCACACTTGCCTCACTTTCCTAACATCTGGGGTAATTTTCACTGTGATATGATGAAAAAAAAAAGGGGGGCAAATAAAGCCAGTGCCCCAGGGATCATTAAAAATCTTATAATTTAAAAAATGCTGTTTTTATATTTCAGACCGGAAACCTTTCTCTGAAAATTATTACATTAATTATAGCAAAGCAAAATCCATCATTTGTTATCTGTATTCATCTTTCCTTATTTTTTTAATATATTTAACTATCTACATATGTCTTTTCTGTCTTGGTTTGCTTTCCTATATAAAAGTATTTACTTATATATTATGCATCTTGGGTGTAATGAAGACATTTCTGTTGATCTTTTTAGAGTTTTGCTACTCAAATGATACTGACTTCTATACGGCTTAATTTACTTAAAATAAAAAGACATTTATTAATTTTGTGTTTAATCAATTTCAATATTATATAATTTTGATCCCACACTTAAGCAGAGTTTAACAGGTTTGAATTCAGATTTTTCCTTCTCCTAGACTGGTTGCCTAACCAAGGTTAAAGAGAGTCTGTCATACTATTTACCAATAGCTTGAGGGAGAATAGTTTGATTCATACCTTTCCCAAGGTTATTAGTGCCATGTGAAATGCAAACAGCCTCGTCCAGGATTTGAACTCGTCCTGCTGTGTCCATGTGATGATATAGGGAACTTTGTATCTGGTTAATATTGGTTACATATGGAATTGGAGGAGAGTTAGTGGCTAATATGCTGGACTGTAGGATTGTAGTTAGTCAGTTCGAAATCCAGTTGTGCTACTATTTTTACTTTTGAACTAATACCCTTGGGAAATGTATGGACCTCCTCACACCCCTGGCTATAGGTCAAGTAGTACTACTGCTGTTTGTCTGCAAGGATGGCTTTGACATTAAATAACCCACAAAAATTGATATTCCATTAAACATGTAAGACTATATACTCTCAGATATTTATTGTCACATGCACATACATTTTGATAAATAAAGGGTCTTCCTAGAAACTTATTAGCTTTATCATCGTATTTATACTGGAACTGGTGGAAATTACTGACCCACCTCACTTTTGGCCACTGCATCTCTTCTCTAAGACAGAATGACCCTTTTGTTTTAGAGATTAAGATCCCTGGATTAAGTTGATTATTAGAATCAGAAAAAATCTATTTTGACTAACTTGTTATACATTATACAATTAATGCTTATAGTATGCATTTTAATTATTCAAATGATTATATAAAATGTTGCTTTTACTTTGTTGTATTTTATTTAATGCCAATGTGCTGTCATTTTTAACATTGTTTATTTCTAACAAAGAAAAAAAATTATCACCGTTAATTTTAAGGATAATGTAGCATTAAACTATTGTACATTTTTTTTTTTTACTTAATCTATGTTTCAACATATGCCCACTCTTCTTGTAGCTAAATTGAATATTGTAGCTACATGACATTTTATTTCTAACCACACACACACACACACACACACACACATATATATAAACCCTTTTTTTTTTATACATGCTAACTTTTTTAGAAATTTTAAGTATCATGGTAATGTAATTAGTGGGTTTTAATTAGAAAATTAATTTATGTATTTGTTTCAATTTTTAAGAATCTTATTTGTCTGAAATTAGCCTTCCTTTTTCCATAATTCTAATTATTTTTTATTGCCTGACCCTATAAAAGAGGGTTGTGCATAGTAATACAAGTTTGTTATTCTATCCCAACAGAAATTACTGTATATTAGTTGAAATTCCCCACATTTCCAGGGACAAAAGATCAGAGAAGTAACATTAACTGCAGCACAATAATCATGTGTACATAAACTGATTTGATTTTCCTTTGTAACCAATAAATATTTATATTAGGTCTGAAAATTAATGGTGTTATTGTATATAGATTTTTAAGACAAAAACTCAGTTTGATAGTTTTGTTTATAACTCTATATTAATTTGGCTGATGCAGCCTTTTGTCAGTCATGTAAAGCACCAATCTTTGCCTTATACATTCTCCTATGAAATTTCTTATGTATGGGGGTCATTCAATAAATAAGGGGAATTTTTAAAAAAAAAAAAAATTTTTTTTTTTTTTTTTTCCAGAATCTTTTTCCATAAATGTAAACTCGGCTTTGTTTGGAATTGGTTTATAGCAAAAATTATTTTAATCTCGTAAAAATATTTGTTTGGAGACTTTTCAAAATGGTAGCAAATCAAACAAATTGAACAGAGGTCTGTCATAAAATCTTTGGTAGCTGAAAAGTGTAAACCATGTGAAATTTTGGGGAATGATGTGTATGGAAAAGCATATTGTAGTAAAAAAAATATGGGATAAACTTTGGTTTGCCACTACAAGCCGGAGTTGAAAAGATAGTGTGTTTCCACTCCACAGACTATCTCTCTGGTAAGAAAAAGTTCCAGGTGCAGTTGTTAGTAAAATAAGTTTTCTGGGACATTATAGGACCCATCCCGATTGATTTACTTGAAAATGGTGCAATTAAAATAGTGCTTCCTATTGCCAACTCCTTAGGCAAGACTCACCTTATTTATTGAAGGACCATTTTATTATTTGGACCTTATCTATAAGAGAGCAATGTGCTTCTTTTACTTTCTAAATATATTCAGCTGCAGGTGTGTGTTTTTTGTTTTACTGATCATAGGTATCCACACCATGTTAAATACTATATTAATCTAGATTTTGTCAGTCATGTAAGCAACAAACTTTACCTTATGCATTCTCCAATAAAGTTTTTTTATATATTATTTGGATCTTATCTCTAAGAGAGCAATGTGCTTCTTTTATTTCTCTGAATGTTTGAGATGAGGCTTGATGATTAGTATTATCTGCGTTATTCGGACTATTGTCCCCATCTTCATTGTTATTTATACAACGTTCCCGAGTTCGAAAAGAAGGTTCCCGAGTCAGAGAAGAAATACCTGAAGAAGACCGGAGGGCATATGGCCGAAACGTTGTACAAATAACAATGAAGATGAGGACAATAGTCCGAATAACGCAGATAGTGCTTCTTTTACTTTTTAAATATGTTTAGTAATATTCAGACTTTGTGATATAAACTCAGATGTTTTTTCTGTGTTCTCTAAGTTGAAATTTTTAAGTATTAACTAGTTACTCCTTTATATTCTCTATCACAACTGCATAAGCTATTCCACTCGCGCAGTCTTGGGTCATATTTTTTTCTCACAAGGAGGTCCAGATTTTTTTGAGGAATTATATATACTAGTACAAAATAAAAAACGCCCCCCGGCATAAAAAAATAGATTTTTAAACATATTGCCTGAAGGGTGGGAGTAAAAAATTCAATGTCAGCAAGTTTGTACCCTAAGTAAGTAAAATCATCAAATTCATTAAAGGATTAAAAAAATTAAACAATTTGAAATGTAAACTTTAAATATGTATTAAAATAAAACAAACTATATATAGATATATAATACCAGTGATGTATTTATTAAAACTTGTTTTAAAAAACAATGAGGACTGTCTAATGTTGCATGTTCAAATTTTGAGTGTATTTATTCTATGTTATGACGATTTTGGGTAATGTGACGTAAGCAGTGACGTAATTTTTGTTACAGACAAAAACCCGGAAGCGAATTTCCATATATATATATATATATATATATATATATATATATATTATGGACTCTCCCGTCGATTTTCGTCACATGAGGGTTCATACACACAATGAACACCCACACAGTGATTTGTTTATAGTGGTGAAGGCTTGTGTTGGACCATCCACACTTTTTGGCACAGTCGATAGGAAAGAATTGGTGCATCAAGGGTTGCCACAAACCCAATCAACGACCGACCTCAAGAATTTTGAATTCAGAGTTATCCCTCTCCTAGACTGGTTACCTACCCAAGGCTGAAGGGCCCAATCTGCCCTACTATTTAACCCATAGCTGGAGCAAATTTTGAATTCAGAGTTATCCCTCTCCTAGACTGGTTACCTACCCAAAGGGTATATATATATATATATATATATATATATATATATAAGCAGAAGATCCCAACATTACCAAGCTCAAAAGATTGAACATTAACTGACAATGATAATAGACACACACAAGCCAAACTGATTTTCTTCATAGCCAATGAATATAATATTCATTGCTATGAAGTGCAGATTATATTCTATGAAAATGTTTTTAAAACAAAACTGGGTGTTAAAATTCTCTGAATTATTTTTTGTTTTTGATAAGAACAAAAGCTAATGGGAGACAAGTTTTCAGACTTTAAATTTGACTCAGGATTAGAAACTTCTTTTTCATTACTGTATCATAGATTGTAATAGTAAAAGTAAAGTTGATGGAGTGGCCTATTGTTGGTATCAGCCAGACAGCGAGGGTGTCTATCCTCCTTTTACTAGCACTAGATCAGGAAGATTGTTTTTGTGTCTGTCATGTAACTCTGCACCTACCACCAACTTCTCATTTTACCACAAAGATTAAAGCTGTGTAGAGAACCTTGTGACTCCTAGGTGGATGCTGTACTGAGCTAAACCAGGCATTTCATCAAATGGAAGCAATTCTAAATTGAACCTGAGTTAGCACTTGTCTGTAACAAAAACTGCGTCACTTACGTCACATTACCCAACACATAATCCAACGTCATAACATAGAATAAATATACTCAAGATGTGAGCATGCAACGTTAGACAATCCTCATTGTTTCAATAAATAGATGCTCGGCGTTATATATTTATATATAGATTGTTTTATTCTAATATAATATTTAAAGTTATCGGAACTGTTTCCATTTCAAATTGTCTTTCTTTCTTTGTTTCTTTTTTTTACTAAATTTTTAATAAATTTGACGATTTTACCTACTTATGGTACGCACTCTATGACATTGAATTTTCAGCTCCCATCCCCTCAGGCAATATCTTTCAAAAAAGTATTTTTACATCGCCCGGAGGGTATTTTTTATTTTGCTAGTTATTATAAAAGATGTATTAGTAAGAAAGAGTCATGAGGATATGCCATATTGACACAAACATGTGGGAGGTAGATGCAAAAAATAGAGCAGTCTGTCGCCTTAACGTTAAGCAAGGCACGGAGAAGAGTGAGGCGGAGAGGAGAGTAGCTTTTGACAGCAAAGAGAGCCAGAAAGAGGGCGAAAAGACACTAGCCCCAGAAAGTATTACAGTTTATGTGCATTCAGTGCACCAAAGACTGTCACTCAGAAATTGGCCTACAGTCATTTGCGCAGAGGCAGATAATTTTTTTTTTTTTTTTTTTTTTTTTGACACTATGTCATCGTCCTTAGTGGATGGAAAAGTGCCAACAGTAAGAGAGAGATTTTAAATTTTATTCAAAAAGCATTTTTTTCCTTTTGTTTCACTTCTGATTAATACTTTTAGTTGGTTCCATATGGTCAGCAAAGTTATGGCTTGGATCAGTAAATGAGAACAGCTTGATATTTTTTCTTTAAAAATAGCTTAAGTCTTAAACAAAAACTAATTTAGGGTTAAGTTTTTTTAATCTACTATCTAATGGGACAATTTCAAAATAATGACAGTAGCTTGAATAGTTAAGTACAAATTAAGTGAATAAATGGACTCAATGGTTCTTTAAAATCCATTCTCTAACAGATGCTTGCATTTTTAACAAAAGAAAAAGAAAGGTTTGTCCAATGAGAAAATCATATTTTGTTCATATTGTAAATGCCCTTATCCCTACAGAAAGGTCAGTGAGTAAGCTAAAAACTTATGTAAAGATTTTATCATTTAATTCTTTCAGTCAGATTTTTTTTTCTATGATTAAAAAAGAAAAAAAAAAAAATGACAGATTTACATTTTTTTTGATAAATTGAAAAGAAGTGAAATTTTTTCAGAAGTTTTAAATAAAGTCCAGTTGTAATTTATTTTAGAATAAGAAACAAAATCCCAACATTAGATTTTTTAATTCTTTTTGTTTCAAAGTTTGTTTTATTTATTTAGATTTTTTTAATTCATAAAAGATTGAAAAACATATTTAAAGTAAATTACCTGAATTATGAAAAATGATTTTAAATATTTCTATTTTGTTTTTATTTAATATTTTAATTTATTTCTCATATGAAAAAATATAGCATAAATATTAAAGTGTAGAAAATTCAATTTTTTTTTTTAAAGTCTTTTTTTGTTATGTGCAAAAAGAATCTCATTTGTTTTTAATGATAAAATCTTTGCTTTTTTTTTTTTTTTTTTTAAATACATTCATTAAAGATGAATTAGTAAATCTAATATTAAACAAGACTTAGATTATTTTTATTCACAAAAATATTTTCAGAAATGAAATTGGAGATAGATTCTTAAAATATATGACCCCCCCCCCCCAAACACTCCACAAGTTCTGATCTAAAAGGCCAAGGTTATTACCAGTTTCAGGGCTCAAAATAGCTTTATTTAAATAACTAAGTAATTAAATTAGAGTGGCCTGGTACACTAACGTTAAGCAAGGCACGGAGAGGGTGAGTAGCCTTGACAGCAAAGAGAGCCAGAAAGCGGGAGAAAAGCCAGCAGCCCTAGAAAGCATCACAGTTTGTGTGCATTCAGTGCACCAAAGACTGTCACTCAAGAATTGGCCTACACAGTAACTTGCGCAGATATTTTAAAAAAAAGAAAACTACGCCATCGTCATTAGTGGATGGAAAGGTGCCAACAATAAGTAATTAACTAATTAACCATAAAAGCTATGTTCAAGACAATCATTTATAAAGATGACAAAAACAGTTTGGAAATGAATAATAAAATAAGCATTATCTACATTATTCGGACTATTGTCCCCATCTTTATTGTTATTTGTACAACGTTTCAGCCGATATGCCCTCCGGCCTTCTCAGTTATTTCTTGTTGGACTCGAGAGCCTTCTTTTCGGAATTGGGAACCTTCTTGTCTTAATCGGGAACCATAATAAAATAAGCATTTGTCACAATTTGATTTTTAAATTAAACTATCTGCAGGGTTTAGAATATACTGACTGTATCTTCTGCAGAGGAGTAAGATTTCTCCAAGCAAAAAATTTTTTATATCATTTCAAACATAAATTACATTACATAATTTTGAATATAAAAAAAGTAAGATTTCTTCTTTTTTTTTTTTAATACTCATAATGAATATGTATGTATATCATTTATTTTTTAATGATAAAACAAATGATGATAAAATGAATTTAAAGAAAATGTAAACTAAGTTTAATTTTGATAAATTCAAAATACACTTTTATGCAGAATAATAAATAACTAAAAATTATAGTAATATTTCTGGAAACTTTTGTAGTTAATTAAAAAGCATCAATTTTGGCTATATCCTTTGTAAATTATGAAATAAGTGTCTAAAATCAACATGTATTATGAAATCTAATAAGAATAAGTCCATAAGAAAGCAATGGCAACAAAGCATCGGAACATCATCATCTGCAGGGACAACCTACAAATGCAAAATCTGTGGTCGAGGACTTCATAGTCACGGGAGGCGCTGCAACTTCAGGGGCACACAAAAACTTTTATCATAGTCTTTCGAGACTGAATTGCCAATGATGATGATGATATGAAATCTAAATAAATCAAAGCAAATCAAGACTTAAGTGATCATATTTAAAACTGTGTGTCCCACAGACACATTTTTTAATGTTTGTCTGTGGGACACACAGTTTCAATCATGCTGTTATCAAAGAAATCCCAATGTCTAAAATTAGAGAGCAATGTTTTTTTTTTTTTTTTTGTTAAGTCAAACTCATGGTAAATTGTTGTATTGTCAAAACTGGGTGATTTCAAATCCTAGATTGCTTTTGATCTTAGTAGCTGCTTGTTTTATATTAATATCTTCTTTGAACAGGTGTACATAATATTTTCTTTTTTTTCTCTTCATTTCACTCAACCTGTATAGCCAGGTTTCTTAGCAGGCTTACTAGTGGTAAAAATAAATAAGATAATAATTTACTTTTCTTTCTTTGACAGGCTTTTGTTTCAATTAATATCATACAGGGTGTTTCAGAAAAAATTGATATCATTTAATATGTACAGGGTGTTTCAGAAAAAAATTGATATCATTTAATATGTACAGGGTGTGTTTCAGAAAAATTGATATCATTTAATATGTACAGGGTGTTTTCAGAAAAAAGTTGATATTATTTAATATGTACAGGGTGTTTCAGAAAAAAATTGATATCATTTAATATGTACAGGGTGTTTCAGAAAAAAATTGATATCATTTGATATGTACAGGGTGTTTCAGAAAAAAAATTGATATCATTTGATATGTACAGGGTGTTTTCAGAAAAAAAATTGATATCATTTGATATGTACAGGGTGTTTCAGAAAAAAATTGATATCATTTGATATGTACAGGGTGTTTCAGAAAAAAATTGATATCATTTGATATGTACAGGGTGTTTCAGAAAAAAATTGATATCATTTGATATGTACAGGGTGTTTTCAGAAAAAAATTGATATCATTTGATATGTACAGGTGTTTCAGAAAAAAATTGATATCATTTGATATGTACAGGGTGTTTCAGAAAAAAATTGATATCATTTGATATGTACAGGGTGTTTCAGAAAAAAATTGATATCATTTTGCAATCATTGATCAATTCTTGTTTAAATGATCTCAAATTTTAACAGCATGTGGAGAAACAACTCACAATTCTATGGTTAATATTTTTCCAGATATATAAATTCCATTCACTGGAGATTAAAAGGCATTTAAAAATTAAACAATAGAATTTTGAGTTGTTTCTACACATGCAGTTAAAATTTGAGATATTTGAAATGGTTAAGTTAGTAGATTACAGAATGATATCAATTTCTCTGAAACACCATCTACATTTCAAATGACATCAAAGTTTTTGAAACACTTTGTATAATGATAGTACAAAGAGTGATTGATAAATTCATGGCTTAATTTATTAGGACTGGATTTACTGAGTTCTGATTAAATTCATGTAAAATTCAACTCTTTGAATAATTACTCAGAAAATATTAAGCTTATAACTGAGGTGCGTGGTGTACTGGTTAGAGTTGTAGGAAATGGATTTGTCGACCCAAGTTCAATCCTGGACAAAGACATAATTCACATAGTGCTAATACCCTTGGGAAACGTATGAATCCAACTATTCTCCCTCCAGCTATGGGTAAATAGTAGGCAGACTGGGCTCTTTAACTTTGGTTAGGCAACCAGTCTAGGAGAAGGAAAACTCTGAATTCAAACTTCTTAAATCTCCATTTGGAGTGGTCACTACTAGAATAGGCTCAGTTCTAGTTAGTGATCTATTTCAATTTATATTTTTCTCTTCTTGAAACTTGTGCTAGCAATTTTTGAAAAACTGACAATATCACTATTTATACACTGTTTACTTTTTCATCCACCCTCTTGGTAGCAGTATCTTTCTTTGATAGTATCACCATCATAACCTTATGGATCTATGTCAGTAATAAACCTCTGATACTGAGGTACCGGCACGATGGCAATATTGATTAAAAATTCAATTTTTATATGCTATTCATCATATAAATTGACCCTGTATCACATCTTGCCTGTGACAGAGTGGTTGGGTAAATACATATATGCTGGTTCTTACTTGTGAAAAATATATGTATATATGAATGTCTATGAGATGCTTTTTATAAAAATAATTTACTAAGTAAATTATGGTGTTTTATTTTTCAAGTTTAAGAATAACAGAAAATTCAATTTTTAACACTTCATCAGAACATTCAAATTCAACATTGAATGATTAAAATTTTATTTTTCAAGTTCAAGAATAACATAACTCTATCTGTTTTATATATGTGAATGATATATATTTATTGAAATTTATACTTTGATAAAAGTTTTATATAAAATTAGATAACCTCTGAATTTCATGTAATAGTGGTTCATGATGCTTTTTATTTGGGAAGGAATGAAGGATTTTAATTAGCATTTCTTAGTTGTATTGAGAATTTGGAAGATTAAATTAGGTTTGATTTTCTATTCAATAGATTATTTAATACTGAAATTTGATTAATTTGTAAAGATTTGATTATAATCATGATTATTTATCTAATACAAATAATTTGAAAATAGATATATGGTTTAAAGAATTCCTATCTGATACTAATCATTTTCAAACAAATCCATTTGACCTCTAGATGGAACTGTTATATCCTGAGATGTAGGAATAACAAATGATAATAAAAACAGTGAAATATGTTTAACATATAACAATATTTGTTTTATTTATTCTCACTGACCGGGAATACAGTGGGATGAGTTTGGATAGAATTCAACTGTGTTTATCATGTGTGTGTTCATCACATGGGGTCAAGTCCTGGTCTGTCTGACTCTTTACTTGTCAGTCTTTGTTTCCCTCGTCAGTGAATATATCCGGTTGAATCGTTAGAGGAGATAACTCTCCCTAACAGGGACCTTAACAGGTATTAACACTCGGGAATAATGGCAATGATGAATAGTATGTTATTTAACCGGAGTGAGATATTTTTCAAAATAAATGAATTAATTTATGTATATAGGTGCTTAAAATGTAATGTAAAGATATTAAAATTGGAAGAAATTTGATTAACATGAATAAAAGTAATGTGTGTTTATATACAAAGAAAAACTAATTAAAACAAGGTAGCTTTTTAAAAGATTTTTATAGCTATATATATAAATTAAGCTATGAAAACATAAATTATATTAAGAAACATATGTAGCAATAAATATAAGTTGTAAAGTTGAAAAATATTAAACATATGTATTAATAAATGAAGTGGTAAGTGGAGTAGTTTTCTTTTCTTTTTCTTTTAATTACATTTATTTATATTTCTTAGGAAAATGCTTTACATTTCAAATATTTTTTCAAATACCAATCATGTCATAATGTATTAAACAGAACACTACTAATAGAAAAGAATATCTTCTTTAATACTTTCTCATTTTCGTTTTCATTTAAAAAAAAAAATCTAACTTTCGTTAGACAATATCTTACTCATCTAATTGTTCTGATGAAGGTTTTATGAAAAAAACGAAATGTTTTAACGTCAACTAACTTCACTGTCAACAAATAAATTCATCCTTTGGAATACTTTGGAATACTTTGTAATTTCTTATTATATTTCTACACTGTCGGATTTATTTCCATATTTCTCCACCCACACATATATATATATATATATATATATATATATATATATATATATATATTATATGAAAGAGAGAGAGAGAGAGAGAGAGAGATGAGCTTGGACTGTGGTGCCATGGCAAAATACTGTGATGCCTGTATTCAAACTAGTCATGTCCATAGCAATTTTTATCTTCAATTAAAAAAAAAAAAAATTTATTTAAAAGAAAAAAATAGAAAGAGTGAGAAAATTAGAAAATTAACCCATTTTATGATCCAAAAACTTTCCTTGCAATTCAAAACTGCACGTCGTTGTCGAAACCTGAAAATATATTTGTTCTGTGCGTGCTTGTTTAATTTTCAACCAAAACAAAATGTCTAATGTTGTAATGTTGGCTTTTTGTTTATTTTATCAAACCGGGTAAAGTAAGTAGCTGATGGTAGGTTTGACGCTCCACAGATGCAAAAACAATCTCCTTGGTCTAGTGCTAGTGAAAAGGGGATAGACTCCTGATACTAACCTTAGGCCACCTGAACTTTACTTTTTTTTTACGAATAAAAAACATAAATCTTGTAAATTCTAAAAAAATTGCTGTGGTGCCCTTAGTCATATATATATATATATATATATATATATATATAGGTATTTGCCTCATACCCCACTTGTATGGGCTGGGCACAAGGCCTCGTTTTAACGTGAGCCCACCCAAAAGCTGAAGTTCATGGGAGGGAAAGAACAAAAATTGCGTCGATTCTTTCGGCATTCCCCTCAAGAGTGGCGCCTCAGGCGCTGGGCAATAAACCCAGCCCTGCCCCTTTAAGTCAAGGGGGCAGGTATTGCCTGGGGGGGAAAGCCCCCTGGGATCGACACTATTAACTTGTAAAGATCCAGGGCCGAAGCCACTGGACCCCCACCCCGTTGGGCGGGTTTACATACATATATATATATATGAAAAATAGATGGAAATTAATCCGACAGTATGAAATTTAACATTTTGAAAAAACATAACAAACATCATATGTTTTTTCAAAATGTTAAATTTCATATATAATACTATTAATATTATTGTTAGATGGAAAATAAAGGGTCTACCATGGTTTCAATCAAAAATGATCTCCTCAGGACCCCACTCTACATTAAATAGTATTATAACTGCTCTATATTTTGAATATATTGAGCACTTTTGGATTATTTACTGACGCCTTTGCGACGGAAAAGTTAAAGCGGCAATCGGATACTATATGTATATATATATATATATATATATATATATATATATATATATATATATACCAAGCGTGTTGGTAAATCCTTGCGGTGAGAAAAAAAACAGCAAATAGTTTGATTGTAAAAATATACTACCAAACATCAACCAGGGAGAAAAAAATTTTTGAAAAAAAGAAAAGACCAAGATAGTCATACCAACAAAAAATAATCTATTGGTACAGTATTTAGCCAAAAGAAAAAACTATATGTATATATATGTATATATATATATATATATATATATATATATATATATATATATATATATATATATATATTCATATAACCGCTAGGAGAATAGCTAATAAGTAAAAAGTGCTCGATAACTAAGTAGAGCAAATAATAAAGATAAATCTAATGAGTCGGACGAACCTACTATTAGTTTCGCTTAATGCTCTTCAGGGCTAAGGTCCGACTTATATATATATATATATAGATGATAAAAAAAAAAGAAGAAATAAACAAGAATAATATTTCTTTATGATTACTTGCTTTTTATTATTCTCAGCTAGTTTTGACCTTGGGTCATTATCTTGTGAAAACTTTTTTGAACAGTTTTTAAAGAATTAATACAAGACAAAAGAAACAATAAAAAAATGAACTAACACTGTGCCACAGTCGTGTGTTATATACTTAAACATAATGAGAATTTGAGTAATATTTAGCTAAGAACTCTTACTATGTCTGTTTTCTGGGCTTCACTCAACAGAGTATTATTTGCAGCAAGAATTTTTATTAAAATACTTGGTAATGACTGTTAATAGGATGCTCAGAAAATAGTTACATATTTCACTGCTATAAATTATGGGTCAACCAACCAAGGCAGAACGAAGGTTAAATGGTACGAAACTGCAGCTAGAATTAGTTTATTATCTCTTCTATCCAAAGTTTGTTGTTTAGAGTGCATTTCAGAGTTTAAACCCCATGAATGTGATAATACCTTTAAAAAGCAACATATTCACCATTGCTTACTGTAGGAATCCTGGAAGCAGTGATGCTGAAAGCTTTTTAATTTAGTGCATCCTGGGACACATGTATTTGATTTGAATGAGTCCCCAGGAAATTTGATGGGTCCCAAGTAAAGTTTTTAATAAATTGTAGAGTTTTTATCTATGAACAATGCAAGCAACATATTCACCATTGCTTACTGTAGGAATCCTGGAAGCAGTGATGCTGATAGCTTTTTAATTTAGTGCATCCTGGGACGCATGTATTTGATTTGAATGGGTCCCATCTTAAGTTTCTTAATAAATTGTAGAGTTTTTATCTATGAACAATGAAAGCAACATATTCACCATTGCTTACTGTAGGAATCCTGGAAGCAGTGATGCTGATAGCTTTTTAATTTAGTGCATCCTGGGACGCATGTATTTGATTTGAATGGGTCCCATCTTAAGTTTCTTAATAAATTGTAGAGTTTTTATCTATGAACAATGAAAGCAACATATTCACCATTGCTTACTGTAGGAATCCTGGAAGCAGTGATGCTGATAGCTTTTTAATTTAGTGCATCCTGGGATGCATGTATTTGATTTGAATGAGTCCCCAGGAAATTTGATGGGTCCCAACTAAAGTTTCTTAATAAATTGAACAACTAAAGCCGTCTAACCCCTACCTTGTACCCCATAGTATGTAATTCATTTCCAAGAAAATATTGAAATGTATTTACAGTAAACGGGAAATGGTATGGGAAGAAAAAATAAACACTGGGATGCAAGGATTTCTATTTTTCTGTGTGTTTTTAGATTTTTATGCGTCACTGATGCAGGACGTGTACCTAACAGCATCTCTGTGTAAGTATATATATATTTACCAACCCTTCCACAAGCAGGATGCGACACAAGGTCAATTTCTTAAGCTGAGTTTTACAGGTTTGAATTCAGAGTTTTCCTTCTCCTAGATTGGTTACCTAGCCCAGTCTGCCTTACTATTTACCCATAGCTGGAAGGAGAGTAGTTGGATTCATACCTTTCCCAAGCTATTAGCGCTATATGAAATGCAAACAGTCTTGGCCAGGATTTGAACTCGGGTCAACTAGTCCATTTCTTATGACTCAAACCATTACATCACGTCCTTCCAAATCCTGGAAGTATAGTTCTGCTTGGCCATGTCAGGAGGATGAACAAAGGCCGCATCCCCAAAGACCTACTGTATGGTGAACTAGTGGAGGGTACCCAACTGGCAGGGAGACCACGCCTACGCTTCAAGGATGTCTGCAAGAGAGACCTGAAGACATGCTGCATCGACATAGACATGTGGGAGGCTTGTGCAGAAGACTGTGCAACCTGGCGCCTCCTCGTCAAACAAGGAACAAAAAGAAGTGAAAAAGAGAGGGGAAAAAAGCTGCCACAGAAAAGAGGGCTAAAAGAAAGAAGAAACAGCAGCACCTACACAGCAGCACCTATTTTACACCTACAGAAAGCATCACCTTTTATTTGCAGCCACTGCACCAGAGACTGCCATTCGAGGATCGGTCTATTCAGCCACTCATGTTGCTGTAAGTGAGAGAGAGAGGAAAAAACAAAAAAAAAAACTACGCCATCGTCTAAAATAGACAGAAGGTTGCCAACAACAATAGTTCTGCTACAGTGGCATATGAAAACATTTATGCATTGTATATTCTGTGCATGCTTGTTTCTTTTTCAAAACAAGACATCTAATGTTGTGATGTTTGATTTGTTTTTTGAAAATGTTTCCTTGCAATGTATCATTATTAATAATTCTAGTCATCATAATCTGTTATTTCTCAATAAAATTATTTGATTTTAAAAGTTTTTCATTTTTTTTAATCAATTTAAAAGAAAATTAGGTTGATTATTACTTTTTACAAATAAAAACATAACTCTTGCAAATTCTAAAAAAATTGCTGCTTTGACCTTAGTCATTGCCAAGGTGCCCTCATTTTAAAGGGGTCTGCCAAGGTATTTTTAAGGAGTCCACCACTGCATCTAGAATTAGTTTATATCATCTTTTTTATCCAAAGTTTGTTGATTATAGTTTAACCCCATGGATGATAATAGCTTTAAAAAGCAACATATTGTAATGAGAGAGAGGAAGGTTAGCATGGAAAATTTTAAAAGATGAAACACCACATGGCATTTTTTCTACTATTCAAGAAGTGAGAGGTGAGAATGTTAGGGGAGTTTGGGACAATGCATTAACAGATTGAGACGTTGTCTCTTACTAAATGCAGTTTGGTTTGAGGGGAAATAAAAAATCTCATGAGAAAAAGTATAAGTCACCTTTTGTTATTTCTGACAACTATAAATGGCACAAGGCAAGATATCCCCGAGCACCCCTTGTTGGTTTCCAGACTCCAAACATCAAGGAATTGTCAGCCAACTCAGCATTGGCCCAGCAACCAGATTCGAGCCTCTCAAAGTAGTACCAGTCCAGCAATAAGTATACAACAATTATTTTTACTATCCTCTAAACTCTAAAGAAATAATAATTCCTCTCTTTATTTAGTACTATAATACAGCTTGTGGTTCCTAGTCGAACGCTCTACCGACTGAGCTAAACCGGCCCCATAAAACTTGGTCCACTACTAAATCAACAAGTGAGATAGTGATAACCATATACTATTACAATACAAACACCCACATTGTCATTCAATAAATGAGGTGAATTTTGCCTAAGGTTTTGGCAATAGGAAGCAGTGTTTACAGTTGCACCTTTTTAAAGGAAATCAATAGTGATGAGTCCTTTTGTGTCCCAAGATTGTCAGCATGACCTTCTTTACTGGCTGCTACACCTGGAACTTAGTGTCTGTGAACACATGGGAGACACTGTATAACTTGATAAAACACGCCCTCACTCTATTCCGACATGAGAGCCATAACGTTACAAAATTCCCCATTGCTTACTGTAGGAGTCCTGAAAATCTGTTTCTGCTACAGAGGCATTTGAAAACATTTATGCAGTATATATGGATGTAATAAAGGTTTGTACATGTCAGCTGTGATTTATAAATAGTGGTTTTAACATATCCAACAAGATTTGGTCTAGATGACCTACTCTTACTGAAGAACTTTTGAAAGAGACTATTGAATTGGATCCATGTCAGAGCACCAGAGATTTGGTGCAAAAAGTTAATGTGTCATGTTCAACTGTGCATGAACATCTCAAGCGAATTGGAGAAACATGCAAAGACGGAATTTGAGTTCCTCATGAGCTTTCACTTGAGAACTGAATGCAGCGTTCCACCATCTGCAGCAATATTTTAACCAGGAATACCAACCTTTCATTTTTGCCTTGAATTATTACAGGTGACGAAAAAGGAGTTCTGCATGTCGTCAAAAAAAATGAAAAAGACAAATAAGAAGCCAGTGTCATCACCAAAACTAGAACTCCATCCACAAAAGTCCTTGCTTTGTGTCTGATGATGTATGAAAGGTGTCATCTATTATGAACTACATGGAACACGGAAGGACAATCACTGCAGATGTTTATTGCCAGGAAGAAAGATACTTTCGATGTAATGCTTCTTGTTGGCAATAAATGTCTACAGTGATGGCCATTCATGTTCCAATAGTTCATAAGGGATGACACCTTTCATATTGTGGAGGTGTGTGGTGTAATGGTAATATTCTTAGTGTTATATCTTAGGTATCCTTAAAGCGTATGGTTTGCAAAGAAGAATAATTGACAAGATGAATTGGATAAAAAATCGTTTATTGAAATAACGAGTGTGAAAATTGTTGTTGTCGCCGTAGATAACGGTAGTAGTTCTCTGGAGTGGCCGAGGGGTCGTAAGTCAGGAATGGCCGTGGGGTCGGTGAGGTGTAGAATCGTATGATAATACGTCAGTTCTCTCTTGGCCTGGTGCGAGGCGTGAGGTAGTAGAAAGTGAGTTGATACGGTCACTTGGTGTAGGGAAATAGGAGTGGCCGAGGGGCCGTAAGTCAGGAATGGCCGTGGGGTCGGTGAGGTGTGGGTATCGACGTGGTAGTGGAAAATAGCGGCCTTTTGATCCAGCCCCGCCTGGTGATATTCTCGGCGTCCTCGCCGTCCGTCAACTGCCGATTCTCAAAAATGCCTGGGTTTATATGCTACGCGATCGGCTCCAGAATGCCTTTGAGGTGTTTAGCAGGAAGATTTTTCATTGGCTGAAAATCCGGATTCCTTACAATATTATTTTTTGTTTGTTTTGGAATTCCCTTCAAGCGTAACTCAATCCGAGCCTATGCGCAGAACTGCGTCGAATTGGTCACTTCGTGATAGGGTACCATTGAGTTCACTTCCGCTTGTTGCCTCTGACTTGAGTTTTGATATTTTATGCTAGTGAGGTGTATTTTGTGAGTAAGAATTGTGAATCATAAGAGATATCTTCTCTCTGATATAACATTAGGAAATGGACAAAGATTAGTTCAAATCTTGGCTGTTTTGTTTGCTTTTCACATAGCACTAATACCCTTGGGAAAGGTACAAATTCAACTATTCTCCATCCAGCTATGGGTAAATAGTAGCGCAAACTGGGCTCTTTAAGCTTGGTATGGTAACTGGTCTAGGAGAAGGAAAACTCTGAATTGAAACCAAAGGGGTTCTGTTGTTATTAGTCAAAACTCCTTTGAGAGCTCCTCCTCCACCTCCTCCCATTCATTAGACACAAAGGACTTCTGTGGATGGAGTCTTAGTTTTCATGTTGGCACTGTCTTATCATTTTATAATAACCAGTCTTTTTCATCTGTGTGTAAGAAATATCATGTTGAAAGTGTCCTTCTTTGGTAAACAGAAAAATTGTTATTTTCTAATATGACAATGCAAGGGTGCACTCTCCGAAACAAACTCCAAGAAAAAATAAAATCTTTCGTATGGGAGATTTCTATAGATTTTCATTTGTTTTGATCACAAGAACTTTTCATGAGTGGCAGAACATTTAGAAACAAAGAAGTTGTAAAAAAAAAAAAATAATTTTTCAGCTAGTATATTAGATCCCAGACCTGTCAGCAATTCCTTATAAACATTCATCTTAATTCCACAGAATATTTATACTCTTTCCACAGATTATCTAACATTGCCTTAAAGGAGTTTAGAGATGAGTCATTCACTATTGATGATGGTAGTTTATTCCATCTATTCACCTCTCTGTTACTAAAATAATTTTGTCTTGCATTTGCTTTACAATGTTTTTTAGAGAGTTTTAATTTATGACCCCTGGTATTGATATTTTTTTAGCAATGTTTAGTAGATCAAAGTTCATTGAATAAAATCCATGTTTGGTTTCTTTGTTCAGTGGCATATCAACCTTCGGTGGTTATTTAAAGGCAAAGACATCCTTGTAGAAGAACAGTAGTGGTACTATTTAACCTATAGCTGAGAGGATATGGGAATTTATACCTTTCCTCTCCCAATGGTATAAGTTTAATTTTTTTAAAGGGTTTTAATTTAAGTTCATTGAATAAAATCCATGGTTCTTCAAACTTTTTTTTTTAGGGTGGGGGCACAGATTGCTTTAAACATGGAATTAAAAATGTCAGAACCCTAGTTATCCATAGCTGGGTGCATAAGTATAATGTTCCAGAGGGTCATCCTCTCAGACTGCATCTCCCTTTTGTTCAGATCAGGATCGATCACTGGAAACTACTGAGAGGACTGAGGAATATTTGTCCCTAACTACATGTACATTTGAGGGGCTCTAAATGTAATTATATTTTGGGCAGATAGGATATAAAAAAATGTAAGTAAGATTTATTTCAATATTATTATCTAAACTGTAATCACCTTTTAACAATTTTGGCCCAAGAAAAAGATTATATTTTAGTATGATTGATTCTTGCACATTCTCCATACTCACCAGTTTTAACACCTACAGATTTTAATTTGTTTTGATCACTAGAATTTCATAAGTGGCAGAACATTCAGAAACAAAAGAAGTTGAAAATGGTTTTCCAAACTTTTTTTTCAAAGAAAATCCCAAATTTCTTAAATGTGGAATTGAAAATGTTGTATTGTTGAGGTGAAATGATACTCAGAAGAATTGAGTGTTTAATATATTTATTCAACTCTAGTATCTGGTGCTAACAGATACATTCAAAACACAGAACAATAAATTACAAACAACAAGACAAACTTACAAGAAATTGAGGAGGGTCAAATGCAGTATAGTCAAACGCAGTAAGATCAGTCTGAATATTATTCAGCTTATTAATCCACTTTAATTGTAGACTATTTAAGGCTATGAGCCAGCTCATCTGGTAGAGTGTTGAAAAGGTGCTAGCTACTCTACAACAGAAAATTAGCCTTCCCATTGGGCTTAAGTATGACATTTAACTGCATTTAGTGGTGAAGTTCTAGTTCTAGACCTCTGGGAGTGTGTAGTACCTCTTCATTGCCATTACTCCCTGGCTTACTCTGACCTGGAGTGGTAGCACCTGTTAGGGTCCCATGTATGAGTTAAATAGATAAAAAATTGAATTTAAAAAAATAAGTTTAAGAAAAAATTGAATTGCCAACAAGAATTGAATAAAACAAAAACATCTTTGGCATAAAATAACCCAACAAGGGTTGACATGCTGTAAATTCCAACCAACCAACTATTGGACTGAAATCAATGAAAATAAAGATAATTAGATTTTTTATCATAATATTTAAATAAATTTAGCTTTTGTTTTTATATCCTCTTTGGTAAAATGTAATTACTTTCTGAACACAGTAATATTTACTATAGATTACAAATGAATGGCAGAGATATAATAACATATGGAATACATTCATATCCTTCTGTTAATGGTCATTTACATTGACAAACTAAACATAGTTTGTGTTTGGCTTATTATTTACTTGTTTAAATGAAAAACAAATCATCTATTAAGAGTTGTCCTTGTGGAAAGTTATTAAATTATCATTAAAACATCTGGGTTAATTATATTACATTTTCATT
Source organism: Doryteuthis pealeii (assembly GCA_023376005.1). Taxonomy (NCBI): domain Eukaryota; kingdom Metazoa; phylum Mollusca; class Cephalopoda; order Myopsida; family Loliginidae; genus Doryteuthis; species Doryteuthis pealeii. The sequence continues at coordinate 87,558,175 of CM042158.1, read as the reverse complement.
TGCTTTTATTATGTGTGTGTGTCTGTTTATAATAAAGAAAAAAAACCTGGAAAATATTATATTATTTTCTTTTATCAATTTACCTAAATGCTAATAAAATATTACTTGTGCTTTATTTAACATTTCTTTTTTTTTTCCAAGTAGGACTTAGTAACATATTATTAGCATGTTATTTAATATTTATTGTATGGTGAAGAGTGTCTTTGTTTTTGGGAGGTCTTTTTTTAAGCTTTAGAAAAGGTCTATTTTTTAAGCTTTAGAAAAGGTCTATTTTTTAAGCTTTAGAAAAGGTCTATTTTTTAAGCTTTAGAAAAGGTCTATTTTTCTAAAAAAAAGGTCTTTTTTATGCTTTGGAAAAGATCTTTTTTTTTTAAGCTTTAGAAAAGATCTTTTTTTTTTAAGCTTTAGAAAAGGTCTTCTTTTTTGTTTAAGCTTTAGAAAAGGTCTTTTTTTTTTAAGCTTTAGAAAAGGTCTTTTTTTTAAGCTTTAGAAAAGGTCTATTTTCTTTAGAAAAGGTCTATTTTTTAAGCTTTAGAAAAGGTCTATTTTTCTAAAAAAAAGGTCTTTTTTTATGCTTTGGAAAAGATCTTTTTTTTTTAAGCTTTAGAAAAGATCTTTTTTTTAAGCTTTAGAAAAGGTCTTCTTTTTTGTTTAAGCTTTAGAAAAGGTCTTTTTTTTTTTAAGCTTTAGAAAAGGTCTTTTTTTATGCTTTAGAAAAGATCTTTTTTTTTTAAGCTTTAGAAAAGGTCTTCTTTTTTGTTTAAGCTTTAGAAAAGGTCTTTTTTTTTTTAAGCTTAGAAAAAGTCTTTTTTTTTTTTTTAAGCTTTAGAAAAGGTCTTTTTTTTTTTTTTTTAAGCTTTAGAAAAGGTCTTTTTTTTTTTTTTTTTAAGCTTTAGAAAAGGTCTTTTTTTATGCTTTAGAAAAGATCTTTTTTTTTTAAGCTTTAGAAAAGGTCTTCTTTTTTGTTTAAGCTTTAGAAAAGGTCTTTTTTTTGTTTAAGCTTTAGAAAAGGTCTTTTTTTTTTTTAAGCTTAGAAAGGTCTTTCTTTTTTAAGCTTTAGAAAAGGTCTTTTCTTTTTTTTTAAGCTTTAGAAAAGTCTTCTTTTTTTTTTAAGCTTTAGAAAAGGTCTTCTTTTTTTTTTAAGCTTTAGAAAAGGTCTTTTTTTTTTTTAAGCTTTAGAAAAGGTCTTTTTTTTTTTTAAGCTTTAGAAAAGGTCTTCTTTTTTGCATAAAAGTGTATATTGAATTTATCAAAATTAAAATTTACTTTTTCTTTAAATTTATTTTATTATCATTAATTTGTTTAAATAATATTTGCATATATTAACTTATATATAAAACACATGGAGACGTGTGGTCTAATGGTTTGTGTCAAAGGAAATGGACTCGTCAACCCAAGTTCAATTCCTGGACAAAGCTGTTGGTATTTCACACGGTGCTAATACCCTTGAGAAAGGTATGAATCCAATTCTCCCTCCAGCTATGGGTAAATGGCAGGGCAGACTGGACTCTTTAACCATGGCTAGGTAACCAGTCTAGGAGAAGGAAAACTCTGAATTCAAACCTGTTAAACTCCGCTTAAGAAATTGACCTTATGTCACATCCTGCTCGTGCGGAGGGGTTGGTAAATATATATAAAACACATGATGTATATATGTCTCAATCACACAATCTTGTCTCACTAGTTGGTAATGTGAAATTTCATTATTTTGGTGACATGGCATTGAGAAATTCCTTCTGTTACAATAACTCCAAAATTACTTATTAATCAGTAATAAAACCAGGTTGTTAATGCATTGCAAAGAGTTTTATTTTCAGCTTCAAAATTGACAGAATTTGGAGCAAAGATTAATAGAATAAATACAAAAACTAGACAAATCTTCTATATTTAAAGTTATAGATAAAAGATAAAAGTCGGCAGTGTAGCCTATTGTTGTTATCAGTTGGACAGTGAGGGAGTCTATCCCCTTTTTACTAGTGCTAGACCAGGGAGACACTTTTTGCTAGGGTAGGGTTCCACATCTACCATCAGCTTTACCGCACAGATCAGATTACCCAAAGCTGTACTACTCCTGCACTGAGTTGGTGGGGGGTGGTATTGAATCAGGAACCTTGCTCTACTGACTGAGCTAAACTGGCATCTTTATATATGACTGCAGTTTGCAAGAAAATCTAATTGATGCCATTACAGAAGAGCAGGTATACAACCCAGAAAAATATCAAATTATGAACACAAAGTCTGTTACTTTTCATGTGGTGTACACAATCATAACACAGAAATTGTCCTGAGAATAGGGAACAGATACTACACTCTGATCCCAGACTGAAGGTCAAGGAGCTATGCCTTGATCTGAGGCAGAAATGTGAGTGAATGACTCTGTAATCCTTACAAGTGGCAATCTTCGTGTATTGACAGGAAGTGTCATAGTAAAAAATTAATTAGCAATTAATTTGAAATGTATAAACAAATAGTGACAATGTTATTAGTTGTATAAATCTGCTAACCCTTTTGAAGGCAGGATTTAACATATGATCAAGTTCATTACAGGGCCTCTACTGAGCATGGGTCAGTGGTGCCAATAATAGCTCAGTCTGTCTCAGGCATAAAGGATTGACTTTGACCCTCCATCTTTTTATTGTGATATATCCGGGTTAAGGGATATATTCTGAAGTTCGTATTTGGTATATTATCGCAGTAGTAATTGGTACATCGGTTAGTAATCCGTCTCTGAGCAGTCGTGGTGTCGTCTAGCGAGTAAGTTAGCTTGTAAGGCATAAGGTCGTCGGCTATCGAGTAAGTGTCGGTCGTCGGTCTAGAACCAACACAGTGTCGACTATTTATCCATGACATTGTCCAATCAGATTACAGTGAGGGGGTACCAAGGTATTTACATATTCATTATATCATTGTAATAGAGAAGGTGTTGCCTGAGATAATAGCTACCTGAAATTGAGCTAGGTAATTTATACCTGGCCATTCATGTCTATGAACTCTTACCTGTACCAGCTATTAATCCTTCTATATTCTCTTTGATAAACTTTATAAATTATTTGGTTCTTGAAACCCAAAACTATAAATCACAGCAAATTATTAGATTCTGTTATCAACTGACGAAAGTAAATATTTAAGAATCTGTATATGTTTGGCCAGTAAAATAATTCTAACTTTCAAACAACAATTGTAGTTTTGTTCATTGACATTTTCTTGTGTGATGACTTTGAATGTAAATTATTCAAAGATTTTTGTTTCTCTTGGTTTTTGTGACAGCTGAATAAATATTATCTTTTTACTAGGAAAAAAATAAACACTCTCTGGGCGGTGTAAAAAGAAAAATTTTTGAAAGATATTGCCTGATGGGGTGGGAGTATAAAAAAAGAAAAAAAAAGGTTTGTATCATAAGCAAAATCATCAAATTTATTAAAGGAGTAAAAAAAAATAAAACAATTTGAAATGGAAACTTAGTTCTGTTCCTCTCAAATAAAATGTTGCATGCATCTATTGATTACACTGGGAACACAATTTTTGTTGTTTTGGATCTGACACTTGTTTTTGACTATTTTTGACCACTGAATCCAAAAAATGTTTTTCTATATCATGTCAACTTTTTTAGCTACGAGATACCCTCAATTTTTCTTAAAAAACGTTAAAATACAGCATCTAACAAATTTTTGCTTATTTTATGAAATGTTTTAAATATTATATATAATGGGAAATAATAAAACATCACAATGGGCATCACAAATTTTGTTGAGTTAGATCTGACACTTGTTTTTGACAAACTTTTGGACTCTGAATCCAAAGTTTACCCCATATTTTCTCTATTACATCAACTTTTTAAGTAGCAGGATACCCTCGCTTGGTCTCAGAAACCATTAAAATACTGCATGTGACAGATTTGAACTTATTCCATAGATTATTTAAAAAAATTTACAATGGAAGATCATTTAAAAAATGCTTGATTGTAATGTTTGTACAAATTCATCTTGTTCCTACAAAGGATATTGTTACTGTAGTCAAATTGTGTACAAGTAGTTAAGGTAAAAAATTACAGTTTTTTTCTAGTGTGTTTAATATGTGGAAAATTTCCCTTTATGCTCCATAGTTAGCCATCATATTTACATCCCATATACTTTAATACCATTCCTCCATGATTTTCAAATCTTAGTGGAATCATTCATCTTGCTCATAGCTGACCATATCAAGGTTTTCCAAGAAGTTAGCAAGATGGCTATGCAGAAAATGAAACTTGATGCTCATGTTGCAATCAATCATTTTGTGGCTATCCAATTTCAGTGTAATTCATTGCTCATGCATTTCCAAGAAAGTTCTTGACAAGGTAAAGAACTTATCAAGAACCAAACATTCTTTTCGAGTTCTGACATTATCCCGATGAAATGTTCATATATGTTCATATAGAATCTATAGACCATCAAACACACCTGCCTTGATTTTTTTCAATTGACAAATGGCGCATGTAGAATGTTGGAATCAACAGGTTTGAGGTTAGATCTTGGAGGCCAATTCCTCTCCACCCAATTCTCTCTCAAGCTCTACTGCCCCACACTGAGATTTCAACTGAATGAAGCACTGGATGTATAGCTGAAGGTAGACTAGAATATTTAATTTTACATTTGTTTTTCTTGTTATATGGTGAAGTTTTCATTAAACAAATGTAACTGTCTGTGCAATGATATTTTGGCTCTCACCAAATCATAGGTATACCAAATGCCAACTTATCACGTGTTCCCTTAATCCACATCCACAAACTCTTAACACTCTGCTTGCACATTTGGTGAGGGGCTGAAGACTTGTCTTAATCGACATGTTTTAATTTAAAATATACAAAATAGCCTCGGTTTACAAATGTGCTGATGTTTGTTCTTTCATTGGGAATCAACCTAGTCCCCAGATCTGAATAATTATCCTTCCTTTTCAATAAAATAATCAATGCAATCACTTGAACAGTTCTATTACTTACAGACAAACAATACAATTGTGTTTATTTTGGGTGTAAGTTGTAGAGAAACAACTTGACATGATAGAAGAAAACTGACTGCAGTTTTGAAATCAGCATGCCAATAATAGTCTAAATCAAATGAAAAATCAAAGTCAACAGAAATTATGTTCAAAATTGTTCCCCAGTGTTATTAATCAAATAATTATTTTGAATATTTTACACAAAATCGTATGTATTTATTTACTTGTAAAACTTTTAGTTAACTTCTTGTTACTGAAAAAAGAGCGAGAATATTGTGGTACTTGAGTTTTGTAATGTAAGCAATGACATAGTTTTGGTTACAGACAGATAGACAGCGAATCTCCATTATTAATAAATTTTTAAATGAAACATTATCAGCCATTGTTAATTTTGATTAGCATTTTCATTTATCTTCATTTTTAGTTGCTTTATAAAAATTTTCATTACAACTCACTCGGGTTGTCATTATATCTGATCTATGCTATTTCTTCATCATTGCCATCGACAACACAAATGAGTTCTAAATATTGTTTTAATTTTTATCAGCATTTTATATATAGTTATAAGATTTAAGACGTACAACCTATCATTTCACTCTCTATTTCTCTAGCCCTGTTGACGGGGCTTAGAATATTAACTCTTGACATCCTGTTGAAAATTTTTCAAGTCCAGAGCCCCATTCCTATAAGGATTTATAAATGGCATAAAATTACCTTTTTTCATTTACAGTTACCTGAGTTATTTCCCTTAATTTAAAGACTTCTAAATATGTTTAATATTACATTTAAACAAAGGCTATCATTTGGGGCGGATTAGGAAAACGAATGTGACTTCCAGCTGGGTGGAATGAGGCGGTATAGGATGTTAAGAGTTAATACTACATCCTCTGCTTTTGTTAGGGAAGAGTTATCTCCCTTAACAATTACTTAATAAGAAACTTTTTTGCTTATTGAAATTCTTATTTTTTAATCTGATGTAAAAGTAAAGTAAAGTCGTCGGGGCGGCCTAATGTGGGTATCAGCCATGCAGAGAGGAATTCTATCCCCTTTTCACTAGCGCTAGACCAAGGAGATTATTTTAGTGTCTGAGGTGGAGCGCCACACCTACCATCAGCTCCTTACTTTACCGCACAGACCCCTGTGCTACTCATACGCTGAGTTGGCGAGGGCAGGTATCGAACTAGGAACCTTGTGGTTTCTAACCGAACGCTCTACCGACTAAGCTAACCCGGCCCTTTTACTGAGTTTGAGTACTCAAGTTTACTTTCCAATGGGAAGACCTGTTAAAAAATTATTTGTATTCAATAAAACCATGTGCAAAAAAAACCTTACAAAAAAATGTAGATACAACTGTACAATGAACATGATTCCCTGACCTCTGGACATAAAATAACCCTAGATCAGTTGACATACCTTTAAAATCAATCAATCATAGACATACAATAACCCCAGATGGGTTGACATGCCTTTAAGATCAATCAATTTCCAATGTGATGATATACCATATAATATGGCATGTGTATTTTAATTATTTAAATGTGTATAACTTAAAAATATGATGTGATGGTTAAATTTTGACTTTAGATTTGAATTCAATGAATTCAGTTAAGAGAACAATTTCCTTTAGAAGCAGATGAAAAGTTATTTTTTTATTCTTATTTTTCAGTGTAATTATTTACAAAGGATTATCATTACTAGCAGAACCTGTAGATATACAACAGTATGATGATTTATTAATTACAACCTTTGATATGTTTACTTGAGAGCTATTACAATAGTTCAATATATAAAAAGTATAATAATCTTGATTTAACTCTCTCTCACTCTTTTTTTTGCTTTCTTTCCTTCTTTTCATTATGTTTGATTGAAACTAATTAATGTTATCACCCCCTCTATCTTTCCCTACTCTCTTTCTGTCTGTCTGTCTTATTATATTTTTTCTGTGTAGCATGTCCTTTTTTCCCTTTATTTCTTTATAATAAAAACAGAATGGTCCATTATTTAGCTGAGATGACGACACTCATAAGAAATAAGAATTCAGCTGATAAGCAACACCAGATAATTAGGATTTACATTTTTGCATTTTATCAGGTGCCGTATAACTCAATAAAATCTGTCAAATATTTGATGATATCCGCCTAGGGAATTGCAAGTTTCCTGATTCAATATCATCCCCCACCAACTCAGTGCATGAGTAGTACAGCTTTGGGTAATCTGATCTGTGCGGTAAAGTAGGGAGCTGATGGTAGATGTGGAACCCTACCCTAGCAAAAAGTGTCTCCCTGGTCTGCCAAATAAATCCATTGCTCCAAGAAAATTTGTATGATATTCTAGTGATATATTAGATCATTGGATAATTTAATTTTTAAGCAGTGATGCTGACAGCTTTTTGATTTAGTGCATCCTGGGATGCACATATTTGCTTTGAATGAGTCCCCAGGAAAATGTATGGGTCCCAACTAAAGTTGTCTAACTCCTACCTTGTAACCTATCCTGTATAATTTGTTTCAAAGAAAATATTGAAATGTATTTACAGTTAGCTAGAAATGGTGGGGCAAGAAAAAAGAAAAACACAGGGACACATGGATATGATTTTATTGCGTCCTTTTAGATTTCATACCTATCAGCATCTCTGTTTAAATATTTAATTTTATTTGAAAAGTTCAGATCAATTTCTGATTTTCAGCTATGTTCATTGATATTTTCTTATTGTTTTATATTTGTTAATTAAAATAAAGTAATTTTTCAAAAGTCTACAAGGGAATTGAGTTAAAAGCAAAGATAATAAATCAACAGTCAACTTTGTAACATCTGTAAACAATGGAGTATGCATTTGTTTATTCAGATTTAACTTTGAAACTAAGTTATTAAGCACATGTGTAGTTGATGATGGCAGACAAAATTTATGTTTTATATATATTAGTAGCACTGTATATTTAACTTAGATGATGAGAACAGAATGTGGAACCCTGCCACCCTCTATGTAATTGAATTAAAGTATTTTTTATGCAAGAGAAATTCGGTTGCAAATAAAAACAACAAAAAATAACAAATGTAAGTTGGTGTAGATTATTTTGGGTTTTTATTGACATGTTGATAAGATTGTTTTGTTCTAAATACAATAGAGAAATATTGGCACTCCTATGATATTGTGGTCCCTTCAGGAATGCAATAAATATACACAACTGTTAGCATTTATAAATGTGTATGTGTGCGTATATATATATATATATATATATATATATATATATATAAAATGTTGTTCTGGTTCCAACGGGAGAAAATTCAATATTTTATAAAAAAGGAAGGTCCGCAAAATGTATTTTGTTCTCAGAAAATTTGTAAAAATTCTTTTTGTTTTACATATGCAACACGTGTTTCAGATCTTCTGGTATCTTCTTCAGGCTTTGATTGATAATATATATATATATATATATATATTATATATATATATAAAGTTAAATTCAAATCCAAGTCAAATTATAGATAAATACACAGAAAAATAGATACTACTATATAAAATAGACAAATGGATGGACAGAAAGATCCAAAAAATAAAACTCACACATATACAACTAATGACAAATCCAGCTCCCAAACACATATACTCATTCACTTTTGACCCATCCCTTATCACCCGACATTCTGGCCAAACACCTGCATCTTCATATAACACTCCCCATTTAGAGGGAGGAAAATCCACTACTCCCCCTATCCACCCCTGCCCCTACTGACAACCTACTGTTTTTCACCATCCTGAAAAGCTAGAACTGGTTTTTTGGTCCTGATGATGGTCTAAATGGCTGAAACATTGCATCGTCGACAATAAACATCCAGTTTCCATAACATCCCGTGTTTGTCTACTTTTCTCCATATATATATATATATATATATTGCTTCACATTTTGTGATGGTATGTTACCCGGTTAATAGACTGTTTAAAAGTTGTTCTAATTGTTTTAATTTATTATTAAATAGAGGATTGCAGAGTCGGAAGTTATATGGTCTGACTCCAATTCCTAGTATTCCTAGACATGGAATGACCCCCAGGCAAATTCTATGTCATACCAAACTGTTCAAACTTCTATATAACGTACGATAGATCTAGGATAGTTAACTAGTTTGCAATAGTGCTGTAATTATTTTTTGACTTTTGGAAGTTAATAATTCTCTGTCACTAGTTAACGCTAAGCTCCTTTGTCTTCTCTATCATATTATTAACATAAGAATAAGAATAGTAACTCTCTATGCACCATGTGATGTTCTTTGCTGGAATTATGACAAATATTCTACTAAATAGATAGTCTACAAGATTTCACCGATAAAATAATTATGTAAATTATACAGTGACCCCACCCCCCCAAAAAAAAAACAAATAAATTTTATTTAATCTTATCAACATCTATAAAATTTCAAGAAACTTGTTGGACTTCAACTTCAGTCTTTGTAGAATCATTCCTCAAAGTTTCAGTTATCTTGGTTGCTTTGCTGTATATTCTGAAAGAAAAAAAAAAAAATTAAAATTAACAGTTTGACAAAATTTGTGGGATTTGAAGATTAGTATTATCTGCGTTATTCGGACTATTGTCCCTATCTTCCTTGTTATTTGTACAACGTTTCGGCCGATATGCCCTCCAGCCTTCTTCAGGTATTTCTTGTCAGACTTGGGAACCTTCTTTTCGAATTCGGGAACTTTCTTGTCGTAATCGGGTTAGGTTCAAAGTTCCGTGATGGCTCCCGATTACGACAAGAAAGTTCCCGAGTTCGAAAAGAAGGTTCCCGAGTCCAAGAAGGTTCCCGAGTCCGACAAGAAATACCTGAAGAATGCCGGAGGGCATATCGGCCGAAACGTTGTACAAATAACAATGAGGATGGGGACAATAGTCCGAATAACGCAGATAATACTAAAATTTGTGGGTTCTTCTTTTTTTGGGGGGGGGGGTCACCCTGTACTTATATTTACACAAACCAATAAATTAAAAATATTTTCTACTGTACGAATAATTTTGTCTTTTCCAATTTTTCATAATTCACCTATCAAACTTGTATTTTAACCTGGAAATTGAGCAATTCTTTTGTTGCTGCTTATTGATATATAAAAAAACTGGCATCATATGAGCATTAGATTCTAAAAAATGGATAGAAATATTCATAATTCTTGGGTATACAAATAATTTCGTTGTTGACTGTATGTTAGATGTTTAATGCAAACATAAAAAAAGTAGTAATAAAAATAATAAGATTATAGTTAGTAAAGAACAAGGTTCCAGATTTGGAAGTATAAAGTCTGACTTAGACTCCTTCTATTCCAAAAATGCCGACTTTGATTTTGACTCCATCCAAAACCTCTGACTACAACTCTGTAATCCTGATTAAATGTTGTATAAAATAAACAAATTTAGATTATATAAAATAAACAGTTTAAGTTTTTTTTTTAATAAAAAGGATATATTTGTTTATCTTGAAATGAAATTACTATTGATTGTGTACATTCTTGAATATTATTAAGACTTATTATTTTTTTTCCAATAAAAAAGATTAAAAAGATAATAAAAATAATAGAATAATAATAATAATAATAATAATAATAATAATAATAATAATAATAATAATAATAAGTAATAATAATGATAAATAAAGTAATAATTATTATTATTATTTTATTTATCATTATTATTATTATTATTATTATTTAATAATAATAATGATAAATAAAGTAATAATAAATAATAATAATAATGATAAAGTAATAATGATAATAATAATGATAAAGTAATAATGATAATAATAATGATAAATAATAAATAATAATAATGATAATGATAAATAAAGTAATAATGATAATGATAATGATAAATAAAGTAATAATAAATAATAATAATAATAATGATAAATAAAGTAATAATAAATAATAATAATGATAAATAATAAATAATGATAATGATAATGATAAATAAAGTAATAATAAATAATAATAATAATAATGATAAATAAAGTAATAATAAATAGTAATAATAAATGATAAAAAATAAATAATGATAATAAATAATGATAATAAATAACAATAAATGAATAAATAATTTTAATACATAATAATAATAGATATTAAGAGTTATTATTTTTTTTTCCACTAAAAAACCTAAAAAATTGGTCCATGTTAGAAAGCTAATCATATAGTCATTTATCAATCTTAGTTTGGCACAAGGCTAGATGTAAGTATGTAGCCTAACTTGATAACCATTACACTATGTGTAAGATCATCATTATCATCAAGGCATGCCAACAGCACAGATCTCTCTCTCTCTCTCGTCATCTGTCTGTATCGGTCATTGATCTTGTTAAGTCCTCTATACAGTATCCAGTGTCCATACAGAGCTGTTGAATGTAAGTTTTTTGCAATATGGTTATTTACTAAGCTTAGCTGTGGCACAAGGCCAGAAGTATTGGGCACCCAATGAGAATTGAACTCATTAACAATGGTCTGTGAAGGTAGCTTGCTAACCATTACACCACGTGAGGTGCCCATTTTTGCCATATACAAATATAAGCAGAGATCCAGACAATTGGAACTATGATAATACTATCATAGTTCCCTTAGAGCAATTATCATATCATCATCAGGTCATGATGACAGCATGAGATCCCATGACTTTCTCACCACCCACCCCTATCTGTACTCACCACTGGCAGGTTTTCTGCATGGTATCCAAAAACTGTACAGAGCTGATTGATGTAGGTTTTTGCTGGTTGGCCTGCACTGGTGTGTCCATGTGTAGGAGTCCATAGGAAAATATCACTTATAAGTTTGTCCTTACTTCTCCAGCAGGTCTTGCTCATCTGACATGGATGGTTTGTGAGATGGGAGATGAGTTGCCATACAGCTGCTGTTTTGTAGGGTGCTGCTTCTCATCTAGCTTTTTTTCTCCAAGTGTTTGTTAGTCCATGTGATGCAGCCACTGACACGGCTACAGCTGGGAAGAATTTCCCATTTTCCCAAAAGGTCAGTTTCCCGTTCCAAACATGTTCGGATGCGTGCATATCAATGTTTTTGTATCCAAACAAGTTCACTGAAGGATAACTGCATAATTAGATTGTTACATTAGGTTAACTTTAGTGAGATCCAAACCTAATCTTTAATTTTTTTTTTTACTTTGCTCAATTTGTAAAATGACTAAAAAAAAAAAAGAGAAATATTTTTGATTGAAGGTAGCAGATGAAATTTGTTTTGGTTGAAGTTTATTTTGATTGAATAAAAAACAATTTATTGAAGTAATGGGTCAGTAAATTTATATTTAGTAGGAGATTAGTATTACTTATAAACATCTTTATTTTCAGTCAATGTAGCATGAAATGGTTTATTGAGCCCCTGCTTCATTTAATATACAGAAAAAAATGTGTGTATGTTTTATCAATTTAATATGTAACCTAGTAATTAATTGATATAAAATGGAATTCTTTTTAAATCTAGCAAGAGTAGTGACAAAATTCTGATTACTTTTAGAAATATTGATACACTGTTGGTGACATATTTTTCTTTAAATTTCCATGTAAATATTAAAATAATTTGATTCTATTTGAGTCATTAAAAATAACTAGCAAATATATGCACCCTCCGAGTGCAAGTATTTAAGTTTTAATGTAATAAAATATCGTATTAAATTAGAAAGGCTAATGAAACTAAATGGGAAATGCAGATAAAAAGATTTGAAACAGAGGGGGGTATAATCGAAAGATAGAACAACTGAAACTTACTCTTCCATCACTCTCGTCTTTCGTTGTTATTTTTTCTAATTTAAGTATTTAGTTAAAAGAGGAAATAAATAATAAAATTACAGTTATTTTTTTTGTTAATGGATTTCATTTAAGATTCATTGAAGAGATTTTTGCTTATATTCATTAAAATAAAACCAAACAATTAGAAATTAATAATACTAAACACATCTTTATTAAAATCACATTTTTAATATCAATATGCAAATTAGCTTTCCCGTTTACACAGTAAACCGTTATTTTGTTGTATATATAAATATAATTGCATGTTGTTAGTATGTAGATATGGTTAACAGTATTAATAACGTAAAACAATTTTATTAATAATTGAGGTTAAAATAAAAATAAAATCATTGAGAATGTGATGTAAATAACTAAGGGAATTGTAACTTGAGTAATAATATAATTTCGGTTACAGACAGAAAAACACACAATCTCCATTATAATAAGATGTTGTAAAGTTGTGGTTAATCAATAGCAGGGTCATCTGCTTTGTAGGTGGCACTGTATATCCTTATTTTCTTGAAGTGATGATCTGACCAATTTGATTTATTGATATGATGTATTTGTGTTTTGGAGAATTTAAAAGCTATCTACCTCAACATAAATGAAAACACTCTCCACATGTGTTCACACACACACACACACACACACACACACACACATATATGAGATGGAGGCGCGTGGGCTAGTGGTTAGAGTTGTGGGAAATGGACTCGTGGATTCAAGTTCAATTCTTAGACGAAGCTGTTCGGCATTTCACATAGCATTAATACCCTTGGGAAAGGTACGAATCCATATATTCTCCCTCCAGTTAAATAGTAGGGCAGACTGGGCCGTTCAGCCTTGGGTAGGTAACCAGTCTAGGAGAGGGATAACTCTGAATTCAACAATTCAATGGTTTTCACAACATCTAAAATTACATGCATGCCCCCACTCTAATTACCAAAAAATACACACATTCTGCACAAAGAAAAAAACAAACAAAGACTCCAAATACTAGAAGCTTTATACATCAAACAATACAAACCATCCTTAAATAAAATTAATTTTCAATGCAGTACTCACATTTTAAAATGCCTATAACACTTTTCCCATCAATTCTCCTCCTTCCAGCCTCCACATCCATTAATATACTTTGAAAAAAAAAACTGGAACACATCACTTTAAAGTGCCGAAAGTACTTGGGATATAAACCGGTGGACTAATCCAGGAATTCCATCCAAATATAAAAAAGTTGGCCAGAAAGCTTGAAAAGATCATCAATAAAATCGTTAAACAGGAGACATCTGTTTTGTTTAATTTCACATGTATAAATGAAAGAGTGCTGCCCAAATACACACATACATACATACATACATACATGTATGTATGTATGTATGTGTGTGTGTGTTACTATCACTTAGAGATAATAGTAATGACAAAATAAATAAATAAAATTAAAACTGCTTAAAAAACAAGCAACACTGCATGACCATCTGTCTACTGGAAACTGAACCACCTAGAAAAAAATATCTCTGAATGGTAAGCCAAAGATGGGATTTTGGATAGCCTACCCCCATCTCGAGCATACTTGTGTAGTACTCCCTTCCCATTTGAGCACAACTATTTTTGGCTGTAGCCAAATCTTCACACATGTAATATCCAAGGTGATTGTAAGGTGAACTCATTTGGTTACAAGCTTTTGTTTATTTTAGCTTTTTTTTTTTTTCAAACTGTTAATCATTTTTATATTGAGCAGCTTACATTGAAGCACTGCTGCTGTTGACTGTGAGTTTGTTGTGGCTGTGCTTTTCACATAACAACTATTAAGAGTTGTTAATTGTAATAAAATCTAATTTATCCAGAAGTTGAGTATTTAAATAAAAATGTCTAATTATAAAATGGTAAATATAATAACAATATTACCTGCTGTTGCCTTTACTGAGGAAGACTTTTAACTATTAATGAAGAATCATTAATAGTTAAAAAAAACAAAAACTAAAAAAAAAACTGGTGTTTCTTGCACATGTACAATTCTCATTCATTATTATGAAAAAAGTTGTCGTCGGAATGGCCTATTGTCGGTATCAGCCGGACAATGAGGGAGTCATTCCTCTTTTCGCTAGTGCCAGACCAGGAGATTTTTTTTTGAAGTGGAGCACAACACCTACCATCAGCTCCCCATTTTAATGCAAAGATCAGGTTATCCAATCTTTACTACTCATGCACTGAATTGGCAAGGACTTGTATATGAACCAGGAATCTTGCGATTCCTAGACAGGTGCTCTGATGACTGAGCTAAGTAAAAGTAAAGTCGTCGGGGTGGCCTAATGTCAGTATCAGCCAGATAGCGAGGGAGTCTATCCCCTTTTCAATAGCACTAGACCAAAGAGATTATTTTGGTGTCTGAGGTGGAGCACCACAACTACCATTAGCTCCTCACTTTACCGCACAGATCCCTGTGCTACTCATACGCTGAGTTGGCAAGTGTTGGTATCGAACCAGGAACCTTGTGATTACCTAGCTGAACGCTCTATCGACTGAGCTAAGCCAGTCTGCCCCTTATTTATGCTTTATTATATTACATGAAAATATCTAATAAAAATGGCATGGTCTATAAGTAATTCACTCACTACTTCTGCATTTGAAGTAGTTAAAAGTAAAAAGAAAAGTAATAATCTTCATACAATGACTGCTATTTACACAGTAGCATTGCAACCAACAAAGCCTTCATCAGATGATGACTCTGGGTTCAGGCATGGTTTCGGGCCGAAGCATCATTACCACTAACCCAGAGCGCCCCAGCAGTATTTCACGATACCACCAGACTTTGTCAGTTTGATGTCACAATATAGGACTGCCATATCCACGCTGATGCGGTTAGAGCTTTCTCCTGAATCTTTTTTAAGTATTTCCTCTTGTCTGGTAGAGAAAGTCCAAGTTTAGACAAAAATTCCGAGGTTGAGTTGGTAATAAATCCCCGACATCCGACTTCAATGGGAAATACATGTTATCCATCCATTTCTGACGCATTGTTCACGTAGGTCTTCATATTTTTCCAACTTCCGCTGATGGGCCCAATCAAGATTTTCTTCATATGGGACTGTCAATTCAACGATAAAAATTTCTTTTGATTAACAGACCAAATGACAATCAATATCAGGACGCTGGGCCGTTACGGTTATTTCAGTTGGAAAAACGAGCTGATGTTCCAAGTCGCATGCAATGCGCCAGCTCGTGGAGCCGTCATTTTATCCAGGAGACATTGCTGAAAAAATTAGTGATGTTATTTTTAACAGCTTCAGTACATCTTTTTTTTTTTTTTTTAATTGACAATGCACATAATTTAATTGTGGTGAAGATTAATCAATTAGATTGAACCTTATACAGTGAATGAAGTGCATGGACTTGTCAACATGAGTTCAATTCCTGGACAAAGCTGTTTGCATTTCACATGACACTAATACCACTGGGAAAGGTATGAATCCAATTCTCCCTCCAGCTATAGTGCTAATACCCTTGGAAAAGGTATGAATCCAACTATTCTCCCTCCAGCTATGGGTAAATAGTAGAGCAGACTGGGCTCTTTAACCATGGTTAGGTAACCAGTATAGGAGAAGGAAAACTCTGAATTCAAACCTGTTAAACTCCGCTTAAGAAATTGACCTTGTGTCGCATTCTGCTCGTACGGAAGGGTTGGTAAATATATACAGTGAATCTCCTGGGTATGACATTAAACTGCATTTAGTGTGAAGTTCCAATTCTGGAGTTCTAGAAAGTGTGGAGTACCTTGTCATTGCCATTAGTCCCAGGTCTACCATGAGTCTACCCTGGAGTGGTAGTACATGTTAGAGTATCTGTGTGTATCTATGGGTTAAATAGATAAAAAATGAGTTTAAAAAATATTTTTTTTAATTTGGAATACCTAACTCGAATGAATAAATAAATTAAAGCATAAAATAATCCCAAGGCTGACAACTAACCTTATTCACTGAAGAAATATTTGAGATTAAAATTTACCAAATGACACATGTCAGGCTGCAGACATATTGCTGCACCTTTATACTTTTTTGACAGTATCTCAAAATGGCACCCCCTCTGATTTATTTATTTATTTATTTATTTAAAATAAATTCCTTGGATTATTAAATAATTAACCATAGAAATGTAGTTATACAAAAAGAAATATTTCAAAAAGTCATTTTTATTAAGTTTGAAGAATGTGGTTTAATTTTCAATGTATGTTCATGCTAAAACAGACCCTGACTTTGTGACTGGTGTCAAACTTGACTATTCCATTTCAAATATCACTTCTCCCATATAAAATGCAGATTCAGTATTATTGTTAATTGTTTTGCACAGTAGCAGTTTTATTGTCAATTGCTTGCTTATTCACTAAGGGTATTTATAATAATAATGAAATTATTGTGTACAGTGCTCAGCAGTACATTACAACTCATCAAAGGTACATGTATAGTACATAGAATAATATATAAATATCAGGAAAATGAAGTATATGAGTCATGATATGTATGTGTGTTGCATACCCTTTTCTTACTTCTGGTCGTATTTTCTTCTGGCCGGCTTTGCTATTTCTTCATCTATCTTGGTCTGGTCTCTTCTAAGGTCTGGACTTTCTTGTAGACTTCGGGTCTGGTTTCTGTTAGGGATTTCTCCTTATCAGAAGCCCTGTGTCATTGTTAGTTTTTAGGTAATAAACACAAGACTTCGATTTACTTTGATGTTACTTTATTTTCAATCCCCAACCCAGACACCTGCGCAGGTGAGACTTACATCCTACGAGCTCGGCTCCTACTTGCTAACTGACTGAGACTTACTTACCATCTAAACCAGAAGAGAGGGTCCTCTCTACCGGTTCTCAAGGTATCCACCGGAAGGTTAGGACTAAAGTCAAGCCTTGTCACTCATCCTTCAAGGCCGTGGGCTGTAGCTTATAACGGCCATTTTGATTTCTACACTATTGCCATAAATATTAGGTCACTAATAATTATGTAACATGTGTGCATGTGTATGGAGGGGGATATCAGATATAGTGTTAGCAAATTTCAGGAAGCAAGAAGGTTTTGAAGGATGCAGTGTATCTGCAGCTACCAACTGATGCAGGTAGTTTCTTCCATGTTTCAGCAATTCTGAAAGTGAAAAAATGTTTCTGAAAGTCATGAGTGTATTGAAGGAAGTCAGTCAGTCTACTATTGGTTTGATCAATGTGACTGGCCAAGCACAACTGAACCAGTGTCAAGACAACTGGTACTTATGGGAATTCAGAATAGTCCACTCATGCATTTGGGTGATTCCATTCCCTGAGTCCTGATTGGCTGCTTGGTTTGTATGATCCTCTGAGGATTCATAAATATCCTATTTTGCAGTAGTCTTAGCAGCAAACCAGAATCGTATTGGGTTACAACTGCTTGCTGTCTTGTCTTGCCAATTCGATGGTAATTGGACTTAGTATCATTATTCTACAGAGTGTTGTGCTGTTTTCTGACTTTGTAGGTGTGTTAGACACATGGAAATCAAAAAGGTGCTCCGGGTCGCTGTTGGCAGGATGGTTGATAATTTTGTGTATGTTTACCAAATCAGTTGCCAGAGTTGGAGCTTCAATGTATCCATGTCCATTTTTCAAAGGGAATGTTAAAAACTTGACAATGGGTCAGTCATGATCCATTTTTAGCATGAACGTTCATTGCAAATGAAACCTCACTTATCTATTAATAATGGTTTATTCAATAAATACACTCAAAATTTGAACATGCAACATTAGACAGTCCTCATTGTTTTTTAAAACAAGTTTTAATAAATACATGATACTGGTATTATATATCTATATATTGTTTGTTTTATTTTAATACAAATTTAAAGTTTACATTTCAAATTGTTTTATTTTTTAATCCGTTAATGAATTTGATGATTTTACTTACTTAGGGTACAAACTCGCTGACATTGAATTTTTTACTCCCACCCCTCAGGCAATATGTTTGAAAAATCTATTTTTACATCGCCCGGAGTGTGTTTTTTATTTTGTACTAGTAAAACTTAATAAAATAACTTATAATTTTTTTTTTATCATCTGAATTCTCTCTATTTAAATGACCTGAAAAACAAAAAACAAAAACAATCTAGGGATATGGTGCTTATTCCAAAACCCTTTTTTCAAATTTGTCTGAATTTTTGAGAAGAGGCTTGATAATTTGTATTGTTTAGATTTTTTTTGTTTGTTGTTATATACACGTTTTGACCGATGTGTTCTCCGGCTTTCTTCAGGTGTTTCTTGTTGAAATCTAGTCATGGTTAGCGTAATGAGAACAGTCTTCCCAAGGGATTGAATAAAGGGTTTGGTTATAAATTCTAAAGTTAAAGGTTAGAAAGCTCCCAACTTCAACAAGAAACACCTGAAGAAGGCTGGAAGGCACATTGACCAAAATGTTGTGTATATACCAATAAAAATTGAAGACAGTAGTCAGAAAAATCCAAATAATATAAATCTTTTTTCTAATTTATTTAAAAAAAAGTTTTTTTGATACTAAAATTCACCCTAAGCAAAGCCAAATTGGCCATTACTTAGCAAATTGTTGGTATGGGATTGTGTATGTGTGTGTATCCCATACCAACGCAGTAAAATAGAATATTTGACGTCATATTTCAAAACCGTTCTTCTTTCAAACTTCAAAAATTTTTAAACTGAATAACACATAACTACCACTCGCTTTTCTCGTTATTCTGTGATAAATAATTTATTATCACCTTCCATATACCAACAAATGCCCTGAAGATGATCTAATTAATAGATTGAAACACTGCAGCGTTGGCCAATAAACTCGCCACTTAACCCATTTAAACCTGTGTTTTTTCATTTTTCCTAATATACTACATACCGTCGGATTCACTTCCTTTCTTCACATATATATATGATATATTGAAAAAACAAAGGATGTTTACAAATGCATGGGCTCATCAGGAGAGACTGTCGGATTAATTTCAATTTTATTTCACATATATATATATATATATATATATATATATATATATATATACATTCAGACAACAGCATTATTGAAATAACAATTCCTTAATTTCTAATCACATTTTGTTGGATTTTTCCAATCTGTTATTTCCTCATATATATATATATATATATATATATATATATATATATAAAGATAAATCTAATGAGTCAGATAAACCTACTAAAAGTTTGCGCTTAATGCTCTTCAGGGCTAAGATCCGAGAATCTGACTCATTAGATTTATTATTTGCTCTACTTAGGTATTGAGCACTTTTTACTTATTAGCTTTAGTTTCCTGCAGTTTTGTATGAATATATATATATATATATATAATATATATATATATATATATATATAATTGTTTTTTTTCTTTGGCCAGATATTGTTCCAATAGATTATTTTTGGTTGGTACGATTATCTTGGTCTTTTCTTTTTTCCAAAAACTTTTTTTTCTCCTCGGGTAATGTTTGGTAGTATATTTTTACGAATCAAACTATTTGCTGTTTTTTTTTTCTCACCGCGAGGATTTACCAACAAGTTTGGTATATTATATATATATATATATATATATATATATATATATGCTATTTCCTCATATATATATATATATATATATATATATATATATATATATATAATGTAATATTATAAAAATTGAAAAAACACAAGTTTCATTAACGAATGATGTTTAATAAGCCGATGCTGCAGTGTTTCGATTTGTTTAACAAACCTTCCTCAGGGCTTTCACTGGTTGAAGGAAAAATAAATTATTAATGAAAACAAAAGTCTGTGCGCCTCTGCTTTTGGTGTGTGGCTGCTTATGTTGATATTCAAATATGAGGAAAGACAAGACAAGACATACTTTAAAATGCGTCTTAATTTAAAACTACATGACATAATTTTTCCGGAAAATTCTTGGAAACTAATTTTAATGAATGGAAAATTTATTTTATGCCATGATGTGTGTGTGTGTTTTTTTTCATATATCTATATATATATATATATATATATATATATAAAACGAAGTTTGATATGTATGTGTCGACATATAAGTCTAAAACGAGAGGTCTCTCTGATTCGAAATCTTGCATATATACATTAATTCCTTCTAACTAAGAAACACACCAAATTTGGTTATTGATTTTTACTGATTAAGAGATATAATTAATTAATTAAACAAAAATCAAATGATTTGCGATAATTGTGGCATAGCTGCTACTGCTAATATGAAAAAAACTTCCGCTGGCTGCTGCCTGTATCAACTGTAAAATGGCGCTGCTGCTGGTAATTTAAAGTTGACAAATTTGTGTCCTAATCGTTTTTCCTCGCGTGTCACCGGTCTGATCTTAGAAATATTTATTTGGTTAGAATGAAAGTAAAATAATCTTTCTAAATATATAATTTGTATGTGGTTTTATCGATTGAATTATTTTTTACAGTGAGTTAAAAATATTTTTTTTTGCTTCAGACAACTGATAAGTATGACTTTTTTTCCAGACTAAATTTTAACGAAAAATCAAACTCTTTTTCCTCACCTATTTACGGTTCAATTTTTACAATATCATATGGTTAGAAAGAAAATAAAATAATCTTTCTAAATATGTAATTTGTATGAGTTTTTTTTTCCATTGAATTATTTTTTACAGTGAGTTAAAAGAATATTTTGCTTCAGACAGCCTATTCGAAGTAGGATTTTTTTTTCATACTAAAGCTTAACGAAAAATCAAATCTTATTTATCGCATATTTCTGTTCCTGTTTTAAAAATATTCATTTGGTTAGAAAGAAAATACAATAATCTTTCTAAATATGTAATTTGTATGTGTTTTCATACATTTAATTATTTTTACAGTGAATTAAATAACAAATCAAACTAAAACATTTAACGATCACTCAACTTTATTAATACTTTTATAACTAAAATCTTTTTTGTAAGAAACTATTCATGAAATAAACATCTATCTATCCACAGAGGTTTCATGTCTGAGCACTATTTTTTTATTTAAAAATTAGAATTTACATAGTTATGTAGTATGTAAGGTCGATTTTCGGTCGTCGTCAATGTAAAGAAGACCCTTTTTTAAAAAAAACAAAACTTTGAGACACTTGAGTTAAGCACATTCAAAATTATTTTTTTAAAAGTATGTATCTTTTTTTTTTTTTTTTTAGTCGGTGCACTTTTCGATTTAAAAAATAATATACTATACTTAGTATAGTATATTAATTTCATCAAATTGTTATAAAATTTATAGTATAGTATACTATAATAATTTGACATTTGATCGGCTACAGATTATTTATCATTTGATATTAATTTGATTACTTGATTTAATTAAAAAAAAAAATTAATTTGAAATTTAGCAAATCATGTCATTTATATTTTATTTAAAAAATGGTTTAAAAACTTATTTGGTGGTGCTCCATGACAGTTTAACTACAGTGTATAAATGAACTTTTTTGCGAATTGGGTTTAGGGGGTTAATGTTGTTTTTAATTATGTATTGCTTAAAAAAACAACAAAAAAATACCAAAATTGCTAAACATTTAATTAACCATTGAAATTAATTATTGAATCCAACGGTAGACACATTAGTCTCAGTTGTTTGTGTTAGTATGACAATGTATAATTTCAATTAAACTTGGTTTAAAAACAAAATTTTTTCAACATTAAATGTATAGTAATTTGGCTTTTTTTATATTTTTTTAAGCAATACGTAATTAAAAACAACCTTAATCCCCAAACCCCTAAACCCAATTTGCAAAAAAGTTCATTCATACACTGTAGTTAAACTGCCATGGATCACCAAATAAGTTTCCGTTTTAATTTTTATGCCGATTTTCAAGTTTAACCAAGAAAATTCCCTGACCTCCCACCAGGCCTGATTAAATTAAAATCTTTTTTAAGTAATGATTTTTATGGGTCATCCTGCGAGGATCGAACTCGCTATACAGTAGTAATAGATCTACAAATGATTATTAAACCATGATTTTATCTCCTCTACCCGGGCTTCTCCGGGTAGCCACTGCTAGTGTGTATATATGTGTATATATATATATATATATAAGGGTGTGTGTGAAAAGCTCTCAGCCTGAGCAAGAAAGTATTAGCTAGAGCCACAAAATATACATGCTGTCCCACACATTCATTCTGAAGTTTAACATGTTTGACATTTCTGAAGTTTCTTTAAAACTTCAAAAAGTTGAATAGAAATTCAAAAAAGTTGTTCCCTTCTTAGTTGAGCTGTGAACTTATCAGCACCCTTTTGCAGGATTTATGTCAATCTTTCTAGAAAGTGCAGCCAATTTTTACATTCACCATTCTCTAACTTCCTTTTATGTTCTTTCCTGTAGAACTTCTTTCAGAAGCATTTAGTTTCACTTGTTTCGTTTTTCTATTGTTTCTCCATTAACTTGCTAAAACTTTTGTTATTTTGGAATATCATATTTAGCTTCTGCAATCTCTGGCTTCTTACTTTGAATTCTTGAATAGATGTTTTACTCTAAAAATACACCTTTTGTCTAAAATTACAAGAGCTACAGATACTGAACTTAGCAAATTACCTTAAAAATATCTAGTACTACTCAGTTTTGAAATTTGTATTTAACTCAGTTTGTGTCATCTTATTATAATGGAGATTGTGTGTTTTTCTGTCTGTAACCGAAACTATATTACTACTCATAGTCATAATTCCCTTTAGTTATTTACGTCACATTCTCCATGATTTTATTTTTATCTAAACTTCAATTATTAATAAAATTGTTTTACATTGTTAATACTGTTGATACATACTTATAACATGCAATTGTATTTATATATACAACAAAACAGCGGTTTACAGTGTGAACAGGAAGGCTCATTTGCATATTGATATTAAAATTTTGATTTTAATAGATATGTGCTTAGTATTATTGATTTCTAATTGTTTGGTTTTATCTTAATGCATATGAGCAAAGATCTCCGGGATAAATCTTAAAAGAAATCCATTAACAAAAAGAAATAACTGTAATTTCATTCTTTACTTCCTATTTTAACTAAATAGTTAAATTAGGAAAATTTACCAATAAATGGTGGAAGAATAAGTTTCAGTTATTCTATTTTTGATTATACTCCCTTCTGTTTCAAATCTTTTATCTGCATTCTTATTTAGTTTCATTAGCCTTTCTAATTTAATATGAATTTTATTACATTAAAACTTAAATATTTGCACCCGGAGGGTGCACATATTTGCTAGTTTGGAATAATGAATGAATATAAAAAGTGCTCAATACATATGTAGAGTTGGTTTAGAAAACCAATAAGAGCAGAATATATCTACCTAGGTTTCACTGGGAGTTAACATTCATGAGATATTTACAAAAATCAATATATTTATATTTCTATCTCACAATGTGTGTGTACTTTTTTTTTAATATAACAAATATTCATCAATTGTGTAGACATTATTTTTGGAAGGACTCCTGATAATTATTAAAATCTTTAAAATTTTCCCTTCAAATAATTTTGGTGGGCATTGAGTCAAGTGAATTTGAGGGGTTTAATGTTTTCTCATTTTGTGTAAAAACTTTATAGAAATAAACTTTGTTTATCATTAAATCAGAATTCAAAGTTTTTATCTAAATTCTAAGGATATTGAAAATCTACTCTACATTTTGTGGGATGCGGAAGTCCCTATGGCTTAGTGGTTAATGTGCTGGACTGCGATATCATAATAAGAGAGTTTAAATTCCAGTTGCACTATTATGTTAACTTTCAGATTAATATCTTTGGGAAAGATATTGAAACCCCTCATCCCCCAGCTATGGGTTAAATAGTACCCTTATGGTTTTTCTACAAAGATGGCTTTGGCATTAAATAACCTACAAAGGTTGGTATGCCATCAACCAAAGAAACCAAAACCAAACTTTTTTTGGTCGAGTTTCATGTTTTACCCTGATGAATTTTGTCATAAATTAATTTTTTGTTATTCCTGCTAAAAATTATGATATATAACATGCTTAAATTGCCTGAAGAATAGTTACCCAATTTAGTCTTTATATAATTTATATAAATTGGTTCCTGATTTAAAATTTGGGAATTGTGTTTTTCCTTCTTTATATTTTAACCTCCAACTCATAAATTATAAAGCCAAACTTTGCAGAAAGGTTCAAAGTGGCAACAATGTGTCAGAAATTTCTGATGTATTGATTAAAAATTTATATTTGTGTTTCTATCTCTTAATAATTTTGATCTATAACTTTCAAGCCATATTTTGTTGAACAAAAATACTTCCATCTGAATTTCTCACATGAGGAATTATTATAATGATAAACTTTAGTTAGTCTAGTGTCCTCATCTTGGTTGTTATTGTCATAGTGTTTTTGGCCACTGTCCCTCTGGCCTCTTCAGGTGTCAGTAACTGAGAATTTTGAACTAAAATCTAATTGAATCCATAAGGGTAGATTGTTCTTATCCAAGTGATGCTGATAACTTTTTATTATGGGGCATCCTGGGAACATCATATTTTGCATTGATGAGTCCCAGGAAATTTGGGTCCCAACTAAAGTTTCTTAATAGATTGTAAGGTTTTATTTTTATCTAGGAAACAACTAAAGCTGTCTAACTCCTATCTTGGTAAAGCTATCCTGTATAATTAATTTATAAAAAAATATTGAAATTAATTTACAGTAGCTTCAAGTTGTCAGGGAAGAACAAACATCTGTGATGGCAATTTTACTGTGTCTTTTTAATTTCTTTGTGGCATAGGGATGCGGAGCGTACTTATCAGCATCTCTACTATCCTAGTGTTTCTTCTTAAAAGATGTCTTGTATAAGTTCACTCTTCTTAAGTCATGTTGCCTTGTCTATCACCTAATATTCACATATTTGGCATATCATGTCTTACGTTTATTTTGCCCTTCTTTATTAAAAAAAAAAATGAAAGAAAAAGTCAGCTCCTTTTTTGGTTTGGATAGAGCTAGGTTCTCAACTGGGGGCACATATAACATTTTTTTTTATCCTAGGCAAGCAAACAATATTCAATATAAAAATATAATAAGACTTTTAACTCTAACATCCTGTTGAGAATTTCTAAGTCCATGAGCCCCATTCCTATAAGGATCTATCAAAAAATGCTAAAAATGACTTTTTCATTTCAAGTCCTGTTATTTACCTTTAACTTACAACTTCTAAATTGTTTAATATTAGATTTAAACAAAAGGTATTGTTTGGGTGGATTCCGGAAAAATGAATGTGACTTTCGGTCGGGTGGAATGAGGCGGTAATACGATGTTAAGAGTTAAACATTAATGCTATGGAGGTCCACCGGAATAAAAATGAATCAAAGGGTCCATAGGTAAAAAAGAAAAGTTGAGAACCCCTGTATAATTATAATAAATTGGTTCCTTGATTTTAAGTTTGAACGCGCAGAGTATATTGCCCTATGGCAAGCCCCAATCCTTTTTATCAATATGGGTGGCTAAGAAGGCGGTGGCTGCGGGTCTACATGTCCCTGGGAATGATGTAAACTCTATCTGATGGTGGAGGTTCGCAGTTCTGGAGGTTGGGGAATGTTGAGGCACCCTTCACACCAATTGCTCCTGTCCACTCTGACCCGGAGTGGTAGTACCTGTTAGGTCCTCTATGGTTAAATAGAAAAATGTATTTAAAAAAAAATGTATTATCCCATTAAGAAATTGATTATTTCAAAACTTTATCTCATTAAATGACCCACTGGGTTGATATGCCGTAAAAACAAAACACCAACGCAAACCGGAGTATTGATTACTTATTTATACCTAACCCAGGGTTTGAACTTATAACTGCTAGATAACTAGATAGACTTTTTCAAAACACTTTTATTTTGCTATGCCCATGTACCGCTATAGTCAAAAATATGATTTATATAACAACCAAATGAGGACACTAGTCCGGGTATATCACTGAAAAATATTTCTTGTATTTTCTTAGATTATATTGAATCTATAGGGGGCCGGGTTAGCTCAGGTCGGTATATGGTCGGCTAAAAACCACAAGGTTTCTAGTTCGATACCGGTCCCGCCAATCAGCGTATGAGTAGCACAGGGATTGTGCGGTACGTAAGGAGGCTGATGGTAGTTTTCGGCGCTCCACCTCAGATGCTAACAAGTCTCCTTGGGTCTCTAGCGCTATTGAAAAGGGGATAGATCCCTCGCTGACTGGCTTGAATAACCGACTTTAGGAGGCCGCCACCTGTTGACTTTACTTTTACTTTTTCATATTGAATCTATGTATGTACTAGTTTTTCAAATTGGAGTATACTTATTTTTAAATTTGCATTTTATTAATTTGATTCAGCGTTCCCTAAATTTCATGTGTAATTATATACAATTACTATCAAAAGTTTAGAGATTGTACAATACATATGACTGAAGCTTTGCATAGATAGTTAATATTAAATAATGCATATAGAAAATCAT
>CM042158.1:87345635-87530890 GCA_023376005.1 Doryteuthis pealeii | reverse complement strand
AAAAGAGAGTATGATTAATTAGGACTCTCACTCATTGGCATGTTGAAGTGATTCATTCCTGAGTCCTGATTGGCTGTCTGGTTTGGTATGTCTTTGGTGGGTCATAAGAATAGAGTACCGCGAGTCGTGTGCAGCAAAGCAAGAGACTGGTATTGGTTATGACTGCACTGCGTCGAGGCTGTCTTATACAATTCAATGGTATGGTGACTTAGTAATTATTATTTCTACAGAGAGTGTGTGCTGTTTTTCTGAGACTTTGTAAGTGAGTATTAGTACACATGGAAATCAAAAAGTGCTCCGGGTTTGCGTTGGGAGGATGGTGAAATAATTTGTGTGTTTTACCGAAAATCAGTAGCCAGATAGTTGGAGCTTAATGTATTAGTCATTTCAAGAGGAAGTTAAAAAACTTGACAATGAGTCAGTGTCATGATCGATTATGTAGCATGAACGTCATTAGCAAATAAAACTTTACCTATAATAATGGAGATCCCTTCCGGGTTTTTGTCTGAACAAAAAATTACGTCACTGCTTATGTCAATTACCCAAAATCATCATAACATAGATAAAATTTTGAGTGTTATTATTCAATAAATAACTCAAAATTTGAACATGCAACATTAGACAGTCCTCATTGTTTTTAAACAAGTTTTAATAAATACATGACTTGGTATTGATATATCTATATATTGTTTGTTTATTTTAATCAGAATTTAAAGTTTACATTTCAAATTGTTTTATTTTTAAATTCTTTAATGAATTTTTGATGATTTACTTTACTTAGGGTACAAACTCGGCTGACAATTGAATTTTTACTCCCACCCCTCAGGCATATGTTTGAAAAATCTGTTTACATCGCCCAGAGGCGTTTTTATTTTGTACTAGTAAACTAATAAAAAATTATCATTTTTTTTATCATTTGAATTCTCCTCTATTTAAAAAATAACCTGAAAACAAAAACAAAACAATCTAGGGATAGAGGTGCTTATTCCAAAACCTTTTTTTCAACTTTGTCTGAATTTTGAGAAGAGCTTGATAATTGTATGTTTGATTTTTTTTTCTTTGTTGTAATATACACATTTTGGCCGATGTGTTCTCCGCTTTCTTCAGGTGTTTCTGTTGAAAATCTAGTCATGTTAGCGTAATGAGAACAGTCTTCTCAAGGGATGAATCAAAGGGTTGTTTAGAAGTTCTAAGTTAAAGGTTAGAAAGCTCCCAATTCAAACAAGAAAACCTGGAAGAAGGCTGGAAGGCACATCGACCAAAATGTTGTGTATATACCAATAAAAATTGAAGACAGTAGTCAGAAAAATCCAAATAATATAAATCTTTTTTCTAATTCATTTAAAAAAAAGTTTTTTTGTTACTAAGATTCATCCTAAGCAAAGCCAAATTGGCCATTACTTAGCAAAGTTGTAAATGAATAGGAAGAATAATTGGATGGCCCAATGGAGTATTGTTAAGTTTCTGACCGCCATCCTTGGCCAGTTGAAAAGGACTTAAAGTAAGTAAGTAAGTCCTGGGCTCTAAAATTTTTTGGTAAGTGAATAAGTCCTGAGTTATGGAATCCTACGTAGTGTCAAAGGTCCAGTGATATAATCCTATGTTCTGTCGTCCGCGAATGTCCAAAGCAATATGCGTAGGTATGATCAGAAAAGCCAGTATGAATAACAATAACAGCAGCAGAGCACCGCCAGTGACTGGCCAATAGGTTGGTCACATGATTATCGGCGAGTCTATAAGTAGAAGTGGGCGTCTAGCACACACCTTATATCCAGAAAAGTCAACAGGTATAATTGACTTTGGACTTAAAGAACTCAAGAATATATGCTGTTGGAAGACACACATGAAGAAGATATATGTTGGATACATTATAATTTAATTTTTCATTTTGGTCACATTTTTAACACACATTCTTTATAATAAATAATTTGGTGGTTCCTTGACCACATTAAAAGGTTATTTAAAAAAAAATTATTTATTAAACAACATATGTCCTGGGAATGACGTTAAACTCCCTGATGGTGAGGTCCAGTTTGAGGTTTGGGGAATGTGGAAGCACTCCTTCATCACCATTGCTCTCTGGTCCACTCTGACCCGGAGTGGTAGTACCTGTTAGGGTCCCATCTATGGGTTAAATAGAAAATATGAGTTTTAAAACAATTTTATTATCCATTAAGAATTGATTTATTTCAAAACTATCAGCATTAAATGACCCACTGAGGTTGATATGCTGTAAAACAAAACAAAAAACAAACAAAACATAAACAACATATTAATTTTTATTAGTCATATATAGTGGCTCTTACTAGTAATAGGGTTGATTTAGGTCAGTTAGTAGAACATCTACCTTGGAACAACAAGGTTCCCGGGTTCGATACTGGTGCTCGCCAACTCAGCTCATGAGTAGCACCGCTTGGATATATGGTAAAATGGAGAGTTGATGGAGGATGTAGCACTCCACTTCAGACAAAATAATCTCCCTGATCTACCTCTAGTGAAAAGGGGATAGACTCTCTTACTGTCTGCCTGATACTGACAATATGCGACTCTGCCTACTTTACTTTATTAATAATAGTGAGAGTTGGTCTTCTCAGTATTCCAGAACTTGCCTCAGTACCTTGATTTCGATAATGCTGTTGTCTGAATGTATATATATATATATATCTATATATATATATATATATATATACACATTCAGACAACAGCATTATTGAAATAATAATTCCTTAATTTCTAATCACATTTTGTTGGATTTTCCCCAATCTGTTATTTCCTCATATATATATACATATAAATCTAATGAGTCAGATAAACCTACTAAAATTTTGCTTAATGCTTTTCAGGGCTAAGATCTGACTCTTGGATCTTAGCTCTGAAGAGCATTAGCGAAACTTTTAGTAGGTTTATCTGATCATTAGATTTATCTTTATTATTTGCTCTACTTAGGTATTGAGCACTTTTTACTTATTAGCTTTAGTTTCCTGGTAATATGATATATATATAAATAATATATATATATATATATTATTATTATTTTTTTGGCCAAATATTGTACCAATAGATTATTTTGGTTAGTACGATTATCTGGTCTTTTCTCTTTTTCAAAATTTTTTTCTTCCTGGGTAATGTTGGTAGTTATATTTACAATCAAACTATTTGCTGTTTTTTTTCCAGCGAGGATTTACCAACAAGTTTGGTATATTAAATATATATACATATATATATCTATATATATATATATATATATATTTTATATAAAAATTGAAAAAACACAAGTTTCATTAATGAATGATGTTTAATAAGCCGCCGCTGCAGTATTTTGGTTTGTTTAACAAACCTTCCTTAGGGCTTTCATTGGTTTAAAGAAAAATAAATTATTAATGAAAACAAAAGTCTGCAAGCCTCTGCTTTTGGTATGTGGCTGCTTTTGTTGATATTCAAATATGAGGAAAGAAAATGCGTCTTAATTTAAAACTATATGACATAATTTTTCCGGAAAATTCTTGGAAAATAATTTTAATGAATGGAAAATTTATTTTAAGCCATAATGTGTGTGTGTGTGTGTTTTTTTTCTTCATATATCTATATATATATATAAAACGAAGTTTGGTATGTACGTGTTGACATATAAGTCTAAAACGTGAGGTCGCTCTGATTCGAAATCTTGCATATACATTAATTCCTTCTAACTAAGAAACACACCAAATTTGGTTATTGATTTTTACTGATTAAGGGATATAATTAATTAATTAAACAAAAATCAAACGATTTGCGATAATCATGGCATAGCTGCTACTGCTAATATGAAAAACATTTCCGCTGGCTTAACGAAAAATCAAATCTTATTTATCGCATATTTCTGTTCCTGTTTTAAAAATATTCATTTGGTTAGAAAGAAAATACAATAATCTTTCTAAATATGTAATTTGTATGTGTTTTCATACATTTAATTATTTTTACAGTGAATTAAGTAACAAATCAAACTAAAACATTTAAACGATCACTCAACTTTATTAATACTTTTATAACTAAAATCTATTTTGTAAGAAACTATTCATGAAATAAACATCTATCTATCCACAGAGGTTTCATGCTGAGCACTATTTTTATTTAAAAATTAGAATTTACATAGTTATGTAGTATATAAGGTCGATTTTCGGTCGTCGTTAATGTAAAGAAGACCCTTTTTTTTTTAAAAAAAACTTTGAGACACTTGAGTTAAGCACATTCAAAAATTATTTTTTTAAAAGTAGTATCTTTTTTTTTTTTTTTTTTTTTTTTTAGTCAGTGCACTTTTCGATTTAAAAAAAATATACTATACTTAGTATAGTATATTAATTTCATCAAATTGTTATAAATTTATAGTATATAGTATACTATAATAATTTGACATTTGATCGGCTACAGAATTATTAATGTTATTTTTATTATTTATCATTTGATATTAATTTGATTACTTTATTAATTTAAAAAAAAAATTAATTTGAAATTTAGCAAATCACGTCATTTATATTTATTAAAAAATGGTTTAAAAAACTTATTTGGTGGTGCTCCATGACAGTTTAACTACATGTATAAATGAACTTTTTGCGAATTGGGTTTAGGGGGGTTAATGTTGTTTTTAATTATGTATGCTTAAAAAACAACAAAAAAATACCAAAATTGCTAAACATTTAATTAACCATTGAAATTAATTATTGAATCCAACGGTAGACACATTAGTCTCAGTTGTTTGTGTTAGTATGACAATGTATAATTTCAATTAAACTTGGTTTAAAAAAAATTTTTTCAACATTAAATGTATAGAAATTTGGCTTTTTTATATTTTTTTTAGCAATACGTAATTAAAAATAACCTTAAACCCCTAAACCCAATTTGCAAAAAAGTTCATTCATACACTGTAGTTAAACTGTCATGGATCACCAAATAAGTTTCCGTTTTAATTTTTATGCCGATTTGCAAGTTTAACCAAGAAAATTCCCTGACCTCCCACCAGGCCTGATTAAATTAAGATCTTTTTTAAGTAATGATTTTTATGGCTCATCCTGCGAGGATCGAACTCGCTATACAGTAGTAATAGATCTCTAAATGATTATTAAACCATGATTTTATCTCCTCTACCCGGGCTTCTCCCGGTAGCTGCTCCTAGTATATATATATATATATATATATATATATATATATATAAATATAAAAGGGTGTGTGTGAAAAGCTCTCAGCCTGAACAAGAAAGTATTAGCTAGAGCCACAAAATATACATGCTGTCCCACACATTCATCCTGAAGTTTAACATGTTTGACATTTCTGAAGTTTCTTTAAAACTTCAAAAAGTCTAATAGAAATTCAAAAAGGTTGTTCCCTTCTTAGTTGAGCTGTGAACTTATCAGCACCCTTTTGCAGGATTTATGTCAATCTTTCTAGAAAGTGCAGCCAATTTTTACATTCACCATTCTCTAACTTCCTTTTATGTTCTTTCCTGTAGAACTTCTTTCAGAAGCATTTAGTTTCACTTGTTTCGTTTTTCTATTGTTTCTCATTAACTTGCTAAAACTTTTGTTATTTGGAATATCATATTTAGCTTCTGCAATCTCTGGCTTCTTACTTTGAATTCTTGAATAGATGTTTTACTCTAAAAATACACCTTTTGTCTAAAATTACAAGAGCTACAGATACTGAACTTAGCAAATTACCTTAAAAATATCTAGTACTACTCAGTTTTGAAATTTGTATTTAACTCAGTTTGTGTCATCTTATTATAATGGAGATTGTGTGTTTTTCTGTCTGTAACCGAAACTATATTACTACTCATAGTCATAATTCCCTTAGTTATTTACGTCACATTCTCCATGATTTTATTTTTATCTAAACTTCAATTATTAATAAAATTGTTTTACATTGTTAATACTGTTGATACATACTTATAACATGCAATTGTATTTATATATACAACAAAACAGCGGTTTACAGTGTGAACAGGAAGGCTCATTTGCATATTGATATTAAAATTTTGATTTTAATAGATATGTGCTTAGTATTATTGATTTCTAATTGTTTGGTTTTATCTTAATGCATATGAGCAAAGATCTCCGGGATAAATCTTAAAAGAAATCCATTAACAAAAAGAAATAACTGTAATTTCATTCTTTACTTCCTATTTTAACTAAATAGTTAAATTAGGAAAATTTACCAATAAATGGTGGAAGAATAAGTTTCAGTTATTCTATTTTTTGATTATACTCCCTTCTGTTTCAAATCTTTTATCTGCATTCTTATTTAGTTTCATTAGCCTTTCTAATTTAATATGAATTTTATTACATTAAAACTTAAATATTTGCACCCGGAGGGTGCACATATTTGCTAGTTTGGAATAATGAATGAATATAAAAAGTGCTCAATACATATGTAGAGTTGGTTTAGAAAACCAATAAGAGCAGAATATATCTACCTAGGTTTCACTGGAGTTAACATTCATGAGATATTTACAAAAATCAATATATTTATATTTCTATCTCACAATGTGTGTGTACTTTTTTTAATATAACAAATATTCATCAATTGTGTAGACATTATTTTTGGAAGGACTCCTGATAATTATTAAAATCTTTAAAATTTTCCCTTCAAATAATTTTGGTGGGCATTGAGTCAAGTGAATTTGAGGGTTTAATGTTTTCTCATTTTGTGTAAAAACTTTATAGAAATAAACTTTGTTTATCATTAAATCAGAATTCAAAGTTTTTATCTAAATTCTAAGGATATTGAAAATCTACTCTACATTTTGTGGATGCGGAAGTCCCTATGGCTTAGTGGTTAATGTGCTGGACTGCGATATCATAATAAGAGAGTTTAAATTCCAGTTGCACTATTATGTTAACTTTCAGATTAATATCTTTGGGAAAGATATTGAAACCCCTCATCCCCCAGCTATGGGTTAAATAGTACCCTTATGGTTTTTCTACAAAGATGGCTTTGGCATTAAATAACCTACAAAGGTTGGTATGCCATCAACCAAAGAAACCAAACCAAACATTTTTTGGTCGAGTTTCATGTTTTACCCTGATGAATTTTGTCATAAATTAATTTTTTGTTATTCCTGCTAAAAATTATGATATATAACATGCTTAAATTGGCCTGAAGAATAGTTACCCAATTTAGTCTTTATATAATTTATATAAATTGGTTTCCTGATTTAAAATTTGGGAATTTGTGTTTTTCCTTCTTTATATTTTAACCTCCAACTCATAAATTATAAAGCCAAACTTTGCAGAAAGGTTCAAAGTGGCAACAATGTGTCAGAAATTTCTGATGTATTGATTAAAAATTTATAATTTGTGTTTCTATCTCTTAATAATTTGATCTATAACTTTCAAGCCATATTTTGTTGAACAAAAATACTTCCATCTGAATTTCTCACATGAGGAATTATTATAATGATAAACTTTAGTTAGTCTAGTGTCCTCATCTTGGTTGTTATAGTCATAGTGTTTTGGCCACTGTACCCTCTGGCCTTCTTCAGGTGTCAGTAACTGAGAATTTTGAACTAAACATCTAATTGAATCCATAAGGGTAGATTGTTCTTATCCAGTGATGCTGATAACTTTTTAATTTAGTGCATCCTGGGAAGCATATATTTGCATTGAATGAGTCCCCAGGAAAATTTATGGGTCCCAACTAAAGTTTCTTAATAGATTGTAAGGTTTTATTTATTATCTAGAGAAACAACTAAAGCTGTCTAACTCCTACCTTGTAAACTATCCTGTATAATTAATTTATAAAAAAATATTGAAATTAATTTACAGTTAGCTTCAAGTTGTCAGGGAAGAAAACAAAACATACTGTGATGCAATTTTACTGTGTCTTTTTAGATTTTTGTGCATCAGGGACGCAGGACTCGTACTTATCAGCATCTCTGCTTATCCTAGTGTTCATTCTTCTTGTATGAGTTAATTCTTCCTTAAGATGTTGCTTGTCTATCATCCTAAGATTCAACATATTTGGCATATCATGTCTTATGTTTATTTTGCCCTTCTTCCTTTAAAAAAAAAAAAAAAGAAAAAAGTCAGCTCCTTTTTTTGGTTGGATAGACTGAGGTTCTCAACTGGGGGCCATATAACATTTTTTTTTATCTAGGCAAGCAAACAATATTCAATTATAAAAATATAATAAGACTTTTAACTCTTAACATACTGTTGAGAATTTTCTAAGTCCAGAGCCCCATTCCTATAAGGATCTATCAAAAAATGGCTAAAAATGACTTTTTCATTTCAAGTTACCTGTTATTTACCTTTAACTTAAAACTTCTAAATATGTTTAATATTAGATTTAAACAAAGGCTATTGTTTGGGGTGGATTAGGAAAATGAATGTGACTTCCGGTCGGACGGAATGAAGCGGTATACGATGTTAAGAGTTAAACATTAATGGCTATGGGAGGTCCACTGGAATAAAATATGAATCAAAGGAGTCCATAGATAAAAAAAAAAATTAAGAACCCCTTGTATGATTTATATAAATTGGTTTCTTGATTTTAAGTTTGAACTAGAGTATATGCTTTATGGCAAGCCCCAATCCCTTTTTATCATATGGGTGCTAGAAGGCGGTGGCTGCGGGTCTACATGTCCTGGGAATGATGTTAAACTCTATCTGATGGTGAGGTTCCAGTTCTGGAGGTTTGGGGAATGTGGAGCACCCCTTCATCACCATTACTCCCTGGTCCACTCTGACCCGGAGTGGTAGTACCTGTTAGGGTCCCATCTATGGGTTAAATAGAAAAATGTATTTAAAAAAAAATTGTATTATCCATTAAGAATTGATTTATTTCAAAACTTTATCTGCATTAAATGACCCACTGAGGTTGATATGCCGTAAAACAAAACAAACCAAACCAAACCGGAGTATATGATTTACATATTATACCTAACCCAGGGTTTGAACTTATAACTGCTAGATAACTAGATACACTTTTTCAAACACTTTTATTTGCTATGCCATGTACCCTATAGGTCAAAATATGATTATAATAACAACCAAAATGAGGACACTAGTCCGGGTATATCACTGAAAAAATATTTCCTTGTATTTTCTTAGATTATATTGAATCTATAGGGGCCGGGTTAGCTCAGTCGGTATAGCGTTCGGCTAGAAACCACATTGTTCCTAGTTCGATACCGGTCCTCGCCAACTCAGCGTATGAGTAGCACAGGGATCTGTGCGGTAAAGTAAGGAGCTGATGGTAGTTGTGGCGCTCCACCTCAGATGCTAAAACAATCTCCTTGGTCTAGCGCTATTGAAAAGGGGATAGACTCCTCGCTGACTGGCTGATACCGACTTTACTTGACTTTACTTTTACTTTTTTATATTGAATCTATGTTATGTACTAGTTTTTCATTGGAGTATATTATTTTTAAATTTGCATTTTTATTAATTTGATTCAGCGTTCCCTAAATTTCATGTGTAGATTATATACAAATTGCTACTCAAAAGTTTAGAGAATTTGTACAATACATGTGAACTGAAGCTTTGCATAGATAGTTATAATAAATGAATAGAAAATCCGTTGGTTGGACAGCTGAATCTCTCCACCAAAAAAGACGCTCTCCCAGCTTCTCCTGACCAAGTCCTTGTCGCGTGCAACAATCTTTTTTAGCAGTTCTTCACCAAAGCTCACTCGCTTCTTCTTCCTTGTAGTACATCAGTGCCATCGTCAGCAAGACTGGAACGTAACTCACCAGTGTGTTAAGGCAGGCCTTAAATAATCATACTAAAATCCTACATCTGGGTCAATCGTGCAGTGTAGTAATTAACATGCGCGACTCATGATCAGAGGATGTGAGTTCAATCTCCCTAATTGTCTGCTACACTCCCCCCTGATCTCATTTTACATGCCAGACATATTCGTGCACACTTTCAGCTACTACATGCGTGATTTCTCTCCCCACAATTGTCGAATAAAATTTGAGGAATGAGAAGATAAAATAATCTTTAGCAATGGAACTCCAAGATGGTCAGCAGATAAGATCTGCTAATGATGAACCTTTAATTTTATTAACAAGTTTGAAAAAATACTTTAGGACAAGTAGTGAAAACTTGTCTTGGTGTTAGAAAGGATTAATTTAGAGTCGTCGGGGCGGCCTAATGTTGGTATCAGCCAGACAGCAATGGAGTCTATCGCCTTTTCACTAACGCTAGACCAAGGAGATTATTTTAGTGTCTGAGGTGGAGCATATTGCTCCACCTCAGACACTAAAATAATCAGCTACCATCAGCTCCTCACTTTACCACACAGATCCCTGTGCTACTCATACGCTGAGTTGGCGAGGGCCGGTATCGAACCAGGAGCCTTGTCATTCCTAGCCGAACACTAAAGGATTAATACTCTGTTTAAAATTTATTTGTTTTTTCATAAAAGTTTTATTATTGATGCAAGTGCTTGTGACGTAATGCTTATTGTCATAGGAAGTAGATTTGGCTACCCAAGTTCAAATCCTGAAAAAGGCTGTTTGCATATCCCTTAATAATACCCTTTAGAAAGGTATGAATCTAACTGTACTCCCTCCAGCCATGGGTAAATAGTAGGGCTTTCTGGATTCTTTAACCTTTGTATGGTAATTGGTGTAGGAGAAGGAAAACTCGATCCTGTGACACCACCGGCGGGCTGCGAGGCCTCTTTGCACATTTCTCTGCATCCGATCCTGCATTCTTTGCATTCCTTCTGGATGTTCATCTCGTGTCGTCTGCTAGTTATTTAGGCCCTGTCCACGTTGCAAACATATGCTCAAACACCTCACAGGGGTCCCCCGCCAAGGGGTGCACAAACAAACAAGTATCACAAAGAGAAAGAGAGAACAAACAACAAATACAAAACCAGTCAGGTGAACATTAGAATGGTCAGAGGGGCATACAAATTGCATTGCTTCTAATTCATTTTCCTATCGGCTACAGTTCCATCTGCTCCTAACGCTTGTCGAGATGGGGGACACCCTCCTGTTCCTTTGGGGACCTCTGCTAAAGCTGGTTTCTAGTGGGCATCTAAACTGATCTTACTCCTTCAGCGTCCACAGCTTAACTGCTCTCTTCGGCTCCCAGAAACTAACTGACTAAACTTTTAAAAAATTCCCAGAATCCCCAAATCTCCTATCAATTCTCATTCCCCGGGATTCCGCACAAGATTTCAAAATCCTTTGTTCTAACATTGAACTCTATGCTGGTGGTCACGATTTTTATTGCCGATCTAACCTGCGGTCAACTCTCAAAATTGTTCACAACCCAGACTTCTCGTCTCTAATCTGGGGAGTTATCATCACCCTAAATCTTTTCTTAAGTTTTATGATTTCTTTAACTTATCATTGACCCTACTTTACACATACAATATATGTAGACACACACACAATATATGTAGACACACACACATGAATATATGTATGCACACACATTATCCACACTAGTTACTATTTACTACTGGTCACACATACACACACATATATGTGGTTTGACTTACTACTTATGTATTCAATATAACTAACTCCTACGTATCTATATAACTAACTGTGCAGCCACATATGCATGCACAATGCATAGTATTGTAATCCAGTGAAACACCTTGAGAGAGATGGGATCCATTAGGCTATTCTTGCTTAAGACATGCAATCCGCTCTTCCAGACAAAACTGGGTTGTGGAACCAGTGAAGATAGTATCTTAAAGAGGAAAGATTATATAATATTTTTGAAAAATGAATTGCTTTATTAATAAGAACTGAAATTATAATGTCAAAAAAAAAAAAAAAGAGTTTGAAGTGGGATCAATTAGGCATGATTTTATACAGTTTGGTACTTTTACTTAAAAATAATTTTTTTTAACTTCTTGTCAAAAATTACTAAAAAACTTACTGTAAAATCTTAATGATTTTTTTGTAAGGTTTTATGACTTTTTGTATTTAAATTTGAAAATGTGATAAAGAAAATATTATTTTTGGTATAAAATTATTGTATTAAAAAAATATTCACATGTTGCTTCACATGAGATTTTTGATTTATTGAAATAAAATAACATTCATAGAAAAAAATTATATCAAAATATATTCCTTCAGCCTCTATCTTGGCAATAAGTCATTAATTTCCTTGATTTTGTTTTTTTCTCTAAACTTTAAGAAATTTATTTTCTATAATACAAAATAAACAATTGGATATCAGTTTAGCTCAGTCAGTAGAGCATCCACCTAGAAATTGCATGGTTCCAGGTTTGATACTGGCCCTCACCAAATCAGTACATGTGTAGTACAGATTGGATATGTGCAGTAAAGTGGGGAACTGATGGTAGGTATGACAATCCACCTAAGACACATAAACAATCTAGCACTAGTGAAAAGGTGATAAACTCTCTCTCTGTCTGGCTGATATCAACAATAGGCCACTCTGCTATCTTTACTTACTTACTATTAAAAAAAAATGATTCTTTAATCTCTCTTCTGTTGGAAAGGCTAGATTATTTAGGTCAGTATATTTTAAATGTATGTTTTTGTAAAATAGGACTTTATTTTTGGCTGATTTCTGTATATAAATAGATCTAGTTGATTCTAGCAGTGTTTTACTTGCATTAAAGAAAAATTAAAAATAATTTATAATATATTAATATTTTGAAGGCCAATACAATGCGTATGAAAAATAAAAACAAAAAGATGTTATTTTTGTCTTATCGATTTCGAAGCATGAGCTTCATCATCAGAGTTTATTTTCAGAAATGACGTGCTCATGTTTTTATTTGTGTGGTTACAATTTCTCTTATTTCCTTTTCCTCTCCTTTTTTTTCTTCTCTTTCTTCTTCTCCTCCTTTATGAATGAAATGGGCGAATAACTGTAATTTCTTATTTCTCTCTTATTTTTTTTTTTTTTTTTTTTAAATTTTGTGGAGAACAAATATTCCTAATATCGGCTGTCATCCGGTCAAATGTTAATAATTTTTTGTTTTCAAATTTTCAATTTTCAAAAAGTATATTATCTGTTGTCATTTAAAGAAATTACCTTTGGCTCTAATTTTTTTATTTTATTGCATTTAAATTAATTCATGTTAAATTAGGATATTATGTAAATGGGTGTTACAAATCTGACTTCATAAGAATTGTACTGATTTTAAAGAAAAAATAAATATATTGTCAATTTTATTGTGGAACCATTAAGGTTCATAAACCAAACCACGAATTAAAGATTTTAAAACTAAGCAATTAAAAATAATTAAAAAATAAATTATTAGCGCATGAACTATTCATCACAGATTTTATATTTGTTAATTCATTTTCCATGTATTAAAATTTGTATCAGCAACTTTAATTTAATTTTGTATTGCAATATGATTTACTATTGCAGCTGTTAGTGTAATGATGTGGCTTATCTCATAAAGTTGTTGGTTTTTAACCAGTCATGCTGATAAGTTTTTTTTTTATTTTTATTCTGTGCCTTGTTGTTCTTACATTGCTAGTTGTTATACATTGTCTGTCTAGAAAGTAATAAGACTAGGGACTGGCAAACTGAGCCTAAAATGCGTTTTTGACAAAATGACTTTAGCTCCCCTACAGAAAATAATTTAGCAAAAATCAGGAAATTATCGGATTTTAATGAAATTTTCAGTGTTTATTTATCAATGAACGATCTTTATAATGCATTATTTATTTTATTTCTAAACTTTCTCATTTTTTTTCAGGTCACTTAATTTTGACCCCCCCCCTTATGTTGGGGGCATAAAATGTTTTTCAAGTTGGTCATATATTATACTAATTACAGTATAAATAATGAGATAAAGACCAAAATTATGAATAGAAATAAAAAAATTTTTTTACGGTTGCGCTTCTATGAGAAAATGAGTACCGAAAATCGATAAAAAAAATTTTAAAAAATAATAAATAATAAATTTTTTTTTAGATTTCTTTTTTACTCATTTCGATAATTATTTAATTGGCTATTATTTTATAAAAGAAAAAATTATACATCGATGTTTTTTCTACTTAAAAAGGGGAGGGGGTACATTTTCAATCGAGTTTTTCTTCAAAACTTATTACTTTTGGCACCTAAAATAAGGTTTGCATTAAGTAAATATTTATTTTTAGAATCTAAAAATATAACATTTTAAACTTAACATCGGGATTTTCATATTTTAAATGAATTTTATATATTAATTTTTCATAGCAAAAATACTAAATTAAAGTTTTGAAATAAAATAACTGATGCATTATAAAATTCATTAATTGTTAAATCAATACTGAAAATTTCATTAAAATCGGATAATTACCTGATTTTTGGTAAATTTTTTTGCAATCGCGAATGTTACAGTAAAATTATAAACAACCATTGAAAAAGACGCTGAATGGTGGATATCGTCGAATTTGACCAAAACAAATAGTTTTAAATCTTTTTAAAATAAACTGCATATGTAATTATATTTTTCTTTTTTTAATGTTGGTTATTATGCTACAACTTATCGATTTAGACAAAGTTTAACCTTAAGATTTAATTATTCTTAATTCGCTTTTAAAACTCATAGTATCCGATTTTTTTTGCTACTCCCTAAATAAGACTGATATTTTTTACTTTTCAAGTTGGCAACCCTAATAGAAAATCAGCTGATCAATGTTGACCATGTGAATACATTCAAGTCATGTTTGCTTCTTAAAATTCATATTCAACCAGTGATGCTGATAACTTTTTTGATTTACTGCACCCTGGGACACGTATATTTGCTTTGAATGAGTTCCTGGTAAAATTTATGGGTCCCAACTAAAGCTGGCTAACTCCTACCTGGTAACCTATCCTGTGTAATTTGTTTCTTAGAAACTATTGAAATGTATTTACAGTTAGCTTGATTTTACTGCATCCGGTATACAGGACACATACTTATCAGCATCTCTTTTGAACTTAGTAATGTTGTGATTATTGCAATTGTTTTACAAAAATTTAAGGAGTATATTATTTGTTACAGCCACCATGAAAACATCAGATTGCTATAGTTTTTCTAGATGATTAAAGAATAAAAATGACAGAAACAAGTTAACATACTTATGGAGATTATATTCTATCTTAGCAACAGGTTTTTTAAGAGACCCAAGGTAATTTTGGATAGATGAGAAATTATGGAAGATGATTGACTAGTCACTTAATGAACTGAGGAAAGTATTAATGTTAGGGAGAGTTATCTCCCCTAATGATTCTACACTGGATATATTCACTGACAAGCAGGGAGACACAAAAAGCAGACAAGGACTTGACCCCATGTGATGAACACATACATGACACACAGTTGAATTCTATCCAAATCATCCCACTGTATTCCCGGTCAGTGAAAATAAATAAAACAAATATTGTTATATGTTAAACGTATTTCACTGTTTTTATTATAATTTGTTATTCCTACATCTCGGTATATAACAATTACAAAAGTAAGGATTCTTACTTGTTGGGTTATTTTGGTATAAACCATAAACAACTTCCTGTCTAAAATAAATGACCATTAACATTGCATTCTGAGTAAAAATTAATCTTTTGATTACTATAAAAAAAACTAATGTAAGCCATCTAATGTGATGTCTCCTGCAGAGAAAAGGGACATCTTGCCAATGTTGGATTTGTCTATTTGGAACTTTGCCCTTTCTGGATTTAATGCTGAACAGGATTGTGTAATTTTTGCTGACTTGGGACTTGATACCAATCATTTATGACTTAACTGGAACTAAACCATTTTCACAAGTTTATTTTTTGTATTACCGTTTAATATTTCACATCTACCAAATTTGGTCAATGCTTGATGGTGAGAATGATTGGTGAATTAAATTTGAATCTGTATTATCTGCGTTATTGGGACTATTGTCCCCATTTTCATTGTTATTTGTACAACATTTCGGCCGATATGCCTTCCGGCCTTCTTCAGGTATTTCTTGTCGGACTCGGGAACCTTCTCGGACTTGGGAACCTTCTTTTTGAACTCGGTAACTTTCTTGTCGTAATCGGGAACCATCACGGAACTTTGAACCTAACCCTTTATTTAGTCCACGGGGGTATCCTGTTCTCATTCTGCTAACCATAGCTGGGATAGGAGTTATGTTAATTATTTTTTGTTGAATTATGTTAAAGTATTTAACAACACAGTTTTTTTCTTTCATTAGTAAGATAATGTTAACAAAAACAAATATTCATGTATACACACATTTGAAAAAAAAAAGTAACTATAAGTTTGCATAGAAATTAATGGACACTTAATAGTTGCAAGCCTTATTTACTCTGGTCTAAGAATCGCTTAGCAATTAACTTATTTTAAATTGTATACATATAACTTAGCTATTATATCATACATATCCATATTTGATCTCTTTCAAAGGCCAAAAAAGCCATATTTTGATCTATATTTTTGATAATTTTACATAACATTTTACCAGAAGTCAATTGTTGTTCTTTAAATGTTAGTATAATATTGATCATTTTCTCTCTTAAACTGTAACTTGCAATTGAATAGATTCTAATGAGTTTTGACAAGTAATGGTTAATTTTTAAATTTGTTTTTACTAGGGTAAGTCAAAAGTTTTGCATATTTTGGTAACGAGACACAAATCAACAGCCCTGGATGCTCTTGCATTGCTACACAATTGGTAGACATCAGAATGTTCAAGTGTAACTTATAATTTGAATTTAAAGCTTTATGATAAGTGCTTGTTTAAAATTGGCCAATGATTTATTTTATATAGAAAATTTCAAAGTTTTGATGTCAGTCCTTTTTTTTGCATGTTGAAAGTTGGATAACACCATAAAATCTTTTTATATTAAGCACATATATTAGAAAGAAAATAACTGTTTTTTTTTGTTGTTTTTAAAAATTTCTTGTGCTAAAATTAGTAAAGTTTTAAAGTTTTTGGCTTATCTTTAATTGATATTTTTTAACAGCAAATTCAATAAGGTGTATTTTTGCCCAACTGCCAAATTAGGCCTCTGGCCGATTCTACATGTTGCAAATAGGAGGATTTAATTGATGTTTTATTAAAAGAAATTTAGCTAAGGTGTCGTGAATCATAATAGGAAGTTTCAGTTTGTTTGGTTTAATGGCATATTAACCTTGTGGGTTATTTAATGCCAACACTTCATATATATGATATATAAAAAATATACAATATAATATATATAACATAATGTATAATTTAACATAACAATATCTAATATAACATAATATACACACACACACACACGTTTTGTAAGGGAATAGTTTGTGGTAATTTTATTTTTTTATTTTTTATTTTTAGAGTGCGAGATTACAATTATTCATTTAGCCTTTCAGGTGCATTCCCGTAAGTGTTCTTGTGGAAGTATTTCATATCTGATTTATAATTTTTGATATATTTTTATTTCTCTCAAGAAGGACAAAATCACATCTATGTTACCATTTTCAAACAAATCTTTCATGTTATTTGCATTTCAATATTTGCTGAAATAAAACTTTTATGAACAAAGTTGCTCTTCTGTATCATTTCCACAGAATCCTTGTGATGGAATGTGATTTTCATTCATGCTGAAGACTGGACAGTCTCATTTTTAACCAAAATGTATTGCAAGATGACAAGTGTATTAATATATAGATTATAGACAATGTGTGGAGGTGCGTGGTGTAATGGT
Organism: Doryteuthis pealeii; assembly: GCA_023376005.1. NCBI lineage: Eukaryota > Metazoa > Mollusca > Cephalopoda > Myopsida > Loliginidae > Doryteuthis > Doryteuthis pealeii. The sequence continues at coordinate 87,513,254 of CM042158.1, read as the reverse complement.
TAGAGTTGAAGGAAATGGACTTGTTGACCCGAGTTCAAATCCTGGACAAGGCTATTTGTATTTCACATAGTGCTAGTATCCTTGGGAAAGGTATGAATCCATATATTCTCCCTCCAGCTATGGGTAAATAGGAGGACAGACTGGGCTCTTTAACCTTGGATAGGTAACCAATTTAGGAGAAAGAAAACTCTGAATTTAAACCTGTTAAACTCTGCTTAAGAAATTGACCTTGTGTTACATCCTGCTCGTGCGGAGGGGTTTGGTTAATATATATAGACAATGCAAAGATTATCATAAATACTCCTGTACTTAATAATGTCAAAACCATTTCTAAATAACAAGTAGAAAATTTATACAAAGATGAAATTTAAATCTAATAGAAGGATAACTCTCAATTCAATTAAAAATAAAAAAAACCACAAATAAATCTGTACTTTCATCTGATAATCTATGATAATTCTGCATATTCTTTTATACCTTTTTAAATGAATGTATCCAAAATATAAGTAGACTTGAGGTTTGCAGCTTAATGCTTCAGGTAAGAATTTCTGTAATAGATTTCTCAGAAACTCATAGACCTATAATTGTGCAACTGGATACTACAATGAAGTTTTATGAGCAAAAGATGCACACTGAAAGTATGTGTTTAGTATCACATCTTCAGGCATTCTCTTTAGTTGATTATTGTAACATATGTAGTTGTGCTATTCATGCTCCTTTATGCTAGTTACCACATGTTCTAATAGTATTTGTTTTTCCAGTTAGATAAACAATGCTTTATTACTTATGTGGCCTGTTTAACTATTGAAGTTTTTAGAATAAAGTAGGTGTGTTGCTTAAACATAATCAGAAGTTTGTATTTATTATTATAGATGAAGTACTGAAATCATTTAGTATATATTCATTTTTACATATACTAGTAAATATATGCACCCTCTGGGTGCAAGTATTTCAGTTTTAATGTAATAAAATATATTAAATTAGAAAGGCTAATGAAACTAAATAAGAATGCAGATAAAATGATTTGAAACAGAGGGGTGTATAATCGAAAAGTAGAACAACTGAAACTTACTCTTCTATCACTCTCGTCTTTCATTGCTTAATTTTCCTAATTTAATAACTTAGTTAAAATAGGAAGTAAAGAATAAAATCAGAATTATTTCTTCTCGTGAATCGATTTCTTTTAAGATTTATTGAAGAGATTTTTTATCATATTCATTAAGATAAAACCATACGATTTAAAATCAATAATACTAAGCACATATTTATTAAAATCAAATTTTTAATATCAATATGCAAATTAGCCTTCCTGTTCACACTGTAAACTGCTATTTTAGTCTATATATAAATACAATTGCATGTTATTCAATTGTAGATATGATTAACAGTATTAATGATGTAAAACAATTTTATTAGAAATTGAGGTTTAAATGAAAATAAAATCATGGAGAATGTGATGTCAATAACTAAGGGAATTGTGACTTGAGTAGTGATATAGTTTCGGTTACAGACAGAAAAACACACAATCTCCATTATATATATGTGCGTAAAATGAAACTGGAAGTGAATCCGATGGTATGTTGAAAGAATGAATAAAGGAAAGAAAGTATAGAATGGATAATATAGGATATTTTAATCAATATTACTTACACGTGTTTCAGTCAGGAATTTATCCATGTGTACATTATTCAAACTATTATTACTTTTAAATAATCAAAAGAAATGAAATAATAATAATAGAAAAAATGTAGAAATGTTCTGCACAGAAAGAAAATTTGACCTTCATCAGAGTAAATCCTTATTTGAAATGATATATATATATTTATATAATGATATATATATATATATATATATATATATATATATATATAATTTGTTGTCACACTGGATATGGCAATCCCACAGTGTAACAACAAACCAACAAAGTCTGGTGGTATCGTGAGATACTGCTGGGGCACTCTGGGTTAGTGGTAATGATGCTTTGGCCCCGAAACCATGCCTTAATCCAGAGTCCTCATCTGATGAAGGCTTTGTTGGATGCAATGCTACTGTTTAAACAGCAGTGATTGTATGAAGTTATTAGTAAAGAAAAAGGTTTAAAAATTGGCTATTTTGCAGTTATAGATCCATTTCTGACCACAGGTATCTGTGTATACCTCTAAGTTTCATCAGACCGCTTCTGCTGATAGGATGTGTGTATGTATATGTGTGTATATATATATATATATATATATATATATATATATGCATATGCATATATATATACCCCCTATCAGCAGAATTTTGAGCTAGTAATACCAAATTGTTTTTGTAAGGACTTATAAATTAATAGTTGTGCTGAGATTAACATTTACAGATCCTGGTGGCCATTGTTTATACTACAAATGTAAGAACCACATGATTTTGAAAAAATCTGATAAAAGTTTTTGGTTTAGAAATTTTCAGCTAGATATCTGCTTTTGTTGGCATATTTCGGATATAAGATGTGCTATAAATACCCACTTAGATTTATAGACTAGCCAAGGTAACGTGATTGACTCTTGTAACCAATCACTAGCAATATTACTGGCCTGATAGAATACTTAAACCCCCCACATTGGTCATAATTAAAACTGCACTCTTTGAGGACGGACACACATAGGATTGCCGGATCTGTACCAATACTCAGGAAGGACTTATACTTTATACCAGTAACTGAGAACACTTTAGTAACCAAAGGATTCACATTATCAATGGACTCTTTATCAATCATCCAATTCCACCATATAAGCGCTTCTGCTATAAGGCCAAGAAATGGCACTTAAAAACGTAAACAGCTTTTATATGGTTAAATAGGTAAATTAGGTTGAACTCAAGGGTCCAGTTTAACATTATACTTACATTATAAATCAAATTCATCACTAAAATTTTCTGCCCTGTCGGCTGGGGCGTTAGAATGCACCGACTGCACCTCTGTAGAGGGGTAAGACTCCCCCAATGGGGCCACCTGTTGGCCGTGGGTGGCGACCCGTGATGCTTAAGGATAGAGCCCAGGTGGATGAGCAGTTCATGACATGCAATACTCCACTTTGGCTCTATCTTGGGCTAGACGGGCGGTCGGAGAGGCCCCCTCCGATCAATAGGCTGGTCACCTATATGATTTTCCCAACCCTATTGCCCTTATGGCAAGCCCCACCCCTTTTTATGATATGGGTGCTAGAAGGCGGTGGCTGCGGGTCTACATGTCCTGAGAATGACGTTAAACTCTATCTGATGGTGAGGTTCCAGTTCTGGAGGTTTGGGGAATGTGGAGCACCCCTTCATCACCATTGCTCCCTGGTCCACTCTGACCTGGAGTGGTAGTACCTGTTAGGGTCCCATCTATGGGTTAAATAGAAAAATGTATTTATAAAAAAATTGTATTATCCATTAAGAATTGATTTATTTCAAAACTTTATCGGCATTAAATGACCCACTGAGGTTGATATGCCGTAAAACAAAACAAACCCAAACTAAAATTTTGGAATTTAGGAAAAAATGAATATGCTGAAAATGTTCTGGGCTTCCATTCTAACCATAGAAAATGTGTTGGTCATGGCTCTAAGCTTCCTTGAATTATACAATGGCAAACATATAAACAAAAGAGATATTTGCTGAATTATTCAGTGTAAGATTATTTCTGATTTTAAAAGATTAGTTTTTCCCTATACAGTGATACCTTAACTTATGAGTACTCCAACTTACGAGTTTTCCAAGATATGAGCTGTCACTCTGGTGATTTTTTTGCTTTGTGTTGAGAGCTAAAATTTGTGGCACAAGAAAGCTTCAGGTATGCTTATGTTGATAAGTTCACTAAAAAAATTTTAGTTTCTAGATTTATCATGCCAAAGAAAAATATTTATAAAAAAGTTAACATTAAAATGTATTACAGCACATAATTCATTTCATTCTATTTTATTATGTTTTTATATAATACGGTGTTATTTTTCTTATAAAAAAATGTGACAATAAAAATTAGGGTGTTTTTTGGAGTCTAGAATGGATTTTAGTTTATTTCAATGGGGAAAATTGATTTGATATACAAGGAAATTGTGTTATATGCAGAATGAATTAAACTCATAAGTCGCCGACAGGCCACAGAAGTATTAGAAGAGAAGAAGTAATACTCGCCAGATTGCGTATTGGGCACACCCACATTACCCATTCGTACCTGTTAAAAGGGGAGGGTGCCCCAGTGTGCCCAACATGCAAAGTACAACTTACAACCAAGCATATCCTTTTAAATTGTAACAGACTTAAACATATCCGCACAAATTACTATCAAGCAAGAAACCTGAAAGACATCTTTAAGAATACAAACCCTGAAAACATTTTAAATTTAAAAAAAAAAAAAAGCAACCTTTTCAACAAAATATAACAGAACATAACCAATTATCTCCATAGAACCACTACTTTAAAGTCTGAAATCCAAAATAACCTTTTTGGCATTAAATGACCCACAGAGGTTGATATGCCGTTAAACAAAACTCAAACTCATAAGTCAAGGTACTTTGTAAATTGTGATCAAGATAATATTTTCTCAATTTGTAGTTTTTTTTATTTATATATTGTATGGAAAATACACATGAGTGGTAATTATAACCAAGGTAGTTCAAATGATTTTCAATGTTTGATTTGGCTATGTCTTGTATTGTATTACACTAATTATTCTTACTTGTATTATGGAGGTGTGTAGTGTAATGGTTAGAGTCGAAGGAAATGGACTCGTCAATGCGAGTTCTAATCCTGGATGAGGCTTTTTACATTTCACATAGTGCTAATACCCTTGGGAAAGGTATGAATCCAACATAGTAGGGCAGACTGGGCTCTTTAACCTTGAATAGGTAATCAGTCTACAAGAAGGAAAGCTCTGAATTCAAACCTGTTAAACTCATCTTAATAAATTGACCTTGTCACATCCTGCTTGTGCCTATCGAAGTAAGTCGAAGGAAGGGGAGATGTAGAATACTGTTAATTGTTATTCTGTGTTACTTTCACCCTTAGCCAGGATTGAACCTGCAGTCTAGAAATGACTGTTACAGATTGTTAACTATTGGACAGTGGAACAGTCAAACACCTCCTCAGCTTAATGGACTCTTCCTGGCAGTAGCGGCAGTAATTATTTAAGCTGTTATAGTGGGTTCATTTCCAAACTGAGTTGAAGTTTTGCAGTTGGTGTTCTTGCATAATTAGCTGATGATTGGGGTGTCACTGGGGGATCCTTGGCTAGCTTTAGTATAGTGAACATGTCACCCATAGTCTTGATACCCAGTTCCTTAAGCATTGCACAATCCAGCATATGCAAGCTGGACCTTGCAATCTCTTCACTAGAAAATGTCTGGGCATAAGTTTTGGCAGAGGCAACAGATATGCCTGCCTCAATAAACAGCTTTTCCCATCCAGCTAGGTTGAATCCTGTTCGCAGCGCCATATCGAAGTAAGTCAGTTAGACAGTCAACAATTGGTTTGAGCAATGTGACCGGCCAAGCCTAACCATGCAGTTACTAGTTCTCTAATGAACCCACTATAACAGCTTAAATAATTACTGCCACTACTGCCAGGAAGAGTCCATTAAGCTGAGGAGGTGTTTGACTGTTCCACTGTCCAATAGTTAACAATCTGTAACAGTCATTTCCAGACTGCAGGTTCAATCCTGACTAAGGGTGAAAGTAACACAGAATAACAACAGTATTCTACAGTGCGGAGGGGTTGGTAAATATCTATATTATGTCTTTTATTTATACTTGTGTTCTAACACTGATTACATTATGTAATACAAATTTTATTCCTGGATAGCAGATGTTCTTAATTTTCTTATGTTGTAAAAGTATAAAAAATGGCCATCATTCTCTTCAAAGTTTTGAGCTCTGGATAATGCACTTTGGAAAATAACCTGTTTCCAATATAAAAACGGAAAAATTCGCATATTTTAATTTAAGGTCTGAATAAAAAAAAAATATGAATCAAAATTGACATGTATTTATACTAGATTAGAAGCAGCTACCCTACATCACCTGGGTACAGGAAGGACAAAAAAAAAAAGAACCCTGATTTGTTTACTTTTGAGATTTACAAATACTGGATATTTTTAAGTAGAATTTCAATGCTATTTTTATGTATATTTTTAATTTTTAAATATCTTCAAATATAAATCAAATCTTTAATTTTTGTACAAAAAGCAGGAAATGGTGATATTTAATGTGTGTGTGTGTGTGTGTATATATATATATATATATATATTGTTAATTGTTATATCTTCATAGTTTCATCCAGACATACATACACACCAACTGCCCTTTTTATATATATATATATATATATATATATATATATATATATAGATTTATACAAAAATGAACAAAAATTTTTAAGAGTGAGTAATTTTTGAGATTTGTGACTGTAATGTAAATCACGTTCACATATCACCTCCCAAATACAGTCTCCAATCATGTTTTGAAAACTTCCTTATCCAGATTATAAAAGCAAAGTTTGAAAAGAAAAATAAGTCTTTTCCATTTTCTTTCGACATAAGAAATTGGAAAAATAACACTTCCTGCCATTGAAATTTCATTAAAAGTTTTGGCAGTAATAAAAAAAAATGGCTGTTTGTTTGTTTTTCAATACTGTATGAGCATACAGTGTATAACCCCATTCAACATCATTAACTTTGTTATCAGGTAAAGGATTTTTGTTAATTGAAGGTGAATTATAACAAGTTGCATTCATATAGTTTTAGACCTTCACTGAGGAGGGGATCTTGAGCTTATAACACCAAACTATATTTTTGTGAAGACTTATAAATTAATAAACATCATTGTGAAGTTAATGTTTGTGATCCTCATATGGTTGTTGTTCATACCACAAATGTAAACCTTAACACAAATGTTTTAAGTCTTGATTTTTTGGTGACTAGGAAAAAAGGTTATGGAATGAAAGGTAATTTTGTTTTTTGGTTAGGAAATTTTTTTTTTCTTTTAGAAAATTATGACTTTTTGCAACAAATAAGGAAAGTTTGACAACAATAATCAAGGAAAGGGCCGGGTTAGCTCAGTCGGTAGAGCGTTCGGCTAGAAACCACAAGGTTCTTGGTTCAATACTGGCCCTCGCAAACTCAGCGTATGGTAGCACAGGGATCTGTGCGGTAAAGTAAGGAGCTGATGGTAGGTGTGGCGCTCCACCTCAGATGCTAAAAACAATCTCCTTGGTCTAGCGCTATTGAAAAGGGAATAGACTCTCTTGCTGATTGGCTGATACCGACTTTAGGCTGCCCCGACGACTTAAATGTGTGTCTAAGCCACTGAAATCTCATTAAAATTTGTGGTGATGAATAAAAAAAATGGTTGATTTTTTTTCATTCTCTGTTGTTTTTTTAATGGCATATCAAACTTCATGGGTTATTTAATGCCAAAGCCATCCTTGTAAAATTCCATATGTAATATGTGAAGGGTGCTGAACTCCAGAGGAGCCATTAAAACCACAACAACAATAAATACAGAAGGCTATAGAAGTTGAACGTTCTTATCTTGCAAAGTGTCATAATTGAGCAAGAGATGTTAGTATATTTTGAGATTAGTTTGAGCTATCATTACCAGCTTCTCTTTGGTTATTAGATATAAAATTGAACATATGTATCAAAGTAAATATTTGGTAGATCTTATGAATTTATTTTCTGAAACAATGAGAGGCGTGTATTAGCTTAATGTTTTCTTACTTTGTTCTTTTCTTTAGTCATAGAATTGAAAAGGACTTTTTGATGTGTGCAAAAAAGATGAAGGATTAAATAAAGACTGTTATCTTTACTTTTATCAAACCTTTAATCTTTATTCTGTGTTCATTTCGCCTTTTCCAAAAGCCATTGCTTTGTGTTAACTCTTTTTGTGATAATTGTCACCTTTCTTCTCTTTAATCTTCGTATGGAACCCACCCTTAACAACTCTTTCATTTCAAATAAAAAGAGGAACACATATGTGAGACTGATGTGATGTATTTACTTGGCTTTCTTCTTGTACTTCCAATATATTTCTAAATTGCTAGTCAGATATAACAGTTTATAATAATGTCCAGAAAAAATGATTAAAAAAAAACAAAAAAACTTTATTTTTTTTTTATTTTTTTTTTGAGAGTGCGAGATTACAGTTAGTAAATAAGTAATAAAGTAATTTATTTAGCCTTTCTGGTGCATTCCTGTAAGTGTTCTTGTAGAAGTATTTCATATCTGATTTATAATATTTGATATATTTTTATTTCTCTCAAGAAGTGTTGCATACCTCCTTACTTCTATTCTTCTTCTCATCTTTGGTATCTTCTAACGTCTGGACTTTGTCTTGGGGACTTGTGTCTGGTCTTCCATTGGGGATTTCTCTTTATCAGAAGCCCTGTGTCATTGGTAGTTTTTAGGTAATAACACAAGACTTCGATTTACTTAGATCATATTTTATTTCGAAATCCCCACCAGACAATCTGCACAGATTGAGGACGGTAGCGTGCATAACACGACTTACCACCTTCGTGGTTGGGCCCATCTAACTAAACTTACTTTCTAATCTAAACCAGAAGAGGGTCTTCTCCACCAGTTCTCACGGTATCCACCGGAAGAAGGATCAGGACTGAGGTCGAGCCTTGTCATTCAATCCTTCAAGGCCGCCAGCTGCACTTATAACGCCATTTTGTTTCTACACTACTGTACATAAATATTAGGAAACTAATAATTATGTAACAGAAGGACAAAATCACATCTATGTTAACATTTTCAAACAAATCTTTCATGTTATTTGCATTTTAATGAGTTAGCTGTTGAAATAAAACTTTTATGACCAAACATGCTTTTCTGTATCATTTCCACACAATCCACACAATTATTATACACTGTCCTTATCTTAACTGTTATTAAAATTAATTTTCAGCAATTGTACCCTAAGGCCTTCTTTATATCTCTGTCATATTTTTGGAATTTTGAACTGAACTCTTTCTTAAATCTACAGGCCAGGTTGTTCTCATTTTAATCCCCACACTAGTAGACATCTTGTATCATATAATTTTTTTCTCATATTATCACTTGTCTGTCTCTTCCACTGAAGCATACAACTTTTTTAGGAACTACCCAACCCAGGGATTGAACTCACAAACACTAGGTAATTAAATGCACTTTAATTAATGTTTACTAGGCTATGTCTTATTTTGTTTTAGTGTGAAGTTATTATTTAAAGCAATAAATCTGTTACTGAGACTAATACAAAAAATTCTTAACTTTGGAAAACAGTTTTTCTAGTTTCAATATCTTAGCAATTATTGAAGGTTTTTAGCATATTGTACTGGCATATGCTTTTTTCTTGTTTATTATTTATGTTGAAAATTTTAAGATATAAGGCATGTGGTAAATGGTCACTTCTAATTATAGACTCGCCAATAACCATGTGACCAACCTATGGACCAACCACTGGCAGTATTTTGCTGCTGATATTATTATTTATACTGGCCTTTTCTGGTCATACCTAATCATTACTACTTGGATCTTCTTGGACGACGGACCATAGGATTCTATATCACAGGACTTATTCACTTACCAAAGGATTCTATATCACAGGACTTATTCACTTACTAAAGGATTCTATAACTCAGGATTTACTTACTTATTTACTTTAAGTTCTTTACAACTGTCCAAGGATGGCGGCCAGATACTTAACAATTTAGCCACCATAGAGTTTAATATTTTAAAATGACTGGTTTTAATCAGTTTGGATAATAGCTAATTTTTTAATAATTTTGCAACAAATTCATTATTTTTTTAATTTATTTTTGATGAAACTGTCAATAACATTGTTAGTTTTGACTAGTATTATCCTTCATCTTGATTTTATTTGCTTTTTATTGCAATTTACTGAAATCATTACCGTTTTGAATATGACACTAAACTATATCTGATGGTGAGGATACAGTTCTGGAGATGGGGAGAGTGTGGAGTACCATTTCATTGCCATTTCTTCCAAGTCCACTCTGACATGGAGTAATAGAACCTGTTAGTCATATCTAAGGGTCCAATAGATCTGTTAAAAAATAGTTTGTATTCGATAGGACATGTGGAAAAAAAACAAAACAAGAAACCCAAAAACTTCTTAAGAAACTAATTCACATTAAATGTAAATATGAATAGGATTTCCTAACCTCTAGGCATAAAATAACCCTAGACAGTTTGATGTGCCTGTTAAAATCAATCAATCAATCATTGGTTCATTACTTTTACAAAAATGAGAAACTGAACCTTGTTCACTTTTGTTTTATGGGGACCTGTTTTTTTTCTTCTACCAGTTGCTTTATCATCTGCATAGGATTGTATCACAGAAGCAGGTCTGTAGAGCCGAGCACAAAACATCCAACTCCTCTTTATTTAATTAAGTGATTATGGCTTCAGAATAAATATAAAACTATGATTTTTTTAATAATCTATTTATAAGCAGTGTGCACTGTATATTTTTACTGTCTAAACTAGGGTCATATGAAGTGTAAATTCAACTGGAATTGGAGTTTGTATAGTTTTACAGACTCTAGTGACCCCCCCCTTAATTGCTTTCAACTCCACTACCCTGGTTACAGAAGTTTAAAAAACAACATGGTAATTTATGAGGAAGTGTGTCCAGGTCTCCTGCCTCAGAAATTGCTACCCGGTGACTATTAAAATAACGTCCCCAGCTATGTCGTCTCGGCCGTGTTACATGAAAGAAAACAACCAACTTAGGGCATTAAATGTATTTTAGAGGAGGGGGGGGGCTTCTCTTTTTTGATATGGAGATGGGTGGATAGATATATATAAACAATGTAAAAAATGAACAAATTGAGATAGATAGATATCCATCTTCATATCTAAACAAGAATTACGACAAATTTCTATAAATAAACAAGAATTACGACAAATTTCTATAAATAAATATCTAAACAAATTACGATAAATAAATAAGAATTGCGACAAAAAAAGAGAAGCCCCCCCCCCTCTAAAATACATTGAACACCCTAAGTTGGTTGTTTTCTTTCAAGTAACACCACCAAGATGACATAGCTGGGGATGTTATTTTTATAGTCACTGGGTAGCAATTTCTGAGGCAGGAGACCGGGATGCACTTCCTCATAAATTACCAACAACATTAAAGCCATTAGATACTACTGTTTCCAATTTTTATTTTGCTGTGTTTGTTTTGTTTTACCCACTGTAGAATTAATTGTATATTATATTTATTTTTTAGAATTATATATATATATATATATATACTCCCACTTTGGTTGAGTTCTCTAAATAGGGATTTAAAATTAAAATTCACCGTTCTGGCGTGTAGCTAACCCTTGCTTTGTTTACAAAGTTTGAGGACTCTAGTGAATTCATTTCTGCTTAGAAATGTCTCAATTAAATATTCTCCTATATTTGACAGCCGCTTCTGGCCGCATGGGTAAGAGATTTAGCGAACGAAAGTTCATTCGGGTCTCAAACCTGGCCAGGGGTAGCTGTTAAGGTATAACCACACTGATGAGAGATGAAACCTCGAAACACGTGTCTATGGATTACTTATTTATTATATATATATATATATATACCACCTATTAATCAACTAATAGGGGGAGGAGTGGTCTGTTAAATTTCGTAGATAGGAAAGGATTATTTTTGAGTCATAAATTCACCATAGTAAATATCAATAGTTATGATCATAATGTAAATAATATGAAAATGTGTATCTATATTTCTATATATATATATATATATATATACACACACACACACACACACACACACACACACACACACAAAAACCCCTCCGCACGAGCAGCATGCGACACAAGGTCAATTTTTAAAGTGTAGTTTAACAGATTTAAATTAAGAATATGTATATATGGCATAAATAAATATATATAGTGTGTGTTTGTGTATATATATATATATATATATATATATATATATATATATATATATATATATAGTACTTGAAAAAATACATGGATCAACTTCAAACTCCACTGCATAACTTGTGAGTTTATTCTTAGCTTTGCGTATGTCATTAATTGTTTGTTTCTTTACACCATATTCTCCGAACACATTCGCAAAAGCGTAACTCCAGCCTCTAACTTCTTAAGATGTTCTAATTTATCACTGATACTTAGATTTGTATGCTTTTCTTCTGCTTCACTGACATGATAAGGGCCTAACAATTAATATATTAATTAAAATATAAAAAAGAATAGATTTCATACAGTTACTTTCTCATGCATGTATGTTGCATCCATAGTCTGTTGATAGGGTGTCTGTAGATGAGAAGTTAATCTGTAGACAGTTTTGTGGGTATAAATTCTTTTTATGCAAAATATAGGAAGAGATGAAAATTTCCACCATTCCAGCTTGTTGGCAATATTCTGTTTTTTTTGCAAATGATTCCTCTGTTATTGTTTTACTTCACCAATAAATTTGTATTTAATGTGTATTATATATCATTCAACAAGACTTCTGGTAATATTTCCTTTAGTCTAAATATAATTTCTACACATTATTTGCATACTAATTCACTATAAAAAATAGACATTTTTGTTCCTTCTGAATGTACTTTTCTTTGAGACTTTCATATTCAGTATATTTCTTTTTCTTTTATATATGCTTACTGGAATTTTTTTTTTCTTTTTTGTAAATGGAAAAAATCTTGTATTATTAGGATTATTTGGACTAATGTCCTCATCTTTATTGTTATAAACAACGTACGTTTCAAAAACAATGTACAACATTTTGGCCAACGAGCCCTCCGGCCTTCTTCAAGTATTTCTTGTCTCAGGAGCCTTCTCGTCGTAATCGAGAGCCATCTTCTTTTATTTTAATTTCATTTTTCTAAAATCTTGTTCAGAATTGATCAAGGAGATTGTGAAGGTAAACTCATATTGTTAATTTGGAAGAATTGCCAAACCAGTAAGTTAATTTAAATTCTCTACTCAGCTCAAAATCTTTAATGTCCACTGTAATAACCCCCCAGATTTTGTGCATGTTCAAATACTTATGAACAGTATTTTCTTATAAATCTATACAAAATACTGGTCATATGTATTGTCAGATTCTACAGATATCATTGTTTGGGTGAAAAATTGTTAAGTTTCTGACCGCCATCCTTGGCCAATTGTAAAGGACTTAAAGTAAGTAAGTCCTGAGTTATAGAATCCTTTGGTAAGTGAATAAGTCCTGAGTTATAGAATCCTTTGGTAAGTGAATAAGTCCTGAGTTATAGAATCCTTTGGTAAGTGAATAAGTCCTGAGTTATAGAATCCTTTGGTAAGTGAATAAGTCCTGAGTTATAGAATCCTTTGGTAAGTGAATAAGTCCTGAGTTATAGAATCCTTTGGTAAGTAAGTGAATAAGTCCTGAGTTATAGATATATAGAATCTTTTGGTAAGTGAATAAGTCCTGCGTTATGGAATCCTACGTAGTGTCAAAGGTCCAGTGATATAATCCTATGTTCACGAAGGTTCAAGGTATTTGTGAGTAGCTAAGATCAGAACAGCCGATATAAATACAATATCAGCAGCAGAGCACTGCCAGTGGTTGGCCAATAGGTTGGTCACATGGTTATCGGCGAGTCTATAAGTAGAAGTGGGCATCTAGCACACACCTTATATCCAGAAGACGCCAACATCAGCAAGATCAGTAAATTGAAAGACATGAATCATATTTTTCCCAACAATATTAAGCGCAGGCCAAAGCTATGAAGGGAGAAATAAACAAACATTTAGTATTATTTCTATTATTCAAACTGTTGTTCTCATCTTCATTGTTATCTGTACAATGTTTTGGCCTTCATTAGGTATTTCTTGTCGGACTCTGGAACCTTCTCGGAATGGACACATGGCCTAGTGGATAAAGGAGTTAGGTTAAGACAGTTACCTCTAGACTGTAGGTTCAATCCTGGTCAGGGACAGCAGTAACATAGAATAATAATTAACACAGCTTAACGCCTCTACCCCTGCTACGGTTAGCGGAATGAGAACAAGACCCCCGTGGACTGAATAAGGGGTTAAGTTCAAAGTTCCATGATGGCTCCTGATTACGGCAAGAATGTTCCAGAGTTTGACATGGTTCCGGATTCTGACAAGAAATACCTGAAAAGAGGCTGGAGGGCACATTGGCCGAAACGTTGTACAGATAACAATAAAGTCCAAATAATACAAAGCCTCATCTTAAAAATTCAGAGAAATAAAACAAACATTTAATGAAAGCTTTAATTGAAATTAGAATTTATAATATTCCTTTATATACAACCAAATACTTGCATGCTCTCTTTTGCTTGAGACTGGTAATTGAGAGTGAGACCTTGGGAAACAGTTGAAATTTCTGGAACAGATCGCAACAACTTTTCTGCATACAGATTTAGTTATCTGGTCAACTGCCATGAAGCAGATAGTATTACCGAAACTTACGGTCCCTTGGGATGAAAAAAGAGAGGCTATCAAAGCCATTTCAGAATTGGCTGAAAAAGCTTTGAGATGATTATGGATTATAGATCAGATCCATGGATCTCAACTCAGAGACCTATGAACGTTGAGGTGCTACTGAAGAGAAAGGCTCTTTTTTTTATGAAGAAGGAGGGGTAAGGGGTGGTAGGAGAATTAGCTTTCTCAAAGCATGCAGGGTTTTAAACAAGAGTATTGCATCAATCAATCAATCATAATTGTTTCAAGAAAAACCTGACTTGGACATCAAATAATCCAACAAAGGTTGACCATCCATGCAGTGATCATTAATTGACAATTTCACCATTAAATACTATTTCAAATATGAAAAATAGAAAGCATCATTAAATTTATTGTAAAAAAAAACCCAAAACCCTGTTACTGTTAAGTTATTTTAAAAATTCATAAGTTCAACTATTTGGTTTTCTATAACAACAAACAAACTTTCTATTTTATATAAATAGTTAATAATATACTCACAGATGAAATCAGAAAAGTATAGATGGTTATGTTGTTCTTTGGATATATTTACTTCTTTTGTAAATAACTTATTACTTTTGAATATATATTAAAGAGATCGAAAGTGGTTGTTTTAGTATGAATGAGTATCTAGTAATTTATCAGAAGGCCGAACAAATATCAAATTGGACACATGGCCGAGTGGATAAGGCAGTTAGGTTAAGACAGTTCTAAGTGACAGTTATCTCTGGAA
This sequence comes from Doryteuthis pealeii, assembly GCA_023376005.1. Lineage (NCBI taxonomy): Eukaryota > Metazoa > Mollusca > Cephalopoda > Myopsida > Loliginidae > Doryteuthis > Doryteuthis pealeii. The sequence continues at coordinate 87,498,061 of CM042158.1, read as the reverse complement.
CCCGAGTTCAATCCTGAGTGAAAGCAGTTAGAAAAATAATTAATTAACACTCCTACCCCAGCTATGGTTAGCAGAATTAGAACAGGATACCCCCGTGGAATAAATAAAGGGTTAGGTTCAAAGTCCCGTGATGGTTCCCAAATACGACAAGAAAGTTCTCGAGTTCGAAAAGAAGGTTCCCGAGTTCGACAAGAAATACCTGAAGAAGGCCGGAGGGTATATCGGCCGAAACGTTGTACAAATAACAATGAAGATGGGGACAATAGTCCGAATAATGCAGATAATACTAAATATCAGAAATGTTGTTTTTTTTGCCTGTCATTATTTAAAGCTATGGCTACTAAATTTTCTGTGGTTGATAATAGGTCCCTCGAGCATGTTATGCTATATATACTGACATTTACATTCACACACTATTTTCTATTGTATATACTAAGAAAACATGTATATCCATATTGTATATACTAAGAAAACATGTATATCCATGTTGTATATACTAAGAAAACATGTATATCCATATTCTAAAGAGATCATGTTAGATTGGTCAATTTCTTATTCTCTCACAGAAATAAAAAAGTAAAGTCATTGGGGTGGCCTAATGTCAGTATCAACCAGACAGTGAGGTAGTCTATCCCCTTTTCCCTAACGCTAGACCAAGGAGATTATTTTAGCATCTGAAATGGAGCACCACACCTACTATCAGCTTCTCACTTTACTGCACATAATCCCTGTGCTATTCATATGCTGAGTTGGTGAGGGCCGGTATCGAACCAGGGACCTTGTGATTCCTAGCTGAACGCTCTACCGTCTGAGCTAAGCTGGCCCTATCACAGAAATAGGCATTACTTAATGGTGCCTATCTCCTCTCAAAGTATTATGTGAAGTTGTATTGAGTTGCATGGTAACTTCAACAAGGAACAGTCTGATCTATATACAATAGATAAACACAGGATGTTATGATGGATGGAAATTTATACTTGATGTTCGAACATTTCGGTTTACAATGGAAACCTTCTTCAGGACTGTGAAAATGAGAAGAAAACAAGGATTTATGTGGAAAAAAGATGATGGATGTTTTGTATGTGTTGAATTAGAAAAATGTGTGGAAAAAAGGTTTGTTACTGTTAGTTGAGCGGTGTTAATTCAACACATACAAAACATCCTTCATCTTTTATCCACATAAATCCTTGTTTTCTTCTCATTTTCAGTCTTGATGAAGGTTTCAATTGTAAACTGAAATGTTCGAACATCAACTATAAATTTCCATCTATCATAACATTCCGTGTTTGTTTCTAAATTTTCTCCGCATACTGTCGGATTAATTTCCCCATCTTACTTTCATACTATAGATAGTAAAAGCCAAAGGGCATAGAAAAAAACTGAATTGGGTCACTTTTTTCATGCCTGGTTAGTAATTTGATGATAATTTAGAAAGTTTTGACTAAGCAGTAATTCTATGCAATTAATTTACACATCTAGTTTGAAGAATTACCTATAAACCTAATCAGTAATTGTTAATTAAATATCTATATATTAATAAGCTTGTGTGTTATGCACTGTCACCACATCAGATAAATAATGGACCATTCTGTTTTTCATGTTAAGAAAGAAAGAGAATAAGAGAGATAGAGAGAGAGGGGAAAAGGGGGGAAGATTGAGGGAGTGGAAAAGATAGGGGGAAAATAAAAAGAAAGAAGGGACAAAATAGAGAGAGGGAGGAAGATAAGGGAGAGAGAGAGAGGAGGAGAGTCTAATGCTAATCAATTGTATTGTCTGTTTCAATGGAATTGAAAGGAAGGAAAAAAGAAAAAGAATATATAACACATGAATTCATGTGTTTGTTTTTGGTTTACGGCATATCAACCTCGGTGGGTCATTTAATGCCGATAAAGTTTTGAAATAAATTCATTCTTAATGCATAATACAATTTTGTTTATCAACTCATGTTTTTCTATTTAACCCATAGATGGGACTCATGTGTTTGTGTCATCACCTCATATAAATAATGTGATAATATGGACCATGCTGAAAGAAAGAGAAGAAAAAGAAAGATAATATATAAGAAGAAAAAGAGATAGGTAGGGGAGGGGAAAGTGAGAGTATGGAAGTAATATCTGTCTGTTTCAATGGAAAGGAAAGAGTTAAATCAAGATTATTATACTTTTTACATATTGAAATATTTAGCAATAGCTCTTAAGTATAAATAACAGATGCTCTAATAGTTAAATTATCTCACTATTGTATATTCATGGGTCCCACTAATGAATAATTATTATTGTACGGCAGATAGTTTTTTTTCTTTTGAATTATAGAAATTTAAATTCTGTACAATTGTCTTGCAGGAAGATGGTTTCATGTTGATTATTGTTAGACCCTTTCTTTTAATATAAACATCCTCTGGATTCAATAATTATGTATACCCCATTTGGTAGCTCTGTATCAAACCATTTGATTGTCTATAGAGGATAGACAAAGTTTTCTCAATTATTGATTCAGATATATATCTATTAATAATGGAGATTGTCTGTATTTCTGTCTGTAACAAAAACTACACCATAGCTTACGTCACAATATTCTTATGCTATATACACCCAAAATTTGAGTAAGCAATTTTAAAAATTGTTTTTTACTCTCGTCCTTTTTTTTTTTTTTACAGTAACAATAAGTTAACTAAAAATTTTACAAATAAATAAATACCTCCGATTTTGTGTGAAATTGATATGGAAAATATTCAAAATAATTGTTTGATTATTACATGCACGCAGCATTTTATTTGAGAGGGACGGGGCTCAGTTTCATTTCAAATTGTTTAATTTTTTTTACTCCTTTAATAAATATGAGGATTTGTCATACCTATGATACAGACCCTCTAACATTGAATTTTTAACTCCCACTCTCTCAGGCAATGTCTTTCAAAAATTTTTACGATGCCCAGAGGGTGTTTTCTGTTGCTAGTATTAATAATGGAGATTCACTTCTGTTTTTTTTCTGTAACAAAAACTATGTCACTGCTTACGTCACATTAACCAAAATCGTCATAACATAGAATAAATACACTCAAAATTTGAACATGCAATATTAAACAGTCCTCATTGTTTTTTAAAACAAGTTTTAATAAATACATGACTGGTATTATATATCTATATATAGTTTGTTTTATTTTAATATATATTTAAAGTTTACATTTCAAATTGTTTTATTTTTTAACCCTTTTGATGAATTTGATGATTTTACTTACTTAGGGTACAAACTCGCTGACATTGAATTTTTATCTCCCACCCCTCAGGCAATATGTTTGAAAAATCTATTTTGACATCGCCCGGAGTGCGTTTTTTATTTTGCTAGTATATTTAATCCTAACTCCCATGATTTTTCCACAGCTATGGGTTAAATAGTACCACTACTGCTTTCCTACAAGAATAGCTTTGATATTAAATAAGCCATTAAACCAAAAACCAAAACCCCATATCCTTTTGAACATTCATAATAATTGCAAACATTACAATCTTCACAAACATTAACATTTTTAGAACTTTATATAATGTAACAATGGCCAATAGTATTAATTTGATTTTTCAAACTGTTGTCCTTATCTTTTAGATATTATATAAAAACACAATGTTTCAACATGGGGAATGATATCCTAAGTTAAATCATTGCTATGCTTGAATAGACAAGGTACACCTGAAGAAGGCTGGAGGGTACAACAGCTGAAACATTGTATTTCTATATATCACAAAGATGAGGACAACAGTAAAAATAAATTCAAAATAATACATATCAAGCCTCATCTCAAAAAAATTAAGACAAATAATAACCAGAAAGGAAAGGATTTTTGCTAATTGAATGTGAATTATTATAAGTTGCATTTATGTAGTAAAACTAGATGAATGCAACTTATCATATATTCACATTCACACATGGCCTAGTGGATAAGGTAGTTAGGTTCAGACAGTTATCTCTGGATACCGAGTTCAATCCTGAGTAGAGGCAGTTAGAAAAATAATTAACACAACTCCTACCCCAGCTATGGTTAGCGCAATGAGAACAGGATAACCCTGTGGAATAAATAAAGGGTTAGGTTCAAAGTTCCATGATGGCTCCCGATTACGACAAGAAAGTTCCCGAGTCCGACAAGAAATACCTGAAGAAGGGCGGAGGGTATATCTGCCAAAATATTGTACAAATAACAATGAAGATGGGGACAATAGTCCGAATAACACAGATAATACTAATCATCAAGCCTCAGAAATCAGAAAAGTAAAGATGGTTATGTTGTTCTTAGAATATATTTACTTCTTTTGTAAATAAGTTATTACATTTGAATATATATTAAAGAGATCAAAAGTGGTTGTTTTAGTATGAATGATTATCTAGTAATTTATTAGAAGGCCGAACAAATATCAAATTGGACACATGGCCGAGTGGATAAGGTTAAGACAGTTCTAAGTGACAGTTATCTCTGGAACCCGAGTTCAATCCTGAGTGAAAGCAGTTAGAAAAATAATTAATTAACACAACTCCTACCTCAGCTATGGTTAGTGGAATGAGAACAGGATACCCCCGTGGAATAAATAAAGGGTTAGGTTCAAAGTTCCGTGATGGCTCCCGAATACGACAAGAAAGTTCTCGAGTTCGAAAAGAAGGTTCCCGAGTCCGACAAGAAATACCTGAAGAAGGCCAGAGGGTATATATATAAACGTTGTACAAATAACAATGAAGATGGGGACAATAGTCCGAATAACGCAGATAATACTAATAATCAAGCCTCATCTCAAACATTCAGAGAAATATTCATATTCAATTAGCAAAAATCCTTTACTTACTGGTTATTTAAAAATATTCAAAATACCTTAGAGTGTGATCTTTAGCTAATTACACCAAACTATATTTTTATGAGGACTTATAAGTTAATAAACATCAAGTTAATGTTTGTGATCATCTGGTGGCTGTTGCTTATACCACAAATGTAAACATCAACATAAATGTTTTAAGTCTTGAGTTTTTGATGACTAGGGAAAAGGGTTATGGATAAAAAAGGTAATTTTGTTTTTTTGGTTAGGAAATTTTTTCAGGTAGATAACTTCTTGATATAATTCAACAAAAATATAAAGATATGGTTCAATTAACCTGGTGAACAAAAAATAAGTGTCCTGGTTATTTGCATTGTAAACCCCGACTAAAGACTGTTTTGGAAGTTTCAAGAAGTTCACAGAAAATTTGGTGACCATTCTTTCTTATCCTTGAATTATGTGCTGAGAGACAAAAAATATTTGTATAAAGTATAATTTATTGATTTATTTTAATGGCATGTCAACCTATCTAGGGTTATTTTATGCCTTGAGGTTAGGGAATTGCATTGATTGTATGTTCATATTAGCATTTTTTGTGTAATTCTTTCTTAAGATTATTTTCTTTTGCACACAGTCCTATTAAATACAAATAATTTTTAAACAGATATATTTGAGACCCTAACAGGTACTGCAACTCCAGGTCTGTGAGTAATGGCAATTAAGAGGTGCTCCACATTCTCTTGATCTCCAGCCTGACCATCAGGTACAGTTTAGTGACATACCCAGGACTCCCCCTTTTGGGATTATCTTACCCTCTCTAGGGGATACACTCAGTCCCACAGACAGAGCCATTGTTATTGTATATTATTACAGATTTTGATTTATAATTAATATAATCAACATCAGTAGTATTTTTGTATATCTGTTGTAAAAATAATTCATTTGGTTCATTTAATTTCTTTTCTCTTTTTATTTTATTCTATTTTATTTTAAAATCTCAGCATTTTTTTTTTCAAATCTCCCAAGATTTCCCACAAGATTTGCTTGGTCAGCTGGGAATCATTCACTACTTTTACAAACTAATATTTATGTATTTGTTCTAAATAACTTTGGAAGTTTGTCATTTCCTGTCTTCTTAATATCTGGAATTTTGTTTTCTTTAAGCAGTATCCCATTTAGTTTTCCTTTGACTCTCCGGCTTTTGTGTTGGGGGATTCTGCTTTTATTATTGTTTTCTTTCTGATATTCTCTTATAAAAATAGATCAAGTGCAATAACAAAACTGATATTTTTATTCTTTTCTTCACATGTGACTTTTATTCATATCTTTTCAGTTTACTGTATTCTCCCAACATAAAATTTCATTCATAAAGTATTTAGATAGGAGGTCAGCTTTTATAGGTGCTTATTATCTATCATGAAGAGAATGTAGTGGTAGGGGTGGGGGGCACTTATTCAGAACTTTGACATTTAGTTTTTCATGCTTTTAGGTAGTATTAATTTTTAATAGCAGAAGCATTTTCTTTAAGCAATGTAATCATAAGATTTGACATTAAGTTACGAGTTATTATTCTATTTTTTAAAAAGATCATATATTTGAATTTTTATGTGATTATTATTATTTTTGAAAAAAAAAAAAAACATTTAAAAAAAAAAATCATATATAAATGATATATTTTACATGTAGATATTAGTGTCATTTGATATATATTTAAATTCTTATGATTATTTCTGTTCTTTTATTAATTTTATAATTAAAATTCTTTTTTGACACTATTGTTCTTTTAGTATGACTAGAAAAATAAAAAACGCACTCCGGGCGATGTAAAAATAGAATTTTTGAAACATATTACCTGAGGGGTGGGAGTTAAAAATTCAATGTCAGTGAGTTTGTACCCTAAGTAAGTAAAATCATCAAATTCATTAAAGGATTAAAAAAATAAAACAATTTGAAATGTAAACTTTAAATATGTATTAAAATAAAACAAACTATATATAGACATATAATACCAGTCATGTATTTATTAAAACTGTATGTTATGATGATTTTGGGTAATGTGACGTAAGCAGTGACATAGTTTTTGTTACAGACAGAAACCCTGAAGCAAATCTCCATTATTAATAGATATTTGCTCACTTAAAGAACAGTGAACATATCTTATAATAATCTTATTTCTGAAGGCATAGAAACATGCTTATATATATATATATATATATATATATATATATATATATATATATCACATTACCATTACATTTTTTGTTGTTTCTCTTGGGGCATATCAACTATTTTAAAAACTTTTTAAAAAAACTTTTTTTTTTTCACAAAAACTTTTTCTCCTGACGATGATCTGAGGTTGAAACTAGTTGAGAACAATCAAAAATTAAATGACAAAGAAATATTATTATCACTTTTGTTCATCTTTATATATATCTAGAGAGAGAGAGAGGGGGGAAGTCACACACATTGTATTTCATATTCATTGATTATTATTATTATTTTAGACAAATCAGAGTGCCAAATATGTTCGTCAACAAATTTCTAGGACTAATTAAGAATGTTGTTTTAAATTAACTTCTAAAGTACTGTTGTTATTTAATGTAAAAAATGTATGTAGCCATAGTAAAATGTTCTTTTTAAGTTGTTTTATTCCATTAAAATAACTTGTAAAAATAAGTTTATCTATATATCATAATTGTATGTTGATAAAATCATAGTGTAAGAATGTATTTCTATTTTTTTGAAATATTTATGTAATCACAGATATTTTTTCATGTTTATTTTTCCTTAATGATTAAGCGTTTTTTTTTTGTGAATGATTTATTTGTTCATACCATTTATTTATACACAATTTAATTTCAAAAAGCAAAATAGGATCAACAGATTTGTTGTCTATATTATGATCATTTAATTTTTGTATATTACTGTAAAACAGCAAAATTGATATATCATTTCAAGATTTTTGATGTCCTATGTACAATGTTAAACTGTGTCTTGTGATGAGATTCCAATTCTGGAGCACCTCTCCATTGCTATTATTCCTAGGTCCACTCTAACCTGGAGTGATAGTACCTGTTAGGGTCCCATCTTTGGGTTAAATAGATAAAAAATGAGACTAGAAAACAAATTTTGAATACCCAATAAGAATAAATAAAAACAATTGTCATCGTCATGAAAATGGTCGAATGTAACCAACCAAGATTTTTGTTAGCCCTGAGAATAAAGCAATTTGTATTCTGATTTACAACTTAATTATAATAATATTGTGGGATCTGTGTTTGTACTCACCTCAATCAGTATGATTTCTTAAAAGACAACAGGATGACCCATGCAGATATTAAGTGGTATTTGAGAGACTAGAAACGACGACTTGAAAGACCTCCACAATCATTCAGGATAATATGGAAAAGAAGGGATGAGATCCAGAATAGAATGGAAGCTCATTGTGGTCAGTGATGGGGAAAATATCAGACAATCCTGGTCAATACTTCCCCTTATTTATTTGCTATTAATTATGATATAAATTCTATAAACAGGATGTGATTCAACATTGATCTTAATCCTGATACCTGGTTGGTTGGAATTTACAGCATAAAATAACCTGAGGGTTGACATGTTGACCCTCGGATTATTTTTTGCCAAAGACATTTTTGTTTTATTCATTGTATTTACCTCGTACCCCACTTGTACGGGTTAGGCACAAGGCCCTATTAACATGGGACCACCCACAAACCAAAGCTCATGGGTGGCAGGTGAAAATTGCGTCGATCCCGTCAGCATTCCCCCTCAAGGGGGGCGCCTCAGGCGCTGGGCAATAAACCCAGCCCTGCCTCTTTAAATCGAGGGGACAGGTATTGCCTGGGGGGATAGCCCCCTGGGATCGATGCTATTAACTTGTAAAGATCCAGGGCCGAAGCCACTGGACCCCCACCCTGTTGGGCGGGTTTTTGTTTTATTCATTCTAGTAGGTATTCAATTAAAAAAAAAAATTTTGAAACAGTTTTTGTTGAATTCATTTTTAAAAAAAAATTTAACCCCCTAGATAGGACCCTAATAGGTACTACCACTTATGGTCAGAGCGGATCTGGAAATTATGGCAATAAAAGGATACTCCACACTCGCCAGAGCTCCAAAATTGGAACTTAATGATTAGATACAATTTAACATCATACTCTGGACACCCTGATACCTGGGATTTTCAGAATGATTTCTAGAAAGCTTTAACAAACATTGGTCAAACATGGAATCTTTAAAGGTCATTTACTTCTTGTTCCTGTTTTTTTACTCACTCACCTTTTGTGTCCAGAGGGATTTGTGTCAGAATCATCCACTGCTTGGGTGGTCTATGACTATAAAACAAGATGTTTAAGATTTATATTTACACAATATTTTATTTCATCTCCCTAGTGAAAGAAGAAGGCTTTCTCTAACACAAATTGATGTTACATTCATTGGTGGTATGTTTGTTCTATCTGGTTACTGTTTAGGTGACATGGAAAGTGGAAAAACGAATAAACTCAACTGAAACTCCAACAAATCTGATTAACTGGAAGAGTATATAAAAGAAAAAAACACCCACACATTTTCTTTGTTGGATGTTATTATCTTAAATGTAAACTTCCTTTGGGCTTGAATGATTTTTTGTTATTTGAACTTTTATTTTGATTGAACTCATTAAACTACAGAAGATATTAAAGGAGCAGTAAAAGTATGTTTTATTTCATTTTTATTTTATTTAAAGCTAAATGTCTTAAGTATAAACAGAAAAACCAATATTGGCATTAATCTTCCTATATAAAACACAATGTACACACACTCATATGTACACATTTATTCTCTCACTCTCTCTCTCTCTCTCTCTCTCTCTCTCTCTCTTCTCTCTCACTCTCACTCTCTCTCTCACTCTCTCTCACTCACTCACTCTCTCTCACTCACTCTCTCTCTCTCTCACTCTCTCTCTCTCTCACTCACACACACACACACACACACTGCTCTGACAGTAGGGCTTAGGATACACTGACTGTACCTGCAGAATGGTAAGACTGCCCCCTCCCCAGTATGACACTAAACTGCATCTGATGGTGAGGCTAAGGTTTTGGATATCTGGGGAATGTGAAGTATACTTTCACTGCCAATACTCCCAGGTCCACTCTAAGCTGGAGTGGTAGTACCTGTTAGGGTCCCATCTATTGGTGAAATAGATCCATTTAAAAATGATTCATCTTTGATTTAACCATGTGTCACCACCCTCAAAAAATCACTTAAAGAACTACAAAAAAATTTAATGTGAATATAAAATCAACATTATTCCCTAACCTCTAGGCATAAAATAACCTTAGATGAGTCGATATGCTATTGATATCAATCACTCACAGATAAATAAAATTTGGAATTAAATCCTATGGATTGAAAAAGAAAAAAGATATTTTGGAAAATCAGATTGTCATATTTTGCCTGATATTAGGCAGGAATGTTGATTCATTCATCTTTCATGCTAGTAATATTTAAATCCTGCAAAAATTAAAACCTTTTTTTATATATTGTTTCTGCAAGAATGGGTAAATAGTAGGGCAGACTGGGCTCTTTAACCTTGGTTAGGCAACCGGTCTAGGAAAAGGAAAACTCTGAATTTAAACCTGTTGAACTCCGCTTAAGAAATTGACCTTGTGTCACATCCTGCTCGTGCAGAGGAGTTGGTAAATATATATATATTGTTTCTGCATTTGTGAGCATATATTCCTGTGAGTGCATTATATACAAGGTGTGCCAAAATAATGTATACACGTTTTGAATCGTTATAACTTATTCAATTTATGTATTTTGACTTGTAAATAAGATTGATACAAGAGAAAGAATACACATTTAAAGAATTTGAGAGTAAAATATACAAAAAACATTATCAATGGTTTGTCAAATCTGAAATAGAAAAAAAACATAAACTATTAATATTTAAAGAGTGTATACATTATTTTCGGACACCCTGTATATATATATATGCGCGTGCACACACACACACACACACTCACACATATATATATATATAATATATATATATATATAAACAAATTATTGGTACAGCTGAATTTATATAGGATTTAAAAAATAATGACATACTTTTATTGATCAGCAAATTTTTCAAAGAGAAAATGGAAACTTAAGGGCCCTTAACGATCTACCGGTCGTTACTTTTGGGACAGGGCCTTTAAGTTTCCATTTTCTCTTTTCTCTTTCGAAAATTTGCTGATCAATAAAAGTATGTCATTATTTTTTAAAATCCTATATATATATATATATATATATATATATATATAGAGAGAGAGAGATAGATAGATAGTAGTTGGATTGAAAATTGCATAAGTGAGAAACTGTCTGTTACTAAGTACAGTTGGGGTAGCAAAAACATGAAGTCAACTGTACTTAGTAACAGACACACACAATTGTTGGGAATAAAAAATGAAAGTGTCCAATGTCCAATCAACAAAGCAAAATAAAATCTATAAAAAAAATAAACTTATAATATTGCACTCTAGTGCCAACAACTATTTAATACTGCTTTTCTTTAACACTTTTTTTTCATTTTAATGAAAGTGTAGCAACAGGAAATATTAGTTACAGTACAACATTGTAAAGTTTGGTTTCTTTTTTTTTTTAATGGCATATTAATGGCAAAGCCATCCTTGTAGAAGAATAGCAGTGGTACTATTTAACCCGTAGCTGAGGGATGAAGGGGGTTCATACCTTTCCCTAGGGTATTAGTCCAAAAGTGAATGTAATAGCGTTACTGAAGTACAAACTCACTCACTACATATCACAGTCTAGCATATTAGCTACTAAACTGCGGGGATTCCCCCAATATTGTAAGTTATTTTTTAATATATATGAAGTAAGTAAAATTAGCAGTGGAATATTGTTGGTATTAGCCAGACAGTGAGGGAGTCTATTCCCTTTTCATTAGCGCTAGAACAGGGAGATTGTTTTTGCATTTGAGGTGGAGCGCCACACCTACCAATAGCTCCCCACTTTACTGCACAGATCAAAACTGTGCTACTCATGCACTGAGTTGGTGAGGGCTAGTATCGAACCTGAAATCTTGTGGTTCCTAGGTGGATACTCTACTAACTGACCACCCTGTCGTCTGGGGCGTTAGAATGCACTGACTGCACCTCTGCAGAGGGGTAAGACTTCCCCAATGGGGAACTCTATCTGATGGTGAGGTTCCAGTTTTGGAGGTTTGGGGAATGTGGAGCACCCCATTCATCACCATTGCTACCTGGTCCACTCTGACCCTGAGTGATAGTACCTGTTAGGGTCCCATCTATGGGTTAAATAGAAAAATGTATTTATAAAAAAATTGTATTATCCATTAAGAAATGATTTATTTCAAAACATTATCAGCATTAAATAACCCACTGAGGTTGATATGCCGTAAAACAAAACAAAACAAAACAAACCAAACCAAACCAATCTACTGACTGAGCTAAAATTCTGTGTGTTTGTGTGTATTTAGAAGGATAAATACCCAAAATTTCTTCTCAATGGGGGAGGTGAGATAACTTAAGATTTTCTTTTTTAAATGATTTCCTGTTTACTTTTTTGTGTTTTGTGTATCAGCACTTTATATTAGCTGGGTAGTACCCCCCCCCCACACACACACACTTATCTCTTCTTTGTATTATATCTACACAAAATAGATATTAATTTATACATTCATCAGTTGACTGTATGGTTAACTCTGACATTGGAAATGAAATCTAGTTAATTCTATCACTGTGTTAAATGTAATAGACCATGTTATTTAAAAAGAATTCTTAGCTTACTTTAGTGCAATACAATTCTATATGAGGAGAAATGAGGGTTGTGCTGTAGAGAATGTACATGCCTTGAAAATTAGCATTTGAAATACTTGCCTTTTCTTTGGTTTGAACATTGGATTTCACACTCGTGGGATATATGTATTTGTCACAGCCACCAATAGGCACTATTCTTTATTAGTATTATGACGGATTAAAAAAAAGATTTACACAAATATACAAATTTAAAGTGTCAATACATCTATTTTAAAGCACTTTCTACTCTTATAGAACACTTAGTACCATGCACAAAGACACACATTAAATCCAATGTTAATTTAAAGAAAGTATACATCAATTATATTTGTTTGATAGAATATGAAGTAGTGTATAAGATGTTTAGGTCCAAAAAATATATATCTACTCTCTGTATGTTCAATGGGGAGAGCCTACACACCTGGAAAATCAGCATTTGAATTTCTGGCTTTTACTCAAGTTTGAACACTAAACAGGCATTATTTATTTTATTTATTTATTTTTGTTGTTGTCACTACTACTATCTCTTAATGAGTTTTTTGCACCTGTAATTTAGTAAGTCGTCGAGGCGGCCTAATGTCTATATCAGCCAGACAGCAAGAGTCTATCCCCTTTTCACTAGTGCTAGACCAAGGAGATTGTTTTTGCGTCTGGGGTGGATCGCCACATCTACCATCAGCTCCTTACTTTACTGAACAGATACCTGTGCTACTCATAGGCTGAGTTGGCGAGGACCGGTATCGAATCTGGATCCTTGTGGTTCCTAGGCTGATGCTCTACCGACTGAGCTAAGCCGGCTGTTAACTAGTGATTATTATTGTTGTTGTAGTTATCATTGTTAATATTGGTAGTAGATAAAAAAATTAAAATTTCATACAAACTTAAAGACAATGGTACTACATTTATATTTAAATCAATGTACTCGTGTAGAGAACATTTTAGTGAATTTTAAATCTATGAATTTTCTACCTTATTTTTTTCTGTTAACTAGTGATTATTATTGTTGTTGTAGTTATCACTGTTAATATTGGTAGTAGATAAAACAATTAAAATTTCATACAAACTTAAAGTCAATGGTACTACATTTATATTTAAATCAATGTACTCGTGTAGAGAACAGTTTAGTGAATTTTAAATCTATGAATTTTCTACCTTATTTTTTTTTCTCCTTAAAAGCCTCTTAGAAAATTATTACCCACAATAATTGGTAGTGTTTGCAATGGAAATAAGAAACAAGAAACTGAATGAGTAAAGTAATCATAACAAAGTGTTTTTATTTATTTTTATTTTTATTTTATTATTATTTCTGAAAGATATTGTGTCAAAAATGACAGTTTGACTAGAGAGTGAGATGAAATGCAAACAGGATATACTTGTTGGAAAGTGACTTGTGTGTGGTAAAAAGATTAAGAAAAAAGTTTTGTGATTGACACACCTGGCCATAAATCCACAATCTACATTCATTTCTCAATCCAGAGATGTATTAACAAAAAGCAAAGGTTGATTTGACAATTTTCATTTCTATCACACAGCCATTTAACAAAAATAAGCCTGGCATTTCAACAAAGGCTAGTCTCTTCTAATTTTCTTTTCTTTCTGAAATATTGGTCTGAATGTTGTAACAAATCTACAAGTGTTCACCAGATAAATTGGTAGATAAATAATAATAAAGAAGGGGGGTCAGAAGAATATAATTCAGTTTAAATACTGGTTGTAGATATGGTTTGTTATCTCAACTTTGCTAGAAGAATTAGTTTGATAGAATATCAGAATCTAAAAACATTTCTCTTAGCTTCTTGGGTTACACCTGTAAAATCTATAATACTTAATATGCTATCACCCCTGTCTCATAATTGTTGTTTCATTTAGTGATATATATATATATATATATATATATATATATATATATATATAGGCCCTGTTATAGGACAAAAATAGTAATAGATAAAAAGTAACAGAATGATTAAAAAAATAATCAAAAATTAATACCATCCCTGCCTTAATAGTTATTAGATTTAACACACACATACACACACACACACACACACACATATATATATATATATATGTGTGTGTGTGTGTGTGTGTGTCTGATGGGTATTGGGAAACTTTTTTAGTTGTATTGGAAGCATGGAAAAATATAAGATAAGGAATAATACCCAAAATTCAAAGTGATGTTTATTCTTATTTTTAATCTTATTCAAAAATTCTGTTATTTCAGGTAGACCACTACTTTTTTTCAGAGTTTAATCGAACACACACACACACACACACACATATATATATATATATATATAAAATGCACAATTTATACTTAAATATAATAACAATAATAGTTACAAGAAAATAACTTGTCTCTAGAAATAATGATTTGCCAGTATTTTAAAATATTTTCCTTGATACTTAAATATTTAAAATAAGTTTTCATTTTATCAAGTAAAATCCAATTCCAAAAACAATTTATTAACTCATTCTATGACGTTCATATCATAGTTTTTTTGTATTTGTGACACTAATAGTATTATAAACAATCCATTTTTATTTTATATTATACAGTCCTGCTTTATATTTCTTATTAAAGAAATATAGATTACATTGCAAGTAATGAATTTTGTTAATTTTTAAAACAACAAATATTGTTTGATTAGTCAGATTCAATTCAAATTTTGTCTATCTCGGAATTTAAAAAAAATATTATATTTATAAACATTAAAGTGTTTTATTTGATAAACTGCAATAAATTAATTAAAAAATATGAATAAATTCAAAGTAACTAATCTAAATGTTAGTTATTAACTATAAACTACTTCTTACTAAGTTAAAGTAAAATGTCAGACTAATTCATTTGGAACAATCATAATTAACCTTAACTAAACTAAACTAAACTATAGACTAACCTAATTCTAAAGTAATCTTAACTAAAATTCATTTGTAGCAAATGTTTTAGATAATTTGAAAACTGAACTAACCTATAAAAATATTACTTGGTTCATTTCCCATTTTCTTCATATTGATTGTATGAAAGTCACTTGGTTCTTATAAAGTACTAGTTAAACTACTTGTCTACACTGGGTAAGAAGTCAAGACTTGGATCAAAGATATATATGGCAAGTGTCCTGAGTATGACACTAAACTGTCACTTGGTTCTTATAAAGTACTAGTTAAACTACTTGTCTACACTGGATAAGAAGTCAAGACTTGGATCAAAGATATATATGGCAAGTGTCCTGAGTATGACACTAAACTGTCACTTGGTTCTTATAAAGTACTAGTTAAACTACTTGTCTACACTGGGTAAGAAGTCAAGACTTGGATCAAAGATATATATGGCTAGTGTCCTGAGTATGACACTAAACCGCACCTTATGGTGAGGCTCCAGTTCTGAAACTTTGGGGAGGTTTGTTTTCATTGTTTAATGGCATTTCAACCTTTTATGAGTTATTTTATGCCAAAGCCATCCTTGTCGAAGAACAGTAGTGGTACTATTTAACCCATAGCAGAAGGGGTCGGGAGGTTCATACCTTTCCCAAAGGTATTTGTCTGAAAGTAAATGTAAACCTTGGAGTGTGGAGTCACTCCCTCATTGCTATTACTCCTTGGTCCAATCTGACCCAGAGTAGTAATACTTGTTAAGGTCTTATCTGTAGGTTAAATAGTTCTGAGGAAATGCTTGAAATAATTTTGAACTACATCTGCTCTTAAAACATTAATATTGTAACTAAATATGAAGTGTTTAAATCATTTAACTTTATTAATACTTTGGCTCTTAAAACTTTGATATTGCAATTTGATAGGAATAGTTAACGGAAGTTATATAATTATTAGCTAATAGTAATTATTATTAAATAGTAATAGTTACTTGAAACCATATACTTGCTTGCACATTATTAATATTAGATAGGAATATTTGAAACCATATAATTGTGTACAGATTATATATTGATAGTTACTTGAAGCTATAATTGTTTTTAACTAGGGCCGGGTTAGCTCAGTCGGTAGAGCGTTCGGATAGAAACCACAAGGTTCCTAGTTCGATACCGGTCCTCGCCAACTCAGCGTATGAGTAGCACAGGGATCTGTGCGGTAAAGTAAGGAGCTGATGGTAGGTGTGGCGCTCCACCTCAGATGCTAAAACAATCTCCTTGGTCTAGAGCTATTGAAAAGGAGATAGACTCCCTCGCTGACTGGCTGATACCGACTTTAGGCCGCCCCGTCGACTTCACTTTTTTACTTATAATTGTTTGCAAATGATAATAACTAAATAGCAATAGTTATGTGAAATCGTATAGTAGAGTTGGTAGAGTGGCCTATTGTTGGTATCAGCCATATAGTGAGGGAGTCTATCCCATTTTCACTAGTGCTAGACTGGGGAGATTGTTTTTTGTTGTTGAGGTGGAGCACCACACCTACTGTCAGCTCTTAGATGCTTTACAGCACAAGCTGTGCTACTCATGCGCTGAGTTGAGGACTGGTATCAAACCCAGAACATTGCAATCCCTAGGTGGATACTCTATTGACTGAGCTAATTGCTTGAAAAAGATTCTGACATTAAATAACTCATTAACAGATATGGCAAGATTAACAAATGCCAAAAATCCCTTTAACTTATTTCATTTTTCTATTTTACAAGCCTTAAAATGTACATTGATGGGTTACAAATGTGTTTATAAAAGACTAGACGTGGCTACCCAACATCACCTGAGTAGAGGAAGGGAAAAAAAACCCTGATATATTATTTGTTTCATTTTGAGATTTACAAATATTGGACATTTTTAATTAGAATTTCAATGCTATTTCTATGCATACCTTGATTTTTAAATATCTTCGAAAATAAATCAAATTTTTTAGCACAAAAAGCAAGTGGTGATATTTAATGTATATACATTTACTTTGTTGCTAATTGTTTTATTTTTGTAGTTTCATCCAGACATACATACATATATATACACCAACTGCCTTTAAAAATATGTATAGATAAGTTTTAACAATGAAAACTTGGAAAACAACAGCTTATACAATAAAAAGGAATGGATGCTCAAATGAAGTTAGTGCAAGACAATCCTTACAACTGCTGAATACTGTTGTCTCTGAGTACTTTGTTGCCATATGAATGATATTGTAATATTTACCTGTGTATAAATCCCTTTAACTTATTTCATTTTTCTATTTTACAAGCCTTAAAATGTTCATTGATGGGTTACAAATGTTTTTATAAAAGACTAGAAGTGGCTACCCAACATCACCTGAGTAGAGGAGGGGGGTAAAAAAACCCTGAAATATTGATTTATTTAATTTTGAGATTTACAAATGCTGGACATTTTTAATTAGAATTTCAATGCTATTTCTAGGTATATTTTGATTTTTAAATATCTTCGAAAATAAATCAAATTTTAATTTTTTTTTTAGCACAAAAAGCAAGAGGTGATATTTAATGTGTATGTATATATATTTACTTTGTTGCTAATTATTTTATTTTTGTAGTTTCATCCGGACATACATACATATATATATATATATATATATGAGTAAGAAAAGGTGGAATGAAAACATCAAACAATGCTGTTAAAGAAGAAAACAATTTATAATATAAATAACATTTAACATATTTGTGTGATGTTTTCATTCCACCTTTTCTTACTCATATTGTCGGATTCATTTCCTTTCTTTTAACTTACATATATATATATATATATACATACACCAAGTGCCTTTAAAGATATGTATAGATAAGTTTTAACAATGAAAACTTGGAAAACAACAGCTTATACAATAAAAAGGAATGGATGCTCAAATGAAGTTAGTGCAAGACAATCCTTACAACTGCTGAATACTGTTGTCTCTGAGTACTTTGTTGCCATATGAATGATATTGTAATATTTACCTGTGTATAAATCCCTTTAACTTATTTCATTTTTCTATTTTACAAGCCTTAAAATGTACATTGATGGGTTACAAATGTGTTTATAAAAGACTAGAAGTGGCTACCCAACATCACCTGAGTAGAGGAAGGGAAAAAAAACCTGATATATTGATTTGTTTAATTTTGAGATTTACAAATGCTGGACATTTTTAATTAGAATTTCAATGCTATTTCTAGGTATATTTTGATTTTTAAATATCTTCGAAAATAAATCAAATTTAAAAAATTTTTTAGCACAAAAAGCAAGAGGTTATATTTAATGTGTATGTATATACATTTACTTTGTTGCTAATTGTTTTATTTTTGTAGTTTCATCCGGACATATATATATATATATATATATATATATATATATATATGAGAAAAGGTGGAATGAAAACATCACACAATGCTGTTAAAGAAGAAAACAATTTATAATATATAACATTTAACTATTTGTGTGATGTTTTCATTCACCTTTTCTTACTCATATTGTCGGATTCATTTCCTTTCTTTTAACTTACATATATATATATATATATACACCAACTGCCTTTAAAGATATGTATAGATAAGTTTTAACAATGAAAACTTGGAAAACAACAGCTTACACAATAAAAAGGAATGGATGCTCAAATGAAGTTAGTGCAAGACAATCCTTACAACTGCTGAATACTGTTGTCTCTGAGTACTTTGTTGCCATATGAATGATATTGTAATATTTACCTGTGTATAAATCCCTTTAACTTATTTCATTTTTCTATTTTACAAGCCTTAAAATGTACACTGATGGGTTACAAATGTGTTTATAAAAGACTAGAAGTGGCTACCCAACATCACCTGAGTAGAGGAAAGAAAAAAAAACCCTTGATATATTGATTTGTTTACTTTTGAGCTTTACAAATGCTGGACATTTTTAATTAGAATTTCAATGCTATTTCTATGAATATTTTAATTTTTAAATATCTTCGAATATGAATCAAATCTTAAATTTTTGCACAAAAAGCAAGAGCCGGTGATATTTAATGTGTATGTATATTTACTTTGTTGTTAATTGTTTTATTTTCATAGTTTCATCCAGATATACATACACACCAACTGCCCTTTATATATGTATAGATAAAACTACATAATAGGAGAAATTTACCAATTATATAAATTCTTCCCAATTAATAATATAGATAAACTGATGTCTGTCGCCCCTGAAAACAATTTTTTTTAAATAACAAAAAGAAAGAAGTTATTAAGCATGAAAATAATTATGACTCAAAGTATTTTCAATGCACTTTAATCATCATATCTGAAAGAAGAAACCTTTTAAATGTGTTTTCTATAAATTTTAGAAAAAAATATAAAATAATATAGGGTGACTGAAAGATTTATTTGAACTATGCCAATTCAGAAGGGTAACAAAATTTGGACTATACTAACTTTAATACAAGGTCTTATTCATTAACAAGGCCACATTATAAATAGTACTGTTATGGGACAAAGATAGTAATAGATAAAAAGTAACAGAATGATTTAAAAAAATAATCAAAAATTAATACCATCCCTGCCTTATAATAGTTATTAGATTTAACACACATACACACACACACACACACACACACACACACACATATATATATATATATATATATATATATATATATATATATATAATCAATGGTGATATTATGGTTTCACACTCATAACTTGAAAACATTTTCACGACTGGTTTTTGACATCTCAACCACTGTTCTCATCTGATGATTGGATTACCAAGAAACTTTAAGTTATGAGTGTGAAACCATAATATCACCATTGATTATAAATCTGCTCTGCTTTATTAGCATTGAGTACCTTTCCATGCAGATACTTTTCTCATTTTTTCATTCACTATTCATTATATATATATATATATATATATATATATATATATATGAGAAGTAAACAAACAAACATTGTGTTTTGATATGGCTTTTTTAGCCGACAATTTTTGGGAGAATATGTGCTTAATTCAAGTTGTACCTAATTTTGAAAATTAATTGATTGATAATTAATGAATCCGCCTAATTCATTAATTATCAAATAAATCATAACAAGATTTTAATAAATTCAAATTTACAATACTGCATTATGTTAGCCATTTTATTTATTTTGCTTAAAAAAAAAATTAGTGGGTTTGCTATACTAAAGGCAAAAATAGAATTATTGTAACACTTAAAAAAACATTTGAAACATTTTGTATATTAGAATATGTAGTGTTTTTCAACTTTAAGCAGAAATATGCACCAGCAAATATTAAACCCGTAGTTTTCAATATATTTATCCTTTTAATCCTAGATTTAATAAAGATTTACTATACTTGATGGCATATAAGACCCTTTACCATTTACATATTACAGATTTTATAAGGTTAGACCACCAGTTCTACCACATTTGGATAAACATTAACCGAGCAGATATCTGCATATAATACCCAGGAATTATTTTTGAGTAATTTAAAGAAAAAAAAAAAAAGTGGGTATGTCTTACATGCCATTGAATATATTTTCCTTTGTTTTATAGTTGTTTTTTTTTTTCTTATTTAAGATTTTTTTTTTATCTATAGTCTTTGTATAGATAAGAATTTCTGAATGAGTTTTAATAATATTAAGGAATACTTTGAAATGAATACATTGACTTTACTCATACTATTACTTTATCAGTGATAACATGTATTACATCACAGCTGGACTGGCAGAAGTTTTGATAGTAAAGCTTCTTATCAAATATTTGGCATAGAATTCTTTTTACTATATATACTCCTGTAATGAATGACTTTTCTAGACCAATTTTTCACCTCAAAAACAAGGGGTCGTTCATTATATGAGATATGTTTTTAAAACATCAAACTTTACCTTGTTTCTAAGTGTAACTTTGCAGTAACATCCAAAGTGTCACTTAAACATAAGCTTTTAATTAAGATAATAAAGTTGGTTATTTCCTATAAAGTAAAGTCGTCGGGGTGGCCTAATGTCGGTATCAGCCAATCAGCGAGGGAGTCTATCCCCTTTTCACTAGCGCTAGACCAAGGAGATTGTTTTTGATCTGAGGTGGAGCGCCACACCTACCATCAGCTCCTTAATTTACTGCACAGATCCCTGTGCTACTCATAACGCTGAGATGGCGAAGACCTGTATCGAACTAGGAACCTTGTGGTTTCTAGTTGAACGCTCTACCGACTGAGCTATAACTCCAACCTAAAAAAGGGGAACCACTCTGAATGAATTTTATTTGTTAATTAATCTACCCATTATTTTCCCACTAAACTAACCCTAATTCTTTTTTCCTAGTAGATCAATAAATAATTTATCAGTCATCAGAGTGGTTCCCCTTTTTAGGTTGGAGTTATAGGGAATAACCATAAAGTTTTTACTTAACACTGTTTACTATTTATAACACCCATGTCTATAATATGTACAACTATTATAAATAATTGCTTTGTTTATAACTTTTAAGATCCTGCTGTGATTTTGTTCATAAACAAAATAAATGATACCTCTCAAATGTACTTAATCAATTACGTATGTAATTATAATATTATCAATGCGATTGTGTATCAGTGGTAGGGTTTTAGCATGTTTGGAATATCCAAGAAACACGCTAAGCTACATCAAGGTCTAGACTACATTGTTTATCTATTGTATTGCATTGATTTTGATTGTATTACTGTAGTTTTGAAAGTATAAATAAGTGTTAGAATGTTTTCTCTTTATGCTATTGGAAATATTTTTGTAGATTAGCCTAGCCAAAAAGGGTCGTTTTTTACATGCAATATATGATAAAAACACCTTTCTGTGGCTAAAAATTAGGGTTGTTTATTATACAAATTCAGAACATTAATAAAAAGATTACGAACCCCCAATTTTATATTAAAAATTTAATATAGTTTTATCATTGTGCTATTTTTTAACATTGAGTGACTGAGTGTGTGAAATATACATTTTCCTATCTTAAAAATAATAATAATGAAATTTATTGTGTACAGTGCTCAGGTGCACCACAACTTATCAAAGTCTCATGTCTAGTACACAGAATAATGTATTAGTGTCAGGAACATGAATAGCATACAGTAATAATATACATGTATATGTGCACGTGGGAGTATCAGGTATGGTTGCACTGTTGTCACAAAAGCATTTTTCTGTTACGGTGATTGGTGTTTTATATATAAACATTTTATGTACATTCATTCCTCTATAATAAGTCAAATATCATAGCCTAAACCATTGAAAGAATTTAAATATAAGACTCGATTGCTCTATGTTAAAAATATATTATTGAGTTATGCAAAACCTTAAGAATTTATCACTTAAATTTTTGCTATTTCATATCTCTTTACTTCTCAAATATTTTTTTGTATTCCTGTTTTTAACTCTTAACATCCTATACCACCTCATTTGTTTTCCTAATCTGCCCCAAATAATAGCTTTGTTTAAATGTAAAATCAAACATGTCTTTGATTTACGGGAAATAACAGGTAACTTTAAATGAAAAGGCCATTTTTAGCCTTTTATTGATAAATCCTTATAGGAATGGGACTCTGGACTTAGAAAATTCTCAACAGGATGTTAAGAGTTAAATAGAAATGCATTCACTTCCTCTGTTGTGCAGGTGAATTGTAAAAGAAAAGTCTGTGTTATCATCTGCTTGTTAAGATGAGTATTTCGGTTTCTATGAATTATATACATTAATTATAATTTAAATATTCCATATAGTCTTAATCGGTACTAATGCAGAATAGCACACAAGAGATAATATCATTAGATTACGTATAAAAAGCATTACATTCATTACAATTCACGGAAATACCTGAAACCTTTGGAATCTTCAGGTTAGGCTTAGGCTACTCTGTGAGTTTCAGTAATCTAATGCTATTTATATGTAAAATTCAATTCTAATGATATTATCTCTTGCATGCTATTCTGCATTTGTACCCTTCATCAAGTACATATTTTTCCTATCATATGATCACTTTCTTATAAATTACATAAAGTAATCTTTAGCTTGTTAGTTGGTTGTTTTATTTAATGGCATATCAACCTTTTTTTGGACCATATAATGCCAAACTGATTCTTTGATGTTTGGTTTTTACAGTACCTGCTGTTGCTTAAATGGTCACCCATCTAAGCATTGAACAGGCTCATTGCTGCTTAACTTTGGTGATCTAGCCAGAACTGGTGCTTCCAACATGACTTGACTGTAAAGTTTTACTAGTCATTGATATTGATTTGGTTTCTTTGTTTAATGGTATATCAACCTTTGTGGATTATTTAATACCAAAGTCATCCTTGTAGAAGAACAGTACTTGTACTTTTAACTCTTAGCTGGGGGGATTAGGGAATCATACCTTTCCCAAGGGTATTAGTCTGAAAGTAAACATAATAGCAGCTGAAGTTTGAACTCACTTATTCCGATGTTGAAGTCCAGCACATAAGCCACTATGTTGTGAGACTTCCCCCTTCATTGATATTGACTTCTGACATAAGTAAATACTTCATAAATATGACATTATCTCAAATTTGGTTTAGTCCAAATAAATCTAAACAGTCTTTACCAATGCTAATTAGTTTTATTCTTTATCAACTGTTTTGAATATTTAGTAATTTCTTGAGAATAATGAAAAGTTACTTAGAACCCTTACTTAGGCTTGACGGCCAATCAATCAATTGGCTGATAACGTCAAGCCTTAGCACCTATATGATTGCCCAACCCTATTGCTCTTATGGCAACCCCCAACTCTTTTTATCATATATGTGCTAGAAGGCAGTGGCTGAGGGTCTTCATATCCTGGGAATGATGTTAAACTCTATCTGATGCTGAGGTTCTAGTTCTGAAGGTCTGAGGAATGTGGAGCACCCCTTTATCACCATTGCTCCCTGGTCAACTCTGACCCAGAGTGGTAGTACCTGTTAGGGTCCTATCTATGGGTTAAATAGAAAAACATGAGTTTATAAAAAAAATTGAGTATCCATTAAGAATGAATTTATTTAAAAACTTTGTCAGCATTAAATAACCCATTGAGGTTGATATGCCTGTAAAACAAAACCAAAACAAAATTATGAAAAGTAGTTGATTCTGCTCTTAACATTAAAAATTATTTATGCTTTTTTTGTGATCTATTCATGTAGGTTCTAATGGTCAATGAATATTATTTAGGTTAATAATTTTGCTGGCTTGATTTTTATTTGAGGTTTTTTTTTTTCAATAACAGTTGATGCAGACATCCGAAAGAGAAGGGTCTGGGTAGTCAATGATACTTGATTATATAATTGTGACATTTAAAATATATGTCAATTGAGGTAACTAGCAGTGGCTTGCTTTGAGAATGTGCATGACAAATGGACAAAGAAAAAAATAGTAAATAATTTGGTGGGTTAGAGAAGAAAATTGCTGAAAATTGTTCATTGTACGAATCTCGCTTCTAATCTATTTTTGCTTCAACACTCTGACCAGATTCATCTATCATGTCTTGATTTAAACACAAAGCTTTGTATTTTATAATTTTTTAAATTTTAAAAACTCTTTTTTTCATACATTTATCTTTATTTCAAGTAGAAGCTAACTGCCTGCCAAGTTTAAAATAATTTTAATTCACACAACATAATACACTGATATGAAATTTGTATGTTATCTTTGCTGATGCTATCAAGCACAGGAAATTCTCTGACATTTGAACTAAGCTGATATTTGATGAGATTAAATATATGCATTACATCTGGCAAAGTTTCAGACCTCTAAGTGCTTGCAAGAATCTACCCTGATTTAAAAAAAAGATACATTTTTCTAAAATAATATAAATGTTGTGAATGTTTTACTTGTGCAATTTTATTATTGCATTTCTTTGGCAAATATTTATCTATCACCTTTGTATGTAATATATTATATCTTTGAAACTGCAACATATAATAAATTCAAAGCAAATTGTATGAAACATTCAGTAAACTAGTCTAATTTATAAGGAACTTATGATAACTGTATCTGGTCTGGTATTCATACAATGCCATAACTTTCAATGACATACTGATTTATTGGGGGGTGGGGTGCAAATTCTGTCCTTGATGTTCTTCAATAATGTTAGGGATACATTCTTGGTAAAACTTTAGCTTAATTAATCTTAACTAAAACCAATTATATGAACTAGCAAATATATGCACCCTCCGGATGCAAGTATTTAAGTTTTAATGTAATAAAATATTGTATTAAATTAGAAAGGCTAATGAAACTAAATAAGAATACAGATAAAAAGATTTGAAACAGAGGGAGTATAATAAAAGATTTGAAACAGAGGGAGTATAATAAAAAATGGAACAACTGAAACTTACTCTTCCATCCTCTCGTCTTTTATTGTTATTTTTTCTAATTTAAGTATTTAGTTATAAAGGAAGTAAAGAATAAAATGACAGTTATTTTTTCTTGTTAATGGATTTCATTTAAGATTCATTGAAGAGATTTTTGCTTATATTCATTAAAATAAAACCAAACAGAGAAATCAATAATACTAAGCACATATTTATTAAATTTGATTTTTTAATATTAATATGCAAATTAGCCTTCCCATTCACACTGTAAACTGCTATTTTATTGTATATATAAATATAATTGCATGTTGTTAGTTATATTTATTAATAATTGAGTTTAAAATAAAAATACAATTATTGAGAATGTGATGTCAATAACTAAGGGTGACTTGAGTAGTAATATAGTTTCGGTTACAGACAGAAAAACACTCAATCTCCATTATAATAAGATAAGGAATAGATTCCTGACCAAATTATTTAATACATAATTAAGATATCAAATAATTTCATCTGAAAGAAATTTTAAATAAAATCATTATATATTGTAATTATTTGTGTATAAGATACTGTATTTCCAGATTTTTCAGCCTAAAGGTTTGTGGTTAGTATTATGCATGAAAACTAATTAATATTTTTCTAGCCACATGCCTCAATATATTTGGGATGAGATGATCAAAAGTAAGTTATCTCTGTAATCTAAACTATTTTGTGTTTTACACCATTCTAGAGAAATATCCACTAGAATTTGTGTTTGTTTATAATTTTGTTTTTCCTAATGTGAGCTTATTTTTTGCTGCAAGTTTGTTGTATTTTTGTATGAACATCTTTGTACATTTGTCTTAAATACAATGTAAATTTTGTGTTTTAAGGCATAATGTAAACTATATTAATTCTTATTTTTAGTCAGCATGAACTGATAAGAAGTTGAACAAATGTTAAATCTAGGTGCTACAAATTCTAAGAAATCTGTGTATTTTACATGAGAATTTCTTTTTTACAAAGTTCGGGGTGCGTATTATACATGAGTGCTTGTTATATCAGTATAAACTGATGATACACATTATTAGTGCATAAGAAATATTGTTACATAATCTATGTGGTTGCATAAGATTACTGTATTTCTAAAGGGATGGCCCTTTTCATATCACGGGTGGGACTTTCCATGGAATAGTACAGAAAGCCCGCGAAATACGTGAAGTCACGTGGGACCTGGTTGGGTCTTCAGTTTCAGTTTGGACGTCAGGCAGAGAAGATGTCCTGCCTTAACTGGAACTCACCTGCATTAGCGCGCTATGTTTAGTTACATGAAATGTTTAGTTAAGTAAATAAAAGCTTACGAAAATAACATGGTTTTGTGGTTGGTGAATGTCTTGGTAACAAGACTGATCTAGAAGAAGAAATGAGTTAAGTGCGATCGACCACCAAGACGAAGTCCAGACGCTAGAAGAAATGCTAGAAGAATAATAGTAGAAGAAAGTAAGGAAAGAGGTATGCAACAATATCATACCGTTTGATTCAATCCACTTTTGTGGTTAACCTACTTTGAATTTCTTAGATTATAACCATGACCAGGTTAAGCTATGTTAAATATTCTATGTTATTACCACCCATAGTCAGGATTGAACATGCAACCTACAGATGACTATCACTTAGAAGGTTCCCAAGTTTTACAAGAAGGCACATTGGCTGAAATATTGTGTGTATAACAATAAAAATGAGGACAAAAAAAATCCAAATAATACAAATTATTAATTTGTCAGACAAATATCTTCTTTAACTGTTTTCTCTAAATTGGATTATAACTCTCAAGCAATTGTTAGTAATTAGCAATATTAAGTCAAAATTAGTATTTGAGTAAGTCATCATGTCGCTCAAGTAGCACGGATATCCATAACAATCTCTCGCCAAACTTCCCTATCATTCATTGCCCCAGGGAGGTCCTCTCCGCAGCAACCAGCATCCTCACATAGTTGGTCAATGTAGGTCCTTGCTGGGTGGCCCACATTAACATGCCCATGAGTTGGCTTCCACAGGAGAATATCGCTTATGAGCTCGTCCTTGCTTCTCCAACAGTGCCCTGCATACATAGTCTGTCTTACTCATGAGATGAGGGGGGGGGCAGGTGGCTATACAGCTGCTTCCTTCTGGGGTGCTGTTTCCACGACTTGTTCAAGACTGCACGCAGCATTCTTGTGCAGCTCCCATCTAGCTTATTCTCGAGGCGCTTTGTTAGGGTCCGAGTGGTGCAGCCATACAGCACTACTGATATAACCACAGCCTGGAAGAATTGTCACTATAGCTTGTCAGTGAGATCTGATTTCCACATGACTGATAATTTGTTTGTGGCCTTTGCTATTAGTGTATTAATATCGCTCTCTGTGGATGAGATATTACTACCTAATATATGAATTGTTCTACTGGCTTAAGAGGCTTACCCTCAAGTGTGGAGATGTCTCCTTTCTTTTTGAAATTCATGAACTCAGTTTTATCAGAGTTCACATAGAGGCCGATGTTCTTTGCAGCCTCCTCCAAGCTATGTAGTAGTGACTCAGCCTGTGTCGGTATATCTGCAAGAAGTGCGAGGTCATCAGCATAGTCTGAATCTGTGATTGTTTGTGTGGGATATCGCCTGCTTCTTGCCTTTCTTAGTGGGAATCCTTTTTCTTTTATGGTATCTAATGATGTTCGGAGTACATAGTCTAGGCATATTATAAATATATATGGTGCTAATGGAAAAATCTACGAATAGTAGCGTTGCCTCTAGATTCTTTGCTCGAACCCCTTCTATGATCCGTCATATAGTCAGGATCTGAGAGGTTGTGGATTGATTTCTGTGGAATACATTTTGGTTTTTCCTAAGGATTTTTTTGATTTTGGGTCAGATGCGATTAAGTATGATTAAAGAGAAATAACAAAAAAGTGCAGTTGGGACTTTTATTATGATTATATAAATATCATGTGACTAAAGCAAAACTTTTTTTTTATAGTCAAATGGGTTTGTTTTAATTTGATGTATCTAATATAGATTATAATAAAATCAATCATCATAAAAAAAGTAATGTATTTTTGTACCAGGTAGATAATAAAACTTAAATAACAGATTTTTATAAATATAATCTTTTTTTATGTTAACATTTTCTTGAGGTATTTTAAATGATTCATAACAATAGTTAATAGACAGTAAAAGCTTTCCATAAAAGTCAGATTTGGTATTTGAATATATTCCCCCCTCCTTTCTCTCTCTTTCTCTATATATATATATATATATATATATATATATACACTAACAAAATAAAAAGACGCCCTATGGGCGGTGTAAAAATTAATTTTTAAAAGATATTGTCTGAGGGGGTAGGGGTTAAAAATTCAATGTCAATGAGTTTGTACCATAAGTAAAATCATCAAATTTATTAAAGTAGTAAAAAATAAAACAATTTGAAATGGAAACCTAGTTCTGATAACTTTAAATATATATTAAAATAAAACAAACGATATATAAGTATATAATATCGGGCATCTATTTATTAAAACTTGTTTAAAAAAAACAATGAGGACTGTCTAACATTGCATGCTCAAATTTTGGGTATATGTATTCTATGTTATGACGATTTTGGGTAATGTGATGTAAGCAGTGACACAGTTTTGGTTACAGACAAAAAGAGAGTGAATCTCCATTATTAATAGAAGATATATATATATATATGTGTGTGTGTATGAAATATATGGATAGTTCAGCTCTTTCCAAATATGTCTGGGATATTAAAATAAATGACATAGACCCTATTATCATAAAGTGAAAGATTGTTAAAAGAACCTGTAATTATAAATCAGGTGATAAATTCAGCCTTCTCTGTATGGAGGAGAAACTGGCTATCACATCTGATACTAATCAAAGATTTGAAATTTTGAATGGGTGCAGGCATAAACTTAAATGGTGTCTTGACCGTTTAAAATTCAAACATGTGCTGCATTCCTTCTTTAATGATATTGTTTACATCTGCTTGTTCTAATTAGTTTCAATCAGTTATCCTGAAGATCCTCCCAGTGAAACCTAGGTTGATATTTTCTGCTATCATTGGTTCTCTAAATAGCTCCAGATATGTATTAAACACTTTTTATATTCATTCATTATTCCGACTTATTCGATTATTTCATTTCCTCGACAGTTAAAATTATAACTCATTCTATTTTTTTATCTTCTCCATTAAGTCATCCTCCTTTCAAACACACACACACACACACATATATATATATATATATATAACGTGCAGAGGCTTGCAACTAACCCTCAAGCAAAGGTGTGAATGGGCGTAAAATTTTCTCTGACCTATGATGCCCATCAATTAGTACTTATGCTCTCTCCTAGACTGCAAAAGTTTCTTTGCCTCCAAGTATTGAGAACCCTTGCTATGCCTCTGAATTTATACATTTATGTATGTATGTATGTGTGTCATGTTATATATATATATATATATAGCGTATAGAATTGAAATTTTATCACTCAATAAAAATATAAAGTTTTTATTAGTAATTTACATCAAATATGATTCATATAGTATAAGAGCAATGCTGATGCATAAAATAGATATTTTCATCAAAGGTTCATTTAATGTAGATATAAGAAACCAAAGTTCCACTCCTTCCCTCTTCTGGTGCTGAATTTATAAATATACAAATACGAGGGTTATTCACTAAGTAAGGTGAATTTTGCATAAGGATTTGAATCTTTTTCAAGGAAATCATTAATGATGGGTCCTTTTATGTCCCACAAGACTGTCAGTATGACCTCCTTTGCTGACCGCTGCACCTGGAACTTTTTCATTACCGGAGAGTCAGTGTGTTTCCACTCCATGGACTCTCTTTTCCACTTAGTGGAAACCTATGTTTAACCCATTTGTAAACATTTTGAAAAATTAAAAAAAAATTTTTTTAAATTTAAAAAAAAAAAAAATTTAAAAAGAATTAAAAAACATTTCTAAACCTATGTTTAGCCCATGTGTAAACATTTTTTGACTAAAACATGCTTATCCATACACCCCATGCATTCTTTTGTAAATTTCCCATTTTTCAGCCACCCAAATCTTGATGACAAACCTCTGTTCAAAACTGGAGTACTGTTTGATTTGCTGCCATTTTGAATACCCTTAAAACAAATACTTTTGTGAGATTAGAATAATTTTTGCTATAGAATTCCAGACAATGTAGATTTTACAAGTATGGAATAAATTCTGTGAAAAATTTTTTATTTTGCTTTTTATTAAAAATTCCCTTTTTTATTGAATAAGCCTTGTGTTATCAAACTTGAGTTTTTTGGGTTTTAAAAAAAAATTTAATTTTTTTTTTATTAATGAGATTAATAAAAAAAAAATTAACATTAAAAAAAATTGATTTTCATGCTGACTATTGATATAATATTAAACAAAAATATTTCATAC
Organism: Doryteuthis pealeii; assembly: GCA_023376005.1. Lineage (NCBI taxonomy): Eukaryota > Metazoa > Mollusca > Cephalopoda > Myopsida > Loliginidae > Doryteuthis > Doryteuthis pealeii. The sequence continues at coordinate 87,466,780 of CM042158.1, read as the reverse complement.
TGGCAGGACCCATTGAAATTTCATGGGACTAAAAAAAATCAAGGTGAACTATTTAAGCAAGAAAGGATAATTTTCAATTTCATTTTATAAATTGCTGAACCATTTCTCCTCTTAAGATGCTCATTATGCATTCTATTTTGTCTGAAATTGTGATATTCTTTAGCATTCATATTTTTTATTCTAAATCTATGCGCTTCTCTCTGTTGCTCAAGATATGATCGTTCATTTTCATGCATGTGATCTATCCTTTCTTGTTACCCAAGTCTATCATGCTCTACATATATATGATGTTCCTCTTGGTAATATCCGCGGAGTTCTGTCCCGGCCTCCTGCCTCAAAAACCGGTGGCTGCTGAAAAAAAAAAAACCCAGCTATGATTGAAGTCCGCAGCTGAAGCGGTGTCACTTGAAAAAATGCAACCAACTTAGGGCGTTTTTTCCTGAAAACCCAACCCTAACCCCTAACCCTAAACTTCCCTAGTTAAAATTAAGTTTTATTACAAATTTTGTGAGTTCTGTTTTTCCCATTAAACTAACCCTAAACCCCAACCCCAACCCTAACCCTATTTTTTTTTCAAGTGACACTGCTTCGGCTACGGACTTCAATCGTAGCTGGTTTTTTTTCAGCAGCTACTGGCTAACGGTTTATGAGGCAGGGAGACCGGTACGGAACTCTGCGAATATACCCTTCCTCTTGTTGCATATTATCTCTTCCTTCCTGTTGTCCAAGTCTAGTGATTCTACGATGATATTCCTCTGTTTCTCATTCATGTCTATTGGTATCTTCTTCTTTCTCTGCCGCCCTGTCGGCTGGGCGGCGTAGAATACACCGACTGCACCTCTGCAGAGCGGTAAGACTGTGACCTGATTTCAGGTTTGGAAGATAGAAAAAGAAAGAAAGAAAAAATCGGAAGTTAAATCTCCCGATTGTTTGGGTCAGAAGTACAGGGCCGCGATCGAAATATGACCTGATCTAGGTTTTGAAATTAGAAGAAAGAAAGAATTAATAAACGGAAATATAACTCGTAGATTAAAACAGATGGCGATCCCTGAAATGACCTCGGACGGGGAGTCAAGGCGGATGGTGGCAGACCAATCCAGTAGTAAAATCTCAAGTAGGTCGGAACTCCCAGAAGTGAGAGAAGCCGTCCCTAGACGAGTCCTTTGATGTGATCAGACTTGAGTCTCATGGGAAAAGATAAATCTTGTTTTATAGATTACCGGAACATGAAGAAACCAGGATTAAAAGAGAATCTATTGTTTTTTATGTTTCCCTATGGCTGGAGAATGTAGATAAACTCTTGTTGGAAATCGACATTAAAAAAAGGGATCGAAGTATTTAAAAAACACATTCAAGGGCTGACGAAGAGATGGTACCCAGATTGGTGAGGGAAGTAAATTTGATTGCTCGTTGAACAAGAGGAAGGCGGTTACCCTTCTTGGGTGGGTGGAGCAGAAAAATTCCCAATGTTTTCATGCTGACCGGAAATAAAATTGTTCCGGTCGGAGTATTATTTAAACTGAGACGATCTTGACGGAGATCAGAATGAAGCGGGTGGTGCTTGAGAACGGTAGCTGAGAAGAGGCCGAAATGGGCAGATGAAGGCCAAACGGGCAGATGAAGTTGTGATCGCTTGAGAATCGGGCTAGCTGACAAGATTAACGCAATACTGAGAGCCGAGAGTAACTGACTCAGCTAAGACCATTGAAAACTTAGTCAACTTACGAACTGTCTTTGCACAATACTCTGCAGAAGACCAGAAGTATTTAATTACGGGCACATCACTCCCACAACCTTGAGAAGTAATTATTTGTATTCCTATATTTTCGAATATAAAATGTCGTTGATTTTTTAAAAAAAGAAAAGATTCGTTTATACTTTTTTTTTCATATGACCAATCGGCCGCCATTAATCTCGGAAAATCAGTTTCTATAGCAGATTTCTAGTCGTTTGAGATCTTTAGCACAATCGTGGGGCATTCGGCTAGATTTCCAGCAAAAATATAGATACCCTGCAAATCCAGTGCGTTGATGCAGAAAATCCGATCTTGACGGCCAATTTCGGAGATTCTTGTGAGCCCTTCAGCTCGTGGGAGGGAGGACCGACGGGTTATATTTTGGTGGCCTTAATGACCCCAGGATTTTTCGACCAGACTGTGACCACATTTGAAAAAAAAAACCCAAGAAGAAACCACCCCAGGAACCCAGACAACAAGGACGCTGAAAACGTTGAGACCCAGGGAACCCAGGAGCTTTGAACGAGACGGACAGTTTTTAAAAGAAAAACAAAAACAAAGAGACTCTAGTCAATTTGACTTTAAAAAAAATAATTCTGAGAGAACAGCAACCAGAACTGAGGAGGCAAGGATCATTAAGGTAGGACACTTCTTTTGGTTTTCCCTTTTTCTTTGTTATCATATATCTCTTGCCAGTGTTTTTTGAGTATAATGAGTATGAGCGGGTCTCAAGATAGTTTGAATAGGGGTGTCAGGAAGCTGATGAGGGTGGATTAGGAAGAGGAAACCTTCATAGGATATTAGGTGGATGCGAGTGCCAGTGTTTTAAGGGCGATTCTACCAGACTGCAAGACTGATAGAGTCGATAGAAAAAAAAGAAATTGATCTATGGACTATCAGATAGAGAATCGGGGCTGTTAGCATTTGAGGCAACAGCGGACCGATGTTCGAAATCCATAAGAAGATGGATTTGAAGAAAGTCCCGGTTTAGGTGGGAGAATTGAAAAATAGAGTGTAAAAAGTATGCTAGTGTTCGTACCGAGATAGAGGCAAATAGGAAGCTACTTAGGCTGAAGCAGGAATCTGGAGAACCCCTTCAGAGTTAGGTGAGAGAGCGACCGAATTGGCGTTGCTTGCCTACCCGGAGGAGGTGGCTCGGAATGTAAGGTGATCCAGGCCCAGCTGGTGGATCTAATATGTAGATGCCTTACAGGACGACGAAGTGAGAAATGAGATACTTCGTGGGAACCGGCCAGGTTGGCCGAATGCGTATAGAGCTAGCCGAGATGGAAGAGAGATTCTGGGAGTCGAATCTCGAATTGGAGAAAAGAGCCAAGCAGGAAAGATAAGGAAGAAAGCCATAAATATTCGCAAGATTATAGAATTGAAAATTTATTTCCATATCAATAAAAATATTAAAGTTTATTACTAATTTACATCAAATATGATTCATATAGTATAAGAGCAATGCTGATGCATAAAATAGATATTTTCATCAAAGGTTCATTTAATGTAGATATAAGAAACCAAAGTTCCACTCCCTTCCCTCTTCTGGTGCTGAATTATAAATATACAAATACGAGGTTATTCACTAAGTAAGGTGAATTTGCATAAGGTTGAATCTTTTTCAAGGAAATCATTAATGATGGGTCCTTTTATGTCCCACAAGACTGTCAGTATGACCTCCTTTGCTGACCGCTGCACCTGGAACTTTTTCATTACCAGAGAGTCAGTGTGTTTCCACTCCATGGACTCTCTTTTCCACTTACTGGAAACTTATGTTTAACCCATTTGTAAACATCTTTGAAAAATTAAAAAAGCAAATTTTTTTAAATTTAAAAAAAATAATAAAATTTAAAAAGAATTAAAAAACATTTTTAAACCTATGTTTAGCCCATGTGTAAACATTTTTTGACTAAAACATGCTTATCCATACACCCCACGCATTCTTTTGTAAATTTCCCATTTTTCAGTCACCCAAATCTTGATGACAAACCTCTGTTCAAAACTGGAGCACTATTTGATTTGCTGCCATTTTGAATACCCTTAAAACAAATACTTTTGTGAGATTAGAATAATTTTTGCTATAGAATCCCAGACAATGTAGATTTTACATGTATGGAATAAATTCTGTGAAAAATTTTTATTTTGCTTTTTTTTTTTTTTTAAATTCCCTGTTTTTATTGAATAAGCCTTGTGTTATCAAACTTGAGTTTTTGGGGTTTTAAAAAATGTTTTAATTTTTTTTTTATTAATGAGATTAGTTAACATTAAAAAAAAATAATTTTCATGCTGAATATTGATATAATATTAAACAAAAATATTTCATACTGGCAGGACCCATTGAAATTTCATGGGACTAAAAAAATCAAGGTGAACTATTTAAGCAAGAAAGGATAATTTTCAATTTCATTTTTATAAATTGCTGAACCATTTCTCCTCTTAAGATGCTCATTATGCATTCTATTTTGTCTGAAATTGTGATATTCTTTAGCATTCATATTTTTAATTCTAAATCTATACACTTCTCTCTGCTGCTCAAGATATGATCGTTCATTTTCATGCATGTGATCTATCCTTTCTTGTTACCCAACTCTATCATGCTCTACATATACATGATGTTCCTCTTGGTAATATCTGTGGAGTTCTGTCCCGGCCTCCTGCCTCAAAAACCGCTAGCCAGTGGCTGCTGAAAAAAAAAAAAAAAGCTATGATTGAAGTCCGCAGCCGAAGCGGTGTCACTTGAAAAAAAATGCAACCAACTTAGGGCGTTTTTTCCCGAAAACCCAACCCAACCCTAACCCCTAACCCTAAACTTCCCTAGTTAAAATTAAGTTTTATTACAAATTTTGTGGGTTCTGTTTTTCCCCATTAAACTAACCCTAAACCCCAACCCTAACCCTAACCCTAGTTTTTTTTCCAAGTGACACTGCTTCAGCTATGGACTTCAATCGTAGCTGGTGTTTTTTTTCAGTAGCCACTGGCTAGCGGTTTTTGAGGCAGGAGACTAGGACGGAACTGCGAATATACCCTTCCTCTTGTTGCATATTATCTCTTCCTTCCTGTTGTCCAAGTCTAGCTGGTTCTACGATTATATTCCTATGTTTCTCATTCATATCTGTTGGTATCTTCTTCTTTCTCTCCGCCCTGTCGGCTGGGGCGTTAGAATACACCGACTGCACCTCTGCAGAGGGGTAAGACTGTGACCTGATTCAGGTTTGGAAGATAGAAAAAGAAAGAAAGAAAAATCGGAAGTTAAAATCTCCCGATTGTTTGGGTCAGAAGTACAGGGCCGCGATCGAAATATGACCTGATCTAGGTTTTGAAATTAGAAGAAAGAAAGAATTAATAAACGGAAATATAACTCGTAGATTTAAAACAGATGGGCGATCCTGAAATGACCTCGACCGGGGAGTCAAGGCGGATGGTGGCAGACCATATCAGTAGTAAAATCTCAAGTAGGTCGGAACTCCCAGAAGTGAGAGAAGCCGTCCCTAGACGAGTCCTTTGATGTGATCAGACTTGAGTCTCATGGGAAAAGATAAATCTTGTTTTATAGATTACCGGAACATGAAGAAACCAGGATTAAAGAGAATCTATTGTTTTTATGTTTCCCTATGGCTGGAGACTGAAGATAAACTCTTGTTGGAAATCGACATTAAAAAAAGGGTCGAATGTATTTAAAAAACACATTCAAGTGGCCGGAAGAGATGGTACCCAGATTGGTGAGCGGAAGTAAATTTGATTGGCTCGTTGAACAAGAGGAAGGCGGTTACCCTTCTTGGGTGGGTGGAGCAGAAAAATTCCCAATGTTTTCATGCTGACCGGAAATAAAATTGTTCCGGTCGGAGTATTATTTAAACTGAGACGATCTTGACGAGAGATCAGAATGAAGCCGGGTGTGCTTGAGAACGGTAGCTGAGAAGAGGCCGAATGGGCAGATGAGGCCAAACGGGCAGATGAAGTTGTGATCGCTTGAGAATCGGGCTAGCTGACAAGATTAACGCAATACTGAGAGCCGAGAGTAACTGACTTCAGCTAAGACCATTTTGAAAACTTAGTCAACTTACGAACTGTTTTGCACAATACTTGCAGAAGACCAGAAGTATTTAATTACGGGCACATCACTCCCACAAACCTTGAGAAGTAATTATTTGTATTCCTATATTTTCGAATATAAATGTCGTTGATTTTTTAAAAAAAGAAAAGATTCGTTATACTTTTTTTTTCATATGACCAATCGGCCGCCATTAATCTCGGAAATCAGTTTCTATAGCAGATTTCTAGTCGTTTGAGATCTTAGCACAACGTGGGGCATTCGGCTAGATTTCCAGCAAATATAGATACCCTGCAATCCGTGGTTGATGCAGAAAATCCGATCTTGACGGCCAATTTCGGAGATTCTGTGAGCCCTTCAGCTCGGGGAGGACCGACGGGTTATATTTGGTGCCTTAATGACCCAGGATTTTTCGACCGGACTGTGACCACAGTGAAAAAAAAAAAACCCAAGAAGAAACCACCCCAGGAACCCAGACAGCAAGGACGCTGAAACGTTGAGACCCAGGAACCCAGGAGCTTTGAACGAGACGACAGTTTTTAAAAGAAAAACAAAAACAAAAGAGACTCTAGTCAATTTGACTTTAAAAAAAATAATTCTGAGAGAACCAGCAACCCAGAAACTGAGGAGGCAAGGATCATTTAAAGGTAGGACACTCTTTTGGTTTTTCCCTTTTTCTTTGTTATCATATATCTCTTGCCAGTGTTTTTTGAGTATAATGAGTATGAGCGGGTCTCAAGATAGTTTGAATAGGGGGTGTCAGGAAGCTGATGAGGGTGGATTAGGAAGAGGAAACCTTCATAGGATATTAGGTGGGATGCGAGTGCCAGTGTTTAAGGGCGATTCTACCAGACTGCAAGACTGGATAGAGTCGATAGAAAAAAAAGAAATTGATCTATGGACTATCAGATAGAGAATCGGTGCTGTTAGCATTTGAGGCAACAGCGGGACCGGTTTCGAAATCCATAAGAAGATGGATTGAAGAAAGTCCCGGTTTAGGGTGGGAAGAATTGAAAAATAGAGTGATAGAAAAGTATGCTAGTGTTCGTACCGAGATAGAGGCAAATAGGAAGCTACTTAGGCTGAAGCAGGAATCTGGAGAAACCCCTTCAGAGTTAGGTGAGAGAGCGACCGAATTGGCGTTGCTTGCCTACCCGGAGGAGGTGGCTCGGGAATGTAAGGTGATCCAGGCCCAGCTGGTGGATCTATATGTAGATGCCTTACAGGACGACGAAGTGAGAAATGAGATACTTCGTGGGAGACCGGCCAGGTTGGCCGATGCGTTAGAGCTAGCCCGAGATGGAGAGAGATTCTGGGATCGATCTCGAATTAGAAAGAGCCAAGCTCAGGAAAGGATTAAGGAAGAAGCGATAAATATTTGGGAAAGAAGGGTCCCAGGCCCAAGAGGGGAACGGAGAATACTCCAGGAAGTAAGTGAAGATTGGGAGGAAGAAATAGACCCCAGGCGTGAAACATGGTCAGTGTGGCGTGGATTTCATAATCCCCCACCGAGACATAACAGGACGATGGTTTGTTGGACATGTAAGGGTGAAGGACATAGGTCCGTAGAGTGTCCGACAGGTAGAAAGAGACAGGAAGCTGGGTGGGATAGACGGAATAAGGATAGGTCTAAAGAATCTCCAGTAGCTAGTCTCAAAGCTGTCCCAAGAAATCAGGGAAAGGCCTATGGAACAACTAGAGTAATTAGGACCAGGGTGGCCCCAATTAGAACGATAAGATTTAGATGCTGGAACTGTGGACAACCAGGCCATATGTCTGCCAACTGTCCTCATAGAAAGTGCTGGGTTTGTGATCAGTTAGGTCACGTTAAGAAGTCCTGTCCCAGGCGAATAAGAAGAGAAAACAGGACTGGGAATAAGACAAAGTGTTGGAAGTGCCTTAGATTGGGCCACATTAGCAAATACTGTTTTAGTGGAACAGAAAGTAAGATAGAGTCGGAAGTTGTGACTCGGAGGCAGGAACGGATAATGCAAATTATCTGTTGTCAGTCCCAATGTCTGGAAAGACACGGGGCTGGAGTAAAGGAAAGAAGATAGTTAGAAAAAGTAAGGTAGAGTCGGAGAGTTGTGACTCTGAGGTAGGAACAGATGATGAAGGATATCTGTTGCCAGTCCTAAGGTCTGGAAAGATGCAGGGCTGGAGAAAACGTAAGTCAGAAGGAAAGGCTCAGGTATTCTCGCTCTTAACTGGGGAGAAACAACTGACCTGTAGAGTTAGATTAGGGAAAATTAAAGTAGAAGCTTTAATTGACTCTGGGGCGTCCGTGTCATTGATCAGTAGGGTCGTTTATGATCGCCTGAAGACCCGGAAGGAATTAGGGAAATCAGACCTAAGTATTAGTCAGGCTAGTGGTGAAGATTTGACAGTATTAGGTATGACATGGCTACCATTGAGAGTAGGTGGGGTGGAAAAGAACCACAAGCTGTATGTAGTACCTGGTTTGCACAACGAGATAATTTTAGGGAGAGACTGGCTAGGACGAAATAGGGCACAGTTGACGTTTAACCCCCCAATGTTGTCAGTGGGTGGGGTAGAGGTGTCCCTAGGGGGCGGTGAAGAAAAGGTAGTAGGAATACTAGCCAAGAAGGATGTAAAATGTCCGCCCAAAAAGATAGTCGCAAGTAAAGGTGAGGGAGAGGAAGTAGTTCCTATCTCCCAACTACGAGAGAGACTTGGAAAAGAAGAAAGTGTAGAGAGTGAGCCTGAGTTGCCACTCAAATTGAGGATAAGGGGGAGCACAGGCGTTGAAACCTCAAGGGGGAGTAGTGCTGGCCCCCAACAATGAGTAGATAAGAAGGTAATGGAAAAGTGAATAATGTCTTGGGTTGTTCGCGTGTGCTGCCGTTTGTGGAAGGGCCCCCATGCGGGGGTGGTGCTCGCGGATATTTTGAGACTGAATTCACCAAGCATTAGGGTAGGTAACCGAAGAGATAGATATCTGTATGAATTGATAGAAAGACTAGTGGTGGTTACCTATAAGTAAAATGAGATACTCACTCGTCTCTTGTAAGGATGAATAAAACTAGTGGGGTGATCGTGGCCAGATCAGGGTGGCTGATAGTGATAGACTTAGGGCTGTATGTGGAGATATTGACCAGGTTGGTAAAAGAATTAGTTGAACTTCGGAAAATTATAGTTCACTGAGAGGAATTCGGATGATGATAAGTATCTAAGGTTGTTAGATTCCTTGGAGCAGGAGGCCTCTATGGTAGCATACCGTGGGAAGAAAATGCAGAATTATTTGAAAGGGGGTAGAGTTGTTGCAAACCAGACCAAAAAGAGCGGTGGTACCCATAGCAGGAAAAGCCCTAAGTGTGTTGTTCGGAACAGTATCCGAAAGCGACAAGAAAATTGAAAGATGTAAAAGAGGGTCAGAAAGTGTTAGCCCAGGTAGCTAAGGAAAGCGTATCCATTTTAAACATGACAAGGGTGGAGTTAGCTAAGAACAGAGGCACTATAAATTGGCTTATTGGTAGTATGGAAACCTTGCAGGGAGAAGTGGGGAATGTGACAGACAAGTTATGGTAACCCCTGGTCGTCTTAGAAGTATTCTCGTAGGTATACGGGCAGGGCTCTCTCATCATTTGAGATTGCCAGTTGACCCTACTAAAGAATTGTGGATGTATTATAGTGCCTTGGGCTGTGTTACTTGTTTTAGAAGATGATAGACTGTTGGTATTGTTATCCGTTCCCCTACTGGATAGAGATAGTATTTTTGAAAGATATCAGGTGATGAATTGACATCTCCCATAACCCCGGGTAGACCAGACACTTGGAGCAGTTGCTCGATATAAAATTGAAACTGAATTTCTCGTTTTGAGCTTGGTTCGACTAGAATTCCTGCTGTTGTCAGAGGTAGAAGCAATAAGGTGTAAAAGTGATGTCTTAGGAACTTGCGACTCTGTGAGTCCCATATATGTAATGGATAATCGTAAGTTGTGTATACTAGAGTTATACAAAGAGAAGTTTCAGGGAAAAAAAGAATCAATTTTTAACTTATTGGGGACCAATATTAGCGATTAGGTGGAGTTGTGGAAAACCCTAGTGAAGGATTTTCTGAGGCCACGTTAAGAAAGATACCTAAGCTTTTTGGGCCAGTTGAGAGGATTGATTTAGACCAGTTACAGGACAAGTTAACTTCAGTAGGGACATCGGATTCAGTGTGGAAGGGAACGTCGGGGGTTGTGATAAACTGGTCGATTATGATAGGAATTTTGCTGGCCATAGTGCTGATACTATCAGCAGTATACTTGTGGAAAAGACGTAGGAAAATATTAAGCGGGAAAGGAGCACTGGCAGGAGTGTGTGAGAGCGGAGAGGGAGAACCACTGGGTGTCTCTATGGAAGGCAGGGGAAACTCAAATGACCCAGCACCCATAATTGACACGAAGAAAGAAACTACACAAAGAAAAAATAAAAATAGTGAAAAAACTTGTGACGAAGGACTGAAGGCTGCTGTTAAAGCGAAAGCTTGTTGCTAAATCTATGTGTGTACACGTGTATTACAGGTGTTAAAATTTTGAATATAAAACTACGGATTGAGTAATTGGTAAGGGGCGCTGAGAGCTCTGTTTGAATTCTACCTTACTGCATAAAAAGAACATCTTGCATACTTTGAAAAAAAAAAAAAAAAAAAAAAAAACTTGACGGAGGACTGAAGGCTGCTGTTAAAAGCCAAAGCTTGTTGCTAAATGTGTGAGTGCGTGTGTGTACACATATATTACAGGTGTTGATATTCTGAACATAATCTACGGATTGGATTGAGTAATTGGTAAGGAGCGCTGAGAGCTCTGTTTGAATTCTATCCTACTGCATAAAAAGAACATTTAAAAGAGAAAAAAAAACTCTACTGCATGATTAGTAGAAAGAAAATTAATATGAAAAAAAAAAAAAAAAAAAAAACTGAGAAAGAACTGGAACAATTGCATGATCAAGGAAGAAGTAAAGACGTTTTCTGTTTCTACTGCATGATTAGTAGAAACCTTATGTATGAATTGTTTTTGAACTTACCAGTTGGTAGGTGGGTTGATATGTCATTTACAAGTAAATGACAAAAGGCGAAGGGAGTGATGTGACCTGATTCAGGTTTGGAAGATAGAAAAAGAAAGAAAGAAAAATCGGAAGTTAAAATCTCCCGATTGTTTGGGTCAGAAGTACAGGGCCGCGATCGAAATATGACCTGATCTAGGTTTTGAAATTAGAAGAAAGAAAGAATTAATAAACGGAAATATAACTCGTAGATTTAAAACAGATGGGCGATCCTGAAATGACCTCGACCGGGGAGTCAAGGCGGATGGTGGCAGACCATATCAGTAGTAAAATCTCAAGTAGGTCGGAACTCCCAGAAGTGAGAGAAGCCGTCCCTAGACGAGTCCTTTGATGTGATCAGACTTGAGTCTCATGGGAAAAGATAAATCTTGTTTTATAGATTACCGGAACATGAAGAAACCAGGATTAAAGAGAATCTATTGTTTTTATGTTTCCCTATGGCTGGAGACTGAAGATAAACTCTTGTTGGAAATCGACATTAAAAAAAGGGTCGAATGTATTTAAAAAACACATTCAAGTGGCCGGAAGAGATGGTACCCAGATTGGTGAGCGGAAGTAAATTTGATTGGCTCGTTGAACAAGAGGAAGGCGGTTACCCTTCTTGGGTGGGTGGAGCAGAAAAATTCCCAATGTTTTCATGCTGACCGGAAATAAAATTGTTCCGGTCGGAGTATTATTTAAACTGAGACGATCTTGACGAGAGATCAGAATGAAGCCGGGTGTGCTTGAGAACGGTAGCTGAGAAGAGGCCGAATGGGCAGATGAGGCCAAACGGGCAGATGAAGTTGTGATCGCTTGAGAATCGGGCTAGCTGACAAGATTAACGCAATACTGAGAGCCGAGAGTAACTGACTTCAGCTAAGACCATTTTGAAAACTTAGTCAACTTACGAACTGTTTTGCACAATACTTTGCAGAAGACCAGAAGTATTTAATTACGGGCACATCACTCCCACAAACCTTGAGAAGTAATTATTTGTATTCCTATATTTTCGAATATAAATGTCGTTGATTTTTTAAAAAAAGAAAAGATTCGTTATACTTTTTTTTTCATATGACCAATCGGCCGCCATTAATCTCGGAAATCAGTTTCTATAGCAGATTTCTAGTCGTTTGAGATCTTAGCACAACGTGGGGCATTCGGCTAGATTTCCAGCAAATATAGATACCCTGCAATCCGTGGTTGATGCAGAAAATCCGATCTTGACGGCCAATTTCGGAGATTCTGTGAGCCCTTCAGCTCGCGGGAGGACCGACGGGTTATAAGACTCCCCCAATGGGGCCACCTGTTGGCTGTGGGTGGCGACCCGTGATGCTTAAGGATAGAGCCCAGGTGGATGAGCAGTTCATGACATGCAATACTCCACTTTGGCCCTATCTTGGGCTAGACGGGCGGTCGGAGAGACCCCCTCCGATCAATCGGCTGGTCACGTCAAGCCCTAGCACCTATATGATTTTCCCAACCCTATTGCCCTTATGGCAAGCCCCAACCCCTTTTTATCATATGGGTGCTAGAAGGCGGTGGCTGTGGGTCTATATGTCCTGGGAATGACGTTAAACTCAATCTGATGGTGAGGTTCCAGTTTTGGAGGTTTGGGGAATGTGGAGCACCCCTTCATCACCATTGCTCCGTGGTCCACTCTGACCCGGAGTAGTAGTACCTGTTAGGGTCCCATCTATGGGTTAAATAGAAAAATGTATTTATAAAAAAATTGTATTATCCATTAAGAATTGATTTATTTCAAAACTTTATCGGCATTAAATGACCCACTGAGGTTGATATGCTGTAAAACAAAATAAACCAAATCTTTTTTCTCTCTTCTATAACAAGCCAAATCACTGCTGCATAGCCTAGAGAAGACAGCAAGAAGATTTAGCCTCTATATAAACTCATATAAAATGGAGTACATGTATTCTAAACATGATAGAGACATCTCCACACTCGATGGTAAGCCTCTGAAATTAGTAGACCAGTTCACATGCATCTCATCTACAGAAAGTGATGTCAATATACTCATAGGAAAAGCATGGACTGCTATAGACAGATTATTGATCATATAGAAATCCTCACTGATAAGTTAAAGCGTGAATTCTTCCAAGCTATAGCCATGTCAGTGCTACTGTATGGCTGCATCACTTGGACTCTAATGGAATGCTCAGAGAATAAGCTGCTTGGGAACTATACAAAGATGCTGTCTATTGTCTTGAATAAATCCTGGAGCAGCACCTCTCAAAAAAGCAGCTGTATGGCCACTTACTTCATATCACATAAACCATCTAAGTAAGATAAATAAGACATCTTGAAGAAGCAAGAATTATAAGTGTTGTTCTCTCACCTATATTGAAGTCAGTCAGTTTACTATTGGTTTGAACAATGTGACTGGCCAAGCACAACTGAACCAGTGTCAAGACAACTGGTACTTATGGGAATTCAGAACAGTCCACTCATGCATTTGGGTGATTCATTCCCTGAGTCTTGATTGGCTGCTTGGTTTGTAGGATCCTCTGAGGCTCCATAAATCCTGCCATTTTGCAGTAGTCTTTGCAGCAAACCAGAATCGTATTTCAGTTACGACTGCTTGCTGTCTTGTCTTGCCAATTCAACGGTAATTGGACTTAGTATTATTCTACAACCTACACATGAACACACCAGTTTAGGCCGAACAACAAAACCCTAAATCAATCAGGTCTGTGCAGATAGTGGATGCTGTGCAAAAGACCTGCGAGGGAGATGACTGAAAGGGACAGTTGGTGAGTCATGGAAATCGGTGCTGTCAGCACAACATGATACAATTGCTCTATTGGAACTATGATAGTACTATAGTGTGATTATGTATGGATTCACTGCTTCTACTTGTATAAGGAGTTGAACATTATCAATTTGAGAAATAGATTTGAAGTGGTGATATTAGCATTGTTCGATTGAAATCTTTTCAAATCACTTAAATGAATAGAAGAGAAAGAAAATCATGGGAAGAAGACAGCAAATTAGAGAATAAGGGGGAAGAAAGAAATTGGAAAAGAAAAATACAAAGGAACATAGAGAGGAGAAAGATGAATTATAAAAAGGTTTATTGAGGGAGAGAAAAATGAAAGAGAAAATTAAGTATGTTGCATACCCTCTTCATTACTTCTTTACTTACTTCATTCTTCTGGCCGTCTTTGGAATCTTATAACATCTTGTCTTGGTCTGGAATCTTCTAAGGTCTGGACTTTCTTGGGGACTTCGGGTCTAGTCTTCTATTGGGGATTTCTCTTTATCAGAAGTCATTGTTAGGTTTTAGAGGTAATAACACAAGACTCTGATTTTCTTTGATCTTACTTTATTTTTAAATCCCCCAACCAGACAATCTGCGCAGAGTGAATTGGAGCATGTATAACATGACTCACCACCATCGTGGTTTCTCGCCGACTGACTAAAATCTATTTCTAATCTAAACTGGAAGAGGGTCTCCTCCACCAATTCTCACGGTATCCACCGGAAGGTTAGGACTGAGGTCAAGCCTTGTCACTCATCCTTCAAGGCCGTGGGCTGTAACTTATAACAGCCATTTTTATTTCTACACTATTGCACATAAATATTAGGTATCTAATAATTATGTAACAAGTAGTCTACATAGTTATTACTTGTAAAAAAGATTAATGGCTATATTTAAATTTCTAAAATGCCTATACTAGAATTGCTCAATGGTGTTTGTCAAATTGTAAGGCTACTTGTCCAAATAATTCACAGAATAATCATAACTATCCTTAGTTTATATACATATTTACCAATCTCTCTGCATGAGTAGAATGTGACACAAGATCAATTTATTAAGCATGTTGTATACCCTTTACTTCTTTACTTACTTCTATTCTTCTATTGACATCTTTGATATGTTAAGTTCTTCTAGGTCTCTTCTAGCGTCTGGACTTCTCTTGGGGACTTCGTGTCTGGTCTTCCATTGGGGATTTCACTTTATCAGAAGCCCTGTGTCATTGGTAGTTTTTAGATAATAACACAAGACTTCGATTTACTTAGATCACATTTTATTTCGAAACCCCCACCAGACTACCTGCGCAGATCGAGTCGGAGCGTGTATAACATGACTCACCACTGTCGTGGTTTTACGCCGACTGACTAAAATCTATCTCTAATCTAAACCGGAAGAGGGTCTCCTCCACCGATTCTCATGGTATCCACCGGAAAGGATCAGGATGAGGTCAAGCCTTGTCACTCATCCTTCAAGGCCGTGGGCTGCAACTTATAACGGTCATTTTGATTTCTACACTACTGTACATAAATATTAAGAATCTAATAATTATGTAACAAGCAGAGTTTGACAGGTTTCAATCAGTTTTCCTTCTCCTAGACAGGTTGCCTAACCTGTCTATCCTACTATTAAACCATAGCTGGAGGGAAAATAGTTAGATGCATACCTTTTCCAGGGGTATTAGCGCTATGTGAAATGCAAACAACCTTGTTCAGGATTTGAACTCTGGTCGACGAGTCTATTTCCTATGATGATAACCATTACACCACACACCACCAATTAATCTAATTCATGTAGTAAAATACTTTTGTATATCTCTTAAACCCTAATTTTTAAGATAATCTTTAAGAGAGATTCTGTAAGTTTTCTAACGTTGACTTTTCCTGCATTCCCATGACACTCACCAACTGTCCCTATCAGATCATCACCCCGCAGATCTTTCACATTGCATCCAGTATCTGTACTTAGCTGATTGATGTAGTTTTTGCTGGTTGGCCTACACTGGTGTGTCATGTGTAGGTGTCCACAAGAAAATGATACCTATGGATTCCTCCTTAAATTTTTGGATTGATCATAGACATCTTCAAAGTGGTTAATATTTTGAGAAATTGATTTTTCAAACCTTGAACCATCTTGTACAGGGTGTCCACAAAGTCTTGAAACAGTTTTAAAATTGAACATTATTTAAGTCAGTTAGCCTACTGTTGGTTTGAATAACAGTAGCTAAGTACCACTCCAGCAGTGTCCAAGACAGTTGGTATAAATAGGACTCAAGAATGATCCATCCATGAATCTGGGTGACTAATAACTCAAATTGTACAAATGATAAAGTCTTTTTGTAAAAACATATAAAAGTTCAACTCTTGAAATTTTATTATTGATGTATTTTTGTATTATTATTGCACTTCAACATGACCACCATTTTTGTTGATACATTTTGAACCTGTAGTGAGACTTTATGACACTCTGTATAATAAGGCTCAAGATGGAAAGAAAAGTTTGCTCCTTTTCTTATTTTTTTCAAAAAGTCCTTTCATATTCCAAATGTCATGCATAATATATAATTGTGTTGTGCCATTGGCATCACACCTCTTCATGTAAATGTACTAATTGTTTATTTTCTTTTGCTTCTCTCCTTTGACACCACTCAAGGGTGTGAGGTTATAGTTGCTGTTGGTCACTGATTTTACTACTGACCTCAGGCCATCTGTATATAGTCTTAAGTACACTTTAACTGATAACTTGCAACCAACTCTTTTCTTGTGGTAGCAGATTGACGTCATAGAAACAAAAACAAACCCATTTGACAAAAACAAACTTATTTTTAATTTTTTTTTTTCATTAACTAATTTCACTTAAAAAAAAAAGAAGAGCCCCCCCCATTAGTATTATATTTTATCTTATTGCCATTATATTTCTCAAGAATGGTAGTATATTATTAAATAAATTGTTAATAATAAAATTGAACTATTCATTTCAGTGATCATATCTTATACTTAGCTTTTTTCAGTCTAGATTGTTTGGTTTGTTTTATTTTACGGCGTATCAACCTCGGTGGGTCACTTAATGTTGACAAAGTTTTGAAATGAATTCATTCTTAATAGATAAATTTTTTTTTATAAACACATTTTTCTATTTAACCCATAGATGGGACCCTAACAGGTACTCAGTCTAGATTGTACATGATTCCAAAAATTGTAATCTTTGTTTTATTTGATGTTTTTAGGACAGTATATTCAGAAAGCTTTTCACCAGGATAGAAATAATCATAATAAAAAATGTCCCCCCCCCCAAAAAAAAAAAAATGGATTGAGAAATTTTCTAAATATTAGAAAGAAATTGATTTCAAATATCTGAAGGTATTTAATATCAATGTATTTTAATCTTTACTGCCAGATTACAAAGTTTTAGAATTTAGATCTTTTGGAAAATAGAATATATTGACATAGTTATTGTCAAAAAGACTGGATTATTACCATATGGATTGAAATTTTTACCTATGATCAGTATTTATGCACTGTGTCTAGGATCACTTCTGCTTTGGATCAGAACATAACTTCTTTTGGGTCTGGAACTCAATGTAATCTGTTTCTTATTCTCAGGACATATATATATATATATATATATATATATATATAATTAAGAATAAGGTATTCCAAAAGATAAATTTATTTGTAGATGTTAAAACATTTCAGTTTATTATAAAACCTTCATTTATATATATATATATATATATATATATATATATATATATGATTAAGAATAAGGTATTCCAAAAGATAAATTATTTGTAGATGTTAAAACATTTCAGTTTATTATAAAACCTTCATTATATATATATATATATATATATATATATATATGATTAAGAATAAGGTATTCCAAAAGATAAATTTATTTGTAGATGTTAAAACATTTCAGTTTATTATAAAACCTTCATTTTATATATATATATATATATATATATATATATATATGATTAAGAATAAGGTATTCCAAAAGATAAATTTATTTGTAGATGTTAAAACATTTCAGTTTATTATAAAACCTTCATTTTATATATATATATATATATATATATATATATATATATATGATTAAGAATAAGGTATTCCAAAGATAAATTTATTTGTAGATGTTAAAACATTTCAGTTTATTATAAAACCTTCATTTATATATATATATATATATATATATATATATATATGATTAAGAATAAGGTATTCCAAAAGATAAATTTATTTGTAGATGTTAAAACATTTCAGTTTATTATAAAACCTTCATTTTATATATATATATATATATATATATATATATATATATATATGATTAAGAATAAGGTATTCCAAAAGATAAATTTATTTGTAGATGTTAAAACATTTCAGTTTATTATAAAAACCTTCATTTATATATATATATATATATATATATATATATATATGATTAAGAATAAGGTATTCCAAAAGATAAATTTATTTGTAGATGTTAAAACATTTCAGTTTATCATAAAACTTCATTTTTAATATATATATATATATATTATATATATATATTAAGAATAAGGTATTCCAAAGATAAATTATTTGTAGATGTTAAAACATTCAGTTTATATAAAACCTTCATTTTATATATATATATATATATATATACACACACACATTATAAAGTAAAAATATATAAATTTTAAAAACATTAAAAATTTATAAAGTTATTTTTTTTAAACATGATTAGATTAATTCAGTTTGACAATTTTGGACAAAAATTAATAATACAACAATTAATACAAAACTGAAGTAAATACTGAAATGAGAATTGTCTTATTCTCTTTGAATTCAGAATTTTCTTTCTCTTAAACCGGTTGCCTTACCAAGGTTAAAGAACCCAGTTTAGTCTACTATTTCCCCACAGTTTAAGAGAGAACAGATGTATTCATGCCTTTCCCTAGAGAATTAAAGCAATTTGAACTTGGGTTGCTGCTGATCCATTTCCTATGACAATAACCGTTATGCTAAGTGTGCCTCTTATTCTTTTGTATTTGTTGTATTAATCTTTGGTTAAAATTCTGTCAATTTTGAAAGTGTAAATCATTTTGAAATATATTAACTTTTAAAGTCCTATACCACTTCATTCCACCTGGCTGGAAGTCTCATTCATTTTCCCAATCCACCCCAAATGATAACCTTTGTTTAAATGTAATATTAAACATATTTAGAAGTCTTTGATTTAAGGGAAATAACCGGTAACTTTAGATGCAAAGGTCATTTTTAGCCATTTTTTTAATATATCCTTATAGGAATGCTCTGGATTGATTGAGAAAATTCTCAACAGGATGTTAAGAGTTAAGAACCTTGTTTCCCTATTGAGTAATGAGAAATCCCATTATGGTAACACAGACATGTTTGCTTTGAGTGTTTTCTGTTATAGTGGAATTTCTTATTTTCTAGTGAAATGTCGGCTGGGGCGTTAGAATGCATCGACTGGACCTCTGCAGAGGGGTAAGACTCCCCCAATGGGGCCACCTGTTGGCCGTGGTGGCGACCCGTGATGCTTAAGGATAGAGCCCAGGTGGATGAGCAGTTCATGACATGCAATACTCCACTTTGGCCCTATCTTGGGCTAGACGGGCGGTCGGAGAGACCCCCTCCGATCAATCGGCTGGTCACGTCAAGCCCTAGCACCTATATGATTTTCCCAACCCTATTGCCCTTATGGCAAGCCCCAACCCCTTTTTATCATATGGATGCTAGAAGGCGGTGGCTGCAGGTCTACATGTCCTGGGAATGACGTTAAGCTCTATCTGATGGTGAGGTTCCAGTTTTGGAGGTTTGGGGAATGTGGAGCACCCCTTCATCACCATTGCTCCCTGGTCCACTCTGACCCGGAGTAGTAGTACCTGTTAGGGTCCCATCTATGGGTTAAATAGAAAAATGTATTTATAAAAAAATTGTATTATCCATTAAGAATTGATTTATTTCAAAACTTTATCGGCATTAAATGACCCACTGAGGTTGATATGCCGTAAAACAAACCAAACCAAACCAATCTAGTGAAAGCCAATTGTGGTAACCAATAAGTGTAAACATAGCAACATTGTGTTTTATATATAAATTGTCATTTACAAAACTTATGAAGCACACGGTGAGAATCAAACTCACTAGGAATGGACTGATAGACCATTACACCACTCAGAGTTTCCCTAAAATTTACTTAGTTTAGCTTAACACAAAGCCAGAAATATATGGAACAATGTGAAAGTTGAACTCACTAACAGTGTTCTGCTAGTCAGGCTAGTTAGCCATTATAGTACATGTCAAAGCATGTATATATTTTTTTATATAAGTAGATAATTATTTGTATAGCATTTATTAGGTTATTGGGTTATCCCCACAATATAATCATGGGAAACAATGAAAGTTCTGAAACTTTACATAAGTAAGTAAATTTTCTATACCGGAACATATTTTAACAGTGATTACACTGTTTTTAGTTTTAATATACATTTAGCATTCATGTGATTGGCATAACGGTTATCATGGTAGGAAAAGGAATTGGCAAAGAGAGTTCAAATCCTGGAATTGGTAGTTTGTGTTTCACTTTGTGCTAATGCCCTTGTAAAAGGCATGAATCCATATCTTCTCCTCCTATGGTTAAATAATTGGTCAGACTGGGTTCTTTAACCTTGGTAAGGCATCCAGTTTAGTAGAAGGAAAACTCTGATTTCAAACCAGTTGTAAAGTTGTCGGGGCGGCCTAAAGTCGGTATCAGCCAGTCAGCGAGGGAGTCTATCCCCTTTTCAATAGCGCTAGACCAAGGAGATGGTTTTGGCGTCTGAGGTGGAGCGCCACACCTACCATCAGCTCCTTACTTTACCGCACAGATCCCTGTGCTACTCATATGCTGAGTTGACGAGGACCGGTATCGAACTAGGAACCTTGTGGTTTCTAGCCGAACGCTCTACCGACTGAGCTAACCCGGCCCCTTGTACTCTGCTTAAAATTAATCATGTGTCACATCTTGTATGAGGTGAAGGGGCATTCAAGGTGTAAAAAAAAAAAGAAAAGAAAAGCTGCTCAGTTTTTGAGGTCTTTTCAGACCATATGACCTTAAGGCACCCTTTCCGCAATCTCGACTCATGGGGACACTTTTCTCATTAACACCGTAAAAATCTAGTTGTTTGTTAGAGGTTAGTTTTATAACAAAACAAAAAAAAAACTAAAAATTGTCTGTAAACAATTAACCGGATTTTGACAGTGTAAATGGAAAAAATGTCCCCACGAATTGAAATTACAAAAGGGGTGCCTTAACGTCATAGGGTCCGTCTTTTTTCCCAGACAGTACCTATCCCTTTATCCAAAGGTGTAAGGACTGTGTTTATTGTTTGGTGCCTGAGATGATTCAAAAGAGGAATACTGATGGAGCTGACTTATTTTTGGCAATGCCCCTGAGAGGCTTCCTTCCTGCAGCATCTCCACATTACACCAAACTTGTGTCATATTCCAAGGGTATTAGCACAAAGTAAAACACAACCGGTTTATTCCATAATTTAATCTGTTTGCTGACTCCATTTCCTACAACGATAACCGTTATGCCAATCACATGAATGCCAAGTGTATATTAAAATACTATTTCAGATTTTAAAAGAATTCTATTTTCTATTTTGTTTTCAATTAATCTTTATATTTCCTGCTATACAGCATTGAACATTTTAAGAATTCAAGAGACTAGCAAATATATACACCCTCCGGGTGCAAGTATTTTAGTTAAATTTTATAATAAAATATCATATTAAATTAGAAAGGCTAATGAAACTGAATAAGAATGTAGATAAAAAGATTTTGAACAGAGGGGGTAAAATAGAACAACTTTGAAACTAACTCTTCCATCATTTTCCGTTACTCCCGTCTTTCATTGGTAAATTTTCCTAATTAAACTGTTTAGTTAAAATAGGAAGTAAAGAATAATATTAGTTATTTCTTCTTGTTAAGGAATTTCTTTTAAGATTTATTGAAGAGATTTTTGCTCATATTCAATAAGATAAAACCAAACAATTAGAAATCAATAATACTAAGCATATATTTATTAAAATCAATTTTTTAAGATCAATATGCAAATTAGCCTTCCAATTCATACTGTAAACCTCTATTTTGTTGTATATATAAATACAATTGCATGTTGTTAGAATGTAGATATGGTCAACAGTGTAAGTAATGTAAAACAATTTTATTAATAATTGAGGTTTAAATAAAAATAAAATCGTGGAGAATATGATGTAAATAACTAAAGGAATTGTGACTTGTATAGTAATATAGTTTCGGTTACAGACAGACAAACCCACAATCTCCATTATAATAAGATGTAATTTTGGATTATCATCAGTATCATCTGCATCGTTTCTGTTTTATAACTCTTCTTGTGGAAAAATCATGTTAATACATTGACTATATATTGGTACACATATGTACCACTCTGTATATTACTAATTTACATATGGTTGGTTGGTTGATTTTAACGGCATATCAACCCGTTCAGGGTTATATTATGCCTAGTGGTTAGGGTGTAATACATATTGTGTATTCGTATATATACTTTTAGTAATTGGTTTTAACAATGTGTTAGCATTATTGGGGATTATATTGTATGGCATTGATTTGTTTCATGTCTATATTCTATGGTATAATTTTATTTCCCTCAAGAAGGAGAAAATATCCTCTATGTTAACATTTTCAAATAGATCCTTCATATTGTTTGCTTTAAAATAACGGTTTCTGATGTGAGCAAAAAATCTGCATTCCACCAATAAGTGTTTAACTGTCAGGGGTGTTTGACATGTTCCACATTGTGGTTGTTGTTCTTGTTTGAGTATATAAGCGTGTGTTAGCTTTGTATAACCAATGCACAATCGGGACATAATGACTTGTTCCTTTCTAGACTTCCTTAAAGTTGGTCTGTAGCCTCCCAAAGTGGGTTTGATTAGGAAGAGTTTATTGTGGATACAGTTATTCCAGTGTTGTTGCCATTGAAAGAATGAATAAAGGAAAGAAAGTATAGAAAGGATAATAAAGGATAATTTTAATCAATATCACTTACATGTATTTCGGTCAGGAGTTTATCTATGTGTACAATATTTGAACTATTATTATTTTTAAATAAACAAATGAAATGAAATAATAATAATAGAAAAAATGTAGAAGTGTTCCGCACACAAAGAAAATTCCACCTTCATCAGAGTGAATGTACCATTGCAAATATTTCATTTACTTTTTTAAAAACAATATTTAGAATATATACTTTCATAATAACATTGCTGTATCTACATATACTACTTAAAGAAGGTGGAAACAATGAAAAATTATTATAACTAGAACTTTTATTCAAAAAAGTTATATTAAATAAAACAAAAATAGGAATCCATTTACAGCCAAATAAATATCCATTTATTTATTTATATAACTTATAACCTGTTACAAATCATTTTTATATTACATATTGCTATTGTATCATATTGTATTAAATAGATACAGATCATAAATAATTCACAGATAAATATGTGTGCCAAATGTGTACCCACCTATAACTTAATCAATTTACCATTGCTGTACATGTGTTGGTATTATATCAAACCACAAAGGTGTGGTACCTTATTGGCCCACTACATGTACCAGCAATACTTTCAAAACTGATACAATAATGGAAATGTGGCAATGTTGGTGAGGAGAAACTACCAATTGAGCAAACGTAGGCAACATCTATTAATAATGGAGATTGCATGTATTTCTGCCTGTAACTACGTCACAGCTCTGTCACAATATTTTTGTGTTATATACACTCGAAATTTGAGTAAGCAATTTAAAAAAATGTTTTTTACTCTCCTCCCTTTTTTTTTCAGTAACAAGAAGTTAACTAAGAAGTTTACAAATAAATGAATAAATACGATTTTGTGTAAAATTTATGTGGAAAATATTCAAAATAATTGTTTTATTAAGAATTAATACATGGATGCAACATTTTATTTGAGGAGGACAGGACTAAGTTTCCATTTCAAATTGTTTTATTTTTTTTACTCCTTTAATAAATATGAGGATTTTGCTTACTTATGATACAAACCCTCTGACATTGAATTTTTAACTCCCACCACCTCAGGCAATATCTTGCAAAAATTTAATTTTACACCACCCAAAGGGTGTTTTTTGTTGCTAGTGGTAAATAAAGGAAATCTGCACTGATTAATTATTTAGGTTGATGAGAAGGATTGTGTTTCCCTTTTACACTTTCTGTAAATTAGATTCAATTGAGCACCATTATAAAGTGTAGATGAGTATGTTTACCATGATACTATGAGTTGTGCAGAAGACTGTGTGACCTGGTGCCTCCTCGTCAAACAAGGAACGAGAAGGAGTGAAAAAGAGAGGAAAGTAGCTGCTGCAGAAAAGAGAGCCAAAAGCAATTCCAGCAAGCATCAATGTTGTTTGTTTGCAGTAACTGCACCAAAGATTGCCATTCAAAAATTGGTCTGTTCAGCCACGCAATTGCAGATAAAATTAAAATAAAAGAGGATACTACGCCATCGTCTTTAGTAGATGGAAGGATGCCAACATAAGAGTGAGAGAAAGAAAGAGAGAGCAACTTTAAGCTGATGTGAAAAAAGTTCTTTTCTTGTAAAAGGCTAATTATCTAAGGAGTATAAATATCATTTTTGATAGAAGAGGAAAAAAATGATTTTAATTCTGGGTAATGAAGAATAATTAAAGTTCCAATTACCGTCGAACTGGGAAGACAAGGCAACAAACGATTGTAACTTAAATACAAACCCGAATAGTCACAAAGTCTACTGCAGAATGACAGGATATTTATAAGACTCCACAATGTCATTCAAATCAAGCAGTCAAGCAGAACTCAAGGAATGGAATGACCCAAATCACCCAAATTCATGAATGGGTCATTCTTGATTTCTTTAAATACCAACTGTCTTGGACACTGCTTCAGTTGTACTTAGTTAGCTGCTGTTATTCAAACCAACAGTAGACTAACTGACTTCAATAGGTATAAATACCAAAGTTGTATTAATAACTCCCTAAATGGACTTCATTTTGGATTTATTCTTTATACCAATCCAATATATGGTTATTTGGAATTTAATTTCTCTCTTGTTTTTTAAAGAGTATGTTTACTTAAATTCTTATTAGTTCAAAGGTGTTAATGTTAAAAATGCAGTACAACTCCAAAGCAAAATTATGGAATCACCATTTAGAGAATGTTCACCCAGGTTCGTTTTTTTTTCTTTTCTTCTTCACTTAACAGCAAATAAATAAATCCCAATTGATATGAAACAATTTTTTATTTAAGAGATGAACATCTTTGTAAAATATCTTTTAAACAGATTTAATACCATCTTAACTAATGGGATATTTCATTCAGATCAAATGATGAAAAAAATTATGGAATTAACTTGTAATTTTCATTTTTAAAACAAAATCTGGACAAATTTGAATATGCAAATTAATCTGCAGTTAAAAGTGTTCTTAACGAACTGCTGAAATTGGCTAATTATTAATGCACACTCATGACGAAAACATCAGGAAGGGGGGGGGGTCTTACCCCCTCTTTGGGAGATATAGTCAACATATTCTAAGCCCTAACGATGAAATTAAATAAAGATAATTATGCTAAGCCTTTTCCCTTTTCCTATAAATGAAAACTATTAAAATAGATTACTGTATTTGACGGCATATAAGACCCCTATTTCAGCAGGTCAGATTCAGGAAAAAGTTTTTAGTGTATTTAAGCATCAGTCTAGCTGCGCATTACACAAGCAGAAACATAGCTGTATAAGAGCAATTTGGCAGTACAAGCAAGCAATAAGCATACACAAGACATCTCAATAGCACAAAATTTGGGGAAAAAAGTGTGTCCTATATGCCGTCAAAAACGGTACATTAATTTTTATTATATACACAGTGATTTTTGATTTAGTGCTTCCTGGGATGCACATGTATGCTTTGAATGAGTTCCCGGAAAAGTTAATAGGTCCCAACTAAAGCCATCTAACTCCTACCTTGTAATCCATCCTAAGAAACTATTGAAATGTATTTACAGTTAGCTTGAAATGTTGAGGGAAGAAAAAGAAAAACACTGGGATCTATGGATATGATTTTACTGCGTCCTTTTAGATTTTTGTTTGTCGGGGACACAGGATGTGTACCTATCAGCATCACTGTATACATATATTTAAACCTACCTTAGCATAAATTTATTTATCTAGATAATCAATCAAAATGTAAGTATTCCTTTAATATTGGATTTCTAGTATATGTTTATCTTACCTGAATGGTTTGTGTGATAGACATGCTGGATAAGTAAGGATGAATCATAAATAACATTCTCCTGTGGACACCTACTCATGGACACACCAGTGTTAGTTGACCAGCAAAAGTTTATTGATTACATCTATGCACTGGATACTGCCATGAGCAATGACAGATAAAATCTCATTATGGTCAAGTCAGACTGAAAGCACTGGTTCCTGTTAGATCACCAACCACTTAAGCAATAACAGGTATTGTAAGCAACCTGAGTCCTTTAACAAAATGACTTGATTCAACATTAAATGATCCAAAAAGGGTTGATATGTTGTAAAACAAAATAACCAAACCAAACAGATGAAAACTCTTCTCCTCTCTTCTGGACAAGTAACATTCGCTTACCATTTAATAATTATGAAATTTTATTTATCAAATTTAACATAACAAAATTCTAGCCACCTGTTGGCCGTAGATGGCGACCCGTGATGCTTAAGGATAGAACCCAGGTGGATGAGCAGTTCATGACTTGCAATATTCCACTTTGGCCCTATCTTGGGCTAGACGGGCGGTCGGAGTGGCCTCCTCCGATCAATCGGCTGGTCACGTCAAGCCCTAGCACCTATGATTTTCCCAACCCTATGGCAAGCCCCAACCCCTTTTTATCATATAGGTGCTAGAAGGCGGTGGCTGCGGGTCTACATGTCCTGGGAATGACGTTAAACTCTCTGATGGTGAGGTTCCAGTTCTGGAGGTTTGGGGAATGTGGAGCACCCCTTCATCACCATTGCTCCCTGGTCCACTCTGACCCGGAGTGGTAGTACCTGTTAGGGTCCCATCTATGGGTTAAATAGAAAAATGAATTTATAAAAAAATTGTATTATCCATTGAGAATTTCTTTCAAAACTTTATTGGCATTAAGTGACCTACTGGGGTTGATATGCCACAAAACAAAACCAAACCAAAATTCTAATTGTATGTCACCAGAATAGTCTATGATATAATGTCATTTGTTACCATGACAACACAATTTCTCATTACTCTGTGGCTCACAAAATACTGAAACTTTTAAAGAAATTCATAACTATGTTTCCAATTTAATTCCAATTTTTTATATTATTTTTCAGATATAAGAAATTTAAACAAATTGAAAATGTCAAGTTATGATGTAAAAGAATAATTAGAATAATAGCATTTTACTATTCAACTGAGAGGTTTGTAATTTCAACAAAAATAAATTTTTGGTGGAAGAATAATTTAAAAAAATTAAGAATTCAAATCTTCCTACCCCTATTCTCCTGCTTTTTCTGACTAACTTCTTATTTAAGGAATTTCTATAACCCAAGAATAATATCTGTGGAGAGATAAGAGTAATGACCCCAGAAACCTTGAGCAAAGTCATACAAAGTGCTCAAATTAAGGTGCAATGTTGTATCTATGAAAATGGAGGCAAACTACAAGATGTCTTTTTTCACAAATTGCTAAAATATATTTTCTTAGACTATGTTTGATGACTCAAAACAGTAAATGATTAAAGTTTTTTTATATGTCAGTCTTTTATGGACAATATAAATAGATTCATTTAAAATAATTCAGTTTAAAGTAATAGAACAAAACCTATTTCTCTGAATGTTTTAGATGAGGTTTGATAATTTGTATTATTTGGACTATTGGGCACATGGCATAGTGTATAAGAGGCATTGAGTTAATACAGTTCTAAGTGACAGTTATCTCTAAGCTGCAGGTTCAATCCTGGTAAAGGGCAACAGTAACATAGAATAATTAACACAGCTTAACACTTGTACCCAGTCATGGTTAACAGAATGAGAACAGTCTACCCCTGTGGATTAAATAAAGGGTTAGGTTTGAAGTTCAGTGAAGGCTCCCGAGTTCGAAGAGAAGGTTCTTGAGTCTGACAAGAAATACCTGAAGAAGACCGGAGGGCACATCAGCCGAAACATTGTGAAGATAACAATAAAGATGAGGACAATAGTCCAAATAATAGAAAACAAAACCTTTTAATGAAAACTCATACCTTCTAAGTGTTGTAGAGTAGCTATCACCCCTTCAGTACTTTACCAGATGGCCTTGCTCATAGCCTTAAATAGTCTACGATTAAGGATTTCAACAGTGGATCAATATGCTGATTAATATTCGGACTGATCTTACTGTATTTGGCTATACTATAAAGATTTAACCACGAATGGTGACAGACAGGTCAAGAGTTAAGAATAAAATGAACAACTTGAAATAGGAATAAAGACGTGTATTACAGAATATATATATATATAACAATAAGGTTGCAAACTTTTAGTACGTCTGCACAAATATATGTAATTTGTAAAAAAAACTTAGCTGACTCCTGAGGTAGGGTGAATTATCGGATGCCCTGCTACGGCTTATCTGTCGTAATGCTGGATATGAGAGACGTTCAAATTTGTGGTCCGTCTTCGATGCTGGTCGAGCAGAAAAAGGAAGAGTTTCCCACTTTGAGTTTACCGCCAAAGTATTCTAAGCTGTGATTTGTTGTTTCAAAACAGAGGCTCGTAGACAAGGACGATAACCCCCATACCTCGGAATTCTCAATGATACTGCATTTGACCCTCCTCTATTTCATGTATGTTGTCTTGTTAATTGTTTTGTAATTTATTCTTCTGTGTTTTGTATATATCCGTTAACACCAGATACTGGTGCTGAATAAATATATTAAGCAATCAATTTCTTCTGTGTATCATTCCACCTTGATGATACAACACTAAGTTTATATTCAAAGTTTTAAAAATGTTAACTGGATGTACTTTTTGAGCTCTTCTCTGTTTCTTAGTTGGATATCACTTATCATTTTAAAGATTGAAGTTTTTATTTCCTTAGCTTAGTTTATTTTGGCACAAGCCCATAACTATGGTACATAGTTTGAAGTATGGGGCACTCAGTGATAATCAAACTCACTAACAATGATTTGCTTGCCTAGCTCATTAACCATTTTGAGTTTGTTGAAAAAAAACCCAACAAGTTCTATGTTGAGGGGGGGGGTCTGCAATCAAGTTCTATGTTAACTGGTAAAGTAATTTTTCGTCACCTGTCTGTCTTTCTTCCTTTCCTTTCTTCACTTTGTAGGTCAGTCAGGTGCGCGTACCGCTCTGCTCTGTCTTCTTTGAACTCCCACTATTTATGGACGTAGCTTTCAACATCTGGGGTACCCGAGTTAGAAACAATTCAGTTAATATGGTCAGGACAATCATCTGGGGCAACTGAGTTGAACCTCGCATCTGTGCAATGCCTAAGTCTCATTTTTTTAATTCGGGAGGACGCGGGTTCGATTCTGGCAGGCAAGACAATGTCTTGCTCCCTTTCTCAGAGAATACAGTAGTTGCCATGCATTGCCGCCATCTGACTCCCGTTCTTCATCACATTGGGGATTGATGGTGTGTAAATTGGATTGTGGTACATGGGAGATTTGTGCAGCATTCTCTGTCTGCCATCATGACAAAGACGTTAAGTTCATAAGAATGACTGGCACTAGGACAGAGGGGGTATTGTTTCTTTCTGAAAACATAAATGCTAAAGAAAGTTGTCTTATATTACAAAGTGAATTCAATACACTAGCTCAAAACCCATTTGTCAAGTGGGATTTTAAAGCAGTAACACCAGACCATGTTATGTAATAGTTAATAAATTTTGGTAAAGGTTAACATTTATGGCCCTCTGGTGCTCATTGTTCATACTATGAATGTAAACAAGATTTAGAGGTTGTCTGTCATAATAAACAGGAAACTGTCTTCCTGTAAGACATAGATTATTATACAGAATTTAAATTTCTAGACTTGAAAATAAAGAAATTAAGTTATTTAGCTTACAAAAATAATTATTTACATTTAATTAAACATTATCAATTAAGATTTTTCTTAAATTTAGAGTTTTAAAAATAATTACTTAGTACTATCTATGTGCTGGTTTAGCTTTGCCTCGGAATCACAAAGTTCCAGGTTTGATACTGTTCCTCTCCAGCTCAGTGCATGTGTAGCACAGCTTGGGTAATCTGATCTGTGTGTTAAAGTGGGGAGCTGATGGTAGTTATGGCACTATACCTCAGCAAATCAATCTCCCTGGTCTAGCACTAGCAAAAAGGGGATAGACTCCCCCAATGTCTATCTGATACCGACAGTAGGCCTGCCCGCTGACTTTACTTTTTTTATTGATTTTTTATTTTTTTTATTTTTACTTACTATCAATGTAAAACAAAAAACAAAAAATGAGAACAGTCTACCACAATGAATTGAATAAAGGGTTAGGTTCGAAGTTCTGTGAAAGTTCCCGATTACAACAAGAAGGTTACTGGGTTTGAAGAATGTGGAAATGAGCTTGAATCTCACCAAGCGCTTATCTTTTATCATTTTGAATCTACACTGTTGATCTTTGAAGGTCAAAGTGAGTTCTGATAAAATGCAAATAGAAATGAAAGATTAAAGAAAATTCAAGTCAATCTTAAAAAATTGAAAAATAAAAAAAATAAAATTTTATTATAAAAAAATAAAAAATGAAAAATAAAAATATAGAACTTATAAAAATAAAAAATATAGATATATATAAAAATAAAAATAAAAATAAAAAATATATATAAAAATAAAAATATAGAACTTATAAAAATGAAAAAAAAAATGAAAATATAAAAATATAGAACTTATAAAAAATAAAGATATATATAAAAATAAAAAATATATATAAAAATAAAAAATAAAAATATAGAACTTATAAAAAAAAAATGAAAAATATAAATATATATAAAAATAAAAATAAAATATATATATAAAAATAAGAAATAAAAATATAGAACTTATAAAAAAAAATGAAAAATATAAATATATTTAAAAATAAAAATAAAATATATATATATATAAATAAGAAATAAAAATATAGAACTTATAAAAATAAAAAAAAATAACAAATTGAAAAAATAAAAAGGATCTAAGTTAAACTAAACATTGTGTTGGATGCCATTTTCAACAGAAGAAGGAGTTTTATTGGGAGGGAAAAACAACAAAGATGAAGATAATAGTCCAAATAAAATCACTGACCAAATTCAAATGTTGGGTATCAGCTGAGCCATCATGTACTGCATCTTTTTTTCTTTTTGATTAAAAATAAAGTGGGCTTGTATATATCATTCAGTGATGCTGATAACTTTTTAATTTAGTGTGTCCTGGGATGCACAGATTTAATTTGAATTGAGTCCTCAGGAAATTTGATGGATCCCAACTAAAGTTTCTTAATAAATTGCAGAGTTTTTATATATGAACAACTAATACAAGGTCTTTTTAATGGGCATCCAGTAAGAATCAAACTCGCTTTCAATAATAATGGATCAGTGTGACTAGGTTGCTAACCATTCATACATACATGTACACTTATTCATATAATTTTACCATTAGGAAATAATAAAAAATAATCTAATTAAACCCTCTTTTTTCTTTCTTTCAACCAAACTATAAAAAAATGGTGACATGGTATCACTCATTTGAAATAAAAAAAAGAACATTTCTTTACAAAACTGAAATTTTCCAATTTTAGTCCGAATTTGGATTTTTCGGACTGTTGTCCTCATCTTTATTGTTATATACACAATATACACCTGGAAGGCTGATATGCCTTCCAGGTGTTTCTTGTAGAACTCAGGAATCCTTATGTCATAATCAGGAGCCTTCTTGGAACTCGGCACTGAAACGGGTCCTAGAAACAAAACAAAAGACCCCGTTTGTACTTCCAGGTGTCTTCTATTTGAGTGCAAAATTTCAAGAATATTGATAAAGATTAAATACTTTGATTTTGAAAAACAAAACAGCGTGTAAAATTTATCCTAAAAAAAAAAAAATGGTCATATTTTTGTTTTCAGCTGTTCGACCGAAAATACGGTTTTAACTCGCTGTAAAAAATAATTCAATTGATGAAAACCGATAAAAGTTACATATTTAGAAAGATTCCTCTATTCTCTTTCCAACCATATAAATCTTTTTAAGATTGGT
Organism: Doryteuthis pealeii; assembly: GCA_023376005.1. Classification (NCBI taxonomy): domain Eukaryota; kingdom Metazoa; phylum Mollusca; class Cephalopoda; order Myopsida; family Loliginidae; genus Doryteuthis; species Doryteuthis pealeii. The sequence continues at coordinate 87,434,850 of CM042158.1, read as the reverse complement.
TAAGAAATACTCGAGAAATTGCAAACTGAACTGATTAAGGTCGCAAATTTGAAAATGTCAGCGTTTTTCAGCTAAATGCTTGTAATGCTAGTAGAACTCAGGAATCCTTATGTCATAATCAGGAGCCTTCTTGGAACTCGGCACTGAACCCTTTATTCAATCCACCGAGATTTACTGTTCTCATTTTGCTAACACCTGAAGAAGGCTGGAGGGTACATTGTGTGAAACATGTATATCTATTAATAATGGAGATTCACTTCCGGTTTTTGTCTGTAACAAAAACTGCGTCACTGCTTACGTCACATTACCCAACACATAATCCAACGTCATAACAGAATAAATATACTCAAAATGTGAGCATGCAACATTAGACAATCCTCATTGTTTCAATAAATAGATGCCCAGGCGTTATATATTTATATATAGATTGTTTTATTCTAATATATAATATTTAGAATTATCGGAACTGTTTCCATTTCAAATTGTCTTTCTTTCTTTTTTACTCCTTTTATAAATTTGACGATTTTACATACTTATGGTGCACACTCTATGATATTGAATTTTCAGCTCCGATCCCCTCAGGCAATATCTTTCAAAAAATTATTTTTACATCGCCCGGAGGGTGTCTTTTAATTTTGCTAGTAATTATAAAGATGAGGACAAAAAATCCAAATTTTACACTTTTGCATAACTTGATTCTTGTTGAAATGCTTCCAAACTCACCATCAATACCAAGGAGATGTTTTATTATTATAATCAACTTAGATCTAAGTCTTGACTAGTGTAGACAGGCACTTCAACTAGTGAAAGTATGGATTATTTGGATTATTTATCTTTATTGTTATCTGCACAGTGTTTCGGCCGATATGCCCTCCAGCCTTCTTCAGGTGTTTTATTATTATAATCAACTTAGATCTAAGTCTTGACTAGTGTAGACAGGCACTTCAACTAGTGAAAGTATGGATTATTTGGATTATTTATCTTTATTGTTATCTGCACAGTGTTTCGGCCGATATGCCCTCCAGCCTTCTTCAGGTGTTTTATTATTATAATCAACTTAGATCTAAGTCTTGACTAGTGTAGACAGTCACTTCAACTAGTGAAAGTATGGATTATTTATCTTTATTGTTATCTGCACAGTGTTTCGACCGATGTGCCCTCCAGCCTTCTTCAGATGTTTCTTGTCGGACTCAGGAACCTTCTCTTCAAACTCAGTAACCTTCTTGTAATCGGGAGCCTTCACGGAACTTCGAACCTAACCCTTTATTCAATTCATGGTGGTAGACTGTTCTCATTTTGCTAACTATAACTGGGTACAAGTGTTAAGCTGTGTTAATTATTCTATATTACTGTCACCAGGATTGAACCTGCAGCCTAGAAATAAGTCATTTAGAACTGTATTAACTCAATGTCTATATCAACTACGCCATGTGTCCAATCAGAGAAATAGTGAAAGTATATTTTATTAGATGATACTTCTTATAACTGGTACATTAAGTTTTGGAATAAGAATCAAACATATTTAGTAGTTTATTCACTAAGCGTAGCTTAATTTGGCACAAGGCTATAAGTATGGGACAGCCATTAAAATTGAATTCATTAGCAATGGTCTACTCACTTTTCCTGCTAACCATTTTACCATTTGAGATGCCCAATCAAACTTATTTTGTAGGTGATAAAACAAATTTAAAACCATTCAAATATATTTTCTTTTGTTAGAACTTATTAATTGGCTAATTTCCATTGAAGAAGAAAGGATAGATTTAAGATGATTGATGATGATTTAATTTTTTGTAGACATATGTAAGTTAAGGAAGCTTTGTTAGGTAGATAGTTAGATATTTAATTGGTAGAAAGATACAATGACATTTAAGTTTGGCATTTGATGAAATGTAGAAAGGCCACAAATGGCTGGCTTACAGGCAAGATTCCTCTTCACCATCAGATGGGTAAGTATTAGGACTAAAATAAGAGTAAGTAAAGATTTGAAAAGTAGAATAAATAGAAAAAATCAGTTGTGTTTATTCAAGAGTCTCTGTTCATCTAATTATTGCCCTTCATTAGAAGAACTAAAATGTCTCTTTCTGATATATATTTCACTTATGTTCTGGATAAATAATTTAATAAAAGAAAATGGAAAATATTACTAACTATTGACATTTGCATATTTTTTTCTTCTTTTTAATAAAATATATATATATATGTATATATATATATATATATATATATATACTAGCAAAATAAAAAAAACGCCCTCTGGGCGACGTAAAATAAATATTGCCTGAGGGGATGGGAGTTGAAAATTTAATATCAGAGAGTTTGTATCATAAATAGAATAAAATCATCAAATTTATTAAAGGAGTAAAAAATAAAAAATTTGAAATGGAAACTTAGTTCTGATAACGTTAAATATATATTTAAAAAAAAAAAAAAAAAATATATATATATATATATATATATATAGATAATACCAGGTATGTATTTATTAAAACTTGTTTAAAAACCCAATGAGGACTGTCTAACATTGCATGCTCAAATTTTGAGTGTATTCTGTTCATGACGATTTTAGGCAGTGTGACGTAAGCAGTGACATAGTTTTTGTTACAGACAAAAACTGAAACCGAATCTCCGTTATTAATAAGATATATATGTATATATCTTTCAGTGATGCTGATAACTTTTTTTTAATTTAGTGTGTCCTTGGATGCACAGATTGGATTTGAATGAGTCCTCGGGAAATTTGATGGGTCCCAACTAAAGTTTCTTAATAAATTGCAGAGTTTTTATATATGAACAACTAAAGCCATCTAACCCCTACCTTGTATTCCATATAGTGTAATTCATTTCCAAGAAAATATTGAAATGTATTTACAGCTAGCTGGAAATGGAGGGGGGAAGAAAATAAAAAAAAAACACTGGGACACATGAATACAATTTTTCTGCGTCCTTGATGCAGGATGCATACCTATCAGCGTCTCTGGTCTTTTATAATTATTTTGTATTTATGTAACTGTAACATGGCAAAAATGGTACATTGTAGCAAGACTTTTGCTAGAGCAATAGCATTAAAATGATTTAATATAGAGAGTAATAATTGTGTGTGTCCATGCCCACTTCAATCATTATAATTTTTCCAAGGGAGCAGCTATTAAATATTAATTATAGAGTATTCCCCCTTATTTAGTTATTTCTTTATGTATTTCTTCATTTGAGATTAATTATAATATAAATTCTATAAATAATAATAATAATAAATTTCCTGACCTCTGACCAGGCCGGATTAATACAAGGTCTTTTTAATGGGCATCCAGTGAGAATCAAACTCGCCTTCAATAATAATGGATCAGTGAGACTAGCTTGCTAACCATTACACCATGATGGAACACCTTTATGAATATTATGTGGTTCACTATGAAGCTTCATGGCTGCCTTTGGCAGCTTTTAAGCAAGTTAGATTTAAATTATGAGTTTTGTGAAGACTATTAGTTACATAATGAATTATTTTGTTATTAATATATTGTAAGTTTTTAAAAATTTTTAGTAAGAAAGGATCAAGGATATTTTTTATATTTCTTTTTAGATAATAAAATTTTTTCTACTCATTTTCCACCTAATTTATCTTTGCCAGTCAAATTAGTGTATCTTAATTTTCTTACAAATTTTGTCCACACCTAGAAATTAAATTGTCGCAACAAAGGATAATAAGGCTTAAAATACATCTGGAAATTATTTAGTTTTCAATGATAGACAAAACAGATGTACACACAGGCATGAAACCAGGGCTGTGGAGTTGGAGTTGGAAGCAATTAAGGAGTCACTGGAGTTGGAGTTGGTAAAACTATACTGACTCTACTCTAGATGAATTTACACTTTATATGGCCCTAGTTTAGTCTGTAAAGTTATACAGTGCAAACTCCTTATCAATAGAGTATTACAAAAATCTGATTTTATATTTATTTGTAAACCACAATCACTTAATTACATAAAGAGGAGTCGGAGGTACTAAAAATAGAAGAGTCGGAGTCAAAGGTTTTTGTGTTCTGACTCCATAGCCCTGCATAAAATCCATTTAATTATCTTGAAAATATTAAGGCCTTTATAGAATATGAGAAATCCTAATGATCTTAATGAAATATTTTTAAGTACTACCATTGTTGCACAATAGTTACATTTCATATATGATTTATATGCAAATGTAAAAACTATTATGAAACAGGTCTAATAGGGAGGCTCCAGTTCTAGAAGAGTGGAGTACCCCTTTTTATTTATATTTGATAGAACTGTGTCCAAAAAACCTGTTAAGAAACATACAAAACATGTAAATATGAAAATACAATGAATGCGATTCCGTAACCTCTAGGCATATAATAACCCCACACAGGTTCGCCATTGTGTTGTCATGTTCCAGCATTGCTTAATTTAGAATTTGGACTCATTATTTTAAGGAATGAGACAAACTTTACAATGAGAGAAGCTGTTTGTCTCCTGAAGAAATAGTCCAGCAATTTAAGGGGAATAAATCATTTGCAAGGATTTGCAAGTCCAAATATCTTGGAAGAAGGTGATACCTGATGTGACAACAGTAAAGAGTGAGAAAGAGTATATCTCCCTAAAGGAAATAAAAGATCTCATTTGAAATTCCTTAAAAGTTATGGATGCAACATATAATTGTAGAGTATCTGGGTCAAAATATCATAATAAAAACAACCAAGAACAGGATATTAGTCCAAAAGAAAAATTGGATAATAATAATACATTCAAGAAATTCATAAAAATTTTTCAATGTTGAACTAGCATTACCTAAAACAAAAAAAATTGATATTATCTACGTTATTCGGACTATTGTCCCCATCTTTATTGTTATCTGTTCAACGTTTCGGTTGATATGCCCTTCAACTTTCTTCAGGTATTTCTTTTCGGACTCGGGAACCTTCTTGTCGTAATTGGGAGCTATCACGGAACTTTGAACCTCACCCTTTATTCAGTCCATGGGAGTATTCTGTTCTCATTCCGCTAACCATAGCTGGGGTAGGAGTTGTGTTAATTATTTTTCTATGTTGCTGCCTCTAAATAAAGGGTTAGGTTTAAAGTTCTCTGATGGCTCCCGATTATGGATTTGTGCTAAAAGCCTCCAATGAATTTTGGGTTGACTCCTGATTTAGGTCGGGAAATTAAAACGGAAAGTTTTTTGGTGGTCCCCAATGACAGTTTAACTACAGTCTATGAATTAACATTTTGCGACTTGGGTTATGATTTTAGGGGATTAAGGTTGTTTTCAATTACATGTTGCTTAAAAAAAATAAACAACAAAAAACCCAAATTACTATACATTTAATGTTGAAAAATATTTTTTAAACTAAGTTTAATTGAAATTATACATTGCAATACTAACACAAAAACTGTCTCAATAATAGATTCAATAATTAATTTCAATGGTTAATTAAATGTATAGTAATTTGGGTTTTTTGTTGTTTATTTTTTTAAGCAATATGTAATTAAAAACAACCTTAATCCCCTAAAACCGTAACCCAATTCGCAAAATGTTAACTCATAGACTGTAGTTAAACTGTCATTGGGGACCACCAAAAAGCTTTCCCTTTTAATTTTCCGACCTAAATCAGAAGTCAGCTGAATTTCAGTCCCCTGACCTTCCTCTGACCAGAGAAACCAAGTCACTTCCTTGATATATACTGCTAGTGGCCTTAAAGACAAAAAGCAAAATGGTGTGATCAGGCTCAAACTTTGATCATGTGGTCAGAACAATACTAACTATAAGCACACAACACTGAACTACAATAATAAAGACATGTTATGGCAAAAGTGCGGATAATTTTTGATTCTCCCTCGTACTAATGACTATAGAATGTTGATCTGAGAATTACAATAAAAAAACAACTGAAATAGATAAAATAGGAATACTAGTCAAAATATTAATGATTCAATTCTTCATCTAGAAATTTAAAAAAATATCATACTGAATATTTTTATCAAATTATGATTAATTAGATTTTTTTCTCTCTGATTATTTAACATGATATTTAAAATCCATTATTTGGACCAAGTCACCAATAGGCACCCCATCTGAAAGCAATTTTCAAAAGAACAGAAAAAAATTAATTTTTTCACATATGCTAACAACCGCAACATGAAATAACTAATTGTTTTTATTAAAATCATAAACTATTTTAGTAAAAAAATGTGTTTTTGGTTTGTATGAAATTATAATGTCAAAAAATCGTCTGTTGATTTTGTTTACTAACAACCAGAAGTTTGCAGTGCAAAGCAAAAGCAGTTCTTTTGAAAATTGCTTTCAGATGGGGTGCCTATTGGTTACAGGGTCCCATTATTTTAGAAGATTACTTTTTTTTATGTATATGAAAAAATTTCAATTTTCTATATCTTGTACTGTTGATATTAAACTTGCCATGGGAATATTTCTAATATATTTAAGTTTTAGGTATTTGTGGTAAATTTAATGTAAATGAAAAAGATCCTTAATAATCATGAATTTGATACATTGCAAAATGGCTTATTTGAATTACTATAGAAGCGCTTGTGGTTGTCGTCATAGGAAACTTGAGAAATTGACCTTGTGTTACATCCTGCTCGTGTGGAGGAGTTAGTAAATAAATACATTACTATAGATTGTTATAAGTAAACAAACTGCATTTATAAATTTAATACTTTGATATTTTTAAAAAAGTTATTGAATTATTGTTCTTAGGAAAAAAGAATTTATTAAAAGTCCTTGAAATTTTGAGTAAAAAAAAAAAAAAAAAAAAATAGTGCTTATTTCCAGTACAGTTTTTTAATTTAAAGTAATGTAATTTAAACTTCTATCACATACGCATATATGGCATATCACATATTCTTCTATCATTTGCTATAATTAATCAATGTATATGTGTCTGGATTGGATAGATAGATATTTTCCTATAACTTAGTAGGTCAATGGTTAAATATTTTCCTTACAACACACCTCTCATACCTTACTATTAGGTAATGACAATATCTTGTGTAAACTGCTTATATATATATATATATATATATATATATATATATATATAAAACATTTTTATAAAAAACAAACAAATGATGTTATAGTTCGCTGACAGAAATCTGTTTCAACCTTTTATTAAAGTGGTCTTCATCAAGAGCGAAATATTTATGATAGACGGAATAAGTAAACCGTTACATTGAGAAAAAAAAATATATATATATATATATATATATATATATATATATATATATACACGGATTTGTCAACATATATATATATATATATATATATATAGGGCAGGATTAGCTCAATTGGTAAAGTATCTGACTAGGAACCTCAAGGTACCTGGTTCGATACTGGCCCTTGCCAACTCAGTGTATGAGTAGCACAGAGATCTGTTCGGTAAAGTAAGGAGCTGATGGTAGGTGTGGTGCTCCGTCTCTGACGCAAAAACAATCTTCTTGATCTAGTGCTAGTCGACTTTAGGCCACCCTGACGACTTTACTTACTTTATATATATAATCTGTCAACAATATTTGCAAAGGATATTTTTCTTTTATTTAGAATTTGTATAAATTAAGTATACCCAAAATTGGCCTAAAATGCGTTTTTGACAAAATGACTTTAGCCCCCCCTACAGAAAATAATTTACCAAAAATCAGGGAATTATCGGATTTTAATGAAATTTTCAGTGTTTATTTATCAATGAATGATCTTTATAATGCATTATTTATTTTATTTCAAAACTTTCTCATTTTTTTCAGGTCACTTAATGTTGACCCCCCTCCTTACTTTGGGAGTGTAAAATATTGGCGAGTTAGTCCTTGTTTGATACTAATTACAGTATAAATAAAAAGATAAAAGACCAAAGTTGTAAATAGAAAAAAAAAAGAAAAAAAATTAAGTGGAATATTTTATAAGAAAATAAGTAAAGAAAATCGGAAAATAAAATGTAAAAAAAATAATAAATAATTAGTTTTTGGAGATTTCTTTTTTACTCATTTCAATAATTATTTAATTGACTATTATCTTATAAAAGAAAAAATTATACATCGATATTTTTTCTGCTTAAAATGGGGGGGGGGGGCTACATTTTCAATAGAGTTTTTCTTCAAAACGTATACTTTGTTTGACTAAAATAAGGTTTGCATTAAATAGATATTTATTTCTAGAATCTAAAAATATAACATATTAAACTTAACATCAGAATATTTTTATTTTAAATGAATTTTATATATTAATTTTTCATACCAAAAATATTTAACTAAAGTTTTGAAATAAAATAACTGATGCATTATAAAATTCATTAATTGATAAATCAATACCGAAAATTTCATTAAAATCTGATAATTCCCTGATTTTTGGTAAAAACTTTTTGCAATCACGAATGTTACATTAAATTTGTAAACAAGCCCTTTATACCATTTAAATAGAGCCAAAATGGCGAACGCAAACGAAATTGACCAAAACAAATCGTTTTAAAAGTATTAAAAATAAATTGCATATGTAATGATATTTTTCTTTTTTTAATGATGGTCATTAAGTTACTACTTATCGTTTTAGACAAAAGTTTGACCTTAAATAATAGATTTAATTAATTTTAATTCGTTTTTAAAATGAATAGCAGACGAAAAATTGGGTATATCTAGTATAAATGTTATATCATTTTATGTTGAAATTTTAGTCTTCTTTTTTTTAAATTTAATTTTATTTAAATACAACACACATTAAAAGATGTAAGTATATGGCAGTACTATATATACGGTTCATGATTACTTGTTTCAAAAATATGAAAGTGTATTTTTTTTCCTCTATATCACAATTCTGTTACTGAAAGAAAATATATCAAAACAATTGTATTTCTTTATATCACCTGAAATGTTGCAAACGTTAAGCAATGCTTATTGTTTTTGAAAATGGGTAAATCCTACTTAACTAAAATGAAATTTTCCAAGTTACCTCCCTTTAAGAAATGTTCTTATGCTCCTGCAATGTACTTAGAATTATATAATAACTTCTTTTTTATCTTTAAATTTTATTGCAGTTAATTGTCAAATCGTTAATCTAATTATCAGGCACTATTAAAAAAAATAAATCTGTTAAAAACTAAGATAAGATTTGAGATTTAATTAATTCTATTAATTGAACATAAAATATTCAATGTAAAATGTTTTGAGTAATACAAACAAAATCTCATTACTATTTGTAAAATTAATTAATTGTAACTGATATTATGCATACAAGATTAAATCTGATTAATGAACAGTAAAGTAAGCATTTTAAAGGTAGCAATTATATAAAATTAGTGTAAATAGTATTACACTTAATTTTTATTGGAGTTTGACATTTAAGTTTACTTATAAACAACTGGTATTGATTACTAACAGAAATTTACTAAGGTTTAATTTTCAAATCATTATTCTTGACAGAATTCTACAAATTTCTCAGAAAAGGAAAATGAAAAAGAACAATATTACTTCATAGAAATTGACATCTTATTATAATGGAGATTGTGGGTTTTTCTGTCTGTAACCGAAACTATATTACTAATCGAGTCACAATTAACATAATTATTTACATCACATTCTTCATGATTTTATTTATATTTAAACCTCAATTATTAATAAAATTGCTTCACCTTTTTATTAGTGTTGTCCATATCTACATACTAATAACATGCTATTGTATTTATATATACAAAAAATAGCGGTTTGCAGTGTGAACGGGAAGGCTAATTTGCATATTGATATTAAAAATGTGATTTTATTAAATATGTGTTTAGTATTATGGATTTCTAACTGTTTGGTTTTATTTTAATGAATATAAGCAAAAATCTCTTCAATGAATCTTAAATGAAATCCATTAACAAGAAAAAATAAGTGTAAATTTATTCTTTACTTCCTCTTTTAACTAAATAGTATAATAAGTAAAATTCAGCAATGAAAGACGGCAGTGATGGAAGAGTAAGTTTCATTTCTATTTTTCTATTATACCCCCACTCTGTTTCAAATCTTTTTATCTGCATTCTTATTAGACTTTCTAATTTAATACGATATTTCATTACATTAAAACTTAAATACTTGCACCCGGAGGGTGCATATATTTGCTAGTAATTATAATAATAATGAAATTTATTGTGTACAGTGTTCAGGTGAACCACAACTCATCAAAGTTATGTCTTGTACATAGAATAATGTATTAGTGTCAGGAAATTGAACAGTGTACAGTAATAATATACATGTATATATGTGTGTATGGGAGTATTAGGTATAGTGTTGGCAGACTACAGGAAGCATGGAGGCTTTGAAAGATACAGTGTTTTGGCAGCCCACAACGGACGCAGGCAGCTTATTCCATGCCTCAGCAACTATGAAATATGAAATTGTTTTGAATATTGTATTTAATTTATTTATAAAAAATACCAGGGCAGACTGGGCTCTTTAACCTTGGTTAGGCAACCGGTCTAGGAGAAGGAAAACTCTGAATTCAAACCTGTTAAACTCCGCTTAAGAAATTGACCTGGTGTCATATCCTGCTCGTGTGGAGGGGTTGGTAAATATATATAAAAAATACCAATTCTTTGAAGTGCAGCATCTAAAATAAATGATTTTTGCAATTTTCTTTAAAATGAAATTTTCTAATTACTAAGAAAATGGTTAGTTTTTGTGAATTAAAAATGGTACACCTCATGGGATTGAATGTATTTAAAGTTAACATGGAATTTCTCTTAGGTGAAGCATTTATATTTTATTTATGATAAACTTATTTGATTAATAGGTTAACTCTTAACATCCTGTTGAGAATGTTCTAAGTCCAGAGCCCAATACCTATAACCATTTATCAAAAATGTCTAAAAATGGCTGTTTCATTAAAACTTACCTGTTATTTCCCTTAAATTAAAGACTTCTAAATTTGTTTAATAATACATTTAAATAAAGGCTATCATTTGGGGTAGATTATGAAAATAAATGTGACTTCCGGCCGGGTGGAATGAGGTGGTATAGGACATTAAGAGTTAATCAACCCATAGAAAAGTACACCCACTCTATAGAAGGGGGAAAAATATATGGGGGAGAAATAGATGTTTGAATCAAGAAGTTCCTGCTGAGGGGGGACCAAAAACAAGCGAGTTCACAGTCTTCTCACAAGCCAGACTTTCTTTTGGTCAACACATTCTTCGTCTTTGTCTAGCAGCTGAAAAATCCTTCGTCGTAGTCGAAATAATCTTTAACAGTTCAAAATCGCAATTCCTATTTAGTTTTGTTTCTGTTGGACTAAAATCCATTTCTTTACTGGGTTGTTCGCAAAGCTCGTCATCGTCGACTGCTTCTGCTGCTGCTCCCTAGCGCTCAACTCACTTGTTATTTATAGACATATTTACCCAAACATACAGGCACATCAGTCGAAACTCGCGTCCGTCCAGTGCCCAAATTGCATTTGTTTTTGCATGCGGGAGGACGCGAGTTCGATCCCGGCAGTCAAGACAATGTCTTGCTCTTTTTTCTTTCTCGTTCTCAGTCACACACTCCTAACAATTTATTAATAAATTAAAGATATAATGATTTTATTATTTCTAGTGGAACATTATATAATCAAAATGGATATTGTTAGGTATTATAGATTATCAAACTCTACATCACTGAAACACGATAGCCAAAAATAAAATTGCAAAAATATACATGGGTAATCTTTTGGTGGCTATTTTTCTAATATGCTACTGATCTGTGATAAAATAAAAGGGAATTCTTACAAGCTGTAACTGTATCAGTACTACTATATGGTTGCACCACTGAAACTCTTGGAGATAAAATGAGATGGGATCTAAACAAGGATATTTGTGTGCTTTTTTTTTTTAACAATACCTGGAAGATGCACTCCTGAGGAACAGCAGTATATAGCCATTTACCTCCTCTCACACAAACCACCTAAGTAAGACATTAAAAGAAATACAATAGTCCAACTTGACACCATAACAAAAGAGGTGTTTTAGAGGACCTCAAACCCATGGAAAATTTGTTGGAATAAGTGTGCAGTAAAATATCTGGGAGTTGAGGATATATTTGTGGTGCTCCATCTTAGAAAAACAATCTCCCTGGTCTAGTTTAAGTGAAGTTGCTGTTTGGCTGACTTGAACTTTATATAAGGTGGTGAATTGGCAAGCCCCAACCCTTTTATGGGTGTCTGAAGGTGGTGGCTGAGGGTCTTCATGTCCTGGGAATGATGTTAAACTCTATCTGATGGTGAGGTTCCAGTTCTGGAGGTCTGAGGAATGCGGAGCACCCCTTTATCACTATTGCTCCCAGGTCCACTCTGACCCTTAGTGGTAGTACCTGTTAGGGTCCCATCTATGGGTTAAATAGAAAAATGTATTTACAAAAAAATTGAGTATCCATTAAGAATGAATTTATTTCAAAACTTTGTCAATATTAAATGACCCACTGAGGTTTCATATGCCATAAAACAAAAACAAACCAATATTTTCCAGAGGTGTTAATTCTGTGATAACACATCTCGTCATAGTAGCTGCCAGTCATCTTTCTCATGCTTATCACTAACCTACAGTTATTGATATTTTGATTGACTCATTTAAACGGCATGTCAACCTGTCTAGTGTTATTTTATACTTAGAGGTTAGAGATTTGCATTCATTGTACATTTAAACGGCATGTCAACCTGTCTAGTGTTATTTTATACTTAGAGGTTAGAGATTTGCATTCATTGTACATTTAAACGGCATGTCAACCTGTCTAGTGTTATTTTATACTTAGAGGTTAGAGATTTGCATTCATTGTACATTTATATTTCCCTTTTTGCATATTTATTTCTTAAGAGTTTTTTTTTTTTTTTATCTTATCTTTATTTTTTTTGTTATTGAATACAGATCACTTTTAAACAGATCTATTTGACTCATTGATGGGACCCTAACAGGTATTACCACTCTGGGTTAGAGTTGACCCCCTAGTGCCTTTCTTACCATGACATACATCTACAATGCCATCATCTGAACAGTCTCAATTCTTCCTTGATTGTCTAATTCTTCCAATCTTTAGTTTACATACTTCCAAGTGTACCAATAACACTGGTTTACAAAGAAATTGAGGCAAGCACAAAAATAGCTGTTTTAACCTGATTTGGGGGTGCTGAATTCAGATTGGAAATCTGTTTTTACTCATCACCTCTATTTTTTTTTAGATATGCATACTGTACATTTTGTACACATACTGTACATAAAGGCGTATATGCATTCAGGGTTAATTTCTAATATTGTGACTTATGTCTTCTTTTTTAGTTATTATGCAGGAAACTGAGAGCATGGGAAGCATTTAAGTCGGTCTGTTGTGGCTTCCTTGGTAACACACGCGTACCAAATTACCAAGCCTGTATTGAGAAGTTGCCAAAGACTTATGAGGATATGGGATGCCGAATGTCACTCAAAATTTATTTTCTCCATTCCCACCTCAACTTCTTCCCTCCAAACCTTGGAGCAGTGAGAGTTGAGCATGGAGAAAGATTCCACCAAGACATTACGAAGATGGAGAGCAACTACCAAGGCAAGTGGAACCCCGGCAGGATGGGAGACTTCTGCTGGATGCTCTTGTGTAACATCCCTCCCGGAGGCAAAATACAGCAAATCATCTAAGAAAACACACTTCTAACTGTCTGTGGTACTATGAATTGTGTACATTGTGTCCTCCAAGTATATTTATTCCGTCAATGTTCTTTATCTATCCTGTTTTATCTGTAATAAGCTGTTGCAACTGTTGAAATAAGCATGTATATACTCTGTATATACTAAAATGAGACTATTTAAAAGACAGAAAACTAGAGGTGATAGAGCAAAACTGTTTATAAATTTGAATTCAGCACACCCAAATTAATAAAAAACATCACATTCTTGTCTCAGCCAAAAATTATTTTTTTGTAAACCAGTGTAATTATAAGCATGATCTAGACTTCATGATGCAAGACCTTATGGAATATTTAATTTTTAAAATTAGATAAAATAAAATGGGACAAATAAGAAATTTGCAATTAATTGACATCAGATAATTTGGATTTACCTTTGCATTGTATCTTGAACAATTTGTATGGTCTCATTTTCTGCCCTACTATTTACCCATAGCTGGAGGGAGAGTAGTTGGATTCATACATTTCTCAAGAGTATTAGTGCTATGTGAACTGTAGCTTCATCCAGGATTTGAACTCAGGGCAATGAGTCCATTTTCTACAACTCTAATCATTACACCATGGCCCCAACGTTTTATTCTATATATATTTACCAACACCTCTGCACGAGCAGGATACGACACAAGGTCAATTTCTTAAGTGGAGTTCAACAGGTTTGAATTCAGAGTTTTCCTTCTCCTAGACTGGTTAAAGAACCCAGTCTGCCCTGCTATTTACCCATAGCTGGAGGGAGAGTAGGATTCATACCTTTCCCAAGGGTATTAGTGCTAAGTGAAATGCAATTACCACGTCCAGGATTTGAACTCGGGGCGACGATTCCATTTCCCATGACTTTAACCATTACACCACGCGCTTCCTACATTTTATTCTATAGTCTGTTGACACAAGCACATTTACTTTACTATCTGATAGTTTCTCTTTTCATTGTTTATAATATTAGTCTTCTCACATGGATGAAATGATCTGTCTGCTTGTCACAGAGAATATCTTATTCTTTTTCTAGAGCAGCTTTCGCTTTGTGATAATACCATTTGTTTACATAGCTGAGAGAAAATCTTTCTTGCTTTTTAAGTACTAAAATAACAGTATAATTGATTTGTATTAATATACTAGCAGCGGCTACCTGGTGTCGCCTGGGTAGAGGGGGATTTTTTAAAAGTTAGTCCCACAGATCCATTATTACTGAATCGTGAGTTGAATCCTCGTGGGATGCCCCATTTAAATCCCTATGTAAAAAAAATAGACCTTGCATTGATCCAGCTACTCTGAAAAGCAATGTTAAGGTCTAGTATCTAAAATATTAAACTAAAAAAAAATAAATTCCATGCTGTTAACATTTAAATTTTATTTTTTAATCATCTTTACGAATATAAATCAAATCTTTATTATTTTTGCTCAAAAACCAAGCCCTGGTGATATTTAATGTGTATATATATTTACTTTGTTGTTAATTGTTTTATTTTCAAAGTTTCCTCCGGACAGACATATACACACAACTGCCTTTTATTTATATATATATATCACACAGTGAAATCTTTTTTATTTGTAGTTTTAGCAACAACAACTCAGATATACAAAGTGTGTTCAAAAACTATTGAGACTGAAGCTGTATTTACAAAAACGGAAATGAACATTGAATGAAACATTAATTTTCTTCAAAATAAACTCCTTGGTATTCAAAACATTTATTCAATCAAGCACCTCTTAAGCTACTCTTTTCATATGGTGTGGAGGAGGGCCATTGCATTCCTTTTAATATCCTCTGTGTCCTCCTCAAATCTTAGTTTGTAGATGAATTTACAGTTTACGAAAGAAGAATATCTTACGGAGTTAGGTCTACTGAGTATAGAGGGCACTGCACTTGCACAATCCTATGTTTTGCCAAAAATATTTTGATTCAAAATGTATCAAGACGGGTTTCATATTTTTTTCTCCAACTGGCACTGACTCATCTTGACAGCAGTCTTGAAAGTCCATCACTTTATAATATATATATATATATAAGTGTATTTTGGCAGCATTTTCTCTTTTAAATATGTTTGGTTGAACTCGAGTGACAATTCCTGTTGTACGAGTTTCTGTTCAATCCGTTCTTGGTGTCTGGCCATCTTTTTGGTGTCAGGGTGGAACTGGTGTAGCAATCCACCAAAGGTGTCTCTACGAGCGCTTTTGGCATGTCGATCTGCAATCTTTAGGTTGGAAACAGACATATATATATGTATATATATATATATATATATATATATAAATTTTTGGAGGATATGTGCTTAATTGAAGTCATACCTAATTTTGAAAATTAATTAGTTAATAATTAATGAATTTAGGCAGGCATATATGTTCAAATTCATTAATTATTACCTAATTAATTTTCAAAATTAGGTATGACTTCAATTAAGCACATATCCTCCAAAAATTGTTGGCTTAAAGCCATATAAAAAATAAACACATTTGTTTGTTTACTTAACTTCATATATATATATATATATATATATATATATATATATATATGCACACACACACACACACACACACACACACACACACACACCAATCCACCATATGGGCAGGATGTGATAAATGATCAATTTCTTAAGCAGAGTTTAACAGGTTTGAATTCAGTTTTCTTTCTCTTGGGCTGGTTGCCTAGTCTACCCTACTATTTATTCATAGCTGGAGAGAGAATACTTGAATGCATACCTTTCTCAAAGGTATTAGCGCTATGTGAAATGCAAACATCCTCATCCTGGATTTGAACTTGTCTCACCGTGTCCATCCATTTATAATAATATAAGTTGCTTATCTGTACTCAAATCTTCATTTAGATTTTAAAATTAAAAAAAAAAGGTCTTGATACTTTCTGATCATACCCTGTATTATGCATTGTCAAGAACTAATTTCTGCATCAATTAACAACATCTATTTATAAGTATCTCTGATCTATTTGACCTGCTAATTAACATTCACAATTCTTGGGAAGAACTGAAAATACATCAGCTTTGCTTGTTATTATACATGGCTTTTACTTAATACAATATGAAATGTTTTAGCAAAAGTTTCTTTTTTTTTTTTCATTTTACAGCCAAATATTATGGAGACAATTTTAACAAAACAAAAAAGAAAACAGTTTTTCAGGATTGTGGGGTTAGAATTTTTTTTTTAATAGTAATAAATTTTAAAGAGTAGTCCATGTTAATACTGTAAAATGAAAAAAGTTCTTTCTTCAAACCATAAAATATATGAGAACTCCTAAATTTCAGAAAATTTGACAATGAAAAACAAAAAAAAAAACACTTAGTTTCCATCATCTTTTTCAAAGTAGTCACTTTTGGCATGTATACAGAAATCTCAAAGAATAGCAGCAAAAGTCCATAGCACATTTAGTTCATAGCTGTTTAAATTCCTCAAACACACAATATTTTTTAATTTTTGATTTTTCCTATGACCCCCCCCCCCCCTCCAAGAAAAAAAAAATCAAATAAAGTCATCAGGTCATCACTTGGATTTCTGGCTAGGATTATTTAGGAAAGATCTACTTTATATGGTTAAATAAAAAAAAAGATTCTGTTTAGCTAATCTGCTGGACATAAAGTAAGTGTCCAGTTTCGCATTATACTTACACTGTAAATGAAACCCCTTGCTGAGAACTTAACTTTTCCAGAAAGGGGTTTAATTTACAATGTAAGTATAATATTAAATTGAAAATTTCAAATATCTTAAGATATTTGGAATTTACAAAACAAAATATGTTAAAGACATAGTATAGGGCCCTATTAGTAAGCATTAAAAAAATTGTATCCATAGCTCTAACCTTACTGACAGACTAACAAAAAAGACATATGGTGTATTATGATAAGATTTATACATCAACCATTCAGTGAAACTCTATCTTGCTATAAAAAGTCAAGAAACCAAGACAAATATGGTAAATATTACTTATTATTATTTACTAAGTATAACTTTAAGGTTTGAGTGAGGATCAAATTCACTGCTCAGTAATTGCTTTGCAAGACTAACTTATTAACCATTATATTAGAATGAAGTGCCCAATAAAGCATACATAATCTAGTGTGTGAAAATGCCATGTTTTGGTGTATATTTCCTGAATTGCAATCTTATCATACTATTTTTTTCTTTCTTTCTTGTAGCTTCAGAAGATTCATGACTGTTCAGATACAAACTAATAGACAATTTGTGAGATTATAACCATTTGCAGAAAAGCGGTTATATTATCCAAGTATTCCCATAAGTGTTCTATTACTTGTTATGTAGTTAATGACAGTTATTGCAGATGTCTGTTGTGAGATTTTAATTTGCAAATATTTTGGTATTTTAAACATACATACTCTGTATTCTACTAGAAAGAGATAATTACATCAGTGAATAATGATTTAATGAATAATGAAATAAAATAACTGGTCACAGTTTTACTAGGGTAAGTCAAAAGTCTTGCAATATTTTGGTAATGTGAGGTACAGTTCTGCTTAGCACTTGTACCTGGTCATGATTAACAGAATGAGAACAGACTACCCAAGTGGATTGAATAAAGGGTTTGGTTCAAAGTTATATAATAATGAAATTTATTGTGTACAGTGCTCAGGTGCACAACAACTCATCAAAGTCTCATGTCAAGTACACAGAATAATGTAATATCAGGAACATGAACAGTTTACAGTAGTAATATGCATGTATGTGTGCGCGTATGTATGTGGAGAGTGGCATCAGGTATAGTGTTGGTGGACTACAGGAAGCATGGAGGCTTTGAAAGATTCAGTGCTTCGGCAGCCTACAACAGACGCGGGCAGTTTATTCCATGTCTCTGCAATTCTGAGCATGAAAAAATGTTTCCGAAAGTCACGTGAGCAGTGCTGTTTTCTGACTTTGTAGGCATGCCCACGTGTGTTGGAAAGATGGAGATCAAAAAGGTGCTCAAGGTTTGACAAGAAAAACCTGAATAAGGATGGAGGGCACATTAGTGATGGACAACACTGGACTGTGAGATCCGAACTTGCCTGATACTGCTACTCACCGGATTTGCCTCTATGGCTTAGAATATAGCCTCTGAATCCATAATTTTAGATCCATGTGACCTTGCCTGATTGTCAATGTTCTTGCAGCCTGAGCAAACATTTTTTTGAACCATCTGGTTACAGTATTTTCTGTGCATTCCACCATGCTGGTCAGATACAAAGGTCCATTTAATGTTGGGGGCCACTTACGAACCAAAGCTCATGGGATGGTAGCACAAAAAATGTGGGGATCCCCTCGGCATTCCCCTAATCTCAGGCACTGGGCAATAAACCCAGGCCTGCCCCTTTAAATTAAGTTAAATTAATTCATCCCGTTGTCCAGTGTCCGAAGCCACTCTGATTACTGCACCGTGATCAACTGTGCCTTCAACTTTTGCATGACAAATGCTTTTGGTTGCTTCTGTGACATTATGACCTGTTTCGAACTTGTTCCCGAATTAGACTACATTACACATTCATTTGTGTAGCATTCAAAATCACACACAGTTTGGTTTGTTTTATTTTACGGCATATCAACCTCAGTGGATTATTTAATGCCGATAAAGTTTTGGAATAAATCAATTCTTAATGGATAATACAATTTTGTTTATCAACTCATGTTTTTCTATTTAACCCATAGATGGGACCCTAACAGGTACTACCACTCCGGCTTAGAGTAGACCAGGGAGCAATGGTGCACACACAGAGTGAATCAATGCACAATGTATCAGTGCACCAACTACCAACTGCAGTGGGTGCTTTCCATGATTTGAACTTTTTTAGTCACATGACTATGCACCACAAGTTAAAAACATACCAAAATATTGCAAAACTTTTGACTCACCTTAGTATATTCACATAGACATGTAATTCAGTCAACAAACCTTACACAAATACAGCAATTGTCAACAGAGTAATGTTTCTCAAACTAAATGCCATTACATGATTGATACACCAAAAAGCTGGGTTTTTTTTTTCTTTTTTTTTTTTTTAATGGCAATCTGAGATGAGTTACTTTTAAATTGGGTATTGAATATTTTCTTTTATATTGTTTATTAATTCTCTTTTGGGTGGAGACATATTTATGATTACAGATGAAATTGAGCTGTGTTTGAAAACTTCAAAATGAGTGATGTTTAGAGCAGTTCTCTATTATGTTGTGGGTTTTGTTAACATGCTGCAAGTGCTCCTTTTCATGAAGAAACTTATTTTTTCCTCTCTTTGTTTCACTGCATTAACAATTTATAACTACACTAGAAGTAGAAAGAATAAGGAGAGTAAGTTTTTACTTTGTTTTTAATGTTGATGTAACACAATATGTATATCAGTGTCGGATATACATTAGAATGCTTTTAAGACTGTCTGGTTTGGTACCGTTATATTTTGACCAAAAATGATAAGTGTGGAAATGATCCTTACTGTAAACAGGATGTATATCTTTGGAGCAACTATTTTAAGAATGTAGACAAAAAAAATCTAAATTTTATAATAAATCTAATCTTTTTGATGACATCAAAAAAGTTTTATAAGTTTTTTTTTCTTTGTTACTTAGGAGTATTTTAAAATGATTTTTAAAGCCCTTTTATATTTTAACTCTTTTTAAGGCTTTTATTGAGTCTGCCATAAGCCACTTGCAGTTGTTAATATTGTTTCAAAAATCAAGTCATAAAACCTACCATTTGAGATTCAAATCTTTTTATCAAATTTATTGATGTCAAAGAATCTTATGTTACTTGACTAAATGTCTGTTTTTACTATTATCACATAACTCAAGGATGACTTGAGCTAGAATTTAAAATTTCTAAAGTTTTAGCGGGGGGGGGGTGTATTTGAATTAACAATTATAAGTATGTTAACCTGGAACTGTGTTTTGTGCTCATCAGTTTATCTAAATTGAATCTTTTAATTTAACCATATAATGGAGAATCAGTATAGGAGAAGGAAAACTCTGAATTCAAACCTGTTAAGCTCCGCTTAAGAAATTGACCATGTGTCTCATCCTGCTTGTGCGGAGGGGTTGGTAAATATATATATATATATATATATATATATATAATCAATTGTATTATTATGGATTTGGACTCATAACTTAAAGTTTCATGGTTATGCAATCATCAGATAAGTCAAATGGTTGAGATCTTAAAAAAAAAATCTCAACCATTTGACTTCTGGTTTTTAAGATCTCAACCATTTGACTCATCTGATGATTGCATAACCATGAACTTTAAGTTATGAGTCAAAATCCATAATATTACTATTGATTATAAATCTGCTCTGCTTTATTAGCATTGAGCACCTTTTCATGCCAATACTTTTCTCATTTTCTCATTCATTCTCTATTCATTATATATATATATAGTAGTAAGTAAAAGTAAAGTCGACGGGGCGGCCTAAAGTCGGTATCAACCAGTCAGCGAGGGAGTCTATCCCCTTTTCAATAGCGCTAGACCAAGGAGATTTTTTTTTAGCATCTGAGGTGGAGCGCCACACCTACCATCAGCTCCTTACTTTACTGCACAGATCCGCTGAGTTGGCGGGGACAGGTATCAAACTAAGAACCTTGTGGTTTCTAGCCGAGCGCTCTACCGACTGAGCTAACTCGGCCCCTATAGCTGAAATGTTTCTAACTAGAAACCAAAGTTATGACTTTCTTTTCAATTATTTTTTTCCTCAATTATTGTAAAATCAATACTTAAAAAAAATGATGTATTTATATTTGTAGTAGAAGCAGTGTCCACTAAATGTTAATTTAATGACAAGATATATTGACTTATAAAAGTTCTCAGAAACATTGTTGAAATCCTCCCAGATTACCAACTACAACAAAAGACACCTAAAAAAGGCTGGAGAGTAAAGTGGGTGAAATGTTATAAATATAACAACCAAGATGAGGACAATAGTCTGAGATGTGTAAATAATAACTCATCTCTGGAATTTAGACAGATTTTATCCCCACACCTCCTATTAAAATTGAATGTGATTCAGATTATTTTTGAATATCGTATGATTCAATCATTAAAATCTACACTTTAAAGATGTCTGCAGGAGAAACATGAGGATATGCCACATAAACACCGACATGTGGGAGGTAGATGCAGAAAATCAAGTGGCCTGGCGCCGTAATGTTAAGCAAGGCACGAAGAGGAGTGAGGTGGTTAGGAGAGTTGCCTCGACAGCAAAGAGGGTCAGAAAGAGGGAGAAAAAAAAGGTGGTGGTGTCCTGGGTATGACATTAAACTATATCTGATGGTGAAGTTCTAGTTCTGGAGCTCAGGGGAATGTGGAGTACCTCTTGATCACCATTACTCCCAGGTCCACTCTGACACGGAGTGTGGTAGTACCTGTTAGGGTCTTATGGGTTGAATAGAAAAAAATGTGTTGATAAAAAAAAAATTGAGTACCCAATGAATTTATTTAAAAACTTTGTCAGCATTAAATGACCCACCAAGGTTGATATGCCATAAAACAAACTCATGAGAGAAAGAGATGTACCAATGTTAATATATATTCCGAATGGCTAATTCTTTCTATGTTCATTATAAAAAGCAGTTTGTGAAGAGATGGAAGTGAATCCAATGGTATGTAGTATAGTAATAAATTTGAAAAAAACACAGGTTTAAATAAAATGAGTGTTAAGTTTATTAGCCGATGCTGCAGTGTTTCGATCTGTTAAGTAGATCTTCTTCAGGGCATTTGTTGATATAAGGAAAAGTAAAAAAAAATTTTATCACAGAATAATGAGAAAAACTGCAATAGTCCTTGTTTATCAATCTGTTCAAAATTTGAAGTTTAAAGAAGGAACTCTGGAAAAGGTAGACGGTTTAAAATATGATGTCAAATATTCTTCTTTTATGGTGTGTGTGTGCGCGTGCGTGCATGTGCATCGAAAAATGACATTTAGTATTTTTTAGGTGTTTGTGTGTGTGTGTGTGTGTGTGTGTTTCATAAGTAGTAGCTTCCAATCATGAAATAAGAAAAAATATTTCTGACCTTGATAAGCACTTCATATAGACGCCATTAAACTGATTGTAGGAAAAATCTTTAAATTTTTAAATGAAATACTAGTTATAAGTACTAAAAGTATTTTCACTGGAAATTCCATTTCAACACTAAATTTTAGAAAAAGCTTCTGATAAAAGTAGTTTTAACTAGTACCACTTATAGTGGCAGGTGTTTGATAAAGTGGGACAAACAGTAACTAAATATTGTATAAAGTGCCACTTCATACAAAATTGCTGAAAAAATAATTACGGGGGTTCATTTAAATATTTTTGTAAACAAAATTTTGATTCTTAAAGACAATATCAGTGCTAAAAATGTAACTGTTAAAATGAAATTCATAGGAAATAGTGAAGAACAACTTCTTTATATAATTTCCTGTTGAAAGTAAATGTTGTTAGAGGCACAGGGTGTAATGGTTACTGTCATAGGAAATGGGTACAGTGAGATGAGTTCAAATCCTGGATACAGCTGTTTGCATTTCACATAGTGCTAATATCCTAACTATTCTTTCTCCAGCTATGAGTAAATAGTAGGGCAGATGGGGTTTTTAACCTTGGTATGAAAACTGGTCTAGGAGAAAGAAAACTCTAAATTCAAACCAAAGAGGCTCTCTTCTTGTTAGTCAAAACTACTTTGAAAACATGAATTTTATATACATTAGTTATTACATTTTTTTCAACATAGGTTTTATGTGACAATATATCAGCAATCTAAATTTTCATGGCCTCAGAACTAATGATGAATTTAAAAAATATATACTACTATACTATAAAGATTTAGGGCCGGGTTAGCTCAGTCGGTAGAGCGTTCGGCTAGAAATCACAAGGTTCCTAGTTCTATACTGGCCCTCGCCAACTGAGTAGAACAGTAGAAAGTAAGGAGTTGATGGTAGGTGTGGCGCTTCAACTCAGATGCAAAAAAAACAAAACAATCTCCTTGATCTAGCACTAGGGAAAAGGGGATAGACTTTGTCGCTGATTGGCTGGTAGCGACTTTAGGTTCCCCCAATGACTTTACTTTTTTTATAAAGATTATTAGCAGGGGGGGTTGTGGTGTAATGGTTACCGTCATAGGAAATGGAAAACCAAGTTCAAATCTTAGATGAGGCTGTTTGCATTTAACATAGCACTAATACATTAGGAAAGGTATGGATTCAACCATTCTCTCTCCTGCTATGGGTATATAGTAAGGCAGACTGTGCTCTTTAACTTTGGTTAGGCAATCAGTCTCGAAGAAAAACTCTGAATTCAAACAAAAGAGGCTCTCTTCTTGTTAGTCAAAACTACTTTCAGAGATCTTCCTCTTTCTTTTTAAAGGCTTTAAAATCACTTGGTTATTTCAAATATAGTTAAGCGATCTTCAATTGATCTCTATTCCTATAAAATAAAAGTAAATAAGAATTCAAATAATCACTACTTTAAAAATAACTATAAAAGTAAACTTCTTTTCTAAAAATCTATTCTATTAAATTAATGCATTTTATATTGTTTTTCTTTTGTTTGATAATTGATACTTATAGTATATATGGGGAATTTCCTGAATTTATTATATTATACGTAATACATTTCTTTTAAACTAGTAGTTTCTAGTTCATTCCCTAAATTTATTTTTCAGGATTTTTAATCCTATTAAAAAAAAACAATATTTAAAGAATCAGTTTAGACACAGTGCATGGATGAATATGATGTATAAATGAGAAAAAATTATATTTCAATAAATCTTTATCTATGGGTCTATTTAATATAAATCTATTATTTATTTATCTATTTAATATAAATCTATTATTTATTTATCTATTTAATATAAATCTTATATTAAAAATTAATTGGTTTGTCTTATTTCTATTTGATTACAATTACTTCTCAGTAATAAATGGAAATCTACATTATAATAATCTAATTTTTGTATGTATATCTATTAATAATGGAGATTCGCTTCCGGTTTTTGTCTGTAACAAAAACTACGTCATTGCTTACGTCACATGATCCAAAATTGTCATAACATAGAATAAATACACTCAAAATTTGAACATGCAACATTAGACAGTCTTCATTGTTTTTTAAAACAAGTTTTAATGGTTTGTTTTGTTTTGTTTTACGGCATATCAACCTCGGTGGGTTATTTAATGCTGACAAAGTTGTGAAATTCATTCTTAATGCATAATACAATTTTGTTTATAAACTCGTGTTTTTCTATTTAACCCATAGATGGGACCCTAACAGGTACTACCACTCCGGGGCAGAGTGGACCAGGGAGCAATGGTGATGAAGGGGTGCTCCACATTCCCCAAACCTCCAAAACTGGAACCTCACCATCAGATAGAGTTTAACGTCATTCCCAGGACATGTAAACCCTCAGTCACCGCCTTCTAGCACCCATATGATAAAAAGGGGTTGGGGGTTGCCATAAGGGCAATAGGGTTGGGGTAATCATATAGGTGTTAGAGCTTGACGTAGCCAGCCGATTGATCGGAGGGGGCCTCTCCGACCGCCCGTCTAGCCCAAGATAGGGCCAGAGTGGAGTATTGCAAGTCATGAACTGCTCATCGACCTGGGTTCTATCCTTAAGCATCATGAGTCGCCACCCACGGCCAACAGTGGCCGCATTGGGGGAGTCTTACCCCACTGCAGAGGTGCAGTTGGTGCATTCTAACGCCCCACCGACAGGGCGGCAAGTTTTAATAAATACATGACTGGTATTATATATCTATATATAGTTTGTTTTATTTTAATACATATTTAAAAGTTTACATTTCAAGTTTTATTTTTTAATCCTTTAATGAATTTGATGATTTTACTTACTTAGGATACAAAGTCGCTGACCTTGAATTTTTAACTCCCACCCCTCAGGCAATATGTTTCAAATATCTATTTTTACATCGCCCGGAGGGTGTTTTTTTATTTTGCTAGTTACCATAACACAGCAAAACTGGTACATTAAAATAAATCTTTTTTGAAGGCAGCAATATTAATATTCATATTTAGAGAATAATGCAATTTTCAATATGATGATATTAGTGCAACAATCACACTCACCCCAATCATAATTTCTCAAGGGAGATAACTATTAAATGCAAATTTTAAATACTTTCCATTTATTATGTATTTGCAATTATATAAAATAAATAGTATGTGACTCAACATCAAGCTGAATAACTGCCAAAGGTAGCCTTTTAAAAAGTCGACAGAATGGCCTATTGTTATCAGTCGACAGAGAGGTAGTCTGTCCCTTTTTCACACTAGACCAGGATATTGTTTTTGCATCTGAGATGGAGTGCCACACCTACCATTAGCTCCTCACTTTACCGCACATATCTAAGCTATGCAACTTCGTGTGATGAGTTGGCCGGTATCGAACCAAAAACCTTAGGCAGATGCTCTACCAACTGAGCTAAGTAGCCTTTAACAGAGCATATTTAATGCAATTTTGATTAATGAAGCTATTTTGGTACTTTGTTTTTCAGGAGGAGGAAAAAAAAAGCATCTTGATTTTTTTTGTAAAATGTTGTCAGTTTAGAATTTATTGTTGACTGTTTCAGCTGATAAATGAATGCCAACTCTCTCAATTCTCATTAGTTATTATCATGAAATCATGTAATTATTTTCTCAGGGATGATAAATTGCATTGTTATAATAGTCTTACTGATTAGATTAATTTCCTTAATGTTATTATCACATTTTTGAAGAATTTTGATTATTAGTATTAGTTTTATTGCTAATCTTATATATTTTTTCTGAATTTTTTAGATGAGGCTTGATAATTAGTATTATTTGGATTATTCTGACTATTGTCCTCATTTTATTGTTATCTACACTATTTCTTTGAATTTTTGAGATGAGGCTTGATAATTAGTATTATTTGTACTATTCGGACTATTGTCCTCATCTTTATTGTTATATACATTATTTTTCTGAATTTTTTAGATGAGGCTTGATAATTAATATTATTTGGATTATTTGACTATTGTCCTCATCTTTATTGTTATCTACATTATTTCTCTGAATTTTTTAGATGAGGTTTAATAATTTGGATTATTCGGACTATTGTCCTCATCTTTATTGTTATCTACACTAATTCTCTGAATTTTTTAGATGAGGCCTGATAATTAGTATTATTTGGATTATTGTCCTCTTCTTTATTGTTATCTACACTATTTCTCTGAACTTTTGAGATGAGGCTTGATAATTAGTATTATTTGGATTATTTGGACAATTGTCCTTATCTTTATTGTTATCTGTACAACATTTAGGACGGTGTACCCTCCAGTCTTCTTCAGGTATTTCTTGTCAGACTCGGGAGCCTACTCAAACTCAGGAACCTTCTTTTTGAACTCGGGAACCTTCTTGTGTAATCGGGAGCCATCATGGAACTTTGAACCCAACCCTTTATTCAATCCATGGGGGTGTCCTGTTCTCATTCTGCTAACCATAGCTGGGGTACAGGTATTAATCTGTGTTAATTATTATTCTACGTTACTGTTGCCCTTGACCAGGATTGAACCTGCAGCATAGAGATAACTATCACTTAGAACTGTCTTTATCCACTACACTATGTGTCCAATTGGACAATTCAATGTGTTGATTATTTTATACATGTTTTCATCCTTGATTTTCTGCTCCTTTTTCAGTCTTACAATTCAATTGAAAGAGAACAAAAAACAATGTCACAAAAAAGTCTAAAGTGCTGTGTACGCTACACATTGTTGTTGGGTGGCACATGTCAATATAAAAATTCCATTTATACAAAAGCTTGAAATTTGATGTGCCAACAATGTTGAAATGATGAGTAATCTTATACTAATGTTATTGTGCAAAGCCATAAGAATTTAAGTGAAATACAAGAAAAGTTTGACTTTAAAAAATTCATCTCTGGAATTCTATGAACTAATAGACTAATGGATAACATTTTATTTCCTTTCCCTCAATCTATTATACTTCGCATGAGTTGAACCTTTTATTTATTCCTATTAAAAAAGAACAAACCTAAAAGACAAAACATTATTTAAAGAATCAGTCTAGATTCAGTGCATTAATAAAAGATGTACTGAGTTTGATCTCAATGGTATAAATTAGCACAAAAGTCCCAATTGAAATATTGACAAAAATCTTATTATAATGGAGATTGTGTGTTTGTCTGTCTGTAACCGAAACTATATTACTATACAAGTCACAATTCCCTTTGTTATTTACATCACATTCTCCATGATTTTATTTTTATTTAAACCTCAATTATTAATAAAATTGTTTTACATCATTAAGACTGTTGACCATATCTACATACACAGAACATGCAATTGTATTTATATATACAACAAAATAGTGGATTATAGTGTGAATGGGAAGGCTGATTTGCATATTGATCTTAAAAATTTGATTTTAATAAATACATGCTTAGTATTATTGATTTCTAATTGTTTGGTTTTATCTTTTTGAATATGAGCAAAAATCTCGGGGATAAATCTTAAAAGAAATTCATTAACAAGAAGAAATAACTAATATTATTCTTTACTTCCTATTTTAACTAAATAGTTAAATTAGGAGAATTTACCAATGAAAGACGGGAGTAATGGAAAATGATGGAAGAGTTACTTTCAAAGTTGTTCTATTTTTCAATCATACCCCCTCTGTTCCAAATCTATTTATCTGCATTCTTATTCAGTTTCATTAGCTTTTCTAATTTAATATGATATTTTATTATATTAAAACTTAAATACTTGCACCCGGAGTGTGCATATATTTGCTAGTAGTAATAATAAGCATATATATCTGGGGGAAAAAATACAATACTTAAGATGCATGAGTAGCACCACTAGGTTATGTGTGGTAAAGTGGGGAGCTGATGATAGGTATGGCGCTCCACCTGAGATGCAAGAACAATCTCCCTGGTATAGTGCAAGTGAAAAGGAGATAGACTCCCTTGCTGTCTGGCTGATACTGACAATAGGCCACTCCTCTTATTTTACTTGTACTTACCTAATTTTAGAATTACAACTAAAAACTCTTTGATTTTTGAAATATATTATATATATATATATATATATATATATATATAATTTCAAAAGAATGTTTTGTGATATTAGAGATAAAATAATATATAACATACCACAAACAGCAACAGAAAATTAAAAATGGGAAAATAAATAATTTGGGTTCTGTTTTTTCTGGGTCACCCTGTAATATAATGGGATTTTGATGAGAATTTAGCCATAATATAATGGGATTTTGAGTATGATTTGCAAGTTTTACCCAATATTTACTTCACATTAATTTTTGGCATGAGAATTTTCAGATTCACACGTAAAAAATTCGATAATTATCCTATTTTATGGAAATTTCTGCAACAACGAAATTACTTTTTCTTTTTTTTTTTTCCTGAACTTTTTTTTAGGTATGTTTTAAAGTTAGTAATCCTTAACTTTTTCCTTGTAAATTCCTACCATGAAATAAACTGAACCCTCATTTTATGTCCGTGTTTTTGCAATAAATGTTTTATTTTTCTTCAAAGTGGTGTTATTTATTTGAATTAATACTATACATGTATATACATGCAGTATTATAATGATAATGTTGAATAATTGGGTGTTAAACTTTAAAAAAAAACCAAAATCGCTGCTATCTGTATCTCTTATTCTCTAAATAATGGGTTAAAGCATAGAGATACATACAATTTGAGTGCATAATCAGAAAGAACATACAATTTTACATAAGAATACCAAATTTTATCAAAATTGCTCCAAAAATAAAGAAACGGTGAAGAAATCACTGAATTTCTTTTTTTTAAATGGTTCGTGATTTGACATATTTTTGAAACAAAATCATGTCCACATTTGTACCCCCAATTTCGGGGCTTTAAATTCTCATAACTTTTGAACCACTGGGGATATTTGCATAATTCAAACGGTTCTGAACTCCATTTACAGAGCTCTATATAACTAATGTGATTAAACAACAATAACCTCAAATAAAAAAAATCAACTGGGAATGCTAATAATACAATTTTGTTTATAAACTCGTGTTTTTCTATTTAAACCGTAGATGGGACCCTAACAGGTACTACCACTCCGGATCAGTGTGGACCAGGGAGCAATGGTGATGAAGGGGTGCTCCACATTCCCCAAACCTCCAAAACTGGAACCTCACCATCAGATAGAGTTTAACGTCATTTCCAGGAAATGTAGACCCTCAGTCACCGCCTTCTAGCACCCATATGATAAAAAGGGGTTGGGACAATCATATAGGTGCTAGGGCTTGACATTGATCCGAGGGGGCCTCTCCAACCGCCCGTCTAGCCCAAGATAGGGCCAAAGTGGAGTATTGCAAGTTATGAACTGCTCATCGACCTGGGTTCTATATCCTTAAGCATCACAGGTTGCCACCCACGGCCAACAGGTGGCCCCATTGGGGAAGTCTTACCCCTCTGCAGAGGTGCAGTTGGTGCATTTTAACGCCCCAGCTGACAGGGCGGTTGTATTTATGTGAGATTAAAATAAATTTTGCTATAAACCAATTCCAAACATTTGTGGAAAATTTCTTTTTTTTTTTTTCCCAAATATTTTTTTCCAAAATTCTTTTTATTTATTGAATGACTCTTGTATATACTTAAAGTATATTTTTTTATTTAACAGAAATCGATACAGTCAAGAAAACAGTTGATGAAACTACACGTGATAGAAACCATTGGAAAATCCGTTGTGATGCAGCCACGCAGGATTGCCAGAATGAAAAAGAAGTAAGTACCATACCAAGTAAAGACAGATTTTTTGGCAATTTTTTAACCTTTCTATACATTTCTTGACTGTTTTATGGTGATACAAATATCAATATGTCCAGGAAACCCACCCCCAATTAATGTATTTAATGTGGCCGCAAAAAGTACCTTGCTAATTGGAACCGCTTTAATCATAATTTAAAAGCTATGGGAAATAATGTAATTAAATCTGAAATTCAAATTGAATAAAAATGTAATATAATTTTTAAGACAATTTTTAAAATACATAATATCAATAAAAAAAATTAAAATTCCTCATACAATTATATGAATATAATATAAGGGGAAATATGTTTTGTGTCAGAATTACTAATAATTTATTTCCTAATTAGTATCTGTCTAATCTTGTCATGGTTTCATTGTTATACATATCTGAGATATTCATAGTTCATGGGTTGGAAAAGAGATATTTTGTGGATAAATAATGTCTGTATTTTAACAGAAAAGAGTGGGATAGATTAATATCTTCTCTATATTACGAAAACTTTCACTATCTATGTAACTCAAAGACAACACATTAGCTAGATTTTTATTTGAGAAATACATTTAAAGTTTTCTTTCTTGGAGAATAAATGAGGGAGTCTCCATGGTATAGTGGATAACATGTTGGACTACAACATCATAAAAAGTGAGTTCAAACTCCAGTTGCGCTATTATGTTCACTTTCTAATACCCTTGGGAAAGGTATGAATCTCTCACCCCCTACCACTACTGTTTTTCTACAACGATGGCTTTGGCATTAAATAACCCATAAAGGTTGATATGCTATTAAACAAAGAAACAGAAGAATAGAGAATAAAGTATTTCTCTGAATTTTTGAGTTGAGGCTTGATAATTAGTATTATTTGTATTATTCGGACTATTGTCCTCATTTTAATTTTTGTACAGATAACAATGAAGATGAGGACAGTAGTCTGATTATTACAAATAATACTAGAGAATAAAGTGATATCCAGTCTAATTTGCAAATCATAATTTTCTGTGGTCTGCATTTGTTTTGAGCATTGTTTTTTTTTTTTTTTTTTTAATCATGAAAATACTTTATATAACAGAGGCGCATGGTCTAATGGTTAGAGTCGTAGGAAATGGACTCGTCAACGTGAGTTCAATTCCTGGACGAAGCTGTTGGAATTTCACATGGCGCTAATACCCTTGGGAAAGGTATGAATCCAATTCTCCCTCCAGCTATGGGTAAATAGCAGGGCAGACTGGACTCTTTCACCATGGCTAGGTAACCAATCTAGGAGAAGGAAAACTCTGAATTCAAACCTGTTAAACTCCGCTTAAGAAATTGACCTTGTGTCGCATCCTGCTCGTGCGGAGGGGTTGGTAAATATATATATAACAGAGGTAAGTAACTAGAATTCTTCACTTCTTCCTTGATCAAAACAATGATAGACTGTTGTTACAATGGAAACCTAATGGGTTCAAAGGTCATCTAGTTATAAGTTTTAAATAGCTGAAAATAAACATGCTGAAATTTAACCATGACTTCTATGCCTAATACAATTCATTAGAGTATAAAATCATTTGTTACATTAGAAATGCCTTTTTGAACTTTTTAAAGCATATTCTGCAAAGTGTTTTTTTCAGTTATTTTTGTAGATGACAGGAGAGTAGGTAGCATTATCATTAGAAAAATCTCATTGAGAACTGAAGGTCTAACAAAGTATACATATATTTTTTTTTTTTTTTTTTTTTTTTATAAGCCCTTGAAAAATTAATTGTTATATGATGAGCTGGCATAGTCAAGGGTTTTACTGAAGTGAAGTCAGTGCTTGACTTGTCTCAAATTACTGACACAGGATGCTGCAAATACTAAATATATCTACCCTGAAACAACCTTAAACAAAAATGATTTCCCTTTCAACTTGGCCCTCCTTGTTTTCTATTATATCTTTGTAAATAACAAAGTCACTTATGGTAGCTAGATCAGTTTACAGTTGGCACTAATAAGTTGACCTCAGTATTCTTTTCTGGCTTGATACTAATACGATCTCCTTATGTTATTAATGTTTTTTCATATTGAAACAATATGCCTGTTCATGACATCTAAACAAATGACCTATACATGTTGTCTATAATACATATATTAATTCATGAAATTAATAATAATAGCTAGTGTAGTTAAAAAAAATTCTATAGTTTTAAAATTTGGAAATATATTTTAAAGTTTTTATTATTTAGATTTTTTGGATTGTTGTCCTCATCTTTATTGTTATATACACAACATTTCAGCCAATGTTCCCTCCAGCCTTCTTCAGGGGTTTCTTGTTGAACTCAAGAGCCTTCGAACCAAACCTTTTATTTAATCCGTTGGCCCAGATTGTTCTCGTTCTGTTAACCATATAATCTGATACAAGTATTAAGTTATATTAAGTATTTTATATTATTTTCACCTGTGGTCAGGATTGAACTTGCAACCTACAGATGATTGTCATTTAGAACTGTATTAACTTAACCCTTTATATCCATTATGCTATGTGGACAATTCAGAGTTAATTTTTAGAAACTATAAACCTGATGCTCAAAGAAGGTCAGAGGTCACATCGTTTGAAACCTTGTATATAACAATAAAGATGAGGGCAATAATCTGAAAAATTTAAATAGTATGAATTATTAAGCCTCATCTATAAAATTCAGACAAATATTATTTTTAAGTTTACTTTAAAATATTTCTATATTTCTAAGATAAGATTATTAATCCTTTCTTTCTTTATGTATTATATAAACTTTAATAATAAATCTATCTTATGGAGATTTTTTCAAGCTGTAGCCATATCAGTACTACTGTAGGGTTTTGTCATTTGGACTCTAATGAAACATTTAAAGACAAGTATAGAGGGGAATTACACAAGGATGCTGTGTTGTTTTGAAGCAGCATCCTACAAAACAGCAGCCCGACCGTTATTTACTTCCCATCTCACAAACGATCCAAGTAAGATGAACAAGATATGCTAGGCACTACTGGAGAAATAAAGACAAATTCATAAGTGACATTCTCCTAGGGACTCATACACATGAACACACCAGTATTGGCCAACCAGCAAAATTTTACATTCATCAGCTCTATACAGACACTAGATGCCATCTCAAAGACTTGCCAAGAGTGATGACCGATAGGAATGGATGGCAAGAGACAGCCAAGGAAATCCTTTTGACACGCCTTGATGTTTCTGCTTTATTCTTTAAAAATAAATTACATTTGGAACAAATCCAGAAAATTAATTCTACGTTTTAATTTCAGTGATTTTTTTATTTAAAAAAAATTTTATTAATTTTTTTTTTAAGAAATATTTTTTAGATATATACTTCAACAATAACACTTTTCTGCTTTATTCTTAAAAAATAAATTACATTTGGAACAAATCCAGAAAATTAATTCTACTTTTTAATTTCAGTGATTTTTTATTTAAAAAAATTTTTTTTTTAGATATATACTTCAACAATAAAACTTTATTTATAAACATTAATTACTATCTGAGTTAAACATACATTTTATGACTTAAATCCCCTGAAATATTGAATATAACAAAGTTTCCTTCAAAAAATATTTTCCAATAAAAAAAAATGTGAAATACAATTATTATTGCTTACTTTTGAGAAAAAACGATTTGAAGATCTAAATAGAATTAATTTTTTAAAATTCACCTTTTACTTGTACACTGTGCTGTTTTTGTTTGAAAATATAAAAAGGATATTAGAATTAAGGATGAAAATTTCACCACTTGGTTACTTTGCTCATAATACAAAAAGGCTGGTTAATTTGTTTGGAGAGTAAAGAGTAATATAGTTTGATTACTTTGCTCATAGTTTAAAAAAGAAAAAAAAAAAAAAAGTCATAGTTTGATTATTTTGGTCATAGTCAAAAAATTCATATAATTTGATTACTTTGCTCATAGTAAAAAAAAATCACATAGTCTGGTTACTTTCTTTATAGAGCAAAGAGTCATATAGACTTGTTTAGTGGAAGAGGCAGACAAGTGAGATCCCAAGGACAAATTAATTAGGAATAATTAACTGAAATTAAATATCCTCGAGCTTAAACAGTAGAATGAGAACAATATATCACTGTGGATTGAATAAAAGGTTTAGTTAGAAATATCCAGAAGGATACCAACACTGTCAGACAAGGAGACTATAATGGCTGAAACAATGTGACTATAACAACCAACATGAATCAATGTAAATCAGTATATAATAATGTTTTGTAATACTTTATTAATTGATTGATTTTAGCTTTAAGAATCAACAAATAGGCTTGTAAGTTATCTTGTTGAACCTATTGTATGTTTTATATTGGATTTTTGTAAATATTCATGTTTAACCTTTTGAAATATTCATGAAAAATTCTTATCTGAATTTTAAAAAAAGAATTATAGATGGAAAATATTGATTAATAAATAAAAAGAATTAATAAAAAATGAACTTCTTTTAAAATAAGCTACAGATGTTATTTCTCTGAATTTTTGAGATGAGGCTTGATAATTAGTATTATTTGGATTATTCAGACTCTCAATTATGACAAGATGGTTCCCGAGTTCAACAAGAAATACCTGAAGAAGACCGGAGAGCACATCAGCCGAAACATTGTACAGATAACAATAGTCTGAATAATCCAACTAATACTAAACTACAGATGTTTTCAATATATTAGCAGTTTAATCATTTGATGATTTTAGCAATTGAATTCTTAGTATTTATATTTGTGTGATATTTAGACATAAATAAACAACCTTTTTAGTTAATATTATGGCCAAAATAAACGAGAAGTTGATTTAGCTCAGGTATTAGAACATCCACCTAGGAACCTCAAGGTTTCTGGTTTGATTCTGGCTCTTGCCAACTCAATGCAGGTGTAGCACAGCTTGGATCTATGTGGTAAAATTGGGAGCTGATGGTAGTTGTAGTGCTCCACTTAAAATTCAAAAACAATTTCCCTGGTCTAACGCTAATGAAAAGGGGATAGACTCCTTTGCTGTCTGGCTGATACTGACAGTAGGCCACACTGCTTACTGTTACATAATAATTGGACCCCTAATACATTTTAAGGTAGTGTAGAAATCATTATGGCGATCAGTACAGCTGATGGCCTTGAGAGTGAGTGACGGCGCTTGACCTCGATCTCACCTTGCGTTCTGCGGATGGAACGTGAGAACCGGAAGGCAATAGAAGGCCCCCTTCCGGTTTAAGGATACTAAGTAAGTAACTTAGTCAGTTAGAACTTAGAAGCCGAGCTAGCAAGATGTAAGGATCCGCGCGCATTGTCTGGTCTGGGGATTTATGAATAAAGTAACATCAACATAAATCGAAGTCTTGTGTTTATTACTAAAAACTAACAATGACACAAGGCTTCTGATAAGAAGAAATCCCAACAGAAACCAGACCCGGAATCCTCAATAGAAGACCAGACGAGACCTTAGAAGATATACCAGACCAAGATAGATGATAGACGATCAGAATAGCAAAGCCGGCCAGAAGAATAGACGACAGAGTAAGAGTAAGAAAGGTATATAACGTTATATGCCGATTTGGCTTAGTGAAAAGACCAGTATATAACATATACCTATTTAGTGCCGGTAAAGAAGCGCTATGCATTACTTACTATACTTTTACTGTTGTCTATCAAACTGATATTTTGTTAAGTTCCAAAAGCTGTAGACATAATGATCAATTGATGAAGTTGACTATTTATGTTTAATCCAAAATTCATCTTTAAAAATAAAAACTAAGGAAAATGTAGAGCTTTGATTATTCCATTTGCCAATGTATAAGCAAAGGAACATTTGTACATCATGGTATTATAGTGGTCAACACTTGTACAATACATTTTTATAGGTAAACAAGATCAGAACATTCCAAATCCTCTTTTTCTATCCAATAGTGATATTCAATTTTGCTTTTGATTTATTTTTGAGCTCCCTTTTGAGAAATTTAAGATCAAATTCTGCCTTATTTAATACTGGGCTGCTTAAAAGTAATCAGGTCATGAAGTCTACATATGGATATGGCATTATTTGTGTCAAATTCAAATTCATTTGGGGTGGTATATGGAGAAAGAAATTCTGGTGAGAAAGTGGTGAGAAAGAAATTCCTTGAGAAAGAAATTCATTGGGTGAGAAAGAAATTCATTTGGGGGGTGATATATGGAATTGGTGAGAAAGAAATCCATTTGGGGGTGATATATGGAATTGGTGAGAAAGAAATTCATTTGGGGGGGTGATATATGGAATTGGTGAGAAAGAAATTCATTTGGGGGGTGATATATGGAATTGGTGTGAGATAGAAAAGGACAAGATTAACTGCAATGCCTGCTTGTTATTGAGTGGATTGAAAAAACAGACATTTTCCAACTTTTGCAGTTGGATGAACAATCTGGTCTGAATTCTTGGAATTTGGTTTGGATCATCCCTGTACCAAGAGAAAAAAATTGTTGGAAATATAAACCAACATTGAAGCAATAGTTGAAAGATGATTTCAATGTCTTTTATCTTTAAAGAACAGGACACAAGTCTATACTTTGTACATATATACCCTCTGATCCTTTATGACAAGTTTGTATTATCTCTCCTTAAAATCTTCATAAAAACAATGTCATTTCAAATATGGTTTGGTATTTTAGTGATTGTTAGAGTAAAACGTTTGGCTAGAAACCACAAGGTTCCTAGTTTGATACCGGTTCTCGCCAACTCAGCGTATGAGTAGCACAGGGATCTGTGCGATAAAGTAAGGAGCTGATGATAGGTGTGGCGCTCCACCTCAGATGCCAAAACAATCTCCTTGGTCTAGCGCTATTGAAAAGGGGATAGACTCCCTCGCTGACTGGCTGATACCAACTTTAGGCCACCCCGACGACTTTACTTTAGTCATGTAGTATTAGAGGATTGAATTCCTTCCAATTTTCTGATGGTTTTCTGGCAAATTAACCTCAATGTATTGTGTATGTTGGTTGGTGTTTAATGGCATATCAACCCTCGTTGGTTATTTAATGTCAAATCTTGTTTTTATTATATATAATTCCTTTGACTTCATGTGTATTATTATTTTTGATTAATTTTTTTTTTTAATTAATTTTTTTTATTTCACCAAATTCATTTTAAACTGAATTCTTTTTTTTAACTAAATTCTTTTAACTGATTTTTTTAATTAAAACCTTTTTTTAATTAGATTTTTCAAAATAAAATTCTCTTTCATTAATATTAATAAATTGGTATAAATAATTTTTATTAACTTCCTGTGTATTAATAAG
Source organism: Doryteuthis pealeii (assembly GCA_023376005.1). Lineage (NCBI taxonomy): Eukaryota > Metazoa > Mollusca > Cephalopoda > Myopsida > Loliginidae > Doryteuthis > Doryteuthis pealeii. The sequence goes on along the minus strand of CM042158.1, from coordinate 87,397,140 downwards.
TTGGTACAAATAATTTTGAGTTGCTACCCATGGCCAACAGGTGATTGTCTTTACCCCTCTATAGAGGTGCAGTCAGTGTATTCTACAGCTCCAGCTGACAATACAGTATTGTGTATGTATGTATATATGTATATCATAACCCAAACCATTATGAGGCCTGAATCAATTTAATTCTCTCTCCTCATCACAATCAATCATTGATTGTCAATGATTGATTGTTCACACACCTAGTGTGAAAATTGGCAGTCGAGGTTTCGAGTCACACACGGAGCAGTCTCCCATGTCTATAACCTTGCTGATGAGACCTAATAGGTTGAAATGTACATTCAGGGATTTACATTTTCTCGATCTGTTTAGCCTTACATTTGAACATATATGCCTGCCTAAATTCATTAATTATTAACTAATTAATTTTCAAAAATTAGGTATGACTTCAATTAAGCACATATCCTCCAAAAATACTATCATAGGTATATTGGTAATATAATAAATTACAGAAAAAAAAATCTTTTAACTATTTCCGTCAACCACTTGTCATTTATACTTTAGAATGGCTCTGATATGTATGTATGTATATATATATATGTGTGTATGTGTATAAATATGTTGGCTGTCAACTTGTGCTCAAGTAAGACCATTTCCTGTTGTTTTTTTTTTTTCTTCTTAAGTTGAGTGCCAGTAGCATTTGACACTGTATCCTTGTGTTTTCTCAGATAACTCACCAGGCCAGCCCTGAAGAAACATACTTTTCCACATAAACTACATGTTGGAACTTCTCCACTTTGAATGTTACTGGACTGAAAATTACCCTTTCTAATAGCCCACTTCAATTTTTGGTGCTTAATTCGGTTGGACTCAAATTCTTTCACAGACCGGTAGATGGTGACTCTTCAGCCAGGTCTATTATAAGCTAGCTTCTCCCAGTCCTCCACATCAATAGCAGTGTTCTTCAGAGTGTCCTTGAGGCAGTCCTTAAACCTCAATTTGGGTTTGCATTGACAACGTTTGCCAGTTGAGATTTCCCCATAAAATAGTTGTTTTGGGATTCGGCAATTATTCATGCGAACTAGATGACCAGACCAGCGAAGATGTGATCTAAGGATTAAACTCTCAATACTAGGCAGGTAACATCTTTCAAGTATGGTGGTGTCTGGTGTAAATGACAACCATTCTATCACAAAAATCGTGCAAAGGCAATTCTAATGGAATTTCTCGAGTGTCCTAAGATGTCATTTGTAAACAACTTTGGTCTCACAGGTGTACAAAAGGGCAGTGATTGTAATGCCACGTTGGCTCCAAACCCTCTTCTCAAGCAAACCAAAGTTTCTCGTTGCTTTCTGCAACCTGAGGGAAATTTCTCTATGTGTGTACGTATATATAATACATATATATATATATATATATATATATATATATATATATATATATATATATATATACACACACACACAGTTGCTGATAGGTATGTGACCTGCATCCCAGTGTCTTTCTTTTTTTTTCTTCCCTCATTATTTCAAGCTAACTGTAAATACATTTCAATTGTCTCTTAAAAATGAATTACACAGGATAGGTTCCAAGGTAGGGGTTAGCAGGCTTTAAGATCAAAAACAAAAAAACCTACAATTTATTAAGAAACTTTTGTTGGGACCCATAAATTTTGAGGGGACTAATTCAAAGCAAATATGTGCATCTCAGGATGCACTAAATCAAAAAGCTATCAGCATCACTGTGTGTGTGTTGTATATATATATATATATATATATATAAAATTCATAACTGTTGTCCACAAACAGTGTTGATTTGCAGAATTAAGTAAAAAAAATGTTCTATATCAGTAGATATATCTATTTGAGAAGTCTTCATTTCATCAATGTCTCTTGCCTAATGATCAAAAAAGCATTTATTTTCCATATAATCTCATTTTTTGTGCACTTAAAACAATATTTTAATATAGATCCTATAGATTAAACATATTTTGCTCGGGGTCCAGTGGCTTCAGCCCTGGACCACAGAAATTAACAACGTTGATCCCAGGGGCCATCCCCCCAGGCAACACTTGCCCCCTCGATTTAAAGGGGCAGGGCTGGGTTTATTGCCTGTGCCTGATGCACCCCCTTGAGGGCAAATGCTGATGGGATGAACATATTATCCTGGATCTAATAAGTATATGCCTCTAGGTCAAACCATTTGACTGTGTACAGCCAAACAAACTTTTCATAAATGTCAATACCACTTATAGGGAACACACCTGAAAGGTAAAATAGATTGCTGTAATCTCGTACCCTGACAATTTGTTTTTAGAAGAAGAAAAAAAATTTTTACCAAAAAATAATCCCTTACAAAACATGTATGTATATGTTGTGTATGTTATATATATTATGTTATGTTAGATATTATATTATTCGTTGTTATATATATAAAACATTTAAAAAGACATTCCAGTCCAATGTGCATTAGTTGAACTTCTAGTGTCAAACGCCCTGTTGGCTGGGGCATTAGAATGCACCGACTGCATCTCTGCAGAGGGCTAAGACTCCCCCAATGGGGTCACCTGTTGGCCGTGGGTGGCGACCCGTGATGCTTAAGGATAGAACCCAGGTGGCTGTGCAGTCTATGACTTGCAATATTCCACTTTGGATTTTTCTTGGGCCAGACGGGCGGTCGAGAGGCCCCCTCCAATCAATCAGCTGGCCACGTCAAGCCCTAGCACCTATATGATTGCCCCAACCCTATTGTCCTTATGGTAACCCCCAATCCTTCTTATCCTATGGGTGCTAGAAGGCGGTGACTAATTGTGCTGAAACTGCGGGTCTACATGTCCTGGGAATGACGTTAAACTCTATCTGATGGTGAGGTTCCAGTTTTGGAGGTTTGGGGAATGTGGAGCACCCCTTCATCACCATTGCTCCCTGGTCCACTCTGACCTGGAGTGGTAGTACCTGTTAGGGTCCCATCTATGGGTTAAATAGAAAAATGTTTTATAAAAAAATTGTATTATCCATTAAAAATTGATTTATTTCAAAACTTAATCGGCATTAAATGACCCACTGAGGTTGATATGCCGTAAATCAAACCAAACCAAACCAAACCAATCTAGCATCAAACATTAAATTTGCCTTTCTTCATTCAACAAAAAAAATGTGCTCTCAAGAAGACTAGTGTTTATACAATGCCTTTTACAATTGTCTTTATTTTATTTTAAAAATAATTTCATTTGAATTTTATAAACACCATAGAGTTGAAACAGGCGCTTGTTAGCACAATACATACTATTGTTTTTCTTTATCTATACCTTATAGGACCGGGTTTGCTCAGTCGGTAGAGTGTTCGACTAGAAACCACAAGGTTCCTAGTTCGATACCGGCCCTCGCCAACTCAGCATAAGAGTAGCAATAGGCCGCGTTAGCTCAGTCGGTAGAGCGTTCGGTTAGAAACCACAAGGTTCCTAGTTCGATACCGGCCCTCGCCAACTCATCGTATGAGTAGCACAGTGATCTGTGCGGTAAAGTAAGGAGCTGATGGTAGGTGTTGCACTCCACCTCAGATGCTAAAATAATCTCCTTGGTCTAGCACTAGTGAAAAGGGGATAGACTCCCTCGCTGTTTAGCTGATATCGACATTAGGCCGCCCCGACGACTTTACTTTTTATACCTTATATATTATATTGTACAAATAGTATAAAGAGTTGGCATTAAATAACCCACAGGGTTGATATGCCATTAAACCAAACCAGACTATAAATGTCAATATAGTTATGGTGATACTAGTTAAGACTAATATCATTTGTCTTAAATAAGGTGCTCCAATTTTTCATGTTCTCTATTTATTGATTGTTAGAATAAAGTGGAGTGAATCTGTTATTCTAATTATATCTCTTATAGGGATTAGCAAATATATGCACCCTCCGGGTGCAAGTATTTAAGCTTTAATATAATAAAAATATCATATTAAATTATAAAGGCTAATGAAATTGAATAAGAATGTAGATAAAAAGATTTGGAACAGAGAGGGTATGATTGAAAAATAGAACAACTTTGAAACTAAATCTTCCATCATTTTCCATTACTCCCGTCTTTCATGGTAAATTTTCCTAATTTAACTATTTAGTTAAAATAGGAAGTAAAGAATAATATTACAGTTATTTCTTCTTGTTAATCGATTTCTTTTAAGATTTATCCCCGAAATCTTTGCTCATATTCATTAAGATAAAACTAAACAATTAGAAATCAATAATACTAAGCACATATTTATTAAAATCAAATTTTTAAGATCAATATGCAAATTATCCTTCCCATTCACACTGTAATCCACTATTTGGTTGTATATATAAACACAATTGCATATTATTAGTATGTTGATATGGTCTACAGTGGCTTCGGCCTCTGACCTAATTAACGGCGTCGATCCCAGGGGGCTATCCCCCCAGGCAACACCTGCCCCCTCGATTTAAAGGGGCAACAACAACACGTTAATAGGGACTTTGTGCCTGAGCCGTACAAGTGGGGTACGCGGTAAATACAGTATGTAGATATGGTCAACAGTCTTAATGATGTAAAATAATTTTATTAATAATTGAGGTTTAAATAAGAATAAAATCATGGAGAATGTGATGTAAATAACAAAGGGAATTGTGACTATGAGTAGTAATATAGTTTCGGTTACAGATAGAAAAACCCACAATCTCCATTATAATAAGATTCTATCTTCTTTTTTTTTCCATTATCTAGAAATGACTAAAATCCTGCCTCCATTTTACTTTTCTAAGGCTTATGGCAGTTGTTTCTTCTCCCAGTTGGCCCCACTTCTGTGTCATAGACAACGGAACCATGTTACTGCTAAATCTTAAGTGTAGAGTTCAGAGATTAAGAGATGAAAGTTTTAAACATGACCTGAAGCAGCAGCTTCAGACCACATTGTAAGGATTTGTATCTGGTCTATGTTGATTTACTACAGGTTCTTTTTCATAGTCTTTTCTGTCAAATAAATAGAAGTAAGTCTTAAAAGCTGATTAGTTTGGCTTTACAGTAATATCTCTAAAAACCAAAAGATTTTATTAGAGAATCCCTAGACTTGTTTTGCTAGTCTTCTTCAGATACGTACTGTATGGGCTTATGTAAAAATTCTGCTGAATTAACAAAAGTCATGAAAATTCTATAGCAAAATTATTATCTATAGTAACAAAAATGCTGTTAAAAACTTACAGAACTCGACAAACATAAACCATTTTTTATTATTGCCACAAATTTTAATGAAATTTCAATGACATAAACACACATAGGAAGTGATTATTTTCCTTAATTATTGTTGTCAAAGTTCCCTTAGTTGTAATGAAAGATCATTAGCAAATGTCTGATTAGAATATCAAATCAAAAAAAAAAAAAAAAAAAAAAATTATAAGAAATTTCTTATTTTTTAGTATATCTGAGAATTTCTTTTTAGGACATTATGACTTTTTGCTACAACCAAAAAAAAAAGATTTAAATCAATGAATCTTTGAGATGTCACTCATATTTAAAAAAAAATCCTCACATAAGATTTTATGTTAATCCAGCCTGGTGGGAAGTCAGGAAAATAATTATGTAAATGTGTGTAGTTATCATCGTAGGAAATGGACACAAGACAAGTCTAAATCCTAGATAAGATTGTTTGCATTTCACATAGCACTAATACCTTGGGAAAGGTATGAATCAAACTCTTCTCCTTCAAGCTATGGGTAAATAGTAGGGTAGACTGGGCTCTTTAATTTTGGTGTGGCAACCAGTCTAGTAGAAGGAAAACTCTAAATTCAAACCTGTTAAACTCCACAAGAAATTGACCTCGTGTCACATTTTGCTCATGTGAAGGGTTGATGAATGAATATATATATTAAAAAAGGGTTCAGTACAAAAGTTTTTTCCAGAACAATATTAACTTCATATGATAATATAAAAATATATTTGTTAAATCTCTTTTGTGTTATGTGAATTTTTCTTTTTAATAACACTTATCATTCAACGCCTTTGGCATAAGTTTTTAATTAACAAAGATGGTAAAACATTGTTTAAAAAAATAAGTAAAAGAGATTTTTAACATCTGTTAGATTTCAAATATTTAGGGAATTGTTTTCCTATTATTATAACCAGATGCAATCTAAAATGTGACCTTTCACTCAGTGTAGACAGGTCATTCAACTAGTATTTTATATTTATTTGCATTGTTTTGGGGAACAATATTACAGTGTGGGGAAATATAAGTTATACTCTTCAATAGATAACATCTATTAATGATGGAGATTCGCTTCCGGGTTTTTGTCTGTAACAAAAATTACGTCACTGCTTACGTCACATTACCCAAAATCATCATAATTTGAACATGCAACATTAGACAGTCTTCATTGTTTTTTAAAACAAGTTTTGATAAATACATGACTGGTATTATATATCTATATATAGTTTGTTTTATTTTAATACATATTTAAAGTTTACATTTCAAATTGTTTTATTTTTAATCCTTTAATGAATTTGATGATTTTACTTACTTAGTGTACAAACTCGCTGACATTGAATTTTTTTACTCCTACCCCTCAGGCAATATGTTTCAAAAATTTGCTTTTATATCACCCGGAGGGTGTTTTTTATTTTGTACTAGTCTATTAATAATGGAGATTCGATCTTAATTTGTCTGTAACCAAAATTACGTCACTGTTTACGTCACATTACCAAAAATCGTCTATACATAGAATAAAGAACAACCTTATATTATATACACTCAAAATTTGAGTATGCAAACTTTGACAGCCCTTATTATTGTTTTAACAAGTTTTAATAAATACATACCTTGTATTATATATTTATATGTAGTTTGTTTTGTTCTAATGTATATTTAAAGTTATCTAATGCATAGTTTTACAAGAAAATTATTTACAAACAAGAAATAGTTATTTTTCAGTATCAAGAGCTTAACTAAAAAGTTTACAAATAAATGAACACCTACGATTTTGTGTAAAATTTGTGTAAAATATTCAGTATAATTATGTAATTAATAATTGGTAGATGCACACTGCATTTTATTTGAGGGTGACAGAACTATGTTTTTATATCAAATTGTTTTTTTTTTTTTTTTTACTTCTTTAAAAAAATTGATGATTTTACTAACTTATGATATAAACCCTCTGACATTGAACTCTCAAGCCCTCTGGTAAAATCTTTCAAAAATGAATTTGTAATAATGTTCAGTCTTCTAGGCAACAGTCTAATAGAATGTGATCATTTTGCGGTTATTTGACAACAGTTTTACAACACAAACAAAATCGGAGATATAGATTAAATTTTGTCCTTCCTGGAAGAAATATAAAAAGTAAAAAGTCGTCGGGGCGGCCTAAAGTCGGTATACTTTAAATATATGCTCCTACATTTGGGGCGCTGGTAGTTGTCGTCAGTGATGTAATCTGCAGGGTTCATTGGGAAGTTTCAGGTCTTTCAACATCAGACTTCCCTCGCCCTAAAGTCGGTATCAGCCAATCAGCGAGGGAGCCTACCCCCTTTTCACTTGCGCTAGACCAAGGAGATTATTTTAGTGTCTGAGGTGGAGCGCCACACCTACCATCAGTTTGAAGTTTACATTTCAAATTGTTTTATCTTTTAATCCTTTAATGAATTTGATGATTTTACTTACTTAGGGTACAAACTCGCTGACATTGAATTTTTAACTCCCACCCCTCAGGCAATAATCTATTTTACATCGCCCGGAGGGCATTTTTTATTTTGTACTAGTATCAATAATATCAGTTGAACTTTCTCATCTTATGAATAAATATTGAAATATTTATAATATCAACCATGTTCTTGTTTGTAAAATGAATATTAATTATCTTATTTTATCCTTTGTTGATTTATTTAAAATATATATATATATATATATAAATAAGGAAGTTGATTTAATAAAGTACACCTTGAGATAAAAGTTTGTTTTTCTTGTTGTTTATCAGGGCAGGCACATACTACCCCAGAACCTCCCAATGGGGGGGCTGCTCCCCCCCCAAAAAAAAAGGGGGATTTCATATATTTCTATGAATACTACCTAATGAAAATTGACAAGTAGTAGAGTGGGGTGGGAGGTGTATCATAGATCGGGGAGGGGGAAATGGGACCCTAGCACTGTCCCTGCTGTTAATGGATATTTTTGATATTTTTTTATAATATTGTTTTGAGTGTATCTTATTTAGTGAAGCTTTTAATAAAAGCTTCACTAAATAAGATACACTCAAAACAATTTCTTTTTATTTTGTTTTTACACTAGACTTATTTTATGTATGTTTCAATCATTTGTAAAAAATTTACAAATGATTGAAACATACATAAAATAAGTCTAGTGTAAAAACAAAATAAAAATAAATGCTACTTAGTTCATAAATATACCAAGTACCATATTTTTTCAATATTCTAACTGGTAAATCATAATTGTACTAGTTTATCAATATTATAAAAACTAGTCCAAAATAAAAAACGCCATCCGGGCGATGTAAAAAATAAATTTTTGAAACATATTGCCTGAGGGGTGAGAGTAAAAAATTCAATGTCAGTGATTTTGTACCCTAAGTAAGTAAAATCATCAAATTCATTAAAGAATAAAACAATTTGAAATGTAAACTTTAAATATGTATTAAGATAAAGCAAACTATATATAGATATATAATACCAGTCATGTATTTATTAAAACTTGTTTTAAAAAACAATGAGGACTGTTTAATGTTGCATGTTCAAATTTTGAGTGTATTTATTGAATAAATGCACTCAAAATAATATAGAATAAATTTTATTCTATGTTATGATGATTTTGGATAATGTGACGTAAGCAGTGACATAATTTTTGTTACAGACAAAAACTGGAAGCAAATCTCCATTATTAATAGATATGATGTCAATATTCAGTATCTCAGAGCTAAAATGATTTAAGACATAAATTAAAACAACAGAAAATTCTATTTCTGGTTCAATACTGGCCCTCACCAACTCAGCATATGAGTAGCACAGGAGACCTGTGCGGTAAAGTGAGAAATTGATGGTAGGTGTGGCGCTCCGACTCAGATGCTAAAAACAATCTCCTTGATCTAGCGCTAGTGAAAAGGGGATAGAGTCCCTTGCTGTTTGGCTGATGCCAACTTTAAGCCACCCTGACGACTTTACTTACTATGTTATAAGGACGAGTCCAATATATTAGAGATGAATAAGTTACCCATTAGGATCATTTTTTGTATAAATATTGAAAAGAGTATTTGTATTTTGTGTTACTTAGATTTTTCAGACTGTTGGTCTCATCTATATTGTTATATACACAACATTTCAAGTGATGTGCCCTCTGGTCTTCTTCAAGTGTTCCTTGTTGAACTCGGGAGCCTTCCTGTTGTAATTGGGAACATTCATTTGAATAAAGCCAAAGGGTACATCAGCTGAAACATTGTGTATATAACAATAAAGATGAGGACAACAGTTTAAAAATTTTACTTATTTTAATTTTGATCTTTTAATTTGGTAGTAAATATAATTTCGATTTGCTGTAATTGGAAATATTGTAACATTCATAAAATATAATTTTAATGTATAAATTTAATACTTTAATGTATAAAAAATTAAATGTAGATAAATAATTAGCGTTATAAATTCATTAAATATAATAGTATCCATATATTTGTTTTTAATAATGTTGTATTAATTATTAACTCAAAATCATATTCAATGTTGTTGTTAATGTTTATTACGGTTCACCTCAAAAAAAAAAAAAAAAACCACCCCAAAAAACAAAACAAAACAACAATACGTTATTATCAAAAGTGGTATTAAGAAAATAAGTCAATAAAAGTTATGTATATTCTAATGTTCATTTCATCGTTCATAATTTATACTGTATTTTGAAATGTGAAATATAATTACGATAAAAAACGTTAAGGAAAACAGTTATTATTTGACATTATCAACATTAAAAAAAATGTTAATTTATGTTTTTTTAATATCTAGTGTACAAATTTATTATGATTAGACTTTAATATAGGATTTTAATCTAAATAATAAGAATAACTATTTCTATCGATTATTAACAATAGGATTTTCTTAATTATAGTTTATCCGTTAGGTACCACCAATTTTATCTTGTGAAATTTACCCCCCCCCCTATATTTAACACTATGAAACTTGCAGAAAAATTAATATTTTCTTGAAAAAAATTTTTCCATTCAAAAGAAAAAACATTAAATAAACTCCTGATGATTTAAAAAAAAAATGTTCAGCTTAAGGAAATAATGAAAATTATGATTGAAAAACAATGTTTTCATTTTTGCACTGTTAAATCAACTGAAATTTAACCTAGCTAAAAACAAGTTACGATAAGAGTTTTTTTTTTTAATTCTATGAAAAATCAATTATCTGATTTTCACAAAAATTTCCATAAATGTTTACCATTGGATGTAAATACATCTGAAATAGTTTTTTTCTAAAATACATTAGGGGAAATATTTTTTTACGAGGTCTATCACCCCCCCCCCTATTTTATTTTATGAGATAAAAAAAATGACGCATCAGAAAAATTTTGTACTTTTTTTTCTATAAAGATAAGAGTCTGAATAACTATATAAATGAAATTGTATGAATGTACGAGGTGTAGTTTTTTTAGGAAAAATTAATGAAATCGGAAATAAAAAATGTCATAATATTAATATTTGAAAACTTTTTTTTTGCTTTTGTAATTGGTATGTACTATATTCTTTTAAATTGTCAAAAAAAAAAAAAATTTTTTTTTTAAAGAAACAAATTTTTCACAGATATTTAAAAATATGAATTTTAGAATTCAGGTGAACTAAAAGTTGGTCCGATCCGGGCTCGATTAATATTGTTAAAAGAATTTGTAATTTTTATTGTTGAATAGTAATGTGTGATTCTTAAAATATACGGAAGAGCAAAACTGACATATTTGTTTTGTTTTTATACAAAGAGACGAGACGCTTCTCGGTAACCAAAGTTTGTTTTTCTGAGCTTAAAAGATTATTTTATTTAACTTTTACGACCACTTAGAATAAAATTAATATATTGATTATTTTATCAGTTTTTCTCTTAGAAAAAATATTCAAATTTTCATTTTATTTTCGATTTTAAGAATTAATAAAATTGACGTTAAAAAATGTCTTCAGTTTTAGTAACTGAAGACATTTTTTAACGTCAATTTTACTGCGAAATTTTAAGATTAAATCTTTTCAAGTTTTTATTCATTTTAATAGTAAATTGTAATATTAAAGTTTTTAAAGATTTTATTCATTTTAATATAAAAAATTTGGCTAAAAAGTTTGTCCATTACACCCATCTGTACTTAGATGCATAACTGTAAGAGGGTAATAATATGTATTTTTTCTGTCTAAATCACGGCCTGAAAATTACCCTTTCGCACGTAATATGGATATGTTTGTTTATTTCTTAAGACAACAATGTAATTTTTCCCAATCGGATAATTCGATCTTTGAATTAACTATTTTTCTTTGTAACAACCCTGTACGATCTTTTTTTACAAGATTTTTGATAAACAAAATTCGGAAATATTTATTTCCGTTTTATTCAAGATGTCCTAAACTGATTGGTTGTCCCTATTATCCGTTTATCTGTCTATTGTTTTATTTTTATTTTATTTTATCTTTTATTTTTTTAATTTAATTTTATTTTATTTATTAATTTATTTATTTTTATTTTATTTTTTATTTATTTATTTAAAAAAAAATTAAAATGTAAAAACTTTTTAAAGTTTAATGCTCGGGTGGTGGAGCATAGGATCGATGAAAATGCAAAAAATAAGCATGGCTTCTTTTAAAAAAACAAAACCCCAACATATACCAAATAAACTACCAAAAAGATCATACCCTGATACAGACACACTTACAGACACAGACAGTGACAGCAATAACAACATAGAAGAAATCACCACTTTTCTGAGGTTCATAGTCCTTGAGTCAACAGAGGAAGAACCTATAACAAAGCTCTCTCCTTTTGCAAAAGAAAAATTTCTCTCGGCAAATGTAGCACCCAGATCCGTAAAAACAACCCCAATAATACTCTCATAGTGGAGGTAGCAAAAAGATGACCACTCTCCACAATATGAAAATCAAGGCATACCCACATAGATCCTCAACACATCTCGAGGAGTGGTGAGAAGTTCGCAACTATCTTCCTTCTCCATCGAAGAAATTAAACTAAACTTAAAAAAGCAACAAGTGTTGGAAGTAAAATGGATAACAATAAGGAAAAATGACCAACTCATTGGCACCAACACCTACATCCTAACCTTTAATACCCCCCCTCCTAAACTAAAAATTGTGTAGCTGGATCAATGCAAGGTCTTTTTTTTTTTTTTACATAGGGATTTAAATGGGGCATTCCACAAGGATTCAACTCATGATTCAGTAATAATGGATCTGCAGGACTAAGTTTAAAAAAATCTCCCTCTACCCAGGTGACGCCAGGTAGCCGCTGCTAGTTAATAATAATAATAATAATAATAATGTACTTGAAACCATATAACTGTATGCAAACAAATGATTATAATTATTAAATAGGAATAGTAACTTGAAACCACATAGTTGTGCATGAATTATTATGAATTAATGTAAAGACCTTACAAATGAGGATGAAAGGGGAAAAGAATTCAATTGAGTGAAGAAATTATCTAAAAAAAAGAAAAGAAATTGTGGAATAATTTGAAAATAAAAATCAAGAAGAGACATGTAAAAATAAAAGATAGCAGTACCAAAAAAAATGAGTTGAGTCAATGAGAAATTCATTTTAATAAATAAAAGAGATAGGAATATATTAAATATAATTATGTACACATCTGTTGTATTAAGTAAGAATACTTAAAACCATACAACTGTGTGCAAATGATTTGTATTAAGAATAGTTACTTGAAGTTAATTGTTTACAAATTATTATCATCATAAGTTATTTGAAACCATATAATTACTTGCAGAAAAAAAGACTTTGGTATTAAATAACCCAATAAGGATTGACATGCTGTAAAAACCAACCAACCAATAAATATTGTAAAGAATATTCTTATGTTGTATCCGGACTTCTATGCTATCAGAAGAGTCCATTATATAGGGATGGTAATTCACTCATCTGTGTAGTGAACTTTTCTGGGTATATAGAATTTTTTACACATACATACACTGATATATATATATATATATATATATATATAGATACCTATTGTCTTATATATGTGTTTTTTGTTTATAGAATAACATAAGCTTGTTAAAGTTGATTAGTAGATATAAGACATGTAACTACTATCTGTAAGATGGATGATGTTTGAAAGTTCATTTATCATTTTTATTTATTTTTAAATACCGGTAAGTTTTCTTTATAAGTTTAGATGTTTCTAATTTGTACACTTTTCTTTTCTTTTTCTTTTTTTTCTTTAAAAATTTTTTTTTTTTTTTTTTTTTTTACTTACATGTAGATATTGTTGACATTATCTTTTTACTTTGTATTCATCATATAAAGCAATGATATTTTCAAACCTTTGTTTTTGGCTCATATTCTCTTTGAAGCTATCAATTTCTTTATGACGCCAGATTTTTTTGTTTTTTTCTTCTTCTTTATTTTCCTTTTTTGTCATTTCAGAGATATCTTTCCTGGTTAACATAAATTTTCCCATTTTTTCCCTCCTTTTTGCTTCTGTATATATTTGAATGCAAAAAGAAACCATCTGGCAAAATGTTTTAGCTTCTTCTTTGTTCTTTGAAAGTTCCTGAAATTTAATCATCTACAAAATTCTTAACAATTTGGATACATTCTATATAGGATAGTATGTGGAAAAGTGGTGCAAGGATAGTTGTTATATTCCGGATTTCATGTCCAGCTTGTTGGGTGATAACATGCATGACTAGATTACCTCATCCTTCAAGGATGAAGAGATTACCAGAAATATATTATAAATTTATCCTTTTTTTTTCTTGTGCTTACTCATCATTAATAATTACTATATTTCTGTTTAAAATTTAGCAAAAGACCAAATGATATGGCAAATAATGCATAAGTTACATTGGTATTTCTTTTCTTGAAAATTATCCTTTTGTTATGTCTGAGGAACTTTTTAAGCATAAAAATTATTGTCATCATGAATTTTTCTTGATTATTAATAGGAAATTCTAGTGCTAAATATCTCTTACCAATATAATTCACCAAATATCCTTTTGTCCGCCTGTCTGCCATAAAATAATTCAAGGATGGCTTGAGCTACTGACACCAAATTTCCTGTGGTTACTAATGAGACCTAAGAGAATAGCTTTAGAAAATTTTTAAGGGTTGATTTACAATGAAAATATAATGCTAAATTGAACCTTTACATTGTGTTGATCAGGTTAACTAAACTTAATCTTTATCTTTTTTTTTTTTTTTTTTTTTCATATAAAGTAGACATGTAGATGAAAATATCCTAACCAGAAATCAAATTTAGGAATTTTTTTTCCCTAAATTTTGCAAACAAGATCTCCATGTTTCAAATGAAAATCCAGTAAAAAAAAAAAAAAAAAATTTTTTTTCCAAAAATGTAGGTACTTGAAATTTTTTTTGTGCTGCCCCTCCCCTCCAGATTATGATCTAAGAGTTTGTGGTGATGATTTTTAAATAAGTTAAATAAATACATAGTTTAAATCCATGATTGCTTATTATGGCCAAAGACTCCATTTAGGTGTTGTGCAGGATTCCCACTGGTAGTTGGATAATGTCATCTAGTTTTATTAATGACAAATTTTATCTCTTATCTTGGTATTTCAGTTTTGTGCAAGAGATATTAGTCTTATATTCTTATCAATATGTTTTGAAAGATTGCAGAAAGTGAAAAGATTAAAAGATATTAATCAGATTAAATACATTTTTAGATAAGTCTGTTTAATGACTAGTAGTTGATGAATTTCTACATTTTCAGTTATAGATTTTCTTTGCCCTGTTGGCGGGGCTGAATATATCCCCTGCACCGGGATCTGTGCGGTAAAGTAAGGAGCTGGTGGTAGGTGTGGCGCTCCACCTCAGATGCTAAAATAATCTCCTTGGTCTAGCGCTAGTGAAAAGGGGATAGACTCCCTCGCTGCATGGCTGATACCGACATTAGGCCGGTCCGACGACGACTATATCCCCTGCATAGAGGTAAGACCCCACCCTCCTCCAAAAAGGGAGCCCTGAGTATGACTCTAAAGTGTATCTGATGCTAAGGCTCCAGTTTTGGAGCTCTGAGGAGTGTGGAATATCCCTTCATTTCCATTACTTTCAGATCCACCCTGACCAAGAATGATAGTACCTGTTAGGGTCCCATTCAGGGTTGTGGAGTTGGAACACAAGACCTTTGACTCTGATTCCTTTATATTTGGCACCTCTGACTGTGTCTGCTCTTTCTGTAATTAAATAATTATGGCCTACAAATAAATATAAAACCATGATTTTTTTTTAATAATCTATTTATAAGGAGTGTGCACTGTATAACTTTACAGACCATATAAAGTGTAAATTCAACAGAAGTCAGTTTTACTGATTCTGACTCCAGTGACACCTTAATTGCTTCTGACTCTATCACCAGAGCCCTGGTCCGATGTATGAGTCAAATAGATTTTTTTAAAAATAATTAGTATTTGATTGGTCCATATGCCAAAAAACAAAGACAAAAAAACTTCGAAAAAACTCTTAACAACTCTACAAAAAATGTAAACAAAAATGTACTGTGAATGCAATTCCCTAACCTCTAGGCATTAAAATCAATCAAACATAGATTTTCTTTGTTTAAGAAGTGACTTACTGAACTCAACTGTCAGTTATTTAGTAATTATGTCAAGATCAGACCTTTTTTACTTGTGTGTTGAGAATCTTTAATATGTTATTGATAATTTCTAGGTATGTTTGTTTTTTTAAATTATTAACAAAGTTTGAATTATATATTTGACTTGATCAACAAAACTTTAATAATGTGTCATAAAAATTTTTTTATATAAAAGGAAAAAAGTTTAGGAAGCTCTGATTTGGAATTATTCAAATTAACTGAAAACTTGCCATGTGATCATGAATTTATTAAGCTAACTTTTCATTATAGCAATAAACACAAGTATAACACCAGACTATGTTTTTACTAGGACTCATAAGTTAGTAAACATTATCACCCCACCCCCAGTGACCATCGCTCATACTACAAATTTAAACTAACACTATCTTTTTAATTCTTTTTTTTTTTTTTTTTTTCCAGTGATTAGGGGTGGGGACACAGGAAAAAAGTCCTGGTTTCTAAATCGGATATTTTCAGTTAGATGTCTACTTTACATGGTTAAATAAAAAGATGAAGATTTGGTTTAGTTAACCTGACAGGACAAAGTAATGGTCCAATTTAGCATTATATTATTATAAGTTGAATCCCTTGTTAAAAACTTAAGAAACATTTGAATTTTCAAAAACTATTATGGTAAAAACTTTCATTAGTAACCAGAGAAAATTTGGTCCAATTTAGCATTATATTATTATAAGTTGAATCCCTTGTTAAAAACTTAAGAAACATTTGAATTTTCAAAAACTATTATGGTAAAAACTTTCATTAGTAACCAGAGAAAATTTGGTCCAATTTAGCATTATATTATTATAAATTGAATCCCTTGTTAAAAACTTCAGAAGCATTTGAATTTTCAAAAACTATTATGGTAAAAACTTTCATGAGTAACCAGAGAAAATTTGGTCCAATTTAGCATATATTATTATAAATTGAATCCCTTGTTAAAAACTTCAGAAGCATTGAATTTTCAGAAACTATTATGGTAAAAACTTTCATGAGTAACCAGAGAAAATTTGGTCCAATTTAGCATTATATTATTATAATTGAATCCCTTGTTAAAAACTTCAGAAGCATTGAATTTTCAGAAACTATTATGGTAAAAACTTTCATGAGTAACCAGAGAAAATTTGGTCCAATTTAGCATTATATTATTATAATTGAATCCCTTGTTAAAAACTTCAGAAGCATTGAATTTTCAAAACTATTATGGTAAAAAACTTTCATGAGTAACCAGAGAAAATTTGGTCCAATTTAGCATTATATTATTATAAGTTGAATCCCTTGTTAAAAACTTCAGAAGCATTTGAATTTTCAGAAACTATTATGGTAAAAACTTTCATGAGTAACCAGAGAAAATTTGGTGACCTTAGCTTGAACTGACCTTGACTTATATAATAGATAGATAGACAAAAGAATTGATTTTTTGTTTTTTGTTTTGTTTTTGTTTCCTAGGAACTTTTATAAGTGTACCAAGATTCTTTAAAACAGTTTAATTTCCTTTGAAAGACGTCAACTACTTAGGTTTGTTTGGATATAAGCATACACTCAAGTAGAAACACTTTTTATAAACTATCAAAGGCCCAAATAAACAGCCTAGCATTTTCTCTTTGTAATTAAATATAATTGTTTTATGATTATCATTATCACAAAATTGTCTAACGGAATTATTGGGTCAATGCTCTTTGTTCTTCTTGGTACATACTGCTAGTGGAGCAACCATGTTTACATCATAAAGACCGCAAACAAAATGGCATGATCAGGCTCAAAGTTTAATCACATGACCTCAATAAGACTAATAGATATTTTATGGCAAAAGTGTAGATAATTTTTGACTTTCTCTTGTAGTTTATATATTTTTTATTCATCTAAAAGCAGAAAATTTGCTGCTGTTTTGTGTTATAATGAGAAATAAACACTAACAAAAAAAAATTTAATTTTTTTTTTTTTAATTTAGGTATTCAGAACTATTTATCAATTTATCAAAGCTGTCTAATAAAAAATAGTTTTGTTTCTTGTATTTTAGTAACAAATTGAATAATTTTGATTCTAAACAAAACTGGGTAATTTATGAGGAAGTGCGTCCCGGTCTCCTGCCTCAAGAGTTGCTGCCCGGTGACTATTAAAATAACGACCCAGCTCAGTCTATTCAAAACTATCCATCTATCTATCTATCTCAATTTGTTCATATTTATCTATATTACTTTAAATACTAAGTTTTTTTTTTTTTTATTCATGTTTGTTTAATGTCTTGTTTTTAGTTTAGAATAAACAAGAATTACAACAAAAAAAAGAAGCGACCCCCCCCCCCAAATACATTTACTTGTCGAAAATATCTATCTATCTATCTCCATTTATTTGTATCTATCTATATTATTTTGTTTGTTTATCTATCTCAGTCTATTCAAAACTATATATCCATCTTCATATCTAAACAAGAATTACGACAAATTATGATAAATAAACAAGAATTATGACGAGCTGGGGATGTTATTTTGATAGTCACCGGGTAGCAGTTTTGGAGGCAGGAGACCGGGACACTTCCTCATAAATTACCCAAAACTGTTCTAATTCAACTTTTACATTAAAATGAGTTCAGGAAGCATTAGACAATGATGTGCTATAAACATTCAATTTGAACATTTTTTTTAGTGTTCTCAATAAAAAACAATTTCTTTTGTTTTTTTTTTAACTTAACAAGACCATTACTCTAATTGCAGTTAATGTAAAAAATGACAAATATATAACTAGTGTGTTCTTTTTACACACAGACACAAATGCAAGATATTTTGTCAAATTTCATTAAATCATTCTTACTCACAAATCTATACAAATTATAGAATTATCTACCACTGAAAATTTTATTAAAAAAAAAAAAAAACTTGCTTGTAAATCGATATTATGATTATCCAATATTTGTATGTGTGTTATAAAAATGACATACATATTGCAATAACATTCAAATGCTTAGAGAATATAGCTATTTCCAATCCAATAGTGTTAGTTTTGAATTTGCAATTGCCCTGGGTATACCTGACTAATATCACATTGTTATCAACCGAAAATAGAAAATATATAGTCCAAGATTGGGCAACAAAGCCTGGTGGTATTATGAACTACTGCTGGGACACCCTGTATTAGTGGTAATGATATTTTGGTCTGAAAATCATGATGAGGTTTTGTTGGAGGCAAGGCTGCTGTTTTCATAACAGTCATTGTATGAATTTATGAGGAAGAGTCAAAATTATCTGCACTTTTACCATAAAATATCTTTATTATTGTCACACTGTGTTCTGGACATGTGTGCTTATAGTTGGCACTGTTGTGGTCTTGTGATTAAAGTTTGAGCCTGATCACGCCATTTTGCTCAGTCTTTACAGTGTAAACACAGCCACTCCGCTAGCAGTAGGCACTATAGAAGTGACCCGATTTCTCTGGTAGGAAAGAATGCCATGGGTTGAAATTCATTGGAGGCTTTTAGCACAATACAGGGACAGTGCACTAGCGCGTAGAAGTGTGTATGGTTAGATAGAGAAGTTAAAAAGTGTCTGGTCAAGCGTGAGACATGAAGAGGGAGAAGGATGACCAACAACCTCCACCACTAATGAGAAGATTCAGCAAGCTCAAGAGATGGTTATACCAAGTTATCATCTCAGCAGATTAGTCATTGTTCTGTCTATCAAATCATCCACAATGAGCTCAGCTTCCATAAAACAAGTAGATGATTTTTTAATCTCCCCCTTTATTATTATTATTATTATTATTTGCTTTTCAAGTACAGCTATTTTTCTTATATAGTGTGTGTGTATGTGTGTGTTAATATATATATATATATATATATATATATATATATAAAAAAATTTCCCAACCCCTCCGCTCGAGCAGGATGCGACACAAGGTCAATTTCTTAAGCGGAGTTTAACAGGTTTGAATTCAGTTTTCCTTCTCCTAGACTGGTTACCTAGCCATGGTTAAAAGAGTCCAGTCTGCCCTGCTATTTATCCATAGCTGGAGGGAGAGTAGGATTCATACCTTTCCCAAGGGTATTAGCGCTATGTGAAATGCCAACTGCTTTGTCCAGGAATTGAACTTGCGTTGACGAGTCCATTTCCTATGACTCTAACCTTTAGACCACGCGCCTCCCTATTTTTCTTTATATAAGATATCATAAACATGGTTGTTTTTTTGTTTATGCTTTTGTATAAATGTTTCATATGGTCAAGGCTGTTTGCATTTCACATAGAATTAATACCTTTTGGGAAAGATAATCAATTGGTAAATTAATTCTTTCCTTACTTCTTACTTCTATTCTTCTTCTAGCGTCTGGACTTCGTCTTGGTGGTCATTCGCACTTAACTCATTTCTTCTTCTAGATCAGTCTTGTTACCAAGACATTCACCAACCACAAAACCGTGTTATTTTCGTAAGCTTTTATTCACTTAAACATTACATATGCAGGTGAGTTCCAGTTAAGGCAGGACATCTTCTCTGCCTGACGTCCAAACTGAAACTGAAGACCCAACCAGGTCCCACGTGACTTCATGTATTTCGCGTAATATTCCATGGAAAGTCCTGCCCATGATATGAAAAGGGCCATCCCTTTAGAAATACAGGGGATTGACAATAATCTTATGCAACCGCATAGATTATGTAACATAATCACTTAAGCTTTTTGTGAAGATATTAAAGAATAGTTAAACGGTTTAGGTTGATTCTCATAATGTTTGGTAATTTTAATGATTAGTAAATGCTATTCTCCCTACCGGGTTAGCTCAGTCGGTAGAGCGTTCAGCTAGAAACCACAAGGTTCCTAGTTCAATCCCGGTCCTCGCCAACTCAGCGTATGAGTAGCACAGGGATCTGTGCGGTAAAGTAAGGAGTTGATGGTAGGTGTGGCGCTCCACCTCAGACACAAAAAACAATATCCTTGGTCTAGCGCTATTGAAAAGGGGATAGACTCCCTCACTGATTAGCTGATACCGACATTAGGCCGCCCCGACAATTTTACTTTTATTCTCCCTACAGCTATTGGTAAATAGTAGGACAGACTGGGTTCTTTAACCTTAGTATGGTGACAGTCTACAAGAAGGAAAACTCTGAATTCAAACCCAGTTAAAATTTGCTTAAGAATTGACCTTGTATCACATCCTGCCTGTGTAGAAGGGTTAGTAAATATGTAAGTAAAGTCGTCAGGGTGGCCTAAAGTCGGTATCAGCCAATCAGCGAGGGGGTCTATCCCCTTTTCACTTGCGCTAGACCAAGGAGATTATTTTAGCGCCTGAGGTGGAGCGCCACACCTACCATCAGCTCCTTACTTTACCGCACAGAGTTGGTGAGGACCGGTATTGAACTAGGAACCTTGTGGTTTCTAGCCGAACGCTCTACCGACTGAGCTAACCCGATCTAATGTATATTTGTCTCTTTCTAAAGAGGAACACTTTTTTTTTGTAATTGAAGAGTGAAACATTTTATATAAAATATAGTTATTCACTAATTCTGGCAGAAAGCCAAAAGTATGGAACACTTAGAAATTCAACTCACTAGCATAGTCTACCAATTATTACACCACAAGAGACACTTTTAAAAACTAAGTATAGCTTAGATTTGGAACAGGGCTGCAAATGTGCGGCTCTCAGTGAGGATTGAACTCACTACTTAGTTATAATGGTTAGCTTGATTAACCTCAGTAACCATTACTTCAGAATGAGGTGTCCTCTTGTATGAAATTTTGTATTTTGGTCAAGAGATAAAAATCAATATACTGGGTGATTTAAAATAAATAAATAAATAAAAAACTTTTTAAAAAACTTAATGGGAATATTTTGATGATATAATTTCAAAGTCTCTGCTTTTACTATCCCTGTCAATAAATTCTTGGAATGGGCCGGGTTAGCTCAGTCGGTAGAGCGTTCGGCTAGTAAACCACAAGGTTCCTAGTTCGATACCGGTCCTCGCCAACTCAGCGTATGAGTAGCACAGGGATCTGTGCGGTAAAGTAAGGAGCTGATGGTAGGTGTGGCGCTCCACCTCAGATGTCAAAACAATCTCCTTGGTCTAGCACTATTGAAAAGGGGATAGACTCCCTCGCTGACTGGCTGATACCGACTTTAGGCCGCCCCGTCGACTTTACTTTTTTTTTACTTACAGGGGATTAAAAAAAATGCTAATATGGAAGTATGTTTATTAGAAAAGCAGAACTGATATTATGGAGACCACATGAAGAAGATTCCGATAATGTGTTGACAGGGATGATGAACAGGTGGAGACTTTAAAATCATATCATAAAGAAAATCCCATTGAAATGATAATATTTTTTTAGCACTCTGTATGTATTTGTGCACATATTACAGATTGTTTTGTAAATTAATCACTTAAGCTTTTTGTGAAGATATTAAAGAATAGTTAAATAGTTTTGGTTGGTTCTCATAATGGTTGGTGATTTTGATGATTAGTACCATGCGTTTTATTGGGTCTATATGTACAATGTGACAGTAAGTAATTATTCTCTTCTTCTCTAAAGAGTTTCATCAAGATGGCATTCTGAATGGAATGTGACATTGTAACCTTCAGTCTGATGCTCTACATTTTGTAAATGCAGACTAGATAAATAAACATTTAAAATAAAAACAAAAAAAAACTTCATAACATTTCTTGTTTCTATTCAAATACATTCGCTTAAGAATATCATAGATTCTCTTCAGTTTTACACTTAGAGTTGGATTCATTTTTATTATTTGGGATTTTTTTTATTTATTTTTTTTTTTTTTTTTTTTTTTTTTTTTTTTTGTAAATGTCTAATTTGTTGGTGTTATTATGGAATGTAATTGGGTTAGTCATGTAATTTATATGCTGAGATGAAGCCAATCCTGTACATGTGTATATTTGGCATTTAGCTTTGGGCACTCCTTTCTAATGATTACTGGCTATTACTGTGTTAAATGTACTGCAGTTAGTTAGTGCTACCAGTCTTAAAGAGAATGAAAAGTAAAAGGACTGACCCATGATAGAATATCTCATTACAAAAACTAGGCAATGAGATGGATCTTCTTTGTTTAATGACCCCCCCCCCATACACACACACAGACAAAGAGCGAAATATCAAACCCAGAAAAAAGGATTTTTACAATCAATCCTACTATTGCTATAATAATATGGTTGTATGTTTTACTTTTTTTTTTTTCTTTTTTTTTTTTTTTTTTTTTTTTTTTTTTTTTTTTTTTTAAACATCAATAATTTAACTCAATTTGTCTGACAGCTTACAGAGTTGATTAATGAAAGATAATTTTGTCAGCAAAATGTTTTTCTGCCGTTTTAGAGAAGATGAATTTAAAGAATAATTAACCTAGATGACATTATTTGTTTTGAATACAGTCTTTGTCAATGCATGAACTAGTTCCATCTTTTCTCTAATTATTGACTATCATTCTATCATTTTAAAAACTTGTATTTGCCAATGTCATCTCAGACAAATTGCATCTAGTATTCTTATTTTTAAATTATCACTTGCAATATAATGGGTCAATATCTATTCTTATATAAGGAGTGCTTATATATATATATATATATATAATATGATTGATAAAGAAAAGGTTTAGATATCGGTCATGTTATAAATTTATTTCAACCGAAAAATTCTCATCTTTGAGAATTCTGGCTTCCTCAGATTGTATACAAGTAAGAAATGAAATGAAAGAGATTATATATATATATATATATATATATATATTTTAACAATGGAAAGGAGTAACCTACTCGAGTTTCATCGATTGATTCTTCAGGGTTACATTAGTTAAATTAATCGAGTTTTTGATTAATCTTAGATGGTATAATACATGCCCTTGGAATGGGATTCATCCTTAGTTGACAAATGCTTATTTATATTTTTGAAGATCGAGAACGATTTTTGTTTATTGGATTAAAAATTTGGATTAATTTATGGGAATTATTTTTTCAATTACTATTTAATGAAAGGTACTCATACCCACCGGTAAGTTACCACCTATCCATTTACATATATATATATATATATATATATATATATAAGAAAAGGCTTAAGTATCGTCATGTTAATAATTATAAATTTATTTAAACTGAAAAATTCTCGTCTTTGAGAATTCTCTCTTCCTCAGACTGTATACAAGTAAGAAATGAAATGAAATAGATAATATATCATAATATTATATATATTATGCATGAGTAACACTGCTTGGATCTGTATGATAAAGTGGGGGGAGCTGTGGTAGGTCTGGTGCTTTACCTCTGATAAAAAACAATCTCCCCTCGTCTAGCACTTGTGAATATGGGATAGATTCGGGTTGGGCAAATACATACTGAAGTGCTTAGATGTTATGTACATATATATTTTCAGACTAATCTAAAATGATTTATCAAAAACAAAAACTTTAAATAATAAATTAAAGGTTAGGAGGTTGATTTAGAAGGCTATCACAATGCAGGTGTAAAGAAAAATTAATAATACGGTAACAATGATGTTATGTGTTAACCTCTATTTAATTATTTTAAGAATGAAATACAGGTTAACACACAACATCATTGTTACCGTATTATTTTTTTTTTTTTTACACCTGCATTGTGATAGCCTTCTAAATCAACCTCCTAACCAATATATACACAATGCTTCAAGCAAATTATAAAACTCTCTTAATAAATTAAATTTTCATCCTTGAAATAATTATGTATACATATATAATTTTATTTTTTTTTAATGATAGAAGCATTTATTTCAAATATATTTATATGGCTTGATTTAAAAAAAAAATGATGTATTTGTCAATCTCATGTTTAGATTTTATGATTTGGATAAAAATGATATTTGATTCCTTTCTCAGAAAGTTGAAGTTTTAAAAAAAAACAGATGATTTTAAGCTTATATGTGTTTAAAAAAATTTTTTTTCAAATATCTCTTATTTAATATCTCTATTATCTATGTTTTTAAAATAATCTCTATTATTTATATTAATATTTTGAAGGCCAATACAATGCGTATGAAAAATAAAAACAAAAAGATGTTATTTTTGTGTTATCGATTTCGAAGCATGACCTTCATTATCAGAGTTTATTTTCAGAAATGGACGTGCTTATGTTTTTATTTGTGTGGTTACAATTTCTCTTCTTATTTCCTTTTCCTCTCCTTTTTTTTTCTCTTTCTTCTTCTCCTCCTTTATGAATGAAATGGGCGAATAACTGTAATTTCTTATTTCTCTCTCTTTTTTTTTTTCTTTATAAAGTTTGTGGAGAACAAATATTTCTAATATCGTCTGTCATCCGGTCAAATGTTCCAAGTGTGTTGCCATGTCAAAATTCAAAATAAAAAAATAAATAAATAAATAAAAACCGTCAATAGAAAAAATTATGTAAATTAAATTTAATATTTAAAATTATTTAATTAAATCTTAAATTTATTATTAAATCTCTATTATTTAATATCTCTATTATTTAAATTATTTAATTATTAATTAAATTTGGAACCATTTATTAATATATGATATTAATATATTATATGATTAATATATGATTATTATATGATTAATATATTATATTAATTAAATAAATTATTAATTTATTATTATTTAAATTATTTAATTAAATCTTAAATTTATTATTAAATCTCTATTATTTGATATCTCTATTATCTGTGTTTTAAAAAAACCCTGATGATTTTAAGCTTATCTGTGTTTTATTAATCTAGCATGTTTTCAAATCTTGGAGTTATTGTTATAAGTATTGGACACTTTGCCATGGTATAAGTGTCAACAAGTTAATCTTGCACACTAATTATTACTGAGTAGTAAGTTTGAACCTCATTAGATACTCTACACTTGTAACTTTATGTCAATTTAAAAATATACTTAGATTTAAGGGCACCTTCAATGGTGTAATGGTTAGTGAGTTAGGCTCATTGTTCGTTAGTTTGGTTTTCACTAGGTGTCCTATATCTTTAGCTTTGTGCCAAAGTTTAGTAAATGACTACTTTAAACAAGAACTTAAAGTTGTCTCCAAAAGTATTTTTCAACAACTAAGCATGACAGCTATCCATGAGGATGCTGTTGCTTCTGTTTATGAAGGAGTGAAGCATTCTAACTGGTTATCTGCTCTTTGTAAATAATTTGGATGATTAAAAGTTGATGTTCAGCATGCATGCTGACTCCAGAAAATGATATTTCACTTGCAAATTGGACTGGAATTTGTTTTATACTCTAAAGTCTTTTAAGTGTATCTCTTTAATAAAAATCTTGATATGATGTTCTATTTTGTAAAGTTGAACTTATATACATATATGTAGAGGCATTTCTTATGTAATGTTTATCGTTGGAGGAAATGGACACGGTGGACCAAGTTCAAATCCTGGACAAGACTGTTTTCATTTCACATAGTGCTAATACCCTTGGGAAAGGTATGCATCCAACTATTCTCCAACCAACTATGGGTAAATACTAGGATAGACTGGGCTCTTTAACCTATGTTAGGCAACCAGTCTAGGAGAAGGAAAATTCTGAACTCAAACTCTACCTAAGAAATAAGCCTTGTTCATGTGGAGGGGTTGGTAAATATATAGTGAAATAAACAAATTGTGATAAAAACATTTTTCATAAATCAGAAAAGTGCTCATTATTATCCAGTTGAGTAGGATAAAACCTAAAATAAGTAAATGTTTACTGAAACTAGTAGTAATGAAACTGTCGTGAAGAGGTGAGTAATTATTCATTCATTTTAGGTTATATACAAGGTGTGTCAAAAAATATAGAGATTTTTTGTACTTTTTGACACACCTTGTATTCTGACAAAACCCAAAAAAAACCCGTTCCCTTCATGCTTCATTTCTATCTTGGTAAATACAGCTTTAAACTTGGTACTTTTTTGACACACCTTGTATTCTGAAAGAAATTAATATTCCATTCACACTTTATTCCTATCTTGGTAAATACATTTTCAATCTTGATACTTTTTTTGACACACCTTGTATATATGTACACAAACAGGATAAGAATTTTAGTAAGATATAGATGTTTGCGAATTTATTTTATGATTAATTTTTCATGTGTCTTTCAGTTGTCACTTGTCTCATTTGAGAGATCTTCTATTTGCTTCTGATTAAATCCTGATTCAAATCCTGGACGTGGTAATTGCATTTCACTTAGCGCTAATACCCTTGGTAAAGGTATGAATCCTAATCTCCCTCCAGCTATGGGCAAATAGTAGGGCAGACTGGGCTCTTTAACCTTGGTTAGGCAACCGGTCTAGGAGAAGGAAAACTCTGAATTCAAACCTGTTAAACTCCGCTTAAGAAATTGACCTTGTGTCGCATCCTACTCGTGCGGAGGGGTTGGTAAATATGTATTTGCTTCTGATTAACTCTTATTTATCAAACAGATGTAAAGATTTTTGATTCACCATTTCATGTATATTAGTTTTTATTTTCCAGCGTAACCTGCAACTTTCCAGACAAGTTCAAGAACTGACTGACCAAATGAGTCAACAATCTGATTATTGTTCCAGTTTGGGATCTGCTTGTTGTACATTATTATGGAGAGTGTCACGCTGTGAAGAAAGCATTCAAGCCATTTTGATTGGAGTAAGTTTCTTTTTCTTTTTCCTTTTTTAAAATTTTTTTATTTTTTTATACTGACAGTCACCCTTCTGTTTAGTTATTCTATTAACTTCCCTGACTACCCCCCTAAAAAAAAAAAAAAATTCTCTATGCAGTACTCTTCCCATCCTTGCTCTGTACAGAATTATATCAAGTTTCACAACTCAGAAAAAAAGAAAGGTCTCCTTAATCCCCAATTCATGGCAAGTTTGAATTCTTTGTTGACAAGTGGTCATCTGTAGGGATAATGTAAATCAATTACTCTATGTTACTGTTTCTTATTACATTATGACTTAATCCAAGGTAATTTCTCTTGATTAAAAAAAGCCCTTAAAAAACTATGGGATACATATAAACCCATTTTCTGGATAAGGAAATGGTTGTCATCATTGAGTTTTTATGATTTTTTTTTTTTTTTTCAGTTATTTTTCAAGAAATTGATGAAGACCAAATGTGGATTTCAATGATTGAATTGGGATTGGTTTATAGTTGCCCTAACAAGACCCCCCCCCCAAAAAAAAAACCAAACAAAAAACCCACAGAATTAATACTAAAATAAAAATAAAATGGGAAGCATGGTGGCGTACTGGTTAGAGTTGCAGGAAATGGACTTGTCGACCTGAGTTCAATTCCTAGACAAAGCCACAGTTCACATATCGCTAATACCTTTGGGAAAGGTATGAATTCAACTATTCTCCCTCCAGCTATGGGTAAATAGTAGGGCAGACTGAGCTCTTTAACCATGGTTAGGCAATCAGTCTATGAGAAGAAAAACTCTGAATTCAAACCTGGTTACTACTAGAATAGACTCAGGCCCACTTGTAGTAGGTGACCATACAGCTGTTTTCTCGTGGGGTATTGTGCGATCCTAAACAAAATTTAGGTATAAGTCTATAGTTTTGCCTTCTTTGGTGTTTAAACATACAAGCCAGTTTTTTAGAGAAAACTCAGATAGATGTTCACTATTTCTGTTAGGGGAGTTATGTATACAGAATTTATCTTTTTCGTCTTTGCCTATTTAAGGATTCATGTTTCCACTAATTTCTCCAATGATGATGATAAAAAACAAACAGCTGTAGAGATGTTTGACAGGAATCAAATTAGTACACTGATTTGGCAGTAGACTGATTTGCTTAATATTTTTCTGAAAATGAGGACTCATTAAACTACCAATAGAGTAGCTTTTGTTCAAATTAAAGTAATACAGAATTGATGAAAAACATTATCAACTATATTAGAATGATTAATACACATATTATATCACTCCCCCATTATGGGGGCCGGGTTATCTCAGTCGGTAGAGCGTTCAGCTAGAAACCACAAGGTTCCTAGTTCGATACCGGTCCTCGCCAACTCAGCGTATGAGTAGCACAGGGATCTGTGCGGTAAAGTAAGGAGCTGATGGTAGGTGTGGCGCTCCACCTCAGATGCTAAAACAATCTCCTTGGTCTAGCGCTATTGAAAAGGGAATAGACTCTCTCGCTGACTGGCTGATACTGACATAAGGCTGCCCCGACGACTTTACTTTTACTTTACTTATATCACTAGTGAGGTAACATTATTTGGTTAAATCGAACTTAACAGACCTAAATTCCACCATTGTATGTCTCAGCCTGCTGAAAGAAAAAAAAAAATACCAAAAATCAGGGAATTAACTGAATTTAATGAAATTTTCAGTGGTGTTATATTAATGAATAAAAGATATAATGCACCAGTTATTTTATTTAGAAACTTTTACATTTTTTTCAGGTCAGTTAACTTTGAACCACATATCTTTGAGAATCTGTGTTATACCTTAAAGATACGTGGTTCAAAGTTAACTGACCTGAAAAAATGTAAAAGTTTTTAAATAAAATAACTGGTGCATTATATCTTTCATTCATACTAAATAGTCTTATTTAACAAAAGTCTTATGAGAATTTATAGAGCTGGTGAACTGTCTACATACCAATTCAGTTTTGAACCTGAACAAATTCATTGATATAATATGTATACGTATGTCTAAACATACAACTTTGGCTGGGAAATAACTAATATACTCTAAGGGCATTTGTTTTTCATTAACGATGATGGATTAAAACATTTTTAAAGAAAAATCTTTTATATATAAAAGAAAAATAGCAATTACTAAAAAAATAAAAACTCAACTCTTTACTTGATGTTTGTACACACTTTAGTGAACTAACTAGATTTTTTTTTACACCCACTTTAATTTGTTTTATTCTCTTTACAGAAATGTTTCTTTTATCATTCATTGTTAACATTAGTGTAGTATGCCATAACATGCAATGATTAAAGAGTCAAAATGATACAGTTACCCTGAACAGCAGCTGATATAAATCAGTAATCTACTGAAAAAGTAAATGAATTAAAACATTCAATCTTTATACCAACAGGTCCATAAATCTCAAAAAAAGAATTTAAAAATTCGAAGGCAATACAATGCGTATAAAAATAAAGACAAAAAGATGTTTTTTTATGTTTTATCGATTTCGAAGCAAGAGCTTCATCATCAGAGTTTATTTTCAGAAATGACGTGCTTATGTTTTTATCTGTGTGGTTATAATTTCTCTTCTTATTTCCTTTTCCTCTCCTTTTTTTTCCCTCTCTTTCTTCTTCTCCTCCTTTATGAATGGAATGGGCGAATAACTGTAATTTCTTATTTCTCTCTTTTTTTTTTTTCATTTTTTTTTTTTTTAAAGTTTGTGGGGAACGAATATTCTTTATATCGGCTGTCATTCGGTCAAATGTTGCAACTATGTTCTCAAAAAAAGAAGAAAAAAAAGCACATACAGATATTTAGAATTTTTGCTAACATATATAATACTTAAGAAAATTGAATTCAAAGAAACTTGTAAAAAGAACAAGTTAATGACAATTAATGAATAGATCAGAATAAAGGTATATTTCATATCTTATTATAATGGAGATAGTGTGTTTTTCTGTTTGTAACTGAAAATATATTACTACTCAAGTCATGTTTCCCTTAGTTATTTATGTCACATTCTCCATGATTTGATTTTATTTAAGCCTCAATTATTAATAAGATTGTTTTACAATACTAATACTGTTGACCATATCTACATACTAAATATTTACCACGTACTCCACGTGTACAGGTTAGGCACAAGGCCCTATTAATGTGAGACCAACCACGAACCAAAGCTCATGGGTGGTGGGTGCAAAAAATGCGTTGATCCCGTCGGCATTCCCCCTCAAGCGGGGCACCTTAGGCACTGGGCAATAAATCCAGCCCTTTAAATCAAGGGGGCAGGTGTTGCCTGCGAGGATGGCCCTCTGGTTTCACTTGTTCTATTTTTCGATTATACTCCCCTCTGTTTCAAATCTTTTTATCTGTATTCTTATTTAGTTTTATAAGCCTTTCTAATTTAATATAATATTTGCACCTGGAGGGTGCATATATTTTCTAGTAAAATTTAGAAAAGTAAAAACTAAATCCATTTTCAAGTTGACTTATCAAGTCTAACAAACAACTATAAAATGAATGTGTGTTACTAAATAAGCTGAGACTCACCACAGATTTTACCAAGGGATGACATGTAGCATAAATTATCATATTTATCATATCCAATGAATCTTTATTAATTCAATATAAACACAATTTTTAAAAATTCAAGATATGAAGAAAAATATCTAGGATGGCCATTTATTTATCATCATCATCATCATCATCATCATGAAAGCATGCTGATAGCATTGATTCCTTTGACTCTCTCTCACCATCTGTTCTTATCAGTCATTGGTCTTGGCAAGTCCTCTATATGACTTCTATTGAATTCAGAGAGTTGGTGTCCTGCTGAGTTGAGTAGCAATCACTAACTCAGTCCAAAAAACAATTTGTGCTTAGACCCATTGGTACTTATAGTACTCTGGATTAGTCCATAGTTGCATCAGGGTGATTTCATTTCCTGACTTCTGATTGGCTGATGGTTTCAGTGTGGACAATAGATAAATGTCCCTTATTCTGCATCATGCCCTTGGGACGGTTGGGATCTGTATTTGAGTTACAGCCCACTTTCCTCTTGTCTTCCAACTGGATGCTTGTAGGAATCCCACTGCAACGGTGTATTGTATTACTTCAGTGTCCACACAGAACTGATGAATATCATTTTTTGCTAGTTGGCCAATAATGGTGTGTCCATGTGTAGGAGTTCATAGAAAAACATCTCTTATGAGTTTATCCTTACTTAACCAGCAGTGCCCAGGATGTCTTACTCATTTTACTTGGATGGTTTGTGTGATGGGAGGCAAATGGCTGTACAGCTGCTGTTTTGTAGAGTGCTGCTTTCAAGATTTGTTCAAAACAGCATGCAGTATCCTTGTGTACTTCTTATGTAGTTTTTGTCTCTAGGTGTTTTGTTAAAGCCCAAGCGGTGCATCCATACAGTAGTTCTGATATAGCTACAGCTTGGAAGAATTCCTATTTCATTTTACTAGCAAGACCTGTAAATATACCACCATATGATAATTTAATTATTACAATGTTTGATATGTTTACTTAAGAGCTATTGAAGTAGTTCAATATGTAAAAAGTATAATAATCTTGATTTAACACTCTCTCACTTTTTATTAAAAGGGAGGTTTCAAAAATATTTACATTGATTTGCTGATAAAAAATCTGTGGGGAGGCGTTTAAATTATCTACATTAATTTGCAGACAAAAAAGTGACAAAAACACGACTTAGAAAATATTTAAGTTGGGCTGGAAATTACCAAAATATATTCCATAATTCACAATTTCAATATCAATATTACAAATTAAACAAACAAACTTTCTTTTTTTTTTTTACAATTCATTTTAATTTTATGTTGGGCATTTAAGCGATGCAAGACCTTATGGAATATTTAATTTTTAAAATTGGATAAAATAAAATGGATCAAATAAGAAATTTGCAATTAATTGACATCAGATAATTTGGATTTACCTTTGCATTGCATCTTGAACAATTTCTATGGTCTCATTTTCTGCCCTACTATTTACCCATAGCTGGAGGGAGAGTAGTTGGATTCATACATTTCCCAAGGGTATTAGCGCTATGTGAACTGTAGCTTTGTCCAGGATTTGAACTCTGGTCGACGAGTCCATTTCCTACAACTCTAACCATTACACCACGGACCTCCAAAAAAACCTCCAATAAAATTTGTCTTAGAAAACTGTTTTAGCTAAGCAATTCAGTAACTTTCCTGTGCAATAAAAAAAAAAAAAAAACACTCTACAATTTGTGAGTTTATTTTAATGGAAAAAAAAAAGAAATTAAAAAAATTAAAGACCATTTCCTGTTGGTGAATATTTTGATAAAAAAAGCAGTTTGAATTATTTCAAGTTTCTTGCTTTCATCAATGGCATATTTCCCAGATAAATGCTTTGCCTATTGGGAGACACTAAATGATATGGATTTAGATACTGTTGTTTCAAAGCTGCTTTAAATTCTATGAATCGATGATAGCAATAAGAAATTTTATATAAATCTAAAGAAAAGTCTATATTGGTAACTTTTGTCTCATTAAAAAGATAATTTTATATCAAAAGAGTAATTGGTGGAGAGATATCAGATCAACAGGAAACTCAACTACTGAGACTTTCTATCTTATAATCTGTTTTTGCTATCTGATATGATGGAATACGGCTTACCTCCTTTGCAGACCAATTAGATAAACAGTTTAATTATGCTGTTGAAATCACTCTATTTTTTTATTTTTAAATGTTTTTTGATTTTAGTCAGCTTGATGGACTTGTAGATAATTAGGCTATAAGGAAATGGACTCCTATTGCCCCTATGCCCCTATCAATCACATTGTACAACACACATACACACACGTTCGTTTTATAGTTGTTTGTTAGACTTGATAAGTCAGCTTGAAAATGGATTTAGTAATTTTTAAGATATTAACAAAACTAGCAAATTTATGCACCCTATGGGTGCAAGTTTTTAAGTTTTAATATAATAAAATATCATGTTAAATTAGAAAGGCTAATAACACTAAATAAGAATGCAGATAAAAAGATTTGGAACAGAGGGGGTATTATC
The DNA here is from genome assembly GCA_023376005.1 of Doryteuthis pealeii. Classification (NCBI taxonomy): domain Eukaryota; kingdom Metazoa; phylum Mollusca; class Cephalopoda; order Myopsida; family Loliginidae; genus Doryteuthis; species Doryteuthis pealeii. The sequence goes on along the minus strand of CM042158.1, from coordinate 87,363,663 downwards.
GAAAAATAGAACAGCTTTGAAACTAACTCTTCCATCACTTTCCATTACTCCCGTCTTTCATTAGTAAATTTTCCTAATTTAGCTCTTTACTTAAAATAGGAAGTAAAGGATAATATTACAGTTATTTCTTCTTCTTAATGAATTTCTTTTAAGATTTATCCCAGAGATTTTTGCTCATATTCAATAAGATAAAACCAAACAATTAGAAATCAATAATACTTAGCATATATTTATTAAAATCAATTTAAGATCAATATGCAAATTAGCCTTCCCATTCATACTGTAAACCAGTATTTTGTTGTATATATAAATACAATTGCGTATTATTAGTATGTAGATATGGTCAACAGTCTTAATAATGTAAAACAATTTTATTATTCATTGAGGTTTAAATAAAAATAAAATCATGGAGAATAATATGTAAATAACTAAGGGAACTGTGAAATGAGTAGTAATATAGTTTCGGTTACAGACAGACAAACACACAATCTCCATTATAATAAGATATACAGAAATAAACTCAATAAAAACTACAACTTGAATGAATTAAAAAAAACTTTTTTTCTCTCTAAAAGGATACAAATGTCTTTTTGACAACTTATGTTCAAACTATTTTAACTTCCTTTGTTGGATATTGTACAAACGGAAATAGGAATTTCCGGTTGAATCAAATAGACAAAGAATTGAGAAACAAAGGATGTTCCAGACAGAAGTCTGGATCGAATAAAGAGGAAAAGTGATTAAGATCGGAGGCTTACTGCTGACCGGGTCAAACGGACCGTCCAGAAAAAACAACAATAGCCGGATGACAAAGGACTTCCTATTGACTGGTGACACATCTAGGATTGCAGGTCACGCAGTACAGTTCCGGTGTAATTTGAAGAGACCAGGGCATGCTGGGTGAAGATTGAAAAAGGACGGTTAGACGGAGAGTTCGGCAGTTGAGCTTTGGCAGCCACAAACTTCAGACTCCCATCAACAAAACATCCCTCGGGCACTCATTGTGAACATTGCGCTCTTGGCTAGCCACCGGCATTCTCATTGTAAGCTCTGCGCTCTTCACCTACCACACACCGAAGAAAATAAAGAAGAGTCCTCTTTTGTATACGCGTATCTGTTGTTATTGAAGTTCAGTAGCCGACTACTACCATACACCGCTTTTGGGTTAGTGACGATATCCGCTACTAACATACACAAATTTAGCGTCGGAATTCGAAGCCAGTATACAACACCTTGAAGCCTTTGAAAACAGTAGTTGTAGACAGCCCAATCTGTGAAGATAGCTTTCAAAGAAATATTCTGTGTGAGTAAGTTGAATTCTCAGACACATTCAGAACTTGCAGAGCAGTTGATAAAGACAGCCAAGTTCTGATATTTCAGTCTCAGAAAATTTTCTGCCAAACATTATATTGTCAACTTTTTAGGAACTGTAGACTATAGAATACAATTCTATATTTTTTAAATAAATACACGTACACATTTCTCTTCCCAAATTTAAGGGAAAGAAATTAAAATAAACATACAACACCATCCTTTTTCCAAACTTATGGAAAAGTAATTAAATCAAACACACAAACACAAATCCTTTTCCAAAGATTTAAGGAAAAGTGATTAAACCAAAAGTTTACACAAAAATCAGAATCGATTGGCTGGGTTAGTATTGTTCACTACTACGTCCGTGCATTTGTGCCAAAAAGTTAATTACTTTTTGATCCTATCTCCTAATTATAAATAACGGAGAAGAAATCAACAAACAGCAAGAACCCTTTTTGCTATCAGAGAGGACAGAATTCATTTCGCTAGCAGACGAGACAGACTTCACCTCACACTCAAACCAGACACAACCAAAGATAAACATACACATAGATCTCCTCTCGCTGACCAAGAAACAGGTGTCAGACTCAAGATTCCACCATCTTTAATTACTACTATTAACATTCAATCGTACCACCGCAGCCGACATCAGGAATCCATTTCAAACGGTCAGATACACAAACTTATTTCTCATTTCTGTCCACATCAAAACGAACTTTTCCAAACTTAACATACAAACTTTTTACATTTTACATTACACATATCATCTACACTATTCCTTTCAAACATTACATATTTGTTGATTACTTGCAAATTTAATCTCAGAATAAATTTATTTGTTATGTTATAATTATATGCATTTGTTTTATTATTTCTCCGTATTTTCTGCCTAACTGTGTCATATATTTTTATTCGTCATTCCTAATATTACTGAACACATTCTCATAATCCTCTACAAGACTAAGAGAATTTTGAATTAAAATTTTTTTCACATATTTATAAGATTTATACATGAAATTCACATTAATCCTTTAATATGATTGTTGGCAAAACACAAACAAATGGATGCTGGAATGAGATTAGCACATGATGCAAACATATTAACTTCCAAATACAGTGTTGTCTCATGAGTAATACTGTATCATAAAATAGCAATGCACACTTGAATTAATTTTTATTTTATTTGATATAATGTATATAAGTATATATTTAAAATACAGTTTTAAATTCTACAAATGTCAAAAACTACCTGAAAATCCACCTTATAGACAGAATTTTAAACTAGTAACTACCTATATTTTGTAAGAACTTATAAGTTAAATGTCATTGAGAGGTTAATGTTTATGACCCTATATTGTTCATTGTTTGTACTACTAATATAAATATAACATATTTATACTAATATATATACTAATATAAATATAACATAGTTTGTTTTAAGTACCTATGCATACTTTAATTTTTATTTTATTTGAGGTTTAATGTATATAAAAGTGAGATTTTTTGGATAGAGCTCATTGAAAAAAGGAAAATGCTTTTTGAATTTAAAAAATTCATTGAATGGTTGCTGAGTTATTTAAATTTTTCATTTGTACCAAATTAAGAATTTCTCTACTACTAAAAACAATAGGAAGCAAAAATCAGGATTTCAGACACCACCACCACCACCACCACCTCACTCCAAAAATGAAATTACCCTTTCATAGATAAAATCAGTTTTATCCACTCAAGATAAATTTATGAAAATTCACATTTTGCAATATAGGGAATAAAATGGGATTGTTCCTAATATCTTAGGATACAGATTTTAATTTATAAAAATTCTCTCATGAGTAAAAGTTGCAAGCTTGTTAGATAGAGATTTCATGGTGGCCAACTCATGAGTGCCATGTAAAGTGGCAGTTTTAAATTAGCAATTCACATTTAAATTTTTATTTTGTTTTTATTTGATGTGTTGGATAGAGCTCATTGAAAAAAGGAAAATGCTTTTTGAATTTTAAAAATTCATTGAACGGTTGCTGAGTAATTAAAATTTTTCATTTGTACCAAATTAGGAATTTCTCTATAGTTGTTACATAATCTATGCGGTTGCATAAGATTATTGTCAATCCCCTGTATTTTTAAAGGGATGGCCCTTTTCATATCATGGGCGGGACTTTCCATGGAATAGTACAGAAAGCCCACGAAATACGTGAAGTCACGTGGGACCTAGTTGGGTCCTCAGTTTTCAGTTTAGATGTCAGGCAGAGAAGATGTCCTGCCTTAACTGGAACTCACACTGCATACGCGCTATGTTAGTCAGATGTTAGTTACATGAAATGTTTAGTTAAGTAAAATAATAAGTAAATAAAAGCTTAAGAAAATAACCCGGTTTTGTGGTTGGTGAATGTCTTGGTAACAAGACTGATCTAGAAGAAGAAATGAGTTAAGTGTGACCGACCACCAAGAGAAGTCCAGACGCTAGAAGAAAAATAGAAGAAAAGAAATAAGTAAAGAAAAGGGTATACAACACTAGTTAAAACAATAGACTTTCAATTTGATATGTGATATAATGGTAATAATTACACAATAATTTTCTAAGGGGTTTCATCAGAATATTCTTTTTGAAGAGTATCCCTACGAACAGTATGAAAAAACTGATTCATTGATAAATGTGCTAAAATTAACAGTGCATCAATTTTTATTTTGTCATTAAAAAATAACTTTAAAGGTTATGTTATAAATTATTTCACCAAATTAAAGATTTATTTATTTACTATTTAATGATATAAGTTTGACTGCAATACAATGTTTAGCTGCAAACTTATAAGGATTTGATTGTAAGGAGTATGCCTAAAAACTTGAATTCCAATGTTTTGGTCACAAGCATGCATTGCTACATAAAATTGACCCTCATATTCTTAGGGTTGCATTCTTCATTAAACACCCTGTATATTTGCACACCATACTCAAAAATAGCTTTGATTTTCAAAGAAAGTATTTAAAAACAGAATATTCTCATAGTTTGTTGTTAATCTATTGACATTAAATGTTTTTATTTTATGATAAAAATAATGAAGCCAATGAAGGAAATATAAAGAAAAAAAATGAGAATGTAATTTGTTATGACAGAATAAAAGCAGATTATGAAGAGTATTGGTTGGTTACATTATAGCTTCCTTCTAAGTGAGGAGTAGTAGTACCTGTTAAGGTACCATCTATAGGTTAAATAGAAAAAAAAAGTTTTAAAATGTTTAAAAAAAAAAGAAGAGTACCAAGAATGAATAAAACAAAATGTCTTCAACATAAAATAACCTGACAAGGGTTGACATACTGTAAAATCCAACCAACAAACCAACTCCCTTTGAAGTGACCCAGCCTATTAATGTACATAGATATGTTGACCATTTTTTCTTTATTTTTATTTTTAAATGAAGCATTATCCATCTTTGATTTGTAGTTTCTTTCATGTTAACTTTTATAGTTACTTTCTGTTGTGAGGTTTTAAGGGGTCAAATAAGAACAAAATGACAGGTAACAAATGTAGGAAAATGTATTAACAAATAGCAGACAAATACAATACAGAGAAGTGGGAATTACGTCCGACAAATAGAATTGTGAGCTGACTCGCATTGGCTTACTCTCAAGCTACAATTGTCCCTGTTACTTATAGTAACCGTCGGCGCATTCCATTAGTCTTATAGGGTGTATCACCTATAACACTTTCCTTATTGTAACTTATTCAGGCTGTTAATCTACAGCAACAAGAAAACAGATTTTTTTCTAACCGCATTTCAAGGGGGCAAAACTATCAGGACTTTAAATTTTACTGAGAGCTTATTCTTTATTATTTACCAGCTGTTGTACTAGCTTTCTTCAAACATTTTTTAAAGATGGGTTTCAATTTGCAATCATGAAAAAAAAAAATGACAAGTGTTGTATCCCGAGATGTAGGATATACAGAAATGATAATAAAACAGAGAATATGTTAATAATAACAATATTTGTTCTATTTATTTTTCACTGACAGGGAATACAGTGGATGGGTTTGGATTAGAGTTCTGGCTAGATGTTAGGATATACGTGTGTCCTGCTTGGTTCTGATCTGCTCTGCAGTCTTTTTTCCCCCTCCTCTTCAGAGAGTCCGGTTCAAATCGTTAGGGGGAGATAACTCTCCCTAACAACAAGAAAAAACACCTTAATGGATTTCAATTTCAGACAAATATGATTATCTCCCACTCTTAATAGAACCTGAGTGGTGCTATATGAAAATTAAGACTGTTACTATATATTTATATGAATGTGGGTGGGTGTTTGTTATTTTAGTCTTATTCCTAGAGAAAACAGGGATGCTTATTCCTAGATATAAACTTCAGGCCCAGGTTAGCTTTTGAAATAAATTGTTGTCAATTTCTGATTTAAAAAATATTTTTTATAAAGTTTGGTGAATAATAATTTGCACATACCTAACAAAAATAAGATAAATTTTGAAATTTAATGAATTTTCATATCAAGTATTCTATTCATTAGGACCACTTAGATTAATGATAACACTATCAATATTGCATCTCCCTTTCAAAAAGTATTATTGTATAATTGGTAAATGGGGGTTAACATGCACAAATTTCTGTTGTAACATTTTTGCAATAAGCACATCGAGTGATAGGTACTGCTATCCAATGGTAAGCAATATGAGATTTAAAAAGTGTAGACTTAAGTTTTGCCATATAAACCATAACACATTTGCCATATAACCCAGACAAGGCCTGGAACATACAGCTAGTCTATTATAAATTAAACAAAAACAATTGCTTATTAGAAAAATAAGATTCATTTTTAATATAATTTTTTGTTTATGCTTTTTTTGTCAGCTTTTATTTTAAGGCATGCTTCCTTAAAATTAGCAGCAGGAGCCAGCTTTGTATGCTTTTTTTGCTTGGGGGGGGGGAATAAACTTGTTTTTTGTTTGAATTCTTAGATAACTTTGTTTTACAATAAATAAAAAGTTTTCAATTTATTGTAAAAATAAAAAGTTTTATTAGTGAAAAAAAAATAAAGTTATTTCATTGTTTAAAAAAATTGAGAAATATCTATTGAAAAAGGCTGAAAATAATTTATTTAAAAAAAGGTTTTTATTTTCTTACTATTGTTTTCATAGAAAAAAGATTAGTAATGTAGAACCAGAAACATCAAATTAAAAAGAAAAAAAAGTGCATTCTACATTAAATTTTAAACTTTTAGAGATTTAACCAAAATTATTTAAGAATTCAAATTAAAAACAAGTTTATTTTCCTGAACAAAGCAGATCAAAAGAGTGTATGAGGCTGGCTCCTGCTGCCAATTTGAAGGGAGCATTCCTTAAAAAAAAAGATAAGTAAACAATTTAGGAGTGTGTAGCTTGAATATAACCCATTTCTTTTATAGCCCCCCCTTTTTTTCCTTAGTGACTTTTAAACCAAAATATGCAAATCAGCTAACTTTGTTAGGGCAGTGTGCCTCTTAAACAGACTTGGGGATGACAGACTGCCAAAGCAGATTCTGTACTCTCAACTAAGAGAGGGACCATGTGGAATTGGTAGACGAAAGCTCAGGTACAAAGATAACATCAAGAGAAACCTGGAGGACTTGAACATCCTCATAGGAAGTTGGCAAGACACAAAAAGAGATCGAATCAAATGGAGAAAACAGATTCGTATGGTGCCATCATCAGATACAATGGACAGTAAGTAGTTAGTTTCAAATAGGACCATCCTGAAGAAAACTGGACTCCCTGGCACGTGGTGGCAGCATGTTCCCAACAGGGCCATCCTGGAGAGAACTGGTCTCCCTGGCACGTGGTGGCAGCATGTTCCCAACAGGACCATCCTGGAGAGAACTGGTCTCCCTGGCATGCATGACATGCTTGTCCAGTGCAACCTGAGATGGGCTGGCCACTTAAACAGTTTTGGGGATGACAGAGTACCAAATCAAATTCTGTACTCTCAATTGAGGGAGGGATCATGTGGAATCGGTAGACCAAAGCTCAGGTACAAAGAGAGCACCAAGAGAAACCTGGAGGACTTGAACATCCCCATAAGCAGTTGGCAAGATGCAACCAGAGATAGAATCAAATGGAGAAAACAGATTCGTATGGTGCCATCATCGGATACAATGGACAGCAAGTAGTTAGTTTCAAACCTGGAGGACTTGAACATCCACATAGGCAGAAACCTGAACATCCCCATAGGAAGTTGGCAAGACACAAAAAGAGATCGAATCAAATGGAGAAAACAGATTTGCATGGTGCCATCATCGGATACAATGGACAGCAAGTAATAATAATAATCTTTAATTCCACCTGCAAGATCATATTTGCTTACCCCAGCATATTTTTTTTATGACACATGTGGAAGATGAATTTTGTTTATTGTTGCTTGAAATGAATCTCATCTTAAAATGAAATGCATCTAATATAATGGTGCATGTTGAATAACAGAAATTATCATGTGTGAGAGATTATGTTGCTTGATGATTAGATCTAGAGTGACTGATAGGGAGAAACCATAAAATAGGTTCCTAAAAGGTTATTATCTTGCATGTGAAAGAAAAAGAATGTTTATGTTGATGAACTGCTAAATAAATTTCTGCTGTGAGCCTATCAGATTTGTTGGTGCATTTAACAGCTAACCAAGCACAATAAAAATAACTTATCAAGCTGTTCTTTAACTTTCATCTAACTCAAGAAACAGAAAACTGTCCCATCTGCTGTAGTTAGAAAGATACATTACTTATTGTCATTTTTTTCATTCTTGTAGTATAACAATGTATCAGGTGAAGGGTTTCAGTTGTCTGCTCTTGGATATCCCATCATTGAGACTGATAAATATACATGAGTAATGGCTGCCTTTGTTTATTGTTTCACTGTTGCTATTCAAATCTATCAATCATTTATATTTTTGTTTTTAATGCTTTACAGTACACCTGAACTTCCTGTACAAAATTGGGACTTTTTGTTACTATTAACTTTTTGTATATTTTTATTTTTTTCTTAAAGTATGATCTACTCAAATTAAAGTTCAATAATTCTTGTAGCTGTTTATTATATTTATAAATCAACCTAATGGTATCTATGAGAGCAGTGGTTCTCAACCAGGGGCCATATGCCCCCTCCCTTGGACCATATAACATTTTTTTGAGTCCTGGCTAGCAAAAATATTTAATTATAAAAATACAATAGGATTTTAAACATCGATTGGCTATTAGTGTTTGTAACAATAGTTTTATCATAACTTTGTAAATTACAAAAAAGATATAAGATTTCTTTAAAGAAAAAGTAATCTGTATATTATTGAAATATTACTACTCATTACGTTTGTAGGTAACTCTTTAAACTGGAGATTTTAGATAACAACATTCATTATTACTCTGGATGAAAAATCCAGATTTGCAAACAAAAACTGGTTTAGTTCATGAATGTAGAATTTTGAAATTTTTTTGATATCTCATTTTAAAATATAATTTAAAAATTTTTTCCTGGTTTTGCTTGAAAGATAAAGTCCAAATTATAAACAAAAATGAAAATAATAAATGTTCATTAATTAACTTAGTATTAGACTGATTTGGTTTCTTTGTTTAATAGCATATTAACCTTTGTGGGTTATTTAATGCAAAAACCAACCTTATAGAATAGTAATGGTACTATTTAACCGATAACTAAGAGGATGAGGAGGGTTGATATTTACCACTCATCCCACTTATAAGGGCTTGACACAAGGACATTTTTATGTGGGCCCACCCACAAGCTGAAGCTCATGGGTGGTAGGTGGAAAAGATTGAGTCGATCCCGTCGGCTGTCCCCCTCGAGAGGGGGTGCCTCAGGCGCTGGGCAATAAACCCAGCCCTGCTCTTTTAAGTCAAGGGGGCAGGTATTGCCTGGGGGGATAGCCCGTTGGGATCGACGCTATTAATTTAAAACACTGGTCCAGTGTCCGAAGCACACCGGACCCCGAAGGATGGGTTGGGATGAGGAGGGTTATACCTTTCCCAAGGGTATTAGTCTGAATGTAATAGCTTGACTGGAGTTTGAACTTGTTTACTATAATGTCTCAGTCCAGCATGTTAGCCACTACATCATAGGGACTTCCCTCTTTAGACTGTTTTAAAGTCAGGTTTAACTTAAGTTGACATATCCAACCAAAAATAAAGTAAGCATAAGATAAAGATGACTTAGTGTGATTTTTTTTTGTTTCTTTTTAATTCTATTTTATTCTGTGTTAGCTCATTAGACAAAACTTCCTAAACTGTTTTTAACTTGGTTAGAAAAATCTCTCTGCATTTATTTTACAAACTGTGTGAGTTTCTTTGTTTAAAATGCTTTAGCAAACTGCTTCCTTCAGGTTATCAGTGGTGCTGAAACCTGGGAATGAACCAGGGACCTTCAGATTATCAGACAGTCATAGTCGTCGTAATTGCTTTGCTCTCCCAGCAGTTCTAGTCTTCTCACTAGCATAATCCAACTATATCCTCTCTTCCACTCGTTTCGACAGACAAAATACTTACAGCAGACTTTCTCCCCGATCTGGGAGGTCAGGTCCCTAAATATCCCATTGCTGTGTTTCATCTGGGTTCCTCACTCTGAATTGCACGTTCGACATACATCTGCACGCGTCAATCCTCACGACGAGACTCCACATCCGGGCCACTCTGCACTGCTCGTGCGGAATTTCACCAGCATTTCAGCAACGAAGAGGTGACGAGTTCAATTTCCGTGATCACTCGCCACACTCCTCCCCCTCGCACAGGCCGCACATATCAGGACTCGTTTCGTTTGTGGGGGCTGGGAATCTGCTCGTCCACAAATGCTATAGAATTTATATAAAATTTTAAAGTTTCATTTTGTTTCCGCATCTAAACAAATCTTTAGATGAAAATATTTTCTGTTCTTTGATTGTTTTAAAGAGAAAAAAAACATAGGTAGATATGTAAGTAATGTAGAAAAGTTAGAAAAAGAAATTAAATAAATTAAGTAAATGTAAATATGTACGTTTCGGACGATATACCCTCCGGCCTTCTTCAGGTATTTCTTGTGTTAGGTTCAAAGTTCCGTGATGGCTCCCGAATATGACAAGAAAGTTCCCGAGTTCGACAAGAAATACCTGAAGAAGGCCGGAGGGTATATAGGCTGAAATGTTGTACAAATAACAATGTAGACAATAGTCCGAATAACGCTAATAATACTAATCTTCAAGGCTCATCTCAAACATTCAGAGAAATAGTAAATGTAAATACATTTGAGGAAAAATCTAAGATTTTTGTAAGTTGCATATTTTTAAGATAAATATTTTATACTAATTAATATAACAGAAAAATAAATTATGAATATAACAAATAAGTAAATAGATAAATTGTCACTCTCTTATTATATTATATCTGTTAAACAAATTGTTGCTTTCTTAGAGATTTGAAAATAAAATGACACCCATTCTCTTGAATGTCAAGTGTCTTATTTAGTTATCTCCCTTGCAAATCATGTCTATCAAGCAATTACTACAAAAAAGTCAGATCTTGACCAAAAGAAATTTAAAGCCTTTACAGCGATGATCCTAGAATTTTCTGAAGGTTTGGTTAAAATTGGGTCAAAAATGCTGAAATCTTTGTGCACAGACAGATGAATATTTGGCTAATTGTAATAAGATGGTATATTAAATGAATTTTACACCAATTTATTATTTACGAATTGATTGGAATCATATAACTGAATATAAAATCACGTGCTTATTTTTTTTGTAAAGATGAAGATGAAGAAAAAAGATTATAATTTGGGAATTGTCAGTTTATAACACAAATGATAAATATATGAGGTAAAAATTAGAATAAATCAAAGTCTTTAGCACCAAGAATTCATAGCCCCCCTATAATACTAATATATCTATTTCTTTTCAAATGAAGGCTAAAAAATGTCTGCCTGTAAGATTATATATCGTTTAATACATTTCTGTGCACATTTGTTTGAAATTACTTTTTGTTCTGTCACGTATTTTATTTTTTATTGTTTGTTACTTATATTAATTTGGTAGTTTTTCCAGGAAGAATTTTTTTTTTTTTTTTTTTCTAAAAGGACAGAGAAAGCTAGATCTAATGTAACAGGATCTAGCCATGCATCTACTGGTCTGACATATTTGTTTCTTTTATCCACATGTGTGATGTTTATCTCTCAGTATCATTTCCACATCTGTTTCTTTTTTCTTTCTTTTTTTCTTTTCTTTTTTATTTCATTCCTTTGAAAGAAGTTTTAAGGAACTATCAACCTTTGGAAAACCTATCATCCTTTCAGTTTGATTGATTAAAAAAAACGCTCACACACACACATACACATACACATACACACAGAAAAGAAAGAAAGAAAATGATTTATTATTTGTATGTTTGTGTTCCACCATTTTATCTGTCTTTGTTATATATCCACACACACACACACACACACACACACACACACACACAATCTGATTGAGGTTAATTATGTAGTCAACTTGGAAAACCTATCTACAATCTTGAATCAACCAGAAGAGAAAACCAGACAAACACAGAATCCCAGAAATGATTTCAAATTGTTATTGCAATAAGTTTAAAAAGAAGAAAAAAAAGAAGAAATTTGATCACAAAATCTTCATTGTTTTCAGTGCATGAAATCACAGTAATCTTATTCCTACCATTTTAAAGTTATATCTATTATAACAAAAATATTCTGCCTGACAGTGACAATTTGAAAAGCACTTTAAACAAGTTGTACTTTACTTGAAAACCTGGGTGTCTGTTAGGGGGTAGGAAAACATTATTTGCAGCCCCAGCCCCCACAACTTACTATCCAGTGGATTGTACTCTGTTATACTTTAAATGCAGCACCTTCTTTATGGGTGGAATGCCTATTGTGTAACAGGGTTGTCACTAAGATATATTCTGAATATATCCTTTTGCCCACTCTAAGTACGCCCTGTCAGCTGGGGTGTTAGAATGCATCGACTGCACATCTGCAGAGGGGTAAGAATCCCCCGATGGGGCCACCTGTTATCCGTGGGTGGCAACCCGTGATGATTAAAGATAGAACCCAGGTGATTGAGCAGTCCATGACTTGCAATACTCTACTTTGGCTCTTTCTTGGGCTAGACGGGTGGTTGGAGAGGCCCCCTCCGATCAATTGGCTGGTCACATCAAGCCCTAGCACCTATATGATTGCCCCAGCCCTATTTCCCTTATGGCAAGCCTCAACCCTTTTTATCATATGGGTGCTAGAAGGTGGTGTCTGAGGGTCTACATGTCCTGGGAATGACGTTAAACTCTATCTGATGGTGAGGTTCCAGTTTTGGAGGTTTGGGGAATGTGGAGCACCCCTTCATCACCATTGCTCCCTGGTCCACTCTGACCCAGAGTGGTAGTACCTGTTAGGGTCCCATCTATGGGTTAAATAGAAAAACATGAGTTTATAAACAAAATTTTATTATCCATTTAGAATTAATTTATTTCAAAACTTTGTTGGCATTAAATGACCCACTAAGGTTGATATGCCGTAAAACAAACCAAACCCGACTCTAAGTGACAACAAATGCTTTTTAAAATGTACTTTTATAAGCAGCACTTAATATTAGTGACTTGTAAATATTTTCTTTTAACTATGTGTTTGCTATCATCTTAATTGAGGATAATGAAAATATGAGGTAGCATCACGGCTGTGGAGATGGAGTCAATAAATTTTTACAGATTCTGACTCAAGTAAATTTGAATTGTAATTTTTTTCCTTATTTTTCTGCCTGTCTGATGTTTTCCAAATCACTAGCCACAATGCACTTCTATTTCATTCTTGATCTCTCTGTTCTTCTCCATATTCACTCAAATCATTTGACAATTTCATCTTTCCGTCATTGTACAGATCCTCCAAGTGGTTGTTTCTGCTTTCTCAAATACCAATTTATAACTGCATGGACCTACCTGTTGTCTCTAAACCTTGCAATGCATCTGTCCCAGTGTTGTATAGTCATTCGTCATATATACCCAACATTGTACATCATCTGGTATATAATTGTGAGAGGAAACTCTGTGAGAGAGAGACAGATACAGAGTTGAGATTTGAGACTTACTTGTTCATCATTTCGGCCTTACTGCTTCGGCTATGATCGTCATCTTGTTGCTGTCTCTAACTAAGGGCTTCTTCTGGGCTAACTCTTTTAGTCATACAATTAATCAACTCACAAGACTTATTTTCTTGATCAAGATTTATTTCTGCCCATGTTCTTCCATGCAGGGAGATTCAACCTCAGCAGAGTACGTTTACTCTGCTTCAATTCTCAGGTTGAAACTGATATTCTAGCTAACTAAACCACGTGAACTGCGAGATTCGCACCTTTGGGGTCAAGGTTAACAATGGACCTGGTATTTTTCCACTTGGCCCCCTTGAAATATTGCTAAAGGGTCCATCACCAAACCACGCCACCACACAATTATGTAACACCAGTGGAACTTTTTCTTTTGGTACTTTATTGCATCCCGCTCCTGACTTACCTTGCTTCAGATAATATTCCCAGCATGGATCTTTCCATAGCCCTGTGTGTTGTAATCAGTCTCTGTTCTTCCTTCCTCATTGTAGCCCATGATTCACTTGCATATAACATCACAGACAAAATGGTGCTATTAAAGAGAATGGCCTGTAGTGTCTTAATTGGTTTTGTCTTGAGCACATCTTTTATCATTGTAAATATCTTTCACTTTAATCTTATTCTCTGAGAGTTTTCTGCATCCATGTCTTGGTAGATATTCACCATCTGCCCTAAGTAAACAGACTCTTTCATCTCTTCGATTTCATCACTTCCCACCACTATACGGGCCTGTGGTACATCTTCAGAATGTATGAATTTAATTATGTGATTTATCTTGAGGCTGACAGGTGAACATTGATTGATCAGCTCAGTCAGCCTCACCTGTAACTGATTATGAGTTTCAGTGATGTGCACACTATCATCTGTGAATCATAGGTGAGTTAATAGGTCGCTGTTGATGTTAACACAACCTCCACTGTCATTGTCCCTGGATGAAAATTTTGAGACAAGTGGCGAAGAGGCACCCTAACAAATACTACCACTCCATGTTAGAGTGGACCTGGGAGTAATAGCAATGAAGACGTACTTCATATTCCCTAGATTTCCAAAACTGGAGGATCACAAGTTTCTGTCTTCCTGTTTGATATTTTTTACTGACTGATTACGATCAGAAAGCACTGGTTCCTGCTAGAACACCAGAGTTAAGCAGTGATGTGTCTGTTCACTGGTTGGGTGACCAATTAAGCAATAGCAGGTATTGTTAGAAACCTGAGTCCTTTGTTTGTCAAAATGATTTGATTCGGCATTAAATGATCCAAAGAGGGTTGATGTGCCGTAAAACAAAACAAGAACAACCAACTCTTACCAACTGGTGATGACAGAATAAGATGAAAGAATAAAATAGTGAAAACAATGGGCTGGAATTATGAGTGGGAGTCTGAATCCTGATTAATTTATATGATCACATGATGCATGATGGGTTGTAATTCTTGAGCTTTGAGGGGTGTGGAGTACCCTTTCATTATCATTACTCTTGGGTATACTCTGACTTGAAGTGATAGTACCTGTTAGGGTCCCTTTTATGGGTCAAATAGATCTGTTTAGAAATATTAATTAATTATAAATTATGTTATAATTGTTTACTAAGGATTATCATCATTAGTTACTTGAAACCATATAGCTGTATATAATATTTATGCACAGGAGCAAAGTTCATAGAGCTTGGAAAGTACAAATTTCATTTATATGTTGTCATAAATGTCAACTGGCCTCAAATTATTATTTGCTGTTGTATACACTAAATTTGACAATGACTCATGGTTTAGTTAAACTATAACTAAGTTATGAAAACACACTTTTCTTACCTTGTTCTTCTGAATTATTTCTTTGTCAATTTATATGCAAAGCAATTTCATTTAAGTGTTCATCATCACTATTTGGGGAAGCCCTGTTGGCTGGGGATTTAGAATACACCGACTGCACCTCTGCAGAGAGGTAAGACCCCTCCCCCAATGGGACTACCTGTTGGCTGTGGGTGTGATGCTTAAGGACGGAATCCTGGTGGATTAGCAGTCCATGACATGCAGCACTCCACTTAGACCCTTACTTAGACTAGATGGGCAGTCTGAGAGGTCCCCTTTGATCAATCGGCTGGTCACATCAAGCCCTAGCACCTATATGATTGCCCAACCCTATTGGTATTATGGCAAGCCCAAACCCTTTTTATCATATATGAACTAGAAAGCGGTGGTTGAGGGTTTTCATGTCTTGGGAATGACGTTAAACTCTATCTGATGGTGAGGTTCCAGTTTTTGAGGTTTGGGGAATTTGGAGTACCCCTTTATCATCATTGCTCCCTGGTCCACTGACCCGGATTAGTAGTACCTGTTAGGGTTCCATCTATGGGTTAAATAGAAAAAAATGAGTTTATAAATTGATTATTCATTAATAATGAATTTATTTAAAGACTTGATTGGCATTAAATGTGACCCACTGAGGTTGATATGCCATAACACAAAACAGACCAAACCAAACTATTTGGCGAGGAGGGAGCGGGTATAAGGAAAGTAATTGTTTCTATCTTATTGTAGTCATTAGACTTCCATTTTTATTTCATTCTTATAAATTATAAATGTGGTTACTATTCAAAAGTTGTAATGCTGAATACAAAAATTACACATTTTATTTGACTTTTCACATAATATCCTTTTGTTTCAATTTTGAGAAAATTTTACAACTAATCTAAATGACAAAAATATAGATATCTTGAATTTTAGATATTGTTATATATTGACATGGCCATAAAGGGAGGCAATCATATTATTGGAATATTGCTTGTGAGAAAACTGACTTTATGGAACACAATTGTGCAGAAATAATCGCTTCATCAAAGTGTTGTTTCTCTGAAAAATAAAAAAGATGACTTTTATATATGAATTGGATTTTAAAAAAATTTTTGTATAAAAAAATATATAAAATTACACCGTGTTGTAAATGATATTTGTTTATCTACGATAAAAATATCAAAGAATAAAACTGATTCAAGAAGAATTTGAAAATTAGAATACATTTTTTTCCATAAATTCATCTCTAGATTTTTATTCACAAAAAATAGTCCTAAAAATATTCCCTTTATTATAAGAACTAGCAAATATATGCACCCTCCGGGTGCAAGTATTTAAGTTTTAATGTAATAAAATATTGTATTAAATTAGAAAGGCTAATGAAACTAAATAAGAATACAGATAAAAAGATTTGAAACAGAGGAAGTATAATAAAAGATTTGAAACAGAGGGAGTATAATAAAAAATGGAACAACTGAAACTTACTCTTCCATCACTCTCGTCTTTCATTGTTATTTTTTCTAATTTAAGTATTTAGTTAAAAGAGGAAGTAAATAATAAAATGACAGTTATTTTATTTTGTTAATGGATTTCATTTAAGATTCATTGAAGAGATTTTTGTTTATATTCATTAAAATAAAACCAAACAGTTAGAAATCAATAACACTAAGCACATATTTATTAAATTTGATTTTTTAATATCAATATGCAAATTAACCTTCCCGTTCACACTGTAAACCGCTATTTTGTTGTATATATAAATATAATTGCATGTTGTCAGTATGTAGACATAGTTAACAGTATTAATAATGTAAGACAATTTTATTAATAATTGAGGTTTAGATAAAAATAAAATCATGGAGAATGTGATGTAAATAACTAAGAGAATTGTGACTTGAGTAGGAATATAGTTTCGGTTACAGACAGAAAAACACACAATCTCCATTATAATAAGATAGTCCTAAAGATATTCCCCTTATTTCAAAAAATATTCCTTTTCTTTTACTTTCTCCTCATATAATTTAACTGGTCACATATATTTGGAAAGTCTTCTCATATTTTCATGAAGTGGGGGATACATTGACAACTTCCACACACATAGCCCTAAAATTCAGAAAATGTATGAAAGATTTTGTTTGTTGCCTGTTGAAACAATTTCCTGTCTTATAACATAAACAAAAAAAAACAACCAATTAGGATTATTAACCAAACTAAAAATCTTTTGTTATGTCCTCCAAACTTGTTTTTTATGCTTTTTGTTATTTTTTTTGTTCAGATTTTTTACTCATTTTGAACTAAATCATAAAGCTAAAAACAATAAACTTTATGTGAATAAAAAAATTAGCCTCCAGTTCTGTAGAGTGTGGAGTACCTCTTCATTGCCATTATTCCCAAGTCCACTCTGACCTGGAGTGGTAGTACATATTAGGGTACCATCTATAGGTCGTTTAGATCTGTTGAAAAATTATTTCTATTTGATGAGATTGTCACCCCCCAAAAAAAGAAAAAATTCTTCAGAACAACTACACAAAAATATGAATATAAACATACAACTAACATTATTTCCTAACCTCTAGGTATAAAATAATCCTAGATGGGTTGACATGCTGTTAAAATCAATCAATCCCTGTAAATAAATTTAGTAAATAAGATTCTTTAATTTTGAACTGTAAAAACTGTATTGATATTTTTGTCTACTTTGTTAAATTATTCTTTTTTAAAATTTTTTTACAATTATGTTAATATATGTACAGGTATGCATTGTTTTCTTTAATATAAAAATGTTAATAAAAGTAGTTAAAAAATCTGCAAAAATAATTTTTTTAA